>OZ017742.1:222082518-223282518 GCA_963969285.1 Odontomyia ornata
TCCTAGCAAAGCTGTAGTGTCTAAGTCGGTAAAAAGCGCATACGGCTCCATCGCCATATGTTTCCATAGTAATACAGGGCATATTGTTCCATAGTAATACAGGAAAATTCAAATCGCTATAACTTCTTCAAATACTATTCGATCTTTATGAAACT
The DNA here is from genome assembly GCA_963969285.1 of Odontomyia ornata. Lineage (NCBI taxonomy): Eukaryota > Metazoa > Arthropoda > Insecta > Diptera > Stratiomyidae > Odontomyia > Odontomyia ornata. The sequence continues at coordinate 222,082,674 of OZ017742.1, forward strand.
TTCAAAAAAATATTTATCTGTTTGCAAAATTTTATTGAATTCAAAGGTACCGTTTAGATTTTATTCAAGAAAATATAAAATCGATAAATCATACTATTACTAATAAAGTTGAGTGAATTTCGACTTCTCATGTATTTGTTGTTGTTGTACCCATTAAGGCCTACATTCATGATTTTTTTCTGATTTTCCGGATGGAAGGTGTCCAATCGCGAGGGGGGTACGCGAAAAGTTTGTACATTTCCCCTTCCCCTGCCCCCTTCGGTACCGATAAGGCAATTTTAAGACTTGTTTTGAAGAGATCTCATTGAGACCTTTCCAATAACACCCTACTCGACTACCAATGGTGAAATTTTTTTTTTAGGGGTCACCTCCCTGTATGGGGAGACCCCCTTAAACCCCTTTGAAAAATTTTCCCACCCTTGAACTTTCAAGAAGTCACCACTTCTGGCCTGTCCACAAAGTTTCATAGCTGTAGCCTCTATAGTTTCGGAGAAAAAGTGCTGTGACATACAGACGGACACAGGTCGTGATTGCAACAGGGTTTTGTATTTTAGTACAAAACCCTAAACAACACAACAGATATTAATTTAAACTTTAATGTGTAAGTCGATATCCATTATATTTTAATTTTAATTAATAGTGATGGATTTACATCAAGTAAGGACCTTTTGAAGTGACTATTTAATACTTAACTAATCAGTATAGCTTATAAAGAAATGCAATTCTTCAAATATTGTTTCCAATTTACGAATCATATTTGTCTTTTAATATATTTGCATGGTCAGTCCGCTGTAAATTAACTTGAGCCTCATGAAATTGAAAAAAGCTTAAAAATGTAGAAAATAATTACAAAAAGTTAATTACTTAGTCGAGATGTCTCTTTTACAGGCCCAATGTCATATATTACAGGGCATCAAACGAGAAAATTGCACAAAGCTAGATTTTTTAACCTGCGAGCTGACTAATACGCCAAACTTCAGCAAAGAAAAAATCAAAATTATTCAACGCCTTCAGGACGCATAACTTTCTACCACGGAGGCCTAAAGATGCTCTTCAGCTTAATTCAGATGTTGCCACTGTAATTAAAGCAAAAGATGCTGCCCACAGAAAATTCCAATTCAGTGGTCTGCCATGTGACCTGGCTAATTTCAAAGAGTGTCGTGCTGTGGCTACTACACTCTATGCATACGTTAACTATATTGAAACTTTGCTGATACCCCATCAAACTTGTGTGTTCTCGGCTTATGTGAAATCTTTAAAGAGCTCTCATTATGTCTCGGATAGTTCCTATTTTGACGGCGTCAAATCATCTACTTTTCAGAAATCATGGGAACATTTTACTTCTTTTTTCTTCATTTTTTCGCAAGGTTAAGCTATCCCCTTCCTTCAACCAATCTCCTTGCTCTTTTCCCTGTACTGCTTTTCGTATAAGTCCCGTACTGGTTGAACTGCTCTAGAATAAGCTTGACAACAGTAATGGTGGGGGCTCTGATGGCATTCCAAATTTTCTTGCGAAATCTTTTTTAATTTCTTCTCTTTGCATTCCTCTTCGGATCATTTTTGATTCGACTTTATCCTCTTGGATCTCCCCTTTCCAGTGGAAAATTACCCACATTTTTCCTATGTTAAAATCTGGACACCACAATGTCGTCTTCAACTATCGTTCTACTTCTCTCCTTCCGTGCTGTGTTAAAGTTCTTGAAAATAACCTTAATAGATCAAGAGTGTGGTTTTGTTAGAGGCAGATCTACCTTCACAAACTTACTCTCTTTTGCCAGTCATATTGCTGCAGCCCTTGATTAGCAACAACAAATTGACGTAGCTTTCACAGATTTCTCGAAACCCTTTAATTTGGTGGATTAATCTCTCTTATATGAGAAGCTAAAAGGGTTGAATATTATATATATAATAATAATGATCTTGGGGTGCTTTTCGATTGAACACTGAAGTTTGATCTAGACATTGTTGTAAGCCTGCGAGGCTTACAACAATGTCTAGATCAAACAGGATTTATTTTATGATCCACTTCGTTATTCTTACATATCACCTCCTGTATGTATCTTTATTTCTCATTCTTCCGTACTGATTTCGAATACTGCTCCCAAATATGGAGTCAATGTTACAAGAAGTATATCGATGCTCTTGAGTTGATTCAACGCAGATTTACACGGTCCTTATTCTTCAAATTCAACCTTCCCTACTTCCCTTATGGTGACCGTCTACATACTTTGAACCTTTCTATTCTCGAGCCCACATGATCTTATCTGTTCGAATGTTTTTCTTTCAGTCTTCATTATAGTCATTTATCTCAAAATTAATTTAAGTACATCAGACACTCCAAAGAGTGCTGACAAAAGCAGGGAAGATCGATGCAAAAAAACTCCTTCAGAAAATAAAGTTTGCGCGGGCGCCCACCAAGAAAAAGACCTGATGTGAAACAAGAGAGAAAAAGATATGGCACAGGCCTCAATAGCAGGCACTGCTCGTAAAACCCAAAGATGGCCGATCCTACATAGAAGTGCTGCAGGATATAAGGGAAATTTAAGTCCCTAAGACACCAATACTGCTATTGAATCAGCACAACCAACGCGGTCAGGCCATATACTGGTCGAATTTGGAGCAGATGCTAACAATAGAGAAGTATGCTAAGACACAATAAAGAAAGTCCTCCGGAAAAGCGCAACTGTAGCCTCACTCAGCCCGCTGGCAACGATTCAGATAAGAGATATTGACTGCGTCATGGACTTGGCCGAGGTAGAGGACTCCATTAAAAGAGAGCTCTCAGGCGTGGGCAGGATCAACATAAGGCTGACACCAGAAAACCATAGGGGACAACACATGGCCATTATTGACTTGACCAAAAACGGTGCCGAATAGTTTCTGAATGAGGGCAAAGTGAGAATAGGGTGGGTTGTCTGCAGGATACGGTAAAAAGCAGCGTTTCTATAATGTTTTAAATGCCTTGGCTATGGTCACATCACATGCGTATGCAAAGGATCCAATAAGAGTTATCTATGTTACAAATGCGATGAAATGGAACATAAATGAAAATATTGCACGAAGGAAGCACACTGTATTCTTTGCGAAGATGCCAATCTAAGATCGGGTCTTGGGATCAGGAAAATGTTGAGTTTTCTCACCGTCTGGGTTCGGAACAGTGATTTCTAGATGGAGGTATGTGGACGGAGCGAAAGCTTCGTATGGGTTCTTTGCTCAGGAACTACCTTCTCTAGTGAAAATCTAATGCTAAATGAACCAATATCATCTTTCCAAGCCAAGCTTATAACTTTGGAGGGCACTGTCTCAAACGAAGACGGCAACGTGCTCAATGGAAGGTGACGAGGCTCGTGCTGATCAGCAAGAGGAAGAGGAGCCTCAGATTGCCGTCTCCATACCGCGTGTTATTCATACTAGATATTGCTGGGAAAGTGCTAGAGAAATTCTTCAAGGGAAGACTCACTAATGTGATTCGTGCTTCTGGGGACCTATCTCCTCGGCAGTACGACTTCAGAGCAGGATGCTTCACCACTGATGCGATTGCAGAAGTGGTGAGCGCGGTCCAAAAGGCAGAAGGATATAGTCACACGAAGCGACGGATCGTCCTGTTGGTGATACTCGACGTTAGGAAGTCCTTCAACTCCGCTAGAAGGGTGCATATTCTGGATACGTTGGGAAACCCTTTTCAAGTTCCAAAATATCTAATGCTGCTTTTGAGGGACTATCTGAAGGACCGAAGCCTGCTTTAGGATACGACACAGGGCCAACGAAGGATGGAAGTTACATCGGGTGTTGCTCAGGGATCTATTCTTGGTCTAGACCTGTGGAACGTGTCTTCCGATGGATTGCTGAAACTGGAGATGTCAGATGCGTAGCGCTTGATGGGCTATACGGATCATGTTGCGGCTTTGGTCACTGAATGCACCGTTGAACAAGCGTAACTTAGGCTAGGTATGATAATACACCGAGCGAGAGACTAGATGACTGCTCGAGGGTTCAGTTTAGCGCTGGAAAAAATCGAAGTGGTCATCTTAACAAAAAAGAGAATTCTAGAGTAAGGATGATCAGAATTCGATACATACTAATCGAATCGAAGCCAGTGATGAAGTGCCTGGGGCTACTTATTGACTCGGAGATGAGTTTTTCTGAGCAAATCAGGACAACGGTTAAAAAGGCTGCTTCGGGAATATCAGCTCTGAGTCGACTTAGGGCCAACGTAGTCCACCAAGAACACACCTCTTGATGAGTGCTGTAGGCTCAGTGCTACTGTATAGAGTAGAAATATGGGGTGACGCTCTCAGTAAGGAGGTATACCGAAAACGTTTGGCACAGGTACAGAGAAGAGGAGCACTGAGGATTGCATCTTCGTATCCGACAGTCTTTGATTCGGCGGTGAGGGTTGTTGAAGGCTTGATACCTTCTGCCCTCCCTGCTAGATATGTGCTATTTACCTGCCTTGAAACGAGGATTCGAGGAAGATGGTTATCTGTGAGGAGAGACTGCGCCCACTCAACGGTAGGCAGCAGTCTTGGGTGAATTGCACGAATAGAAGGTGAACTGCGCGCCTCATCCCGCATGTGAGGCCGTGGCCAAATCGAAGGCATGGTGAGACTGACTTCTATCTGACCCAGCTTTTGAGCGGGCATGGGTATTTTCAGTCTTACCTGCAGAAGATTGATAAGTCTTTCCTTCTCTCCTCCCTGACCAGAGCCTAGATTATCTTTGTGATAACTCTTTGTTTTTGTTGTGGTTTTGAATGTTTGTTGGTTCGATTATCACTGAGTCTTTGATTTTTATGTAAGTTGCTGTGGTCATATCCAACATATAAATAGAAAATTGCTTTTAGGAAATGCAGGTCGAATGCATCCTTCACATCACGGGAAAGATTTTCTGATACCAACTGTTTCACACGAGTTATTAAAAGCGTGTAAAATTTGTTTTTAATGTCACTTCTATTTGATTCTTATATTGCAAATGCATTAATATCGTTAGCAATATTTTCTAATTTATGATTTAAGTCTATAATTGAATTTGCTTTTAAGTTTTTAATGTTCCAGGAAATTTCCTTGTAGTTAACAGTCAGTCGGAAATGTTGTATTCAGAGTGCCCTCGCTGCATTCCAATCCAGTAGAAGTTCCTTCGCACGTCCAACAAATTTTCCAGCCTGGAACCATTTGACACAGGTCTGGTTTTGCTACGCTGTGAGGCGCCTTCAAGCTGGGGGACTCCTTTCTAGCAAGAGGGGAGAGGAAGTGTCAGACAAGCGATCCTCCAGCCCCAGGCTGCTTTGAGTCCCTTTTATCTTTTAGGATTGGCCGAGCATAATGTGCCACCTGGTTTCATTTGTCAACTCATTCGAGCATCACCGCCACTATATTATCCGGAGCGAGCTCTCCTGTCTTCCTGTAGAGGTTCTCTTGCAGCCTGTCCCATGGTTTGCAAGCAAAAAATGTGTGGCATGCATCGTCTTTCTCTCCTGGGCAAAGCTGTCAATTAGGGGACCGTAACTTATCAATCTTCTGCAGGTAAGACTGAAAACACCCATGCTCACTCAAAAGCTGGGTCGGATAGAAGTCAGTATCACCGTGTATTCGATTCGGCCACGGTCTCACAGCCGGGATGAGGCACGCAGTCCACCTTTCCTTCGTGCAATTTACTCAAGATTGCTGCAAATCGTTGAGTGAGCGCTGTCGCTCCTTACGGACAACCATCTCCGTCGCCTCTTCGTTTCGACGCAGATAAATATCACGGTGCTCTCTAGCAAGAAATGCAAAAGGTTTCAGGGGGGAATGCTGGCCGACAGGAATAATCTTTGAGGCTAGCATTTCTTTTGGAGCGCCACACCCACGGGGAGTGCCGTGAGGTTCCTTACTAAGATGACAGGTAACGACCCTGACTGAATTTGGACTACAATTTGGTAGGCCTCAGAGTACCTATGAAGTTCACACCATTGAGTTGAAGGTATAGGTTTGGTTTAGTGGGACTCCCTATTAGCGCTGGTCTGGCTCTGAGAACTATTCCCCAAAAAGGCTTGTGCCCACCTGTGCAGGGCCTCCCTGCTCTGCAAAGATAACCATCGGGCCAAAAAGGTGACTGCACACACGAACGGATATAACGCCTTTCAGGGGGACCCAATAAAATTGGAGCATCCCAAATCCCTAAAAAAATATCAAAAAAGGCCAAATAAGAAAGCAAAAAAAAAACAATGACGACGCAACCAGTGGCTACAGCTTTGATGTTAACAGTACATCGAAAGCGGTACTAACGATGACAAAACGACGATGAATACAGTGACATTGAAGACGGATGAAAAAAGAAGATTAACAGACCATACGGTCCAGGTTGAGACTCCTGTGGCGTTCGGGGGTGGTAAAATAATGATAATAACGCCAGAGCGTCTTAAAAAGGAAAAGCGGAAAAATATAAGAACATTGAGGATTCGATGGTCACTGCTGTGATTCGTAAATCCCGACATAATAAAGAACCATCCTGAAGCCAACGAGGAGATTACGGTAGGAAAAGAAACGAGTGACCAGGTAAATAAAGCGACGCTGTGTGATTGCATCGCCAACGTCGAAAATGTGGCGGAAGTACTGCATTCAGAAACGAAAAGCGATAACCTCTCCCAATGATGGTCGCAAAGTACAATTTTCGCCCAGCGATATGAAGAAGAAAGGCTATTCCCAAAAGCGGTCACTGTTGCGATCGCTACGTAAGCGACTGAAGCAAGTGTCATAAATACCGAAGTAATAATGAACCATCCTAAATTTCACGAAGAGATTATGCCAGGAAAAGAAACAAGTGACCAAACAAATAAAGCGTCGTTGCATGATTTCACCACCACCGTCGAAAATGTGGTGGAAGTATTGTACTCGGAAATGGAAGCCGATAACCTCTCCCATCAAAGAGGGTCGCAAAGAACAATAGCCATCGAGTGACATGAAGAAGGAAGGCTAATTCAAAAAGCGGGAGAAGTTCTAAAAAGAATACAATCTGCATGCCACTTGCCACAAGTCAACAAAGCAGTACAGATTGGGCTCCTTGAAAATGATGAGCTCCTAGCATACACAGGGCATTATAGGGGAGCTGGTTAAAGACCGAAGAGGATTAGAAGGCTAAAGAAGCGTTGAGGGCTAGGTTTAAAGGGCACGCACAGGTAGCTTTACTATCAAACATCAATAAAAGAACTGCGCCCAGCTCAATCGAAGGAGATCGGGATGAAAGAAGGAAGAAAGAGACGCTTAATTGGCACGAAACACCAGATCAGGGGTTCCAGAAAGTGCTGACAAAAGACGTGAAGAAACCCGCAAAGAAATTCCTTCAAAAGTACAAGAAAATAAAATTCGCACGGATACTCAACAAGTAAAAAGACCTGATGCGAAACAGGAGACAAAGAAGCACCGACAATTCGATTAGTATGTCTCCAATACTGATCATTCTTACTCTAGGGATTCTTTTTGATCACTTCGGTTTTCCCCATTGCTAAACTGAACTCACGTGCAGTCATCCAGGCTCTCAATCAGTGCATTAGCATACCTAGCCTAAGTTGCGCTTGTTCAACGGTGCGTCTAGCGACCAGAGCTGAAACATCATCCGCATAGCCGATCAAATGTGGCTCATCTGGGATCTCCAGTCTCAATAGCCTATCGTTAGAGACGTTCCACAGGTTTGGACCAAGAATAGATCCCTAGGAAACACCTGATGTAACTTTCATCCTTCGTTGGCCCTGTATCTTGTTGTAGACCAGACTTCAGTCCTCCAGGTAGTCCATCAAAAGCCGCATTAGATATCCTGGAACTTGAAAAGGGTTTTCCAGCGTATTCAGAATATTCACCCATCTAGCGGAGTTGAAGGTATTCCTAACGTCGAGTATCACTAACAGGACGATCCGTCACTTGGTGCGGCTACATACCTCTGCCATTTGGGTTGCGCTCACCACTTCTGCAATCGTATCAATGGTAGAACGTCCCGTAGGCAAGCGTTGAAGCAGCAAGTCAGGAAAATGGTGATAAACAAGTGGCAGTACCTCAGCTGGAACACCATCTCTCACCTTCAGTGAAAGGACGGTCTCTTCCAGTTCCGGCTGTGTGAAGGGTGGACACTCAGTTACTGTTTCACTATGGACAGCGTCAGTACGGACGGAATGGACGGGAAAGAGTGCCCGCACTATCTCATCCATCTTTTTCGCATCATGTATGCAAGGTTACCGTAAGGCACCAAGCTTCCGCATTACTTGCTAGTAGCTAAGGCCTCACGGATCCTTGTTCACATTGTCCACTAGATCTTGCCAGCAGCGAGCCTTGCTGTTGTTGTTAATCAATTTGCGAAGGCAGTTCCTGGCAATCTTATAGGCTGCTACCCGATTGCATGCCTCTTCAGGATTCCATGCCCATTGAGCCACACCCAGTTGTAGAAAGCCGAGAGCACGGACGTCGGGAGACAACATCACTGATCTCAAGCAGAATACACTGATGATCACTGGCTGAGTAGGCCTCTAATACTCGCCAATTGTACATCCTCCATTCTAAGGATTCCAAGGCGAATGTTGGTTCCCTTACAGCGAACACGGCGGAAAGTCGGTGTACTTCTAACTCTAATAATGCGATTTTACTTCTTACAACTATGCATAGTGAGAAGATGCATTAACACTTCTTAGAATTAAAACATATTATTGAAACTACACTTGTTCAGTCATGAGTAGACAGCCAGGCTAGACCAAAACAATATTCTTTGAAATTCGAAAGAATTATCGTCAGTTGCAATTTGTTGCACTTATGGGAAAGTAAACAATTGCATATTCACACGTTAGAATAAGCATCATATGATGTTGAAGATGATCATACGATGTTGAAGATCTTGCGGGATGTAGGATATGCAACCTTCATAGCTTCATTGAAAGCATGGTTCTTCAAGATACTTAGATACGAAGAGTGGAGAGCCAAGATATTCTTTCTTGTAGACAACATCAACATGAGAAAGATGAACTTTGAATGGCAATTTGATCCATCCTGTCTGCCAGGAAGGGCTTGACTTCCAATGGGCACCCAGTCTCCCTATGATGGGCTTATACCTGAGGCTCCATAGTTTGCTGTTCAGATCCGTCTCATCTCTACAAGTTATGGATTCGAGCGCAAAGGTAAATCATTCATTGAGTCATCCAAGTAATTAGGTCTAAGTTCAGTTCATTTACCCTACGACTCATTTAATTAAATAATTCAATCCTGTAATCGATACTTGCATTAACATTAAAATATTTCAAATGTATATTATACTGCCTAAGCATTATTTCAAGTTCAATAATCCAAATGTGAAATTACTGCCACCTCAAGCAAATTGCAATTCAATTAAAGTTCAATCAAAGAATATTGAACTTGCTTGAGATGGCAATAATTCTTTCCACGCGCTAGACAGAGAATTTATGCACTAAATGCAAAATGTTAGTATAAATTAACCAAGAGGGGCGACAATAAAGCATTCCATGTTGAATCATTTTAATAAGTGTTTTATTGTCTTTTCATAGCTGGAACATTTGGTCCATCGAGCCGGATTCTAGAAGGAGTCAGGAGTCAAGTGGAAAAAAGGATTCTTAGAGCAGAAGGAGACAACTTCTAGAGGACTTCAATTTTTGGACAATTAATTAGCGGTAGCAAGTTGGCGCTGGGAACAAAGTGGTGAATCAATACTAGGAGGATTTGCACCACGTAAAGTTTCCATACAATACAATCAGGAAGAGACAGCTTCTAGAGGACTTCAATTTCAGTCATACTTGGAGAAACAATTAGAATAAGCAACTTGGCGCTGTAAGCAAGGTGCCAAATCAATATTAGGAGGATTTGCACGGCGTAAAGTTTGCATACAAATCTAAATCAGGAGGAATTAGCCTCTAGAGGACATCAATTTCAGACATACTTGGACGAACAATTTGAGGTAACAACTTGGCGCTGTAAGCAAGGTACCGAATCAATTCTAGGAGGATTTGTACTTTGAAAAGTTGCGTATCAAATTCACATCAAAGGGAGACTTAGCATTGGGAACAAGGGAAGTTGGCACTTGAACGGGTTCGGGAAAGGCCATTCAGAATTCTGCAACAGTACTAAGTAGCACACCAGTATGAGTACCCAAGAGACAACCATCAAGCTAATCCAGAGATTGATAACCAATTTTAAGGACAGCGAGTCACGATACAGTCTCGCCAACTCCCAAACTAGGATTGAAAAACTAAAGGCATTATGGGAGAGATGTGAAGAACAACATGAGGTTAAGGGAGAAGGCTGACCAGCTTTCGCAATATTCTACAGAGTTCGAGCAGTTGGAGGACTTAGTTATGGATTTTCTCACGGTTTTCCAGTCTAGAATTAATGGATATGCATCTGTTGCTACAACATCGCCCGCACCGGATTCTGTAAAGCTGGAGAGGATCCGAATTCCATCGTTCAGTGGTAGTAACACTGACTGGTTTGCGTTCCATGACTTGTTCGAAAGCATGGTACACAAAAATGCTCAACTGACAAAGGTACAAAAATTCCAATACCTTAGAAGTGCTCTTCGCGGAGAAGCTGAGCAGCTCATTAATCATCTCACCATTATCGAAGGAAATTATGATCCTACATGGAACCTTCTATGTGAGCGATATAACAACCACTGCTCAGAAAATAATGCAACGCCTTTTCAACATTGAGCATTGCACACGCAATGAGCCATCAGGCCTTCAACGTATGCTGGATACAATGAACCAGCTACTTGCAGGCATCCATACCTTGAAGGCAAATTCATTCGCCTTAACAACTGTCTTCATGCTCAACCAAAAGCTTGACGAAGACTCAAGGAAGGAATGGCAACAACAATTTCCAATTTCAGGATTTCCTGAAACAAAGATTTTCAATGCTGAAGGCTTTGTCAACTGGGAAGGTGAAACCAAAGACGATGAAAGCCAACACTACTCAAGTAAATACGAAAGCTTCCTGCCCAATGTGCAAGGCTCAACACAAGCTTTTTGAATGCAACTCGTTCAAACAAGCTACAATTCGAGCAAGACGAGAAGTGATCAAAGATTCCAACCTATGTTTCAACTGCTTTGGTCAACACAGAGCCAACAAATGTACGTCGACACACGGGTGTAAGCTCTGCGGAAAAAGACACAATACGCTGCTGCACACGTCAAGCTCAGAAAGTCCATTGCAGAAAAAATCACCAGCTGCGTCAATTGTGCAAGGCCACGGTGCTTACACAAAACAAAATTACGTTTTGCTTGCTACCGCATATATACGAATATGCCGTCCAGATGGAGAATGTGTAACATTCCGAGCATTGCTCGACTCTGGAGCCCAACGATCCTTCATCAGTGAGGCAGCAATGCAACTTCTACAGGCTAAACGCACTGGGGCAAAATTTAAGATAAGTGGCATAGGAGGTGTTGAAACTACGCGCTGTCGTTAAATCTGAATATGGACATAACGAGAAGATTCTATTCACGCCACTCATTCTAACAACCATAACTGCACCATTACCATGTACTGAAATTCCTTTAATAATTCCACAGGGATTGACAGTTGGCAACCTGTCAGATCCTCGATTTAACGTACCATCAACCGTAGATGTCCTCATTGGAGCAGATCTTTATGACCAACTATTGCTGCCAGGACTTCTACCCGGGAAGGCATGCGCCCAGAAGACCAAACTTGGATGGGTGTTGTTTGGAACAGTACCATGCAAGTCCTCTTCATCATTAAGTGCATTTGTCGCCTACCAAGGTCTTGAAGAAACTCTGCGACAATTTTGGGAAACAGAGGAACTTCCAGCAATTAAACATCTTACAACTGAAGAGAAGGAAAATGAGGCTCACTACAAACAAACTGTTTATCAGCACCCAACAGGAAGATATTCTGTTGGCCTTCCATTTAAAAATAATCTGGATCCTCATTCTGACATTGGTGACACGCAAAAGATTGCACACATAAGATTCAGACAGTTGGAGCGTCAGCTGATACAAAATCCAGCACTTTATGAACAGTATCGGAGTTTTATGCAAGAATACATGGATTTAGGTCACATGTCCAGAGTACCTGTAGACCGAATAAAGATGACTACGGCATATTACCTACCGCATCATGCTGTGGTGGAAGAAACCAGCAGTACCACGAAATTAAGGGTAGTATTCAACGCGTCGCAAAAGGGTTCCAAAGGTAAATCCTTAAATGATCTTCTGCATTCCGGCCACACTATCCAGGGAAACTTATTACATCTTCTAATGCGGTGGAGGCAAAATAAGTACGTCATTGCAGCCGACATTGAGAAGATGTATCGGCAAATCTTTGTGCACGAGAAAGACCAACATTTCCAACGAATCTTGTGGCGGTTCAACTAAAGTGAACCAATCCAACACTGTCAGTTAAGCACAGTCACTTACGGAACGGCCTGTGCACCATATCTCGCGATACGCACACTTCACTAGTTAGCTGCGGATGAGTATGACTCATTTCCTCAAGCTGCGCAAACATTGACAAATGATTTCTACGTTGATGATGTACTCACTGGTTTGGATAACCTAGAAGATCTAAGGAAAGGCGGATTCCATTTAAGGAAGTGGTCATCCAACCATACAAAACTGTTGGAACATATTCCAGTCTCAGAAAGGGAGACACAGCTTCCCCTTACCATAGCATCAACTGAGCAGATAAAAACACTTGGCATTCAATGGCATCCAGCCTCCGACGTATTTTCATTCAGTATCACAAGGCCAGCCAACGAGAAAATACTGACAAAACGCACCATACTAGCAGAATTGGCCAAATTGTTCGATCCAATAGGTTGGCTACAACCCTGTATCATTATAGAGAAAACAACAATGCAGAAGTTGTGGCTGGCAGAAAAAGGTTGGGATGATCCAATAGATCCAACGTTGATAAAAGAGTCGATACAACTGTGACAACAACTAACCGCGGTGGAAAATCTTAGGATAAATCGATGGATAGACTTCAGCCCGTCTAATCAGGTCGAGCTTCATGGGTTTTGTGATGCATCATCAACAGCCTACGCTGCTGCTGTATATATCCGAGTAGTGACTACAATGTCAACCAAGGTTACATTACTAGCAGAAAAATCAAAAGTGGCACCAGTGAAGGTACAATCGATACCGAGGTTGGAGCTGAATGGTGCCGTTTTTTATGGCTGAAGTCATCAAGGCTTTTATGGCTGAAGTCATCAAGGCTCACAATTGGAGCAACGTTTCTAGATATTATTGGACAGATTCAACCGTAGTCCTCTCATGGATACGGAGTCCTGCCGCTAAATGGAAGGTCTACGTTTCCAACCGAGTGAGTGTCATTCAGCAAAATAGCTCAGCCGAACGCTGGAATCATGTAAGCACTCACGATAATCCAGCGGATATTGCATCAAGGGGAATGTATCCGGAGGAACTTATCACCTCAACACTTTGGTGGAATGGACCAACTTGGCTCAATGCACGCATTAACCGAATGCCTCCTATGGTACAAGTTACAAGTTATGAAGGAGAAGAAGAAGCAAAATTAACATCCTTAATTGCCACGACAGAAGAACAGCCGACAATATTAAACAGGTATTCATCGTTCCATAAATTACAGAGGATTATTGCGTTGTGCCGACGTTTCGTCTTCAATACCAGACGCCCCAACATAAAATGTTTAGGAAATTTGTCAGAAGCTGAGCTCAAAGAAGCTACTAACACCTGTATTAGGATAACGCAGAATCATGCATTCAAAGAGGATATCCACCATATATCTCAAACTGATAGAGTTCCGAAAAATAGTCGTATTAAAGCCCTATCACCATGGATTGACGTTGACGGAGTCCTCAGGGTGGGCGGCCGCATACACCAGGCACTCATCGGAGACATAGCCAAAAATCCTGCTATTATCCCAAAGGGACCTTTAGCAACACTTTTGATACAACAAGCTCATCAGCAAACCTTACATGGTGGTAGTCAATTGTCGCTGACTACTCTACGGCTCAAGTATTGGATAATATCAAGACATACGGCCGTGAAAAAAGTGTTGCGGGAATGCATGACGTGTTTCAAGATGACGGCTAGGCCCGTGACTCAACTAATGGGCAACTTACCGGCTTCTAGAGTACAACTCGAAAAACCTTTCTTGAACACTGGAATTGACTATGCTGGCCAATCACTGTTGAATGGAATGGGGGCAGAGGCGCCAAAACGACTAAAGCATATATAGGAGTCTTCGTGTGCATGGCTACAAAGGCCTTTCATCTCGAGCTTGTGTCCGATCTAACATCTAGCACATGTATTGCGGCTATCAAACGGTTCATTGCGAGACGTGGAAAATGCAAAGTCATCTACAGTGATTGCGGCTCAAACTTTTTAGGAGCCAACAAGCAGTTGCAGACAGCTTACAGATCATCTCTTCAGGCATGTAGTTCCGCAGTTGCGGATCATGGAATACAGTGGAAATTCATTCCTCCTAGTAGTCCACATTTTGGTGGACTCTGGGAAGCCGGCGTGAAGACAATGAAGGCGCACATGTACAAGACAATTGAGCATCAGATATTAAATGTCGAAGAGATGAACACGCTATTAGCCCAGATTGAAGCGTGTATGAACTCACGTCCACTTACACAAGTAAGCGACGACCAGATCGATATTGCTACACTAACCCCAGGTCACTTCCTTACTGGAGATAACCTGTTTAAAGTCAAGGATGATCCTAGTGAAACGAACTTGCTGAAGAGATGGCACTTGGCCCGACAAATGAAACAGTCCTTTTGGCGAAGATGGACAGAAGGATACCTACAACGCTTGCAGCACAGATCTAAGTGGGTTGAAAAACAAGATAATCCGAAGGTAGGTGAATTGGTGTTGGTAAAAACGGACAACATTCCATCGATGCAGTGGCCGTTAGCAAGGATTGTAGCAACGCACCCAGGACCAGACGGTTTAGTTCGAACGGTGTCTCTCAAGTTAAATGGAACTATCAAACTACGTCCTATAGTCAAAATTTGCAAACTACCATTTAACATGGAAGATCAGCAACCAGCAAAAATAACCCCAAAATCAACCAACATAGGAAACTTACCGCCGAAAGCAGCAACAAAGCGACCATCAGACCAAGATACCGGTGTGGAAAACAGGAAAAAGCCTGCAAAAAACCAACCTTCTAGACTATCAGTAGTCCTACTTACAGCGCTTTTTGTCCTTGGAGTTTTACCATCGCCTACATTATCGGATGCTAATGTTACAAATCTGGATGGTGGTATGTACATAGAACAAGTTGGCCAGGCTAATGTACTTCGAGGCACCTTACAACTCAATATCGAACTACCACTCTCTGATCTAACAACAAATGATATGAATATGCGAAGCATTAATTCCAGTTTGTATTCTATGTGTTCTAAGGGCAGACAAACAACCGAAAAGGTTCACTGCTGGGACCTAGTTCACCACATCTCAGACACTATCGAGGAAACCCGGCAAAAAATCAACCTGTTGCGCTTTAAACACACTCGAACGAAACGCGGAATATTTGGGCAAATGCTCACAGCGGTCTTTGGAGTGAATGATGAAATCATCACGGATGTTCAGAATTTATCCGCAAATCAAGAGACACTTAAAACCTTACTCAACCATCAAGGAAAGATATCACTTCAACTTACGAAAAAAATGAATACAACTTCAAGCAGAATAAACCAGCAACTTGAACAATTCTCAAACCAATTAAGAAACGGACTCGAGCAGATAAATGAATCAAAAAGCTGGTACCCCTCAGTTGACTCAAATCAAGTTAACATTCAGTTCTTAGGTACGTATCAGCGTGCCATCAATTTCATCAAGGAAGTGGATTTGAAATATAGCAATATTTTAATGGCTGTCAATACAAAGGAAAGAATACTAGAATGCATCAAATTTGCAGACCTTCAGGCCTCCATACAAAATACACAAGCATTACTACCAGCCAATCTCACAATTGTTCACTCGACTACTAAAAAATTGACAATTGATTCTTGTCAAAGCAGTTTTAAAATTCACGGATACTTGCCAATCATCGATAACCGCAGATTTGATCTAATTAAGGCCACTGCAATTCCTGTTTAACAGAAACCTACGTTATTCACCGCATACAGCATCCCTAACTTGATTTTAGGAATCAATTATCATGATCAAGTTTATTTCGAGATAACCACCATCAACTTAGAAAAAGCATCTGAACTAACTTCTGGAACGTATCTTCTTTCCAGTGCGAGCCTAACTGATATGAGAGCCAAGAGTAACTGCATAATAAAGGAGTTGTACAACCTACATGACCAGCCTGTATGTCCACAAAGGCCCTTCCGGATAACATCACTAATCTTACAGCAACTGATATTGATCAACACCTGGTTATTTGTCACACCTCAACTTCAAGTTGAAGGATTCATCCTTATAGCTGATCAACGCCACACTGGACGCACGTTCCCTACATACCTCTCACCAACTGTGCCAAAGCTGAACACAACGCTGCAACACACAGAAATCAAGCTGCTAAACATTTCAAAGGTCATCATGCACTCAGAGTCGTTTTCATCTCTAATTACCGAACAAGATGAGCTGGACACAAAAATTGACGAAATCCACTGGAAAAGGACATACATACATTTCCCCTGCTTCCCACGGTACCAATATGGCAATTTTAAGACGTGTTTTCGGAAGATCTCATCAAAACCTTTCCAACGACACCCTACTCGACTACCAACGGTGATTTTTTTTTGAAGGGTCTTCCCCCTATATGAGGAGACCCCTCTTAAACCCCTTTGAAAATTTTTTTTCACCTCAAAATTTTCAAGAAGTCGCCACTTCTGACCTTTCCACAAAGTTTCATGGCTGTAGCCTCTACAGTTTCGGAGGAAAAGTGCTGTGACATACAGACGGACAGACGGATACAGGTCGTGATTGCAATAGGGTTTTTTCCGTTTTGTTTTAAAATTTAGTTAGCGGTAACTCCAAAAATTCTTCTGTAGACACATATCTACTTTGTTGAAAGCATGGTCTAATGGGGTATTTTTATAATACAATAAAAGTACTTTGATCTTAATTAAAGGTTGAAATCAATTTCAAGATCAGATATTTAGGGAAACCCATCAATTAACTCATTTGCTTCCTTTCTATTTTTAGAGCAATAATGTAACTAACAATCAGTACTGTTTTGAAATATGCAAAAAGTGGAGCCCGAGCAATAAATAAAGATACCCTGTTACATTCTTCACCATGTTTTTTATTCAGAAATCAGCCGTATTACGTAATTGAATTTGCAAAGCATCTAATTATATTACTACATTGCGATGATATGATAACGTGCAAATTGTATAAAATCATGACAGCTCCAACATTAGTGTTCTAAGTGAATTACACTTTAATCCATATCCCCCATACTTTATTGTTGCTAAAAAACACGCAATTTTCATCGAAGATGTACGCGGTATCGTTCAGGCTATTCATAGTTTTCATTTGTTTGTATAATTTCATCCAGGTTACTAGTGCAAATATTGTTAAGGGTAAAAATAAACATAGAATTTTTGCTTAAACATTTTAGTGTCAAGTCTCAACGGACCCTTCTTCTGTGGATAATTGGGTGGAGCAAACTAAACATAACTTAGTTGAACATTGTCGAACATCGGAAACAACTGACGGTAAAAAACATACATTTTCAGGCCTCAAAATGTCTATTTAAAAATATTTATAGATGATATTGAAGCATTCATTCATAAAGAACGTGAGCCTACGCACGGGTCGAAATGTATTGAGGCCTGTGTCCTGAAGAAATTTGGTATTGTAAGTGCTCCTCAGATTTTTACGGATGTGTTTTCCTTTGATACGTTCTAAAAAAGCTTTAACACCGCAACTATACAAAAGTATCGAGCTAGTTTCAGACATTCATATCCGTCATCTTGTTTTTCTAGATTTGCCCCTATTTAGTATATGCAATGACTTTTCAACCTTAGCCACTTTATCATCTGCTTTACTAATGTGCTCCCAAAAGGTCAGCTTACTATCTACAGTTACTCCTAGATATCTGACCGATGTTCTGGTTTGAAACTTCATGGGGTCGACTGTCATGAGTATGACGGTACATCAGCATCACAATTTCAGCTTTTGTCACCGCAAGCAGTAGGCTATGCTCTGCCATTTGCTAATCTTCGCTAAATATGACTTAGTTGAGTCTGATTTGGGTAAGGTTACCTTATTTGGCAGTAATAACCATTGCGACATCATCAGCGTAACCCATCAGCAAAACATCTACAGGTGTTTTTAGGAGTAGCAGATCTTCATACAGGATATTCCAAACGTCAGGTCGTTTGCACTTTTTTGTGGTTGGGAGGTGAGAGCTATACACGCTCTGAACTGCAGGACTTCTGGACTACTCATTAAACCTCTCACTAATCAATCTGAGAATTTAACATCGAACCATTTGATAATTCATTTTGGGTTAGGCCTCCTTCTTCTACACATTAAGGTACCTTCAAGTTAATGAAATCTCTTCTCTAGTAGAAAGAAATGGAGATCCATCCAACTTTGATACGTTCCATCGAAAGTCCTTGTTTACTGATAGCATTGCCCAAATATTATATGCCACATAGTTCCATTTATCAACTGATCTACGAGTTTCTCCAATTAAACTATCGAGAAAGAGCATTATTTTTTCATTGAAGATGGCTCCATTCGTCCTGACCCATTTTTTTGCAGGCAAAAATGTATGGAAAGTATCGTTTTCCTCTACTATGCAGCCAGAAAACCGCGGCTTTTCCATCTTGTGTAGGTAAGATCGAAAACATTCATGCCCGTTCAAGACAAAAACCTTTCTATTTCCTTATTTTCTATGCAGGTAAATATTTCTGCTTTCTTTAACAGGAAAGGTAGTTTTTTGTATTACCCTGCTATAATCAATACCGTCAAATCAAAGACTATCTGTCTTTAGATGTAAACCTCAGTGCTTTTCGCTATGTAGGCATTTTCCGATACAGCTCCTTTCTAAGAGGATCATCCCATAGCCCTACTCCATAGTGTAGCGCTAACTAAATATATGATGCCCAACCAAAGCCATTTTCTTGATGATGTGGATCCCCTTTGTTGGTCATGAAAAAACTAAACGTCAACGCACCCGGTGCGGCCTTGTTAGCCATTGCCTTGGTTTATTTGTAGAAACTCATTTTCCAGTCCATCAGTACGCTCAGGTAATTTACTGCTGGTTTCAACTTAGCCATCACTTTCACGATACTTAACGTTGCTACTCGGGAGACTCTCTTCTTTGCTAGGATGAGTACTTGGTTTTTTCCGTATTATGCTGAACCTAAGAGCAGTCATCCACTACCTTGCCCGGCACATTAACATACCTAGCCTAAGTTGTTCTTGTTAAACTGTACATTCTGTGAAAATCACCACAACATCATCCGCATAGCCAATCAAACTTGACGCATCTGGCAGTTTGGGCCACAGTAAATTACCATACGATATTTTCTACAGGTCGGTGATGAGGATGAAGACCTGAGCATCACCCGATGTAACTTCCATCCTCTGGAAACCTTTCCTCGAGTATGGAGCCAGCTTTGCATCAGATATTCTGCAATTTTCCATTGATTCCAGGATTTTTGCCCATCTAGTGGAGTTGAAAGAATTTCTGATGCCCATTGTCACCAACAATACTACCCGCCATGTGGCATGGCACCACATTCGTCATTGCGTAAATGGTTGAATAGCCTACTTTAAAACAATACTCCCGGAGAGATCGTGCAGGGATTGTATCAGTATGTCTTCCTTTGATCAGTTTTTTTAATTACTTTACCGCGTGTCTCGTATACATCACTGGTGGTATGCAGATGGTGAATGGGAATTTCCCTTCTCTTACTGATAGCTTGAGTTTCGCTCCCATCCAGTACTCTGAAACGAGGCCATCACGTAGGCAAGCGTCGAACGTAGTGAGCAGCAGATCTAGACAAATATTACAAATAAGCTGCAGCAACACAGCTGCGTTGCCATCTGGTGCTGGAGACTTCCTTGCCTTCATGGATAGAACTGCCTCCTCGACGAGTAGTTCCATATGCGCACTGAGTTCGCACCATTGGGTTGGTGGTGTAGGTTCGGTTGAGACGGACTCCCGATTAGCGCTGGTCTGGCTCTGAGCACTTGTCCCCATAAGGGCTTGTGCCAACCCTCGCATGGCCTCCCTGCTCTGTAAAGATAACCATGGGACCAAAAAGGCGACTACACACACGAACGGAGATAGCGGCTCCGAGGGGGGACCCAATAAAATGGAGCAAACAAATGAAATCACAAGCAAACAGGACGCTAGCACGGAGAACCCTTTCAGGCAAAAACCGCTGTTGGCAAGAACACCGATTAAACAAGTCACCGATTGCGGGGGGAGGCAGCAAACCCCAGAAACACTGTCAAAGTCAACATCACAGGGTAAATCATCGGAGACAGACCACAGACGGACTAACGAACGAAAGAAGGCAGAGTGCGTTGTGCAACCTGGCATCATTGCGGCCTTTGGGCGCAGTAGAAGGACTATGCGCACCCCGGAGCGTCCAGTGCAAGACGTACACAATCCGGATCAAGCTGCGACACCAACGGAGGCCAGTGTAAGACTGGGTGAGGGAGAAGTTTTGCCGTTGGCCGACGCCAATTCAAACGCGACCCAAGCGATAGAAGCAAAAGGGTTAGGAAACGGGGGCCTCTCCCAAGAGGTGGCGCCAAATAACACAATCGCCCTTGACCGCGCCGAAGAGGAGCAGCTTACTCGGAAAGCGGGGAATATCGTCAAACAACTGAGGGCTGCCTGCGAAGTGCAGAAAAACATAGGCAAGAGTGTCAAGAATGGCATTCTTGAACTGGAGGAGCTTTTTGGCCGCATAACGCACTACAGGCGGAGGTGGCTTGCAACCGAAAAGCACCAAAAAGACACGCTCTCCCTCGAGGCATCAGTGGGTCCTAGCAGCAGCAAAAGAATGGCCGGTAGCCCAATTCAAGGCGACTGTGAGAAAAGGAGGAAGGACGAGACCATAAACGAAGTTGACACTCCAGGCGAGGAGTTTCATGTGGTGCGAAACAAGGCAGCGAAAAAAGCGGCCAAAAAGCTACTCCTAGAAAAAACAGACAAAGAGCTCAATCACGAAAAGAACAAAGAACCCCCCGATATACCGCAGAAAACAAAAAGCAAACCGCGGCGCAAACCCTTGCGAGAGGCACTGCTTATTAAACCCACTAAGGGCCGAACCTACGCAGATGTCCTCCGTGAAATTAAAGGAGCGGTCAAGCCAGACGACACCAAAACTGCCATCAAAGCAGTTCGACCAACCCGGACCGGTGGCTTACTGGTGGAATTCGGGCCAGAGGCCACAAACAAAGATGCATTCCGTGAAGCGGTCCAAAAGGTTCTTGGAGATGCGGCAACGGTTGCCTCGCTCGAACCAATGGCCACCCTGGAAATCAGGGACCTCGACTGTGTCACGGACAAAGCTGAGGTAGAGGATGCCATTAGGAGGGAGTTCCCCAGCTTAAGTGAAGTCAAGGCAAGATTGACACGTGAAAACACAAGGGGGCAACGCATGGCTATTGTCGAACTAGCTGATAAAGACGCCCAGCAAATCCTGGCGAAGGGCAAAATTAAGATAGGTTGGGTGATCTGCAGGATACGGAGAAGAGCGATCCCTATCCGCTGCTTCAGATGCCTCGAATACGGACACACCGCGTATGGCTGTAGGGGACCCGACAGGAGATCTCTGTGCTACAAATGTGGTGAAACGGGGCACAAAAGGAAGGAGTGCACGAACGAGGCAAAATGCATTCTTTGCAAGGATGCTAAGCTAGCACCCGGCGACCTCAAACACGAGCCGGGGACAGGGAGATGCCGGGTTTTCAAGGAGGCCCTAACTAAAGCGAAATCGATACTCAAATGATCCGTATCCTGCAGGTCAATTTGCACCGAAGCACAAACGCCCAGGACCTACTTGAGCAGTTTGCGAGGGATAAGAAAGCTGACCTCCTGTTGCTGAGCGAGCAACATCATAACAAGGACTCGCAAGCGTGGTACCCTGACAAAACTGGTACCTCGGCCATCTGGGTTCGAGACAGCGCCCGCCTTCAGGTGCAGGGCCATGGACGCGGGGATGGTTTTGTGTGGGTGCGGTGTTCAGGGATAACATATTTCAGTGTTTATCTGACGCCTAACGAGGCAATGCGATCCTTTCGAACCAAACTCGATGCCCTGGAGGACGCTGTCTCGAACACAGAGGGCCACATGCTGGTCGGGGGAGACTTCAACGCTAGAGCCATCGAATGGGGTATGCCACAATCCGACCCAAGGGGAAAGCAAATCTTGGACATGGCGGCCAGAACAGCGCTTTTTGTCCTAAATACTGGTAACACCCCTACTTTCCGCCGCTGGGGTTGCGTAGGAACCATACCCGATGTGACACTCGCTTCGGAGTCCCTGGTACCTAGAGTACACAACTGGCGAGTACTAGAGGACTACTCGGCTAGTGATCACCAGTATATAGCTGTTGAGATTCACGACGGTGCCACTCTGCGTGCATATGCCCAAACTTCAATCCTCGGATGGAGGACTGGGAGGATGGACGTCGAGAAGTTCACTGACGCGCTTACGGCAGGCGCACCGTTGCTGGGAGCTCCGCCAGGGTGTGGAGGGCCTACAGCCAAGGACTTGGTGAACTCAACTATGAGTACCATCATAGCTGCTTGCGAGTCTTCCATGCCCCGCCGGAGACCCCGACATGGTAAGCCTCCAGTATACTGGTGGTCAAACGAGATCGCCGAACAAAGAAGCGAGTGTCACAAACTTCGGCGAGAGGCCCAGCGGGCGCGAACACGGGAGGAGGCAGACACTAGGCTAGCAGCATACAGGTCCGGCAGGAAATATCTTCGCAGGCTTATTAACAAGAGCAAGGCCCTATGCTGGCAAGACCTCGTGGACGATGTAAATAGGGATCCGTGGGGCCTTGGCTACAAGCTGGTTATGGGGAAACTTGGTGCCCCACGGAAGCCTTGTATACATGACGCGGAAAAGATGGACGCGATAGTGCGGGGACTCTTCCCCGCCCATCCCGTCCGTGTTGACGCTGTCCATGGTGAAACAGCAGTCGAGTGCCCACTCTTCACACAGCTGGAACTGGAGGAGGCAGTCCTCTCCCTGAAAGCGAGGAAGGCTCCAGGTCCAGATGGTGTTCCAGCTGAGGTTTTGCAGCTCGTATCACCATTGTCCTGACTTGCTGCTCAGCACATTCAACGCTTGCCTACGGGACGGGGTTTTCCCGGTACGATGGAAGGTGGCGAGGCTCGTGCTGGTCAGCAAGGGGAAGGGAAATCCCGAATCGCCGTCTGCATACCGCCCGTTATGCATGCTAGACACGGCTGGGAAAGTGCTAGAGAAACTCATCAAGGGAAGACTCACTGACGCGATTTGTGCTGCTGGGGACCTATCTCCTCGGCAGTACGGCTTTAGAGCAGGACGTTCTACCATCGATGCGATTTCAGAGGTGGTGAACGCGGTCCAAAAGGCAGAGGCATATAGTCGCACCAAGCGACGAATCGTCCTGTTGGTGACACTCGACGTCAGGAATGCCTTCAACTCCGCTAGATGGGTGGATATCCTGGATACGCTGGAAAACTTTCAAGTTCCAGAATATGCAATGCGGCTTTTGAGGAACTACCTGAAGGACCGAAGCCTGCTCTACGACACGACACAGGGCCAACGAAGGATGGAAATTACATCGGGTGTTGCCCAGGGATCTATCCTTGGTCCGGACCTGTGGAACGTGTCTTACGACGGGCTACTGAGACTTGAGATGCCAGATGAGTCGCGCTTGGTCGGCTATGCGGATGATGTTGCGGCTCTGGTCGCCGGACGCACCGTTGAACAAGCGCAACTTAGGCTAGGTATGCTAATGCGCCGAGTGAGGGACTAGATGACTGCTCGCGGGCTCAGTTTAGCACTGGAGAAAACCGAAGTGGTCATCTTGACAAAAAAGAGAATCCCTAGAGTAAGGATGATCAGTATTGGAGATATACAGATCGAATCGAAGCCAGCGGTGAAGTACCTGGGGCTACTGATCGACTCGAAGATGAGTTTCTCTGAGCAAATCAGGGCAACGGCTGAGAAGGCTGCTTCGGGAATATCGGCTCTGAGTCGACTTATGGCCAACGCAGGGGGACCCAGCCCATCAAGAAGACGCCTCTTGATGAGTGCTGTAGGGTCAGTGCTACTGTACGGGGCAGAGGTATGGGGCGACGCTCTCAGCAAGGAGGTATACCGAAAACGATTGGCACACGTACAGAGAAGAGGAGCACTGAGAATTGCATCTTCGTATCCAACAGTCTCCAACTCGGCGGTGAGAGTGATTGCAGGCGTGATACCTGTCGCCCTCCTTGCTAGAGAGCGCCGCGCTATTTACCTGCGCCGAAACGAGGATGCGAGGGAGATGGTTGTCCGCGAGGAGAGACAACGCTCGCTCAACGATTGGCAGCAGTCTTGGAGGAATTGCACGAAGGGAAGGTGGACTGCGCGCCTCATCCCGGATGTGAGACCGTGGATAAATCGAAGGCATGGTGAGACTGACTTCTATCTGACCCAGCTCTTGAGCGGGCACGGGTGTTTTCAGTCTTACCTGCACAAGATCGGCAAGTCACGGTCTCCCGATTGTCGGTTTTGCCCAGGAGAGGAGGACAATGCCTGTCACACATTTTTTGCGTGTACCAAATGGGCCAGGCTGCGAAGGGAACTCTACAGGGAGACGGGAGAGCTCACCCCGGATAATATAGTTGCGGTGATGCTCGAATCGGTTGACAAATGGAACCAGGTGGCACATTATGCTCGGGCAGTCCTAAAATATAAAAGGGACTCACAGCAGCCGGAGGCGCTGGGGCTGGGGGATCGCTCTTCTGGCAATTCCTCTTCCCCCCTCCCCTCCCGCTAGGAAAGGGACTCCCCAGCTTGAAGGCGCCCCACGGCGTAACAAAACGAGACCTGGCCCGAAGTAATGTGTCAAACGGTTCCAGGCTAGGTTCTCAGATTGACAGGGGAGGTGTTTAGTGGGTAGTCCAAAGGTATCCTCCATGGGAGTCTCACACTGCCAGACTCGGTGGGCATAAATGCCTTCACCTCCCTACCACAAACAAAAAAAAAAAAATATGCGCACTGAGTGGGCATACTACTTGTGTTTTGTCGTTAATGGCATAAATAGGATCAAGATGGACAGGAAAAAATGCCCTTTGTTGTCTCGTACTCTCCAATTATCTAACCTAGGTGTTAGGAATGCCGACTTGAATCCCACACGCGACGTGAAACCGGCCATCCGTAAATTTCTAGAACCCTACCTTCTTCGCGGCATACTAGACAGCTATCGTTTGACTAACTTTCTATTTACTTCATGGTTGTAATGTACACAATGTCTCGATTCACGGGAGTTGCTTTCAGCTCGAGCGAGGTTATAGTTGCCTTTAATCGCAAGAGCCACTTTGATCATGTCACAAAATGCTTCCTTGTTTGTGGCCTCTACTTCAAACTCTATCCGTAGGTCACTGGGCCAAGTTTACCATACTATTTTGATTGCTGGTTCAATGCTCTTGAATTTTACCACTCCTCCATTTTCACGTAAGTTATTTGCATAAGACTAACTATCAATAGGCTTAACTAATAGAGTCAGATTCTGTGGTCTACTCCATAGAATATTTTTTGTGCTATGCGATGTATCGGATCCTTCCTTGATTGTCTTCTTGACAAGACTCCTTAGCTTGCACCATGGAAAGAAAAAGCTATTCGCCCGCTTTTCGAGCTATTTTGAAAGCCATCGAGAAATGTAAGGTCTCTATTAAGCGCTTTTTCCTTCCTCCTCTTCTCATAGCCCCTTTGATTAGCTACTAGCTATCCTATTGATGATGCTTATCATTTCCGCTATTTTTTTTTGTGGTAGGGAGGTGAATGCCATTTATGTACAGAGTGTGGGACTCCCATGCTCGCAAAAAGGCGACTGGACTTCCCACTAAACACCTCCCCTGTCAACCTGAGAACCCAGCCTGGAACCGTCTGACACATTACTTCGGGCCAGGTCTCGTTTTGTTACGCCGTGAGGCGCCTGCAAGCTGGGGGATCCCTTTCCTAGCAGGAGGGGAGAGGGGAAGAGGAAGTGTCAGACGAGCGATCCCGCAGCCCCAGCGCCCCCGGTTGCTGTGAGCCCCTTTTATATTTTAGGACTGCCCGAGCATAATGTGCCACCTGGTTCCATTTGTCAACCGATTCGAGCATCACCGCAACAATATTATCCGGGGTGAGCTCCCCCGTCTCCCTGTAGAGTTCCCTTCGCAGCCTGACCTATTGTGTACACGCAAAAAATGTGTGGCAGGCATTGTCCTCCTCTCCTGGGCAAATCGACAATCGGGGGACCGTGACTTACCAACACCCACGCCCGCTCAAAATCTGGGTCAGATAGAAGTCAGTCTCACTATGCCTTCGATTTAGCCATGGTCTCACATCCGAGATGAGGCGCGCAGCCCACCTTCCCTTCGTGCAATTCACCCAAGACTGCTGCCAATCGTTGAGCGAGCGCTGTCTCTCCTCGTAGACAACCAACTCTCTCACATCCTTGTTTCGGAGCAGGTGAATAGCGCGGCGCTCTCTAGCAAGGAGGGCGACAGGTATTACGCCTGCGATAACTCTCACGCCAGATCAGAGACTGTGGGATACGAAGATGCAATTCTCAGTGCTCCTCTTCTCTGTACCTGTGCCAAACGTTTTCAGTAAGCCTCCTTGCTGAGAGTGTCGGCTCCTAATTCTGCTCGGTACAGTAGTACTGACCCTACAGCACTTATCAAGAGGCGTCTTCTTGATGGGCTGGGTCCCCCTATGTTGGCCATAACTCGACTCTGAGCCGATATTCCCGAAGCAGCCTTCTCAGCCGTTGCGCTGATTTGCTCAGAGAAACTCATCTTCGAGTCGATCAATAGCCCCAGGTACTTCACCGCTGGCTTCGATTCGATTCGCATATCTTCAATACTGATCATCCTTACTCTAGGGATTCTCTTTTTTGCCAAAATGACCACTTCGGTTTTTTCCAGTGCTAAACTGAGCCCGCGAGCAGTCATCCAGTCCCTCACTCGGCGCATTAGCATACCTAGCCTAAGTTGCACCTGTTCAACGGTGCGTCCAACGACCAGAGCCGAAACATCATCCGCATAGCCGACCAAGCGCGACTCATCTGGCATCTCGAGTCTCGGTAGCCCGTCGTAAGACACGTTCCACAGGTTTGGACCAAACATAGATCCCTCGACAACACCCGATGTGATTTCCATCCTTCGTTGGCCCTGTGTCGTGTTGTAGAGGAGGCTTTGGCTTTGGAGTTTTCCAGCGTATCCAAAATATCCACCCATCTAGCGGAGTTGAAGGCGTTCCTGACGTCGAGTGTCACCAAGAAGACGATCCGTTGTTTGCTGCGACTATATGTCTCTGCCTTTTGGACCGCGTTTACCACCTCTGCAATCGCATCAATGGTCGAAGTTCCTGCTCTATAGCCGTACTGTCAAGAATATAGGTCTCCAGCAGCACAAATCGTGTCAGTGAGTCTTCCCTTGATGAGTTTCTCTAGCACTTTCCCAGCCGTGTCTAGCATGCATAACGGGCGGTATGCAGACGGCGATTCGGGATTTCCCTTCCTCCTGCTGATCAGCACGAGCCTCGCCACTTTCCATCATACCGGAAAAACCCCGTTCCGCAGGCAAGCGTTGAATGTGCTGAGCAGCAAGTCAGGACAATGGTGATAGACGAGCCGCAACACCTCAGCCGGAACCCCATCTGGACCTGGAGCCTTCCTCGCGTTCAATGAGAGGACAGCCTCCTCCAGTTCCGGCTGTGTGAAGAGAGGACACTCGACTCCTGTTTCACCATGGACAGCGTCAACACGGACGGGATGGGCGGGGAAGAGTCCCCGGACTATCGCGTCCATCTTTTCCGCGTCATTCATATAAGGCTTTCGTATGGTGCCAAGCTTCCGTACGGCGCCAAGCTTCCGCATGACCTGCTTGTAGCCAAGGCCCCACGGATCCTTGTTCACATTGTCCACTAGGTCTTGCCAGCAGCGAGCCTTGCTACTGTTGATCAGTTTGCGAAGGCATTTTCTGGCTGACTTATATGCTGCCACCCAGTTACATGCCCTTCACCGTTCCCCGCCCGTTGAGCCTCACGTCGAAGCTTGTGACACTCCCTTCGCTGTTCAGCGATTTCAGTTGACCACCAGTATACTGGGGGCTTGCCGTGCCGGTGTCTTCAACGGGGCATATAAGCGCAGCAAGCAGTCGTAATGATGCTCATAGTAGAGTTCACCACGTCTTGAGCTGCCCGTTCTTCCGTCCCCTCCGAAGCTCCCTGCAGCGGCTCACCTGCTGTGAGAACCTTGACGAACCTATCGACGTCCATCCTTCCGATGTTCCATCCAGTTGTAGAAGGCCGAGAGCACGGACGTCGGGAGACAGCATCACTTAACTCAAGCAAAATGCACTGATGATCACTGGCTGGGTAGTCCTCTAATAATTTCCAGTTATGTATCCTCCGTACTGAGGACTCCGAAGCAAATGACACGTCCAGTACGGTTCCTTCACAGCCGATACGGCGGAAAGTCGGCGTATTTCCGGAGTATAGTACGACGAGGGCCGTCCTGGCCACCATTTCCAGGATTCGTTTTCCCCGCGGATCCGTCTGAGGCATGCCCTATTCGATTGCTTTAGCGTTGAAGTTGCCACCAGCAAGCACTTACCCTCTGCGTTCGAGACAGCGTCCTCCAAAGCATTAAGCTTGGCTTGGAAAGATGATATCGATTCGTTAGGCGTCAGGTACACACTAAAGAAGGTGGTCCCTGAGCACCGAACCCACACGAAACCATCCCTCCGTCCACAACTCTCCGCTTGAAAGTCACTGCTCCGAATCCAGATGGCGGTAGTACCAGTTTCATCAGAATACCATAATGGAGGATTTTTATTATAGCGTTGCCCACTCAGCAGCAAGAAGTCGGCTTTCATGTCCCTCGCAAACTGCTCAAGCAGATTTTGGGTGGTTGAACTGCGGTGTAGGGTTAGCTGCAGGATGCGGGTCATGCGAGTTCTGATTTTGCCTTGGCTAGGGCTTCCTGGAAAACCGATCGACCGAGGCCGACAATAGGGAAGCATTCTGTGACGCAGTAAAGAATGTCCTCGGAAAAAGCACAGCTATAGCCTCGCTTGAGCGGATGGCAACGATCAAAACAAGAGGCATTGACTGCGTCACGGATCTGGCCGAGGTAGAAGAGACCATCAAAAGGAAGCTCCGTACCGTGAGCAGGATTAAAGCGAGGCCGATACCAGAAAACTATAGGGGACAACATATGACCATAATATTGACTTGACCGAAAACGACGTCTTACAATTTCTGAATAAGGGCAAAGTAAGAATAGGGTGGGTTTTCGGTAAGATACGGCAAAGAGCAACGCCTCTTCAGTGTTTTAAATGCCTTGGCTATGGTCACACCGTACAAGTATGCAAAGGACCTGATAGCAGCTTCCTTTGTTACAAATGCGGTGAAACGGGACATAAAAGAAAAGAGTGCATGAAGGAGGTACACTGTATTCTTTGCAGGGATCATGATCCAAGACCGGATTTTGGACACGTCTTGGCATCAGGAAAATCTCGGGTTTTCCAGGAAGCCCTAGCCAAAGCAAATTCAGAACTTCAATGACCCGCATCCTGTAACTAAACCTAGACTGCAGCTCAGCCGCCCAAAATCCGCTTGAGCAGTTTGCGAGGGACACGAAAGCCGATTTTATGCTGCTGAGTGAGCAACACCATGACAAAAGTTCTGCATTACGGTATCCTGATGAAAATGGTACTGCCGCCATCTGGGTTCAAAATAGTGATTTGCAAGCGGAGAACTGTGGACGGAGAGATGGTTTTGTGTGGGTTCAGTGCTCAGGGACCACCTTCTTCAGTGTGTACCTAAGGCCGAACGAATCGATATCATCTTTCGAAGCCAAGCTTCAGGCTTTGGAAGGTGCCGTCTAGAACGCAGAGGGAGACGTGGTCGTTGGGGGTGACTTCAACGCTAAATCAATCGAATGGGCATACCTCAAACAGATCTCCGGGGAAAATGAATCCTAGAAATGGCGGACAGGACGGCGCTTGTTGTACTATTCACCGGAAATGCGCCGACTTTCCACCCTATTGGCTGTGAAGGAACCATACCAGATGTGACATTCGCCTCGGAGTCCTTAGTACGGAGGATACACAATTGGACAGTATTAGAGGGCTACTCAGCCAGTGATTATCAGTGCATTTTGCTTGGGATCAGTGATATTGTCTCCCGCCGTAACAAGCATCCGAGTCAAGACTACAAAAGAAGGAGGACCAATCAACGGAGAGAATCGTTTCGGAAAGTTGCTCATAATTAGTTTTCTAACAGTTGTAGCGCTGATGCTCCTTTCGACGATAACGGTCAGAGACAATACAGGAATGTCAAAACGTAAGTTAGGATGATGGAGATTCGGAGAACGATAAGGAAAAAGAACCGGAGATGAGCATACCAACGATTGTTTCATACTACAGAAAATATTTAAAATAAATATTCTTCTTATGGGAATACATCGATTGATACAAACACAAAAACTTGACATACAGTGTAGAATGTACACAACAAGGGAAAAGGTGATCACTCAGAAAATTTTCATTAGTCGAGGCCAGTTTCTTTGCCAACACTGGGGTGGATACCGCCAACCGTGATTTTCCCTTCTTTTTTCCATAGCGGAAAAATAAACAGGGTTTTCTTTAAAGTGAGCCGATCCTAGAGAAAGACGAATCCAACACCGGGAATACAGAAGATTTACCCTACCATACTGAATTGTAGGCAGAACAAAACAACTGGAGGAACTTTGCGGAAATTCCCATTTCCTTGGGTACTTGGAGGCGGATCTCCCTAAAGGATATTATATTCAAGCAAACTTATTTTGACCAGCATTCCACCTTTGTTGCTGGTTCTTGGCACTTGCGAAATACAAAGCGGTCATCCTGACAAAGAAGAGAACCACCAGAATAAGGACACTCAGTACCGGGGATATGCTTTTCGAATCGAAACTGGCATTCAAATATTGGGGTCTACCGATAGACTTGAAGATGAGTCAGACCACAGTGGATAAAGCAGCAGCAAGTGTATGGAAAGATGACTCTACTGTCCAGATTAGAGCTATGCTATGACATTCTCAGCAAGAAGCTATATCGAAAGTGGCAGACACAGGTGCAGAGATGCGTAGCAATGGGGATTCTATTCTAACACCAATCAGTCTCTGAGCAGGTGGTTCTTTGCAAGAGGGTGCAGAGATATCTTCTTGCATAGAAAATATATCGATAAAGAGCCTGTAGCTCTCGAGGAAGGAGGTTACTCATTCAGTGATTGACAACAATCCTTGGTGAATGATATAAGAAGGAGACAGACGGTGCGGCTATTCCTAATATGAAAAACAAGCAGCTCGGTGACCTCTCCAGTGAAAATAAAGAACTCTCCCTAGAAATTACAGCCGAACTTATGCTAAGATCGAGTGGCACATTAGCTTTGGGCAATGCTAACGTTTGAAAAGGAGTTGCTTGAATATCCAGTCGAATTGAGTTTGGATGGGTTTCTTTTCCAGCTATCCCTTCTCTTTCTTCCTTTCTTTCTATAAATGGGGTTTCTGCAACTTGAAGCTGTTTCTAGGACGAGGAAAATGAGGCTAAGCCCGGAATGATGCGTCAAAAGATTTCAGACTAAATTTTCAGATTTATAAGGGCATTGTTTAGTGGGTCGTGTAGAAGCCTTGTGCATCTAAGAGCCCTAAAGTCAGAAAGTTAAGAGCCTTCATATCCCTGCCACAAAACAAGATCGGGTCCAACGATTGAAACCTGTACTGCACTGACACGACAAGCTTCCTTCCTTTTTGAGGTTCTATAATAACCATCGGTCCTTAATATGTTCTAGAATAACCATCATTCCTTAATATAATATACAATAAAATGGCAAATAAGTAACCAGTGATACAAAATTTCCACTCTAGTGCACGAAAAATGTCTGTCTACATTGACGAATCGCAGGCATTTTGCACGTTCAATGTAAAGAGCAAGATCTCATGCATACCCATTAAATGAGGAAATTAATAATCAACTAATTCAAAGATAAAATAAGCAATTGTTCTAATTTATTGTTGAATTTTAGATTACACAGGATGGAAAATTTGACGTTGAAACAACTATAGAATTGTATAAGAGTGTACTAAAAGATGAAAATGAATTTAGTTCACGGGCTGAAGTTTTAAAAAGCTGTGGAGATATTGCTGCAGAAGATGAGTAAGAATTGTTTTTAAAAATCCTCCTAAGTACTCTTAATCGAATATATTTTATAGATGTGAGCTGCCTGATGAAATTGAAAAATGTTTGATGGAAAATGGAAAGGAAGCTGGTTTTGATAGTTGGTAATATAATTAAACTTTGCATTGCGATTTCAAATCTACATAAATATCGATGTAATGATTAAATAATAGTTTGTTTCTTTTGAACAAGTGCAGTTTATTTTTTTACGCCTCTATATGCACCGTAGTTGCAGACATCATAATATGGCAGAGAGATTCTTTACCCATGGGGGTATTCTAAAGCTGGCTAGCGCCCAGTCGGGCTGAGTAAATTTCCGGGATTCTGTCTGCCCGTGCTGGGCCACCTTACACACCATACCCATATACAATATGGGTACAGAAGGCATTAGAGGTAGTATCCTCAAAAATGAAAACGATTTTTTTACAATATGACATGGCCGTTTAAATTAGAATCGAAAAGATATTGTCACTTCTGCTTTCTTCTGTTTTAATTTTGATGAACCACTGGATGTAATTTGGTTCATGTTTTTGTGGAAGGGATCTGGCTATAATGCTTCATTGCCATGCATAAACAAGGGACCATAAAACCAAATGTTTGATGATGCAGCTTGCGGGTCGGCAATCTACGGGATACTATGTCAGCTGGGTTGTCAGCGGATGTCACACGATGCAATTATGAGGCGAATGAGCCTTCCTGGATTTTGCTAGGGATTGTGCCCACCTGAATTAGGGCATGTACTTACTAGAATTTCTACTTAACCTAACATCAAGGTTCCAAGTTGTGGCATTTATTCGGGACATTTTGGTGACCCCGACGTGATTCATATTCACGATAC
The DNA here is from genome assembly GCA_963969285.1 of Odontomyia ornata. Classification (NCBI taxonomy): domain Eukaryota; kingdom Metazoa; phylum Arthropoda; class Insecta; order Diptera; family Stratiomyidae; genus Odontomyia; species Odontomyia ornata. The sequence continues at coordinate 222,115,898 of OZ017742.1, forward strand.
CTGGAGTGCTACGACTAGTGAACTGCGCAGATTGTTCCACAATACGATACTCTGCGATTTTTGAATCCTTCACACCCTTTTCTGAAACATGGACAGGCTCGCCACAGAGCAGAAGGAAACTGGAGAGCAAATTCAATTGATGAACCGGAATTATAATAAAGGAAGTGCACAAAGGAAGACAAGGTCCTTTTATGAAAGGCGCCTTCAAGAACTTTCAGCTGCTTGGGATAAATTTGAAAAAAAAAAACGAACGACGAAATCCGTGCATTAGATCCAGTTCCCACTGAACACTCATAAATTCACATAGATTACTTCAACCGAATTTCTGAGTTGGTGACAAAGTACCAGGATATATTCAAGAATGAGCTCCACATCGTCCAGAGCTCCAAGTTGCCGGAAGTAGAGGATCACAGCATGAAGGACTACAAGCAAGGTCCAATTGAATGCCAATCCGTACAGTTAGTGGAGTTACTCACATTAATACGCCGCCAGAAGGCTATCATGGATACAGCTTAGCGTCAATTAGCAACTATCTCAGTACAAATGAGTCCCCAATGTATGAGCATGGTGCATAATTTAGTGAAGAAATTGTGGGGCCAAATTGAAGACCTTCACTAGTCTATCCTGAAACGTGGTTTTGATCCTGTAAAGTATGACATGGAGGCATAATAAAGCTGGAGGACACCGTCTGGGAAGGTCTGATGATAGTAGAAACACTTTAACCAATTCACACAAATCAGACTGCTGGTGCTCCAGCAAAACGCCACCCCAAGGTCACCATCCCAACGTTCGACGGTGACTACCTCCAATGGGGTCAGTTCTGTGACATGTTCATGTAGATGACACATATTTAATCAATACCAGCGATACAGAAGATGGGGTATTTGAAGAATCATCTGACTGGTGGGCAGAAAAACTTATCCGACATCTTCCATTAACAGAAGCAAATTATGATTCAGCCTGGGACCTAATCTAAGGTCCATATGACAACAAAAGACTATTAACGTCAGCAATAATATCGAAGTTCATGAGCTCACCAGTCATCGCTACTGAAACGCCAAAATCAGCGATGGTAAAAAAACTTCCTCAACACAGTCCATGAAGGCCTTCTGATCTTGAGCAAACTGGGAGTGGATGTCTCATTATGGGTTCCGCCACTTCTTCACTTCCTTGCGAAGAAATTGGACCGGCAGAGCCACATTCTGTACAAGCAATCTATAAGGAAGCCGAAGGAGAATCAATCTAGCCACTTGAGTACATCGGTACTGTCCCGGATAAATGGAACACATTCTGTGTAGTGTGCAAGCAATCAGCATGCCCATCGTTTTCATGTAAGCAGTTTTTGCAAATGCCTATCGAAACTAGGCTCCAGTACATCCAGCGAAATAAATTATGTGTCGACTGCCTTCGGCCGGGGCACAAGGCCAGTGCATGCACCTTGTGAGCATGCACCAAATGCAACCATTAGAGCAATATACTTTTTCATCTTGACACGACTCAGCAACCAACAACAAAGCGAGATTGCATCAAAATTAATCAGCAGGACATCCGGCCTTCAAATTCGTCGTCCCTTGCAGCTTCAACCAACCATGATCACCACAGATACGTTATTCTTGGCACAGTAAAAATTTTGGTGGTCACACAACGGAATAACCAAAACATGCAGAGCATAGCTAGATTCCGGATCTAAGTGGTGACCGAGAGGCTTGTCAAACGATCGAGTTTATCATCACAGAGAGCGAATTTGCAAATTGAGGGAATCGGTGGAGCTACAAGGAGTTCTAGGCAAATAGTTGAGTTAGAAATCTTGCCTCGAGTAACAAAATTTGCGACCAGACTCTAAACATTTATATTTCCGGAGATTGTGTCCATGCAATCAACAAGGCATATTGACATCACTTTAAAGCCAATGCCATGGCGTCAAGTCCAATCGAAGTAGATTGGGATAAAAGAAGGAAGGAACAGGCACTTGGGCGTGGAGCACCAGATCACAGGTTCCAGACAGTGCTTACAAAAGGAGCGAAGAAAGCCGCAAAGAAACCCCTTGAAAAGTGCCAGAAAGTAAAGTTCGCACGGACGCCTAACAAGAAAAAAGACCTGATGCGAAACAGGAGAGAAAGAAGCCCCGACGAAGACTCCGGCAACAGGCACTGCTCGTAAAACCCCAAAATGGCCGATCCTTCGCGGAGGTGCTGCAGGACATCAGGAGAAACGTATGGCCCGAAGACACCAACACTACCATTAAAGCAGTACGACCGACGTGGTTTGGCCACATACTAGTCGAATCCGGAGCAGAGGCCGCCAATAGGGAAGCATTCTGCGACGCAGTAAAGAAAGTCCTTGGCGAAAGCGCAACTATAGCCTCGTTCGAGCCGATGGCAACGATAAAAATAAAAAACATTGACTGCGTGAAGGATCCGGCTGAGGTAGAAGAGACCATCACAACGGAGTTTCCTAGCGTGGCCAGGATTAAAGTGAGGCAGACACCAGAAAACCAAAGGGGGCAACGAATGGCCATAATCGACTTGACCGAAAAGGACGCCGAACAATTTCCGAATAAGGGCAAAATAAGAATAGGATAGGTTGTCTGTAGGAAACGGCGAAGAGCAACGCCTCTTCAATGTCTCAAATGCCTTGGCTATGGTCATCCTGCACAAGTACGCAAAGGACCCGATAGGAGTTCCCTATGTGACAAATGTGGTGAAATGGAACATAAAAGGAAAGAGTATTGCGAAATTTATTGCAAAATTTATTGCGTAACCACCGTTTCCTTTTGGGGGTTTAACTCTCCTCGCCACGAAGGAACCTGCGGACCCGGTCAACTCGTCCGGAGACGGACGTTTTGTCCTGGTCCCCAATTAGCCGCCAAACGAGAATGCGGCTGCGTAGCGCACTTCCCCAATCTACCAGCGTTTCCCTACTTTTTAACAAAACCAAATCTCGCTTCTATTTTTCACTAGAGTTTGTAAATCTCCCCACAACGCTATTCGGGATTCCGCTCTGACCAGCAGGAAGCAGAATCTAGCTCTTATTTCAACTCGACCTTGCAATTTCGCGTAATTTCCGACACAATTATATTCGGAATTCTGTTCTGACCGAAATAAGCGGAATCCTACCGCGAGCCAAGTTTTACAATCTGCACAGAAAAGACACTCACGATGGAAACAACACTCGTATGATTCTATTATATAATTCACTACTATATTCAAATATATAATTCACTACTACTGATTATTGCAAAATTTAGATTCTCATTACATCTACTGGCCAATATTTTTTTATAACTTAAAATTATACCTTAGTTTTGGGGATCCCCGAGACGATTCGTAATTTCGTGCCGTCAGCTGTTCTCGATCTCCTACAACCCTTCTGTTGTCTCCTGTAACCGCCACTTGATTTCGATGAATTCCTCGCGAATAAATCCTCCCAATCGCCAATTCCCACTTCCGTAGCTTGATCTCGCCGTCGCCTTACTCGCCCGTCGTCCGCCAAAGAAAAGAGACCCGTTCCTCCATTCTCCCTTCCAGCAAACCTCCTATCCGTAGTCCGCGGCCGTTAAATTCCCAGTTGAGGAAATTGAACCCTCTCGCATGCGAGTGGTTTTACGTGTTCTATGTGAGGAACTTCCTGCACTGCGAGTTACATTGGAACGGGAATAATGCAGTGCGGCGTCCACTTGTCACTGGATGTTGTGGATGTTCCAGCTGACGTGACCTAGTTTCCAATGATCGTGACCTACATCACTGCGGCGTGACAGATCTTGACATCTGAATCCAATTCAATCTAGTTGTGCTGATAAAATTTAAGTGATTAATTTTGATTTACTCTCTTGCACGAATCTGTATTTATTCTATCCATTATGAGTTTTAAAGTAATCACATCCAAATGTGAAGACGGTTTCACTATCCTCCGCATCACTGTACCCGATTCAGTGAAAAATCTAACAAGCTGTGAAGTGTTTGTTGACGACAATAATTTAGTGTTTTGTTGTGATTTTTGTGTGTACAGGCACTACATAACGAATAAAATAGATGTGAAGGATTTGAACGAATTGCAAATTCGACTGGACGTGGCGAAACTGGATATTACGAGGTATTTTTACATGTATCATGATATTCGGATTTGGGCTTATCATTTATGGAGGCCCATTGGCTCTCATGATCACTACACTCCTCGTTCAAGTAAAATGCTTTGAGGGAATCATTTCCATTGGTTACCAAGTGTATAGGATTCATGGATTGCCATGGTTCAGAAGTTTGTCATGGTATTTCTTCCTTACATCGAGTTATTTTTTCCTATGGTGAAAATTTAGTTGATTATTTTGGAGATGTTATCAACCGAGTTGAATATTTAAAGTTTTTGGTTACATAACATCGCTTTTTATCGTTTTGCCTTTATTGTACTGGCTTTGTGTGGTTTGTTTTATCGCTGGTCAAGAAGTATTACATGAAACAATTCAGTTTGTTTGCGTGGACACATGTTTCACTTCTGATTGTTGTTACGCAAAGCGATTTAATTATACAAAACATTTTCGAAGGTTTAATCTGGTTTATTGTTCCTGTTTCAATGATTGTTTGTAATGATGTTATGGCTTATATGTTCGGATTTTTCTTCGGAAAAACGCCTCTAATCAAGTTGAGCCCAAAGAGAACATGGGAAGGATTTATTGGAGGAGGTTTGGCAACAGTTGTTTTTGGATGCCTGTTTTCATGCGTTTTGTGCCAATTTCAATACTTTGTATGTCCTATTGAATACTCCGAAAGTCTGGGTCGTATGACAATGGAGTGCGAACCAAACTACTTGTTTATGAAACAAGAATATGTATTTTATTTGCTGAATTCACGACAGTCCGTCATGATGTATCCATTCGTATTTCATTCATTGTCGTTAAGCATCTTCAGCTCAGTCATCGGGCCTTTTGGAGGTTTCTTCGCATCTGGATTTAAACGGGCATTCAAAACTAAAGGTTTTGGTGATATGATTCCCGGTCACGGTGACATTATGGATCGCTTCGATTGTCAATTTTTAATGGCAACATTTGTAACGTTTACATCTCCAGTTTTATAAGAACACCATCTCCCTCGAAATTGCTGTCTCCGATTTATAATCTTAAACCAGAACAACAGTTACAATTCAGTGATCATTTTTGGACATGGTCCAGCATCGAGGACATCTTTCACGATCCGACATTGTTTGGATTTCTCGCTGAATACTGCGTCCTTAAAACTAATCCTACTACTTTTACACATTCATTTAAATGATGATGGTTAATTTACGTTAACATATACGTGAGTGTGGTAAAATGTAACTTGGCCCGCAGGTGAAATCTTGGCGGGAGACAAACATTTGGTCAGGGTGAAATCCCGAATGACTACGTAGGAGAATCCTGATACGTAACATTCCCCCCTACTTTAAGTGAATTTCCCCGAAATTCACTCCTACACGCTTCCCCCATGCGTTTACTAAGGAACCCGACAAAATTCGTTTTTTTTTCCTATATTTTTTTTGTTTCTACTTTTCTTTCTCTTTCCTAAGACCCCAAAATGATGATAAACCTTACGATGTATTAACTAGCCACTGTTTAAATAGAGATACTAATACGTACGCAAATTACGGATTCTTTGAGTACTCCTAATCCTTTTCCCGTATTATTTCTTTTTGTTTTATTTCCACTAAGGGACCTACACCTAGACTCATGATCAACCCACACTTGAATTGGTTTTAACTTCTCTTTCCATTTCCCCTTCCGGAATTCTATTCACAATGCTCATAAATTTATTACAATTTTTTTTTAGCTTCCCATACTCGGTTTAATGCTAGGGAATGGGGAAGGATGGAATAAACCACATGTGTGGCTTGGAGGACGGAACCATGGGACGAACAACTACCCTGCTCTACTATCGTCAATGGAATCCGGTAATATTTTCAATTCCCTATATTTATCTGTGTGTTGTCCTGTACATTAAATTATATTCTTTCCGCCTTTAATTGTCGGTTATATGTATGGTTTCTAACTTTAACGGCGACCGCGGCCCATCATCGCGTGTTCTTATTTTCTTTTGTTACAAAAGAACCACCCTACTTTCTTGATCGCGTCTTCCCGACCTTACATACGAATCGAAATTCCGGCGACATTCACGTGACTTATTACTTCCGGAAACTTACAAGTTAATCGGTGACTTCATTCCGACACCAACCATAAAGACAACTTACAAGCTATCACCCTCCACCTTAATTATTAGACAGGCTTATAGTTTATAACCCAACACCACTTAAGTAAAAGCTTATCCTATACGGCCCTCCACCAGCTTAAAAAAGTTAACCTTATTAGTTAGCTTATGACAATCTTATTAGCTACTTATTCTCTAAATTAATTTTCCAGCTTTCATAGCACACTCCACACGACTTGAGGTATCAGGACAGGTATGGCTTGAGATCTTTCGCGTGCCATACCCCCGCGTTCTTCCCATCCATATCCTTAAGTTTATATGCCGCCCCTGAGTCGTATGCTTCTATCGTAAAAGGGCCCACGTACTCTGGCGCAAGCTTGGCTGAAAAATGTTTTGCCGCGTCGGACAGTACGAAATTCCGTCGCCACACCTTATCTCCTGCCTGAAACTTCCCGTGCCGTTTACGCAAGTTGTAGCGAGCGTTCGCTCCTCTTGCCGCTGCGCCCAATCGTTCAGCCACTTCTCTTCTGAGCTTCTCCAATCCCGCCGCTCTACTTTGCGGATCCAACTTCCTGCTGCCATCCTCTGGAGGTTCTATTTCGTTGCGATCAGCCACCATCTCCCGGCCAAAATTCAAAAAATAAGGAGTGACCCCCATGGCTTCATGCGTGTAAGTACGCAGGGCACACCCCATTTTACCCAAGTTCACGTCCCAGCGACGATGATCCTCGTTGACATAGGAGCGAAGCATTCTTTTAATGTTCTGGTTGATGCGTTCGGCGGGGTTTGCTTGTGGGTGATAGAAAGGGGTAAACTCCGCCTTCGATCCATATTCTCTTAGCAATCGTTCAACCTCCTTCGATCGGAATTGGACCCCGTTATCACAAACCACCTCCGCCGGAACGCCGAACATCAAAAATACCCGCTCCTCCAACACGTTGGCTACTTCCTTGGCCTTCGCTTGTCGCAGGGGAAAGACCAATGCGAATTTGGTGGCATAATCCACTACGCTTAAAATATGCGTATGGCCCTTGGTGGATCTGGGAAGGGGTCCCACCAAATCGACACATATGGTCTCCCATGGCGTACGTGTCTTTCCCGCTCGAGATACCATTGCTCCCCTAGGTGCCCTACGCTCCACTTTGACCGACTGGCAAACTTTACAACGACTGACATACCTTTTTACATCTGCCCGCATTTTAGGCCAATAGTATCGTTGAGCCAGTCGATCATAGGTCCGTTGCGCCCCCATATGACCTGCGCGGGGGTCGTCATGGCACCGGAACAGCAATTGATCTCTTTCCGACCGGGGAATTACACGTCGCCAGGCTCGATCTTCCAGCTCCGGGTAACGACTTGGAAGGTGTTTCCACAAGACACCTTCCGACACCCTCCAGTCAGCGAATTGATCGGCCTCTGTGGTGACTTTTTCCATCATTCCCTGATACCACTTGTCTATTTGCGGTGGGACCTCAGCACTCTCCACTATGGGAACGGATCGCGACAGTGCATCCGGAACCAAATGCTCCTTCCCTTTCCGGTGCACCACCTCGAAATCATACTGCTGAAGCCTCACCGCCCAACGAGCCAACCTTCCCGTAGGGTCCTTAAGGTTACTCAGCCATACCAGGGAATAATGGTCTTGGTTCCTTCCACATAGGGACGCAGTTTTTCGATGGCCCAAAGGACCGCCAAACACTCCTTTTCTGTCGTGGAGTACTTTCGCTCCGCCCCATTCAGGGAACGACTCAGGTAGCAGATAACCCTTTCACCCTCTGGGTGCGTCTGCGTTAACACTGCTCCCAACCCGTATCCTGATGCGTCCGTCTGAATGGCAAATGGCAGATCATAATCGGGGCACGTAAGTATTGGCGCAGAAGCGAGGCACACTTTAGCTGCGTTGAAGGCACCCTCGCATTCCTCCGTCCACACGAACTTCTTGTTCTTCTTGAGAAGTCCCGTCAGTGGCGCCGTTAGAGTGGCAAAATCTGGTATGAAGCGGCGGTACTATGAGATCATCCCGAGAAATTGTCGAATCCCCTTGACGTTGGTTGGACGAGGTATCTTAAGCACTCCTTTCTCCGGGTCCACATGGAGACCTACCTCATCCACCACATATCCTAGATACTTAAGTTCAGGTCGACAAAATTCACACTTTTCTCGGGAGACCCGTAGCCCCGCCTCTCGCAGCCGACGGAACACCTCACGAAGAACCTGCAAATGTTGGTCAAAGTCCGCCGTGACGATTATAACGTCGTCCAAATAAACAAAAACATATGGCTCTAGCTGTGGCCCCAACACCTGATCTATCAGCCTCTGCCACGTTGCCGGAGCGTTCTGCAGCCCGAACGGCATCCTCCTAAAGTGGAACAATCCGTGACCAGGGACTGTAAACGCCGTGTACTTCATCGACTCTGCTGCCATTGGAACCTGCCAATAGGCCGACTTGATATCCATTGTCGATAAGTATCGTGCATTGCGTAACTTGTCCATGGTCGCAGAGACGTATGGGAGGGGATATGCGTCGCGTTCAGAAACCCGATTCAGTTTCCTGAAATCAACGCAGAAGCGGAACTTCCCATCTTTTTTCCTTATCAGGAAGATAGGTGAGGACCAAGGACTAGAAGAAGGCTCAACTATGCCGGCTGCCAACATCTCTTGTAGTTCTTCATCAATTTGTTTCTGAACTGCTGGCGAGACCGGATAGTATCTTTGTTTAATGGGAGGTGAATCGGTTTTAATCACATGCTCCACCACTGAGGTGCAACCGTTTCCCTCTCCCATCAATTCAAACTCCTCCTTCAATATCTCCTCCAACTGCCGCTCCTCTGGTCGAGTCAGTCTAGTCCGTCCTCGCAACGCCTCTACTCCTGCCACTTCTATGCATGGTGAGAAGTCCCACTCTTCCTCCCTTACGTCGATTCGGACTCCAAATGTTCGGAGGAAGTCCACCCCCAGAATCAATTCATGTGGTATTGAGGGAACCACCAACAGTACGCACCATCGAGTCCGTCCTTCCAAGGTCACCGGCGCCAACACAGACCCAAGGATTGCTGCCCGAGCATGGTTTGCTAATCCGATCGACGGGATACTAGCTTCACGTAGCTCCACACCCTGAGCTCTCAACTGCTTCCACGTGTCCCCCCCGATAATAGAGTCCGTGGCTCCGGAATCGACCAATCCACAATACTTCCCACCGAATACCTCTACCCACAGATGTGGTCGAGAATCCCCACCTTTCCGTCCCAGCACGTACTCTATCTTCGATGTCGCATCTACTGCTTCGGGCATTCCGGCGGAACTCACTATGCCCTCTAATGAGCTCCGCTCCCGTTTCCCGCAGATCTACGATTATCTGAAACCCCCGGCGCTTGACCACGCTCACCATTATGGCTCAAATTTGGCGGCCGCCCATTACCCGTACTAACCCGTGCCGGGTTACAATTTGGACATGCCGAACGCACCACACCATTTCGGCCGCATCCAAAACACCTCCTCTGCTCTCTGCACTCCCGAGAAGTATGACCAGGCCCACGGCAATTCCAACACTGCAGCCCTCGAGGAGCTTCCTGCATGGCGGCTACGGCTCCTGCTACTTCCGTAAAAGCCAGGTCAGGCTCCAAAAGCTTATGTGTTCTTGGGTCGGGAGGAGGCACAAAAGATTCCACCGCCGTACGCGTTTCTTCCAATTTACGGCCGAATTCGATAAGTTGTGATATCGACTCTACCGTCTTGAGGCTAAGCTTCATTTTGTACAACGGAGCTACGTTTCTGAGGATTACCCTCAATTTTTCCTCCTCTGAGCATGGGATAGACAGCCGCCGAAATAGTCCTTCCATGGACGACACAAACATTCCCATTGATTCATCCCTTCCCTGCGTCCTGAGCCGTATCTCCTCCAAAAGACGGTCGTCGTAATCTGTTGGCAGAAATTCCGCACGCAACTCTCGTCGCAAGTCTCCCCAGCTTTGGCAGCGGTCTCTGTTGGCTCTATACCATATTAGAGCCTTACCCTCAAAGAGCTCTACCGCTGCATTATAAAGCTGTGATGAGGCGAGTCCCCTGGCGATTCGAAGCTCTTCAACCCGCTCTAGAAAAGCACTAACAGAACTCGATGCCTCCCCAGTAAATTTTACTCCCCATTTCGCCACACTCTCATGCTTGCCTCCTGTGGTGACCAGCTGGGCCGATGATACAATCGATGGTATCACAGAAACGTCTCCCCTCCTTTGCGAACTTTCCGCGAGAGATGGTTGCTTTTCCTCCTCGATCGCAGGTCGGGCGTCGAACAAGAACTCGGTTCATCTGATCCCACTATTGCCTTCCCCTCCGATTCTCGAGTACGGGGTTCTGCATCCTCTTCCATTTCTGGTGCCGATGGTGAACCACTGATGACTGCCCCTAGGGCCATCATCAGCCGCTGTCGCATTTTGTCCAGTACGGGAAGTGAAGCTTCGGGTGAATTTGCCATGTAACGCAGCCTCCTCATTCCAAATGCTACCTTTGCCCGAATCTTTTGCACATCCCTGGTCTTCTTGTCTACCGTAGCCAGGCTCTCAACCTCCGCCACCTTCTCCTTCATGGCCTCCAGGTCCTCGTTGTATGGAATTGGATACTCCCTCGCCAGCAATGATTCATTCGCATCGTCCTCTGCTCGTAGCGCATCCCGTAGTGTCGTCCGCATAACATCGACCGTGGCAGTCGGCAACTCGCGTATCACCAGCTCATAGATCAGCTCATCCATTGCGAGACGGTCGACCAGATAGCTCCCCGCTTTAGACATTTTTTTCTTTCTTTTCTATCTTCTTCACTAAATATATAATATTTTTCTTATATCCTAAATAAAACACCCCGCAAATATTTTTATTACACGATTCTAATAATATAATACATAAAATTCAATTCAAAAACACTCACACTTCACTACTCACTCCCGCAAATTCGCACTTCACCCCTCAATCTCACACTCCTGTAAATTCACACTTTGCACTTCAAATTCACACTCCCGCAAATTCACACGTTAAACTTTAACCTTACACTCCTTCAAATTCACACTTCAATTAATCACTCCCGTAAATTCACACTTCAATTAATCACTCCCGCAAATTCACACTTCCCACTCCGCGAATTTTCCACCTGTTTCACTTTTCACTATCTCTCGACGCGTTTCACTTATGTCTCACTGCACACTTTTCGACTTAAGTCAGAACCACAATCACGTTGGGCGCCATTTATTGCGAACTTTATTGCAAAATTTATTGCGTAACCACCGTTTCCTTTTGGGGGTTTAACTCTCCTCGCCACGAAGGAACCTGCGGACCCGGTCAACTCGTCCGGAGACGGACGTTTTGTCCTGGTCCCCAATTAGCCGCCAAACGAGAATGCGGCTGCGTAGCGCACTTCCCCAATCTACCAGCGTTTCCCTACTTTTTAACAAAACCAAATCTCGCTTCTATTTTTCACTAGAGTTTGTAAATCTCCCCACAACGCTATTCGGGATTCCGCTCTGACCAGCAGGAAGCAGAATCTAGCTCTTATTTCAACTCGACCTTGCAATTTCGCGTAATTTCCGACACAATTATATTCGGAATTCCGTTCCGACCGAAATAAGCGGAATCCTACCGCGAGCCAAGTTTTACAATCTGCACAGAAAAGACACTCACGATGGAAACAACACTCGTATGATTCTATTATATAATTCACTACTATATTCAAATATATAATTCACTACTACTGATTATTGCAAAATTTAGATTCTCATTACATCTACTGGCCAATATTTTTTTATAACTTGAAATTATACCTTAGTTTTGGGGATCCCCGAGACGGTTCGTAATTTCGTGCCGTCAGCTGTTCTCGATCTCCTACAACCCTTCTGTTGTCTCCTGTAACCGCCACTTGATTTCGATGAGTTCCTCGCGAATAAATCCTCCCAATCGCCAATTCCCACTTCCGTAGCTTGATCTCGCCGTCGCCTTTCTCGCCCGTCGTCCGCCAAAGAAAAGAGACCCGTTCCTCCATTCTCCCTTCCAGCAAACCTCCTATCCGTAGTCCGTGGCCGTTAAATTCCCAGTTGAGGAAATTGAACCCTCTCGCATGCGAGTGGTTTTACGTGTTCCATGTGAGGAACTTCCTGCACTGCGAGTTACATTGGAACGGGGATAATGCAGTGCGGCGTCCACTTGTCACTGGATGTTGTGGATGTTCCAGCTGACGTGACCTAGTTTCCAATGATCGTGACCTACATCACTGCGGCGTGACAGATCTTGACATCTGAATCCAATTCAATCTAGTTGTGCTGATAAAATTTAAGTGATTAATTTTGATTTACTCTCTTGCACGAATCTGTATTTATTCTATCCATTATGAGTTTTAAAGTAATCACATCCAAATGTGACGACGGTTTCACTATCCTCCGCATCACTGTACCCGATTCAGAGAAAAATCTAACAAGCTGTGAAGTGTTTGTTGACGACAATAATTTAGTGTTTTGTTGTGATTTTTGTGTGTACAGGCACTACATAACGAATAAAATAGATGTGAAGGATTTGAACGAATTGCAAATTCGACTGGACGTGGCGAAACTGGATAATACGAGGTATTTTTACATGTGTCATGATATTCGGATTTGGGCTTATCATTTATGGAGGCCCATTGGCTCTCATGATCACTACACTCCTCGTTCAAGTAAAATGCTTTGAGGAAATCATTTCCATTGGTTACCAAGTGTATAGGATTCATGGATTGCCATGGTTCAGAAGTTTGTCATGGTATTTCTTCCTTACATCGAGTTATTTTTTCCTATGGTGAAAATTTAGTTGATTATTTTGGAGATGTTATCAACCGAGTTGAATATTTAAAGTTTTTGGTTACATAACATCGCTTTTTATCGTTTTGCCTTTATTGTACTGGCTTTGTGTGGTTTGTTTTATCGCTGGTCAAGAAGTATTACATGAAACAATTCAGTTTGTTTGCGTGGACACATGTTTCACTTCTGATTGTTGTTACGCAAAGCGATTTAATTATACAAAACATTTTCGAAGGTTTAATCTGGTTTATTGTTCCTGTTTCAATGATTGTTTGTAATGATGTTATGGCTTATATGTTCGGATTTTTCTTCGGAAAAACGCCTCTAATCAAGTTGAGCCCAAAGAGAACATGGGAAGGATTTATTGGAGGAGGTTTGGCAACAGTTGTTTTTGGATGCCTGTTTTCATGCGTTTTGTGCCAATTTCAATACTTTGTATGTCCTATTGAATACTCCAAAAGTCTGGGTCGTATGACAATGGAGTGCGAACCAAACTACTTGTTTAAGAAACAAGAATATGAATTTTATTTGCTGAATTCACGACAGTCCGTCATGATGTATCCATTCGTATTTCATTCATTGTCGTTAAGCATCTTCAGCTCAGTCATCGGGCCTTTTGGAGGTTTCTTCGCATCTGGATTTAAACGGGCATTCAAAACTAAAGGTTTTGGTGATATGATTCCCGGTCACGGTGACATTATGGATCGCTTCGATTGTCAATTTTTAATGGCAACATTTGTAACGTTTACATCTCCAGTTTTATAAGAACACCATCTCCCTCGAAATTGCTGTCTCCGATTTATAATCTTAAACCAGAACAACAGTTACAATTCAGTGATCATTTTTGGACATGGTCCAGCATCGAGGACATCTTTCACGATCCGACATTGTTTGGATTTCTCGCTGAATACTGCGTCCTTAAAACTAATCCTACTACTTTTACACATTCATTTAAATGATGATGGTTAATTTACGTTAACATATACGTGAGTGTGGTAAAATGTAACTTGGCCCGCAGGTGAAATCTTGGCGGGAGACAAACATTTGGTCAGGGTGAAATCCCGAATGACTACGTAGGAGAATCCTGATACGTAACAAGAGTGTACGAAGGATGCACACTGTTTTCTTTGCAAGGATTTTTATCCAAGACCTGATGTTGAACACTTCTTGGGATCAGGAAAATGCGGGTTTTCCAGGAAGCCCTAGCCATGGCAAAATCAGAACTTTGATCACCCGCATCCTGCAACTAAACCTACACTGCAGTTCAACCGCACAAAATCTGCTTGAGCAGTTTGTGAGGGACATGAAAGCTGACATCTTGCTGCTGAGTGTGCAATACCAGGATAAAAGTTCAGCATTATGGTATCCTGATGAAACTGGTACTGCCGCCATCTGGGTTCCGAACAGTGATTTCTAAGCGGAGAGTTGTGGACGCGGGGATGGTTTCGTGTTCAGTGACCATTTTCTTTAGTGTGTACCTAACAACGAACGAACCCATATCTCGAACGCAGAGGGGAACGCGCTCATTGGGGGAGACTTCAACGCTAAAGCAATCGAATTGGGCATGACTCAAACAGATCCGCGGAGAAAAGGGATCCCGGAAATGATGGCCAGGATGGCACTCGTCGTACTAAACTCCAGAAATATGCCGACTTTCCGCCATATTGGCTGTGAGGGAACCATACCGGACGTGACATTCGCTTCGGAGTCCTTAGTACGGAGGATACACAATTGTTAAGTATTAAAGGACTACTCAGCCAGTGATCATCAGTGCATTCTGCTTGAGTTAAGTGATGTTGTCTCCCGACGTCCGTGCTCTCGGCTTTCTCCAACTGGATGAAACATCGGAACGATGGACGCTGACAGGTTCGCCGAGGTGCTCACAGCAGGTGAGCCGCTGCAGGGAGCTTCGGAGGGGAAGGAAGAACTGGCAGCCCAAGACGTGGTGAACTCTACTATGAGCATCATTACGACTGCTTGCAAGGCTTCTATGCCCCGCGGAAGACCCCGGCACGGCAAGCCCCCAATGTACTGGTGGTCAACTGAAATCACTGAAAAGCAAAGAGACTGTCACAAGCTTCAACGTGAGGCTCAACGGGCGCAGGACCGTGACGAGGCATGCAACCGGGTGGCAGCATATACGTGTAGGGCAGCCAGGAAATGCCTTCACAAATTGATTAACAATAGCAACGCTCCCTGCTGGCAAGACAATGTGAACAAGGATCCGTGGGCCTTGGCTACAAACTGGTCATGCGGAAGCTTGGCGCCCTACGGAAGCCTTGTATACATGATGCGGAAAAGATGCATGAGATAGTGCGAGCATACTTCCCCGCCCATCCGGAACGTGTTGACACTGTCCATGGTGAAACAGTAGTCGGGTGCCTACTCTTCACATAGCTGGAACTGGAAGAGGTAGTTGTTTCACTGAAAGCAAGAAACGCCCTAGGTTTAGAAGGAGTTACAGGTGAGGTGTTGCGACTTGTGTATCACCATTGTCCTGACTTGCTGCTCAGCGCATTCAACGCTTGCCTACGCTACGGGATTTTCCCGGTACTACGGAAGGTGGCGAGGCTCGTACTGATCAGCAAGGGGAAGAAAAATTATGGATCGCCGTCTGCATACCATCCGTTTTGCATGCTAGATACTGCTGGGAAAGTGCTAGAGAAACTCATCAAATGAAGACTCACTGACGTGAGTTTTGCTGCGGGGGCTTATTTTCTCGGCAGTACGGCTTTAGACTAGGATATTCCAAAACTGATGCGACTGCAGAAGTTTTCAGCGGGATTCAAAAGGCAGAGGTATATAGTCGCACCAAGCAACGGATCATCCTCTCAGGAACGCCTTGAACTCCACTAGATTGGTGGACATTCTAGATACGCTGGAAAACTCTTTTCAAGTTCGAGAATATCTAATGCTGCTTCTAAGGGACTACTTGAAGGACCGAGGCCTGCACGACATAGGGCCAACGAAGGATGGAAGTTACATCGGATGTTGCCCGTGGATCTAACCTTGGTCCGGACCTGTGAAGCGTGTCTTGCGACGGGCTTTTGTGACTGGAAATGCCAGATGAGCGCTTGATCGGCTATGTGGATGATATTGCGGCTCCGGTTGCTGGACGCACCGTTGAACAAGTGCGACTTAGGCTAGGTATGCTTACGCGCCGAGTGAAAGACTGGATGACTGCTCGAGGGTTCAGTTTAGCATTGGAGAAAACTGAAGTGATCATCTTGACAAAAAAGAGAATCCCTAGAGTAAGGATGATTAGTATTCTAGACATACAAACTGAATCGAATTGAAGCGGTGAAGTAATGGGGCTACTGATCGACTCGAAGATGAGTTTCTCTGAGCAAATCAGGGCAACGGCTGAGAAGGCTGCTTCGGGAGTATCGGCTCTGAGTCGACTCATGGCCAACGTAGGGGGACCCAGCCCATCAAGAAGACGCTTCGTAATGAGTGCTGTAGGTTCAATGCTACTGTACGGAGCAGAAATATGGGGCGACGCTCTCAGTAAGGAGATCTACCGAAAACGCTTGCCATAGATACAGAGAAGAGAAGCACTGAGGATTGCATCTTCGTATACGATGGTCTCTGATTCAATGGTGAGAGTTTTTGTAGGCGTGATACCTGTCGCCCTCCTTGCTAGAGAGCGCCGCGCTATTTACTTGCGTCGAAATGAGGACATGAGGGCGATGGTTGTCCGCGAGGAGAGATAGTGCCTACTCAACGATTGGCAGTAGTCTTGAGAGAATCGCACGAAGGGAATGTGGACTGTGCGCCTCATCCCGGATGTGAGACCGTGGCTAAATCGAAGGCATGGTGAGCCTGATTTCTATCTGCCTCAGCTTTTGAGTGGGCATGGGTGTTTTCAGTTTTACCTGCACAATATTGGTAAGTCACGGTCCTTCGACTGTCAGTTTTTCCCAGGAGAGGAAGACAATGTCTGCCACACATTTTTGAGACAGGCTGCGAAGGGACCCTCCACAGAGAGACAGGAGAGCTCATCCTTGATAACATAGCCGCGATGATGATCGCATTGGTTGACAAATGAAGCCAGGTGGCACATTATGTTCGGGAAGTCCTAACAGATAAAAGGGACTCACAGCAGCCGGGGGCGTTTGGGCTTGGGGATCACTTGCCTGCCACTGCTTCTCTCCGTCTCCTCTCCCGCTAGAAGAGGGATCCCCCAGCTTGAAGGCACCTCACGGCCTAATAAAACAAAACCTAGCCCAAAGTAATGTGACAATCGGTTCCAGGGTATGTTCTCAGGTTGACAGGGGAGCCCCACACTCTGTTCGTATATGGGCATTCACTTCCCTGCCACAAAAAAAAAAAACCCATGATCAACACAGATACGTTATTCTTGGCACAGCAAAAATTTTGGTAAAGATACACAACGGGATAACCGTAACATTGCTAGGATCTCAGCTCAACCTGGTGACCAAGAGGTTTGTCAAATGATTGGGTTTATCAGCACAGCGAGCGAATTTGCAAACTGAGGGAATCAGTGTAGCTGCAAGAAGCTCTAGGCAAAGAATTGAGTTAGAAATCTTGTCACAAGTCACAAAATATGCGATCAGATTCACAGCATTTATACTTCCGGAGATTGTGTCCAAGCAACCAACAATGTATATTGACATCACTTCATGGCCAAACCCAGCAGCAGTTTCCTTGGCGGACCCCACTTCCAATCAACCTGAACATGTGGACATCCTTCTGGGGGCATAGGTTCATCATCAGCTCCTAAGGTCAGATCAAATAAAACTAGCGGGTTTGCCAATTCTCCAGAATATTGTCTTTGGATGGATGATTTTCGGAGGCATCTATGCAACCATTACGTCTAACGTTACTTGTCGTGTATTAACAGTACCAACGAGCTGGCCGAGCGATTTTGGAGGGTTGATGAGGTTACAGACAATCCCTAACCTTGGCCGAGAAGTATCGCGAAAGCCATTTTGTGGAGAACAGCAGAAGAGTTCAAGATGGTGGCTTCAAGGTTCGACTGCCTTTTTTGGTTGAATCTACCAAATTAGGCGAGTCGAAGAAAACAGCATTCAATAGACTCTGTGCTTATGAGAGGCGATTGGCGAAGGATATGGCCTTGCGCGAACAATACAACGAATTCATGAGGGAGTACGAATCATTGGAACACATGCCCATAACTAGTGCTTCCGAATTACTAGACCATTAATACATCATACAACACCACTACGTGCTGAAGCCACAGAGTACAATCACCAAGCTTCGAGTCGTTTTTGATGCATCATCAAAAACCAATTCCGGCATGTCGCTTATTGACCGGAATTATTCAGAATTCTTCTCTACGTGTTTACTGTAGACATCCAAAAGATGTATTGCCAGATTTTGTTGCATCTAGAGGAGAGAAAGTATCAGCTCATTCTTTGGCGTGATGATCCCAAGCAGCCAGCTCGATATTGCCAACTTAATACTGTGGCACTCATGTTGCACCCTACTTGGCAACCAAGTGCCTTCAAAAGCTCGCGCAAGATAACCACCAGAAATTTCCATTAGGATCCTTCGGGCTGAAGGAACATTTCTACGTGGATGATGGATTGGTCGGCTCTAACTCGTTAAGCGAGGCCATCGAGATGCAGATGCAGCTGTCCGAGTTGCTGGGCCTTGCTAGTTTTAATTGGCACAAATGGTGCGCAAACAACCAAAGACTTCTAGATCACATACCAGTGGAGCACCAAGAAGTTGACTTAGATCTGACGGGGCTCCAAGCAAACACAGTCAAGACGTTGGGTCTAATATGGTGGTCAAACGATGACCAGTTTCTCATAAGGGTCAACCAATCAGCTGAGGAAACAATCACTAACCGCTTTGTCACTTTGGAATGGGCCAGAATATTCGATCCCTTAGGGCTTCTCTTACCAATAGTAGTCATAGCAAAGGTGTTTATCCAGGAGCTGTGGCAACTAAATAGCTCTTGAGATGTTCCATTATCTTCGAACTTGGAAGCAACGTGCAGCTTGTTCTGCAATAATATCACGTGTTTATGGAATTAACCTTTCCCGCGACATGTAGTTTCTCAGCAAACCCCCAAATCAATTCAGGTCCACGTGTTTTTGGATGACTCCCAAAAGGCCTATGGAGTGGCTGTCTATCTACGATCCATTCACCAAGATGGAAAGGTGATTGTAAGACTTCCACGCGCAAAATCTCGTGTGGCACCTCTTGAAACCCAATCGATAACACGTCTGGAGTTGTGCTCGTCTCTTTTGGGTGTCCAGCTTGCCCCAAGAGCAAAGAAAGATTTGAACTACGAAAATCATCCAATGTTTTTCTGGGGACAGGCGGAGATACTGACCACTATAAACCATTGTAGTTGGGGTAGAGGCAGTTTTAAATTTAGGACATGTACTTATTGGACTCTCTATTAAACCTTATATCAAGATTCTAAGCTGCGGCATTTATTCGCGACAAATGCATTTTCGTATTGACCAACCACGTAATGAATGATCACTGTATCCAACTTTATTAGATCACTTTAAACCTTCCAGGTAACTTCGATCTGATTTAATCTGCTACATTCCATGAGGGTAATAAACTACATATAATCCAAACCGGAAACAACTGATCTTCTATCTTCCTTGTAATGATGGCATAATTTCAATGAAGTAGCATGTTAAATGACAATATTACATCAACTGTATCATGTGAAGTTAACAAATTGATTTAAATTCCTCCACAATGAATAAGCTCTTATCGACAGTTAATTACTAAAGATAAACACGTCAGAGTATAAAAACATATTTTAGTTAGCTGGATTTTGCAGAAATTCAAAGTACCATTGACATTGCAAAAGCAATAACTAATGAGAGTTTGGTTTATTCTTGTGGTTGTTGCAACATTACTTTTCAAACCTGCATCATTGATCAAATTGCAGGTTGGTGAAGAATCAGGAGAACTTGTGAATAGGGAGCTAAAGCGTGTTCTAGAATTTTGCAATTATAAAATGGCCACTGAAGGTAAGGTAAACGAGAATGCATTATATCAATTTTTCATTTAAATTCGAATCTCACAGAGGACATAAAGCAATTTTTTACCGAAGACTTGAATCCTTCTTATAACGCTAAATGTTTGCGATTTTGTGTTTATTTATTGCTGGATTTGGTAAGTGTTTGCATTGATTTTTAAGTTAGCCTTTTTAAATTCAATCGATTATTAAAGTCAAATTAATCGTAGAATTTTTTCACAATTTATCGAAAAGTTTTTCATTAAATTCTAAAGAAAAAAAAGAATATTAAGTTACTGCGTAACGATAATATGATAAAAATTAAAACAACCCTCATAGATACTTTTTTAAATATAAAATAACTATCATCAACTATTCGAAAAGGAATTGAAAGTTGAATTTTTCCATTTAGATACAGGATGATGGTAGATTTGACTTTGAAAAACTTAGAGTCCTCTACGAAGTGCAGGACTCAAATGAAGTAATATTGGCATTAAGGAATCGCATGCTGGATAGGTGTCGACACGTCAGAAATTATGACGAGTAAGTATTCTTCTTAAAATATAAAATTATGAGCTAAATTATAATTATATTTTAGTTGCGAACAAAGTTACGAGATCATGAAATGCCTTGCTGATGCCAAAAAAGAAGTTGGCTTGGATGGTGACTGGTGGTAATGTGCAGTCTTTTAATTTAATTTAATATTCTAGTCAAAGTTATTAATAAATTACTTTCGGTAATGTTTGCCTTACTTTTAATGATTTCAAGTGTTACTGCGGACTGCGAATTCCTTGCTTCGGCTTTCTGGTGAATTCAAACAATTCATATTTAATTATAAGTTTGACCAATGATCAAAGAAACCTTTCTGAAGCCTGGAAGACGATTCCGTATCCCTAACTACATTATGTACGAAAATTACAGAATGACGGGTAGAGGAGGCAGAACGGGTATTCTAGTGAGATGAACCGTAAGTCACTGTCTCATGAATCCACACACTCTTCAAAAAATAGAGGCCACAGCAATCAAGGAACGAACTGATTTTCACCCATGCCCACTCAAAAGCTGGGCTAGATGGAAGTCAGTCGCACCAAGTCTTCGATTTAGCCACGGCCTCACATCCGGGGTGAGGCGCGCAATCAAACATTCCTTCGTGCAATTCACCCAAAACTGATGCCAATCGTTGAGTGAGCGCTGTCTTTCCTCGCGGAAAACCATCTCCCTCGCATCCTCGTTTTGACGCAGATAAATAGCAAGGAGGCCGACAGGTATCACACCTGCAATGACTTTCACCGCCAAATCAGAGACTGTTGGATACAAAGATGCAATCCTTAGTGCTCCTCTTCTCTGTGCCTGTGCCAGGCGTTTTCGGTATACCTCCTTACTGAGGGCGTCACCCCATACCGCTACGTACAAGTCATCCAGTCTCTCAATGGTGCATCCTTTCATTTGGCGCATTAGCATACCTAGCCTAAGTTGAGCTTATTTAACGGTGCATCCAGCGACCAGAGCCACAACATCATCCACATAGACGGCCAAGCGCGACTCATCTGGCATCTCCAGTCTCAGTAGCTCGTCGTTAGACACATTCCACAGGTCCGGACCAAGGAAAGATCCCTGAACAACACTCGATGTAACTTCCATCCTTCGCTGGCCGTGTGTCGTATCGTAGAGCAGGCTTCGGTCCTTCAGGTAGTCCCTCAAAAGCTGCATTAGATATTTTGGAACTTGAAAAATATTTTCCAGCGTATCCAGAATATCCACCCATCTAGCGGAATTGAAGGCGCTTCTGACGTCGAGTGTCACCAAAAAAACGATCCGTCGCTTGGTGCGACTATATGCCTCATCCTTTTGGGGCACGTTGACCACCTCTGCAATCACATCAATGGTGGAACGTCCTGCTCCAAAGCCGTACTGCCGAGGAAATAGGTCCCCAGCAGCACGAATCGCGATAGTGAGTCACCCCTTGATGAGTTTCTCTAGCACTTTCCCAGCCGTGAATAGCATGCATAACCGTCGGTAAGCAGATGGCGATCCGGGATTCCCTTTCCTTGCTGATCAGCACGAGCCTCGATACCTTCCACCATACCGGGAAAACCCCGTCCCGTAGGCAAGCGTTGAATGTGCTGAGCAGCAAGTTAGGACAATGGTGATAGACAAGCCGCAACACCTCAGGGGGGATACCATTTGGACCTGGAGCTTTCCTCGCTTTCAATCAAAGGACTGTCTCCTTCAGTTTCGGCTATGTAAAGAGTGGACACTCGACATTAGGTCCACACTTGAAAGGTGGTCCCTGAATACTGAACCCACCCAAAACCATCCCCTGTCCACAGCTATCCGCTTGGAAATCACTATTTCGAACCCAGATGGCGGCAGTATCAGTTTTATAAGGATATCATGATGCTAAACTTTCATCATGATGTTGCTCACTCAGCAGCAAGAAGTCAGCTTAAGCAGATTTTGGGCGGTCGAACTGTGGTGTAGGTTCAGTTGCAGGACGCGTGTCGTCGAAGTTCTGATTTGGCCTTTTCTAGGGCTTCCTGGCAAACCCGGCATTTTCCTGATTCTAAGACGTGTCTAAAGTCATGTCTTGGATCAGCATCCTTGCAAAATATTTGAAGTTCGCGCTAGAAGCTGTAAAAAAAGATTTACAGGATCATCTTCTTGAAATTCCAGATTGCCTACATTTTTTATGAATCACACTTATCTATCCTCAATATTTCTTCGCTGAAAATGCGTCAACTCTACCTTGATGATTGTTTCCTTTACAGACTTTGCCTTGGTTTGCTCGATACTTGGCTAATCAACCAGGTCCCTGTGAGGCGCGTTATGCGTTCTACAAAATCGTCGAATATCTTTGATGTTCCATTCGCACGTAGTTTGCTGTATTTTCCCTCAGCCATGCTCAGATTACCTCGTAACTATGATGAAAATCAGATTGGGCCTTCCCCCACTCGTGTTTAGTTTATAAAAGATTTGTCAACTCTTAGTAATTTCCTCAACTCTTAGTAATTTTTCTTATTTATTTTTTCCTCGTTTTTGCACTTTACATTACTTTTATCTTGCTATTTGCATGCTGTGCTATTACTTAATTTATTTTGCTGTGCTATTATTTTATCTATACTTTGATTGGATTTTTAATGTTAAATAGAAATAAATAAATAAATCAGAGTGCCTCTTTCGTATACTCTTTCCTTTTATGTGCCATTTTACCGCATTTGTAACATAGGGAACTTCTATCGGGTCCTTTGCATACTAATGTGGTGTGACCTCAGCCAAGGCATTTGAAACATTTAAAAGGCGCTGCTCCTTGCCATATCCTACAGACAACCCGCTCTGTTCTTACTTTGACATTCAGAAATTGTTCGGCGTCCTTTTCGGTTCCTTATGGTTTTCTGGTGTCAGCTTCGTTTTGATCCTGCTCACACTATGGAGCTCCTTTTCGATGAATTTGGTTTTCTGGTACTTTTTAAAGGAATTTCTTTGCGGTTTTCTTTGCTCCTTTTGTCAGCACTATCTAAAACCCCTGATCTGCCGTTCCACGCCCATCAAGCGCCTCTTCCTTCCTTTTTTCATCTCAATCTCCTTCGATTGGCCTAAACACAATTCTTTTAATGAATTTTGATGGTGGAGCTATCTACAAATGCCCTTTAGATTTCACTCCCAGCACTTCTTTAGCCTTTTGTCATTCTTTGGCCATCTAGTCCTTTTCGGTTTTTAGCCAGCTCCTCTGATAATGCCCTATGCGGTCTAGGAGCTCCTCTAGTTCAAGGACCCCAATTTTAACTGCTTTGCTGATTTTTTGCGTGTCAGATTGTATTATTTTCAGAACGCCTCCCGCTTCTCGGAATAGCCTTTCTTCTTCATGTCGCTGGGTGGCAATTGTACTTTGCGACCATGGTTCTGTGAAGAGATTATCGGTTTCCGTTTCCTAATATAGTACTTTCACCACATTTTCGATGTTGGCGATGAAATCGCACAACGGCACTTTATTTGTCTGGCCAATCTTCTTTCCTGGCTGGGCTTCAGGATGGTTCATTATTATATCGGGATTTACGACCCTTGCTTCAGTCGTTTTGGTGGCGGTCGCAGCAGTGACCATCGAATTCTCGATGTTCTTTATATTTTCCCCTATCGCTCGAGCATCTGACGCGTCCTGCAGAATTTCCCGCTTTTCCTTTTTAGGACCGTTCACGAGCACCACAGGAATCTCAGTCCGGACCAGACTATCTGTTAATCTCCGTTTTTTGTCCATCTTCACTGTCATTGTATTCATCGTCGTTTTTGTCATCGTTAGTACCGCCCCCGATGTGCTTTTAACATTGTGGCTGCGCCCGCTGGTTGTGTCGTCATTTTTGTTATTTTGTCTTTCTTTTTTTTTGGGTTTTTGATATTTTTTTATGGTTGTTGGTTGCTCCAGTTTTATTGGGTGCTTCTCGGAGCTGCTATCTCGGTTCGTGTGTGTAGTCTCCTTTTTGGTCCCATGGTTATTTTAGCAGAGCAGGGAGGCCACGCGAGGGCTTGCACAAGCCCTTATGGGGACTAGTGCTCAGAGCCTGACCAGCGCTAATCGGGATTCCGTCTCAACTGAACCTACACCACCAACCCGATGGTGCGAACTTACTCTGAACGTACTCCGAGGCCCGCCAAGGTTTTACCAGGCCAGAGACGGTATGATAGTTGAATTGGAGCCATTCAGGCACGAGTGTCACCTCGGCGCTAGCGTGTAAAGCGACTAGGTCCAAACCATCATATCCACCAGCCCAAAGTATGAATTGCAGTTAGTTGTCCAAAGCGTAGTCCAGATCCAGTCAGGGTTGCTACCTGTTATCCCAGGAGGGCACCTTACGGCGCCTCCCATATCCTCGGGTACGTGGGGTATGTTGAAAGGACTGGAATGCTTTTTTGTTTATCTTTGCCGCATGGTAGAAAGCAGAACTTCCGTATAGTAACGTCGGTTGCATAATTTGTTTATATAGGAGCAATCAATTTTGAAGGCTAAGTCTTTTGGATTTAATAAGTGGGTATAGAGAGGAGAGAAGTCCAATACACTGTCCCGGTTTATTTTGTATGTGTTGTTTCCATGTGAGCCTTTTTTCGAATGCACGTCCAAGGTATTAGCCGTTGGTATACAGTCTATTGTTTCATTGTTAACAATAAGTCTCTGTGGAGTTTGTACTATTTTTCTTGTGATTAATAGGTCCTGTGTTTTGTCAGAATCAATCTTAATTTTCCATTTACGAAAGTATTCCAATAAAATATTTATTGATCTTTGCACATTTGAAGTGATGACTCTTGCTTGTCGTGATAACTATTGTTGTGTAATAAATATGCAGGTATAATCAGCATAGAGTAATAGTTTTATTTTATTTTTGTAGGCAGTTTGGAAAGTTCTGTAGTAAATATATTGAATAGGACCGGTGAGATAGGCGAGCCCTGAGGAACTCCAGCATCAATTGGTCTCAGGCTTGAGAGTTGTTCGTCGACTTTGACACGGGATGTTCTGCCTTCCAAGAAGGAGCCAATAATTTGAGTGCGCTGCAGTGACATATTGACTTGATGCAAGACGTTAGCTATGTCAAACATAACTAGGCCTGTTGAATTCTTACGATTTAAGCCTGTTCTGATGTGTTGGACCACTCTAACTAACTGAAGTTCAGTAGAGTGTTTAGCTTTGGAGCCATATTGTTCTTCCGGTATAATATCTTTGTTAGATACAATCTCATTGAGTCGACGCAGAATCACCCTTTTCGCAATTTTTGACAGCGATGAGAGGAGGCTGATGGGTCTCCAGTTTTGTGGAAATTGTGGGTCCTTTTGAGGTTTCGGAAAAACAATAATAAGCGCTGATTTCCATATTTTGGGAAATGGTTGTATGTTTATTGAGTATCTGTATAATGTTTTTGAATTCGTGTAAGTCCGTTGGTTCAATCCTGTCTTCATGTTGTATGTTATCCATTAGGACTCTGTTGACAGAAGATTCAATTCTTTCCTTAGTTTCAAAGTCCTCCTCGTCTGAAGGGTTTGCACGGAATTGCATTTCCAGAGAATCCGCAAACGCTTCAGCCTTGCCCACAAGGACCATGAATAGGCGGTACCATAATTTTGCTGTTTATCCGAAAGCGTTTGGACATTCTACAGAAACTACCACACCCAGGCTGGAGACTTTGCAGTAAGCTATCACATCGCTCGTTTCGGAATACCCGTATTTTATCACGGATTGCATTTTTCATCCGAGTAGCGTTTATGCATCACCTGTATACTTAGCTCTCCCTTGAACTTGATTCCTTCTCCTTATCAGTTGTAATTTTCTTTTTCTGCTTAATTATTTAACCGATCATTTGGTATAAAATCTCACGGTATTTCAATGTCCAGTGCAAAGCAATTTCTTAATCTGTAATGTGTTGGCTCATTGGGGATATATAGGCAGAAGTGATTGGTGGTGATGAATGCATCGAGCTCGGTCCCAACTTTATTGCTTGTCACAGCTCGCCAAAGGAAGTGCATGGCATTTAAATCTCCTGCAATTTATTTTTGTACTGGTTGTGTGGGTTGGGCCAAAGCAACTGGCGCGTATCATCTTCTCGCGTTCTTTGGATCCCTGGGACGACCCCCGTAGTGTGCTGGGTGTTCTCCGCCACAGATGACACATTTTGGCTTTTCCTCAATTTTCTTCAAACAGTCCGAGAAATGGTGAAGCGAATCGCATTTAACGCATCGAGACTGTGTATGACAGTTCCTAGAAGAATGTCCGAATTGTTGGCAATTGTAGCACATACCCTGGCCCGTACGAGAACGCTATGCTTTCATGATACACGTAAGATGGCAAACAGATTTAATTTTGTAAATGTTGGTTTCAGATTTTGGGAGGAGAACTTTGGCTACTCTGGAAAGGCCTTCTCTCATTTTAGTATAGTAGACTTCTATTGGGTTGAAGCCCTGATATTGTAAATATTTCTTGATTTCTCCGACAGAAAGGCCATACAGGCCCCTGATGATAACGTTTAGCTGTCTATTCTCCGGAAATATGTATGTATAATAGTGTATTTCGCTTTCAGTTTGTGCTTTTGTCAGTTGTCTGTGACCTACAGGTGTATTTGGTATAATATGTATGCCAAGGTAGACGCTTTTCGCAGATGTGTATGAGATGTTTTGTGTTTTCAGAATATCGAGTGTTTGGGACCATTTTGAGGGTCTCGAAGAGTGATTGGTACTATTTTAGGTTCTTGTGTTTATAGTGCAGGTTGTGTGTTTGTAGTGTTCGATAGTGTTGGTTTTGGGTTTGGTGTAATGGCCATGTCTGTAAATGTCGTAGCTGTTTTTGGTGGTGAAAGGGCAGGGAAAATCTCATCCTCTTTGTCTTTACTGCTACTCATGCAGCAAATTCCATCTTATTTTCTGAAGTTTCAAAAGAGGAACAAGACTTTGGAGGTGAAGACGTCCTCACCTGTCATTGTTTCACCTGAGCGCTGTCTTTCTTAGATTTCCCGTTTGTCTCAGCCTTATTTTTCAGCAGCTGAGCTAGTGCTGCATTTTTGCAGCTAGGAATTCGTTTCTTCGATGGTCGGCCAGGTCGGCATTAGTTTTCGCAAGTGTTTCGTGTGTTAGTAACATCATTACAAACACTTGATATAACTTCACCATAATATTGTCGAGCTGGGCAACCAGCGAAACAATTTGCTCGTCTTTGTCAGATATGTCACGTTCGGCAACCACGCCGCTGTCTGTCGACATCCTGTCCGACAAAAGGGAACTATTTATGTATTATTATTGTTTAATATCCGCCAAATAAATAACTTTCTATAATTTAAAATAAACAATATTTAGAAAAAACAAGAAAATATGACTGAAGCCGACCCAGGTCAACAAAAGAATATCAAAGTACTTTACCTTACTCTATCTTCTATCCTTTTCTTTCTGTCTTCCACTTCTCTCTATCGTCTATTTCACTCTATCTTCTTTGTTACTCTATCTTCTTGTTCACTCTATCTTCTTTCTCACTATATCTTCTTTCTCACTCTATCTTCTCTTTCAGTATATCTGCTTTCTCACTCTTTCTTCTATTGTCTTTCTCCCTCTGTCATCCACTTCCCTCTCTTCCTATCTTCTATCTCTTTCTTCTTATGCCCTTTCTTTTTATTCTTTATACTTTTCAATTTCAACTTCCACTTGATATTGCAGGTGATGTAGACTAGTCAACGTATCCTATGCAATTCCATGATCTATCAGATCAGAGGGATGAATTAAGGTTCCCAATTATCCGCCAAATACTGTGAAAATTTAATTTTTATAAAAAATCGTATAATGACAGAAAATGGCTTACAAAAGTAGATGAGTACTGAAATGCTCACAGATATGAGGGAGTTAAGGTGCTAACTCGTACTAACTACACCCCCCCCCCCCCCCCTCCCCCCATCCAACGACCAATAAAGACAGCCATGCAGCAGAAACTGTGTAGAAGAACGAGATGGGAGTCCCATCAATTACATTCGACAGTCGTTTTTCCATATAAGGTCGAGTGGTCGTCGAGGCACCATGGATCGAGCAGTAAAAGATTTTCGGAGGATTTTTATGGATGTTGAAATTTTAAAGAAACTGAAAATTTCAGGAATTACGAAATTTTGGAGGAACTTCGGAGGAATTTTTTTTGGAAATTGTGAAGAATTGCCAGGGCAAGGCGCGTAGTGCGAGCGCAAGTAGGAAAAGGAGTGGAGAAGAGGAGTTGAATTGGAATTGGAGTAATCAAAGAAAATATCAAAACAAAAAAAAAAGATTTTAACTAAGGCTTTTTTAAAGTGTTATTATTTTTCTTTAGAATATAATTCTTTTGCTTTTCAGTCTTTTAATTACTAGGCAATAAGTGTTTCGGTTTTTACTTTCTTTCATTTTCCTGCGACAGTATTCCAAGCTATGTTTTGGAATCTGTGGATATGGGGGAAGATGTGGGAAGCTCTCCGCCACAAAATCTAGCATCACGCAAAAAGCGAGGAAAAACTTGCAGCGTTTCTGCGAGAAATTTGGAGGGAATGTAAAGCAGGAGTTTATTCTAGACTAACTTACTAGTTGCAAGATGCAAGTGCCGGAAGCCTCCAGTGATATAGAGATGGACAAGGGTGGAAGTTTCACGGACTTTGGTGGCGAGGAGGAGGCTTTCGTAAAGCCAGAAGCCAGAAAAAGGCCAATAGAGCCTCCAGCGCAGGAGCCTACTTCAAAGTTATCGAGGACCCTTGAAGTGAGCGAGCGGGATTTTCCCAGCTCAAAAACGTAGCGCAAATAGCTTCCGCTAGTTTCTCAAGGACCATACCCAAACCGGGTGGAAGGTCGGGCCTTATGGGAAATAAAGGGAAATCGAAGCCACAGCAGCCAAACGTGGCTGTTACTAAAAAAGGGAGGAAACCATTTGCATTTTTTTTCTGCGGTCGTTAAAATACCGCCCGAGCCAAAATTAAAAATAAAAATGTTTAAAGGTTAAAATAATAAAGTTAAAAGGTTAAAATAAAAATGTAAAGTATAAATAAACAAAAACGATAAGAAAACAAGAACGAGTACATTAAGCAAAAAAAGAAAATAGCTCTACAGCAGCAGCAACCGGGAGATAACAATGTGCGAACAACCATCGCCACTCGACACCCAAAAATGGATCGGTGAATATTGCACCTATGTGGATTTTCAATCATCTTGAAATGCACTATGGGTAAAGGATTCAAACCGCTTCTTAACGAGGACATTTTTCGATTAAGCCTACCACAGCCTAGTCCAACAGTTGTCATATAACATCCATCACATAAATCTTAATTAGGGGTGGTTGCAAGTGATTCGCAATAGAATTAAGTACCTACTACCATTCACAATTAGCATTTTTCTACTCTACTTTCTGACTCAAGCTCCCGCTAGTGAAGACGATGGTAGTGCCGAAGTTAATAAAGTTGGTAATGATTTGGGAGTAAGCCGGGAAGATTCTAGAACAGATGCCGATGCGGTTCAAATGGAGACCGAAGCGATAAAGCTTGATGGCTTGAACGTGGCACAAATGAATGAACTCCGCGAAAAGGCGGAAAAGTTCACATTCCAAACAGAAATCAACCGTATCCTGAAACTTATCATCAACTCACTATATCGCAATAAAGAAATTTTCTTCGTGAATTGATATCAAATGCTTCCGATGCGCTCGATAAAATCCGATTACTATCAATTATGAGCAAAGCAGAGCTGGAAACAAAGCCTTAATTATCAATTCGAATAAAGGCGGATAAAGAAAACTAAGTCCTTCACTTCATCGACAGTGGCAAAGGCATGACCCGAAATGATCTGGTGAACAAATTAGGTACAATTACAAAATCCGGAACAGTCGACTTTTTGGCTACAATGCAAGATTCAACTAAAGCGGCTGATGGTCAAGATATAATTGGTATGATTGGCCAATTCGGTGTTGGATTTTATTCTGCTTTTTTGGTTGCTGACCGTGTCATTGCCTTTACAAAACACAATGCCGATAAATAATACATTTGGGAAAGTGACACCAATAGCTTTAACATTGTCGATGATCCTCGTGGTGATACCTTGAAAGGCTCACAAATTTCCTTGCACTTGAAAGACGAAGCTTTGGACTTTTTGGAACAAGATCAAGTCAAGCAAATTATTACGAAATATTCACAATTCATCAACTTCTCCATTTATATGTGGACAAGTACAACACCAGCGATTTCCCTCAAAAATAAATATTTGAGGTTCTCTTCACTTGGACAGGATACAGCTTTTCCATTTTGATCAATACCTCATAGCTTGGTTTCGAGGGGCAATTTCTTCCGTACCGGCACCAATCAAGAACATCATTCCGCCCAAAACAAACAAAAACACAATACTGACAGAGTGTCAGTCACTTTGAAAATTACACTTGATGAGCGAATGTACTAAAAGAAGGGAAATCTGAATTTCAATTGCCCAATGCACACCAGTTGGGGGATCGCAATTGAAGAACGTTGAATCGCATAGCGAAAAAGTTAACGGCTCGCCGGTTGAAACCAAGCCGATGAAAAACGTGGAAGCAAAGAACGGTTCTCTTCTCTTTTCTGGCGGACAAGGATCCAGTGTGGCATGTCAAAGATCTCCATTAAGAAATCCTCGACAAACTACTAACATCGAGATTTACCAGAAGACATCTTGGAGCTTCATCGCAGACGTAGTCGGCTTAGAAGCTACTCGCAAGAATCTACTACCACAATTTAAATATGGTCAACTTGATTATGTATCTAAATTGAATAATCTCGAGGAGAACTACAGCTTTTACTAACGAGCGATTTGAACAGGCCCTGGAAAGTACCAAACTAGGTTCTTCCTTATATCAATAGTATAACTGGCAGAAAAGGCTGCCCGGGTTCCTCACTCCTAGCTGACTCTATCGGAAAAAAATTTGCGAGAGTTCTTCAAAGAGAGTACGTAAGTGAAGACTCTTTTGTTACTTTGCTATTGAGCAGTACCGCAACGAATTTCGGCAAGGACCATGAACAATTGTGCTTGATCAGGTTCTCTGATTTGAATTTCTTTGATGCCATGGTCTGTTTGTCAGTCCTGAGGGACTCAATTTGTTGGCACTGCAGCGAAATTCCAAAAGCAGCAGAGACTGATGGAATCTGCAATTATATGCTTAAAAGGCTTCTCCATATTTTCTTTGTTCTTCTCGCAATCATTCTGAATAATTGCATTAACATTTGCTACTTCCCTCAGCAATGGAAGTGCGCAAAAATATTTGCAATACCCAAGAAGTCGGGCAGTACTGACGTAGTCGATACTCGTCCGATATCGTTGCTTTCAAATATTGGTAATCTGCTTGAAACACTAATACTTGAAGGCATCATACAATTATCTGCGGGGGGCAAAATTGTGCCGGAAAGATAATTTGGCTTCAAAAAAGCCCACTCCACGGTTGATGCTATGACTGTGTTCCAAGCCGATATAACGAGAAGTTGGTGCAACAATAAACTTTTTGTAGCTTGCCTGATCAATGTGGAGAAGTCCTTTGACTCTGTATAGATCAATGAGTTTCTCTACAAAATGATAATCTTTATGACACTAAAGATGACTCAAAGAAGTTGAAACGCGTCTGCCCCAACAAAGCAAGGTCCGACGGCTTTTCACGAAAAAAGTTAATTAGAACTCTAGATGATGAGCAGTCACTTCATACCTAACCCATCATCCAAGACTAAAAGTCTGGTATACTCATTTGTATATGACTTGATGGATTACTGCAAACATATTACTGAAAACAGTATACATAGTAGTTTCTCATGAATAAATAGTGAAGATAATTGGATAACCATTTGCATATTTCCTAGACTTCCTTAACTAATCCATTGAGGTTCAATTCTCAGTTTATTTTGTTTAGGCTCTAATTTAAATTTAAGCCGAAGCAATAATTTCAACAAATATCAGTTATTCAAATAAAGCAAACATGTACCACTTATCATTAGATCACGCAACAGAGCTGTCTGCAATCGTAAGCTTAATCGTTTTACTCCCTTCAACAATAATTCTTTATCGTCTCTTTATCCTGTCATCAGATTTAATTAAAGCCCTAACAACTGAACCTTCCCAACTCAGACATGCAGTGTGCACTTACCGATGCTATTGAGAAGCTAATTCTGTAGGTAATACTGCAAACCAGCAATTCTATCACCCACACCCTCGTAATCGAACCCGATATTTTCTGTTGAGTGGTCGACAATTAAATTTTGCAAATAGATAATTAGAGGGTGGTCCTGGCAAACATACCCATATCGTTTTGCACGTCTCATTGAATATGTCGTCGTGCTTGGCGCAAGAATTTTTCCGGGCTTTTCCGTGCAGTATAAAAAACTAGCGAGAAGCCGTGGAAAATTCAATTAAGCATTAACGGGCGTTTCGGGAATTGAAAAGAAGGCGAGAAGGAGGTGTTAGAGGAAAATCCTGGAGAGTTTTTAGTATTTTTTTTATTTCATTTAGAGAGATCTACTGGTAGTAGTCCAAGTAGTTTTGTGGCAAGGAAGCATTTTGTTCCGGTCGTATAGTTGTGTAAAACTGTGATAAGAATTCAATTGGTAGCAGAGATCAAGGATTTGTTCGTTGGTTGGTTTGGCGTCCAAGGATTTACGTTGAAAGTTTTAAAGAACATAAATTCCGGGATTATCGACGATTTATTAGTGGCAAAGGGAGAATCGTAAACGAGTGGACTGTGGATCTGGTTGTTATCATGATTGCAGACAATAGATTACTGCAATTTGTTGCATTGATCCTGATGTCAACGCCGTCTGGCTGGTGTGGGGTAGGTTTTTAAAGCTTTATTGTGGATTAAGTAGGTTTGATTGCTGTATTGGTAAAATTAATTTTGCGGAATCACTAACGATATCATTATTTTAATATATTGATGAGGCAAAATGAATAAGATCTCTCTCATCGACATTATTCAGGATTTGTATCAACTTTTAAAACTCTATTAAAATCGACTTATTCTTCTGTCCATCCATAAGTCTAAGCAGTTTACTTTGGAAACTATAGTAGATACAGTGACAGAACTCTATCAATATACCAAAGGCAAGCTACTTTATTATTAAAAAAACTACAACGATCCCTGCTTTCGTCGCACTGTTGGATTTGCACTAGCATAAGTTCCTTGCGATTCCGTGCAAAGGTCATGTCAATTGAACGATGGGAAAGGACAATTAATCGTTAGAAAGAGTATCTTTATTTTCGCCACTTGAGCGTTGACTTTCGCCGTAACTGCTCTATGTACGAGTATTATGTGATTTTCAGTAACTAAGGATGCACGTAGTTTGTGGCAAATTGTATTTGATGATTTGAAAATTCAATCGCAATCCAATCAATGAAATCGCCGATATTGGTAGTACCATCTAGAAATTTAGCTATGATATTGTATTTAGGTATGTTTTCACGTGATACATTTTGTATTGCGCAGGAGCATCCAAGTTCACAGTGGCTTGCGGCATTTTGTTTGAGTTTCTGATGCTGAAATATCAGACCACCCAGTAGTGATTGAAAAGTTAGGTAATATTTACATGCTTGAGCGTGATATTGTCCATATCATCTCGAATTCCGTTACGGTCATGGAATGAGATATACTAACAATAAATCTCAATGCCAAAGTTCAGATTTGGACTGTGGTGCTATGGATTATTATTATTATTATACTCAGGTTGGCTCGAAGATATACAAAGCTGTCCACACTTTCAAGTTTATTATCGGCTAGGTTGAGGTTTTGTCGAATTGGAGTTTTCTTCCTCGCTTGAGTCACGAATTCGATTTTCGTTTTACTTACGCGTAGGCCAATTTGGTTTGCTTCATGCTAGGCTCAAAAATACTCCTTCAATATTTGAGATTGAAGATGCCATTATAATGACGTCATCAGCAAATGCTACCAATTGTTTGAACTTGAATATTAGTCTACCTGAGGTTTCAGTTGATGTCTTCCTAATGACATATTCCAGTACAATATTAAAGAGCAGTGGGGCAAGTACATCCCCTTGTTTCCATTATGAAGCTGTCCATTAGTTCATCGTTTAGCTTGACCAAGGATTTTGTGTTTTGCATCATGATCTTAACCATACGCACTAGTTTTGTTGGGGTGCAAAAGTCAAGCATTATTTTCTATAGGGCATATCTGTCGACACTGTCATATGCTCACTTGAAGTCCAGAGTTCATGCACATTGATATTACGAGTAAATTCCCAGCACTTTTCAAGCACCTGCTTAACTAAGATTATTTGGTCTTTTGAAGACCGTCCACTTGGAAAGCCCTCTTGATACTCTCCTATTATACTTTCATAGTATGGCTTTAAGTTCCTTGAAGAGCACTTTTTACGACGTACACAGTAGAGCGATGCCTCTATAATTTTCAAGCATGAACTTATCCCCCTTTTTGTGTACAGGACATAATACTTTTTCACCAATTCTCTGGTCACTGCTCCTCTCGCCATATTCTGCATATTAGTATGGAGAAGGTTACTTAGTTGTAGGATCATCTTCCAGAGCAGTTTTGCTGGTATTCTATCTATTCTAGGAGCCTTATCTTTTTGGAGGTCCATAGTGCTACCTGTACTTTGTCTGTGAATGGTGGTGAAACTGAAACCTCTTCTTCTGCTTCTAGAATATTCATAGCTTTCATAGTTATTGAGGATGCTGTGAGTTGCTTCTCAAAACATTGCAGCTATTTGTTTTTGATTTTGACTGGGCTCTGTTGTGACTAAAACAGAAAAAAAACTGATTTGGGTCTGATCCCATAAACTTTATTTCATCTGTTTCTAGTACACTTTGGTATCAGTTTTGCTATTGTTCTAAACATTTTTTCACACTTATAAGTTTTTTGACTTTTTATGTATTGTCGTTGTTGTTCCAGCACTACAGCCCCTCACGAGCTTCCTACAGACAGCACCTTCAGTTGTGTTACTTTATTGACCGTGCCCTTCAATTTCCGGAGAGAATTAGCAATGCGCCGTGTAGTTTGACAGAGTCAGGCTAGCGTTTCCTTGGTGTTACCACTGGTCTCCATCGCTCAATTTTTAAGGAAACCATAAATCACGTGGGCAGCCTTTCAGCTTTCGTTGTCTAACAATTGTGGCTCGTCAAATACTTCATATGAATCGTATTTGTATCTTGTTTGCTATCAGTCACTTTCTTGTTTTTTGGACACATTATTCATCTTAAGACCCTCCTTTTATAGGCGTTTGATATGCTCAAAAGTGAGTGAGGTTCAATGTTTCAAAATACGATAGATTTGTATACTTAACTGGCTTTCAGAATGGTCAAAATATAATAGAATGATTTATATGCGCGCTGGTTCCCTTTTTTGTATTTCCACAGTTTTTTTAGCATCTTTGGTATGTTTTGCGGCGAAATATACAAAGTTACCTTCGTTTTGGATTTCCTGTTGATCGGTCATAGTTTTGTGTCTTATGAGAGTTTTTTCTTACGCGCACCATGTATTTTGGCTTTTCTTTTGTTAACTCGTAGCCCTACTTGCTTTGCTTTGTCATCCAGCCGATAAGAGCGCCTTTCGTAGTCGCAAATGATTTTGACGGGATATTAATATCGTCCGTAGACTTTGGAAGAGGCATATACAAAGCCAACTACATAAAACTCGTGGAAAAAGCGGTTGCCAAATAGTGATCGTTTGGGCCTGGGCGACAAGCTAGACATATGGAAGCTCAGAACTAGCGTTTGCGCTGCACATACGAGCCGATAAAGATGGACATGATAATGCAGGCTCTTTATGCTACACATCGCTTTCCTTTTAAAGCGATCTCCGATAAAACCCTAGTAGATTACCCACTCTTTAGGAAGACCGCATTGGTGGAAGCAATTTCGTCTATGATTGCAAAAAAGGCCGCAGAACCAAATGGGATCCCAGCTGGGGAACTAAAGATAGTATATCACTAGTTCCCTGACTTGCTGCCCAATACGTGTAATTATTTTACCCACTGAGTGTGAGGCTTCCATAATCACATGCAACTAGACACCCCACTATGCACCTCCCCTGTTAATCTGAGAACCTAGCCAGGAATCGTTCAACACATTATTTCGGGCTAGGTCTTATTTTGTTGCGCAGCGAGATGCCTACAAGCCGGGGATCGCTCCTCAAACGGGAGGGGAAGAAGGAGGAGGAACTGCTAGACAAGCGATTCCCCAGCCTTGATGTCCCTAGCTGCTGTGTATCTTTCAGCAATGCCCAAACATAATGTGCCACATGATTTCACTTGCTAACTGATGCAAGCATCTCTCCAATTAGACTATCCCCGGAGACCTCCTGGTTCCTTATAGCGTTCCCAGTGCAGCGTGTCCTATGTTTGGTAGGCATCCGTGAGCTTCTAGTCTTGAGCCTGTCAGACCGAAAACACCCATGTCCGCTGAAAAGCTGGGTCTGAAAGAAGTCAGTCTCACCATACCTTTGATTTAGCGACGTTCTTAGATCTGAGATGAGCCGTGCAGTCCACTTCCTCTTCATACAATTCAACCTAGATTACTACCAAACGTTGAGTGAGCGCTGTCTCTCTTTGTGGACAATTGTTTCCTTTGCGTCCTCGATTTGACACAGCTAAATAGCGTG
The DNA here is from genome assembly GCA_963969285.1 of Odontomyia ornata. Classification (NCBI taxonomy): domain Eukaryota; kingdom Metazoa; phylum Arthropoda; class Insecta; order Diptera; family Stratiomyidae; genus Odontomyia; species Odontomyia ornata. The sequence goes on from OZ017742.1 coordinate 222,152,941, forward strand.
GTGATCTCTAGCAAGGAGGACAAAAGTGATCACGCCTTCAATAATTCTCAACGCTGAATTAGTGACTGTCAGATACGAAGATGCAATCCTCAATCTTTCTCTTCTTTGTACCTCTTTTTCATGTGTTGGGTCCCTCTACGCCAGCCATAAGTCGACTAAGAGCCGATCGATCAGTAGCACCAGGTACTTCATCGCTGGTTCCAATTCGATTAGCGGGTCTCTAATACTTATTCTCTTTTTTGTCAAGATGACGACTTTGATTTTCTCTATTGCTTGACATAGCCCGCGAGCAATTATCCAGTCTCTCACTCAACACATAAGTCTACTTAGCCTAAGTTGCGCTTGTTTCACGATGCATCCAGAGACTAGAACCACAACATCAACCACATAGCTTACCAACTATGACTCATCTGGCATCTTTAGTTTCATTAACATGTCACAAGACACATTCCATTGGTCTGAACCAAGGAAACATCCCTGAGGAACGCAAGATGCAACCTACATTCTTCATTGGCCTTGCATCGAACCATAAAGCAAGGTTTTGTCTCTCAGGTAGTCCCTCAGAAGTCACATAAGATATTGTGGAACTTCAAAAGGGGGTTTCAACATATCCAGAACATTCATCCATCTAACGGAATTGAAGGCGTTCTGAATGTCAAGTGTGACCAACAGAACTATCCGTCAATTGGTGTGACTATTTTCCTCTACCTTATAAACTGCACTTACCACCTCTATAATCACATCAATGGTGGAGCGACCAACTCTAAGTCCATACTGCTGTGGAGATGGATCCCCACCAGTACTAATTCACACACTTTAGTGAGTGATAAGCTTCTCTAAAACTTTTCTAGCAGTGTCTAGCATGCATAACGGGCAGAATGCAGATGGTGATTCGGGATTTTCCTCCACCTTGCTGATCAGCACGAGCCTCGACACCTTTCGTCGTACTGGGAAAACTCCATCCTGTAGGCAAGTGTTGTTAAGTCAGGACAATGGTGATAGAAAAGTTTCAACTTCTCAGCTGGAACACCATCTGGGCCTAGAGCCTTCCTTGTATTCAACGATAGGACTGTTTCTTCTAGTTTTGGTTGTGTGAAGAGTGGAGTCGGTTGCTATTTCACCATGGACAGCATCAACACAGACGGGAAGGGCGAGGAAAAGGGCCTACACTATCTCGTACATCTCTTCCGCTTCATATATGCAAGGCGCCCTTAGGGCAATAAGCTTCCACATAACTAGCTTGTAGATTTTTCATCAGCAAGCCCTAGTGTTGTTTATCAGTTTGCGAAATTATTAAGCATGGCTTGGAAAGATAAGATCCCTTCGTTTCACGTTAGGTATGCACTATAGAAGGAGAACCGAACCCGTACAAAACCATCCCCCGTCCACAGTCGGCCCCCTGGAAATCACTGTTTCGAATCCAGATAGCGGCAGTACCAGTTTGATCAGGATAATATGATGCAGAACTTTTATCGTAGCGTTGCTCACTCGACAGCAAAAAGTTGGCTTTCATGTTCCCGAAAACTGCTTATGCAGGTTTTGGGCGGTTAAACTGCGGTTTCGGTTTACCTACAGGATACGTGTAATCAAAGTTCTGATTTTGCCTTGCCAAGGGTTCCTGGAAAACTTGACATTTTCCTGATCCCAAGACGTGGCTAAGATCCGGTCTTGGATCAGTATCCGTGCAAAGAATACAGTGTGCCTTCTCTATACACTCTTTGTATCAGTCTCACTTTGGTTCTGCCCAGGCTAGGTAGCTCCTTCTTGATGGCCTTTTCTACCACAGCCAGGTCTGTGATGCAGTCAATTTCTCTTATTTCGGTCGTTGCTACTTTGCGGAAGACGTTCTTTACTGCGTCGGAGAATGCTTAATTATTGTCGGCCTCTGCTCCAAATGTAACAAACATGTGGCTCGCTTACGTTGGTAGTGCTACTTGAATAGCAATGTTGGTGACTTCCGGCCTTACATTTCCTCTGGTATACTGTAATACTTCGGTAAAGGACTGGCCAGTTCAGGGTTTTACAAGTAGTGCCTGTAGCCGGGGTCTTTGTCTTGGCTTTTACCTTTACCGTTTTGGATTAGTTCTTGCTAAGCGTATCAGCGAATTTAATTTTCTGGCACATTTTTGAGGAGTTTCTTTGTGAGTTTCTTTGCTCCTTTTGTGAGCACTGTCTGGAATCCCTAATGTAGCGTTACACGCATATCAAGTATCTCTTTTCTCTACTTTTCATTGATCTCCTTCGATTGGGTTGGATAACGATTCTTTTATTGATGTTCGATGGTGGAGCTGTCTTCGCGTGCCCTTTATGCTGAGCCCTCAGCACTTCTTAGCCATATGCTGGTGTTTGGCATTCTGGTCCTGTTTAGCTTTTAAAGATGCTCACTCGGTAATGACCTATGTGGTCTACGAGCACTTCCAGTTCAAAGAGCATATTCTTGATACATTTGCTGATTTTTGGCGAATCGCATGTTAATTTGACTCTTTTTAGACGTCTCCTGGTTTTTGGATTAGTCTTTCTTGTAGGTGTCGGCGGATGGCAATTGCACTGTACGACCTCTTTTCTAATTAGAGATTATCGGCTTCCGTTGTCAAGTATAATACTTCAACCACATATTCCACAGTGACGGGGTAATTGTGCAGTGGCACTTCGTTTGTCTGGTCACTCCTTTCTTTTTCTACCATGATAACTTTGTGGCGTTCAGGATGGATCGTTATTATTTCTGTATTGAAGACCCTTGATTTGGTCCTTTTAGCAGCGGTCGCAGCTGTAATGATATAATTCTTGGTGTACTTAATATGTTTTTCTATCGCGCGAGCATCTTGCGCTTCTGCATAATTGCCTACTCATCTTTTTTTGGACGCTTTGGCATCTGCATCGTGGATTTGCTGCGCTCAAATAATGCGAAAATTTCTGTTTTGGCAAGTCTGCTCGTTGGTGGTGGAAGTGATAGTTGCGTCGTCGTTGTTGGAATTTTTACTTATATTTTTGCGATTTTTCCCAAGATTTAATTGAAAATTTTATAGTTTTAGTAACTAGGTCCTCACCATCACGTCATTATAATTAAATTAAAACCAGCAGTGAAGTACAAATTGACTCAAAGATGAGTTTCTCTGAGTAAATCAGGATAACGGCTGGGAAGGCTAGTTCAGCTGTATTAGCTTTAGCCGATAACCATAAAGAAGACGCCTCTTGATGAGCGCCGTAGGGTCAGTGCTATTGTACGCAGGAGAAATATGGGGCGATACTCCCAGTAAGGAGGTGTGCCGAAACTGTTTGGCGCAGTTACAGAGAAGAGGAGCAGTGAAGATTGCATCTTCATATCTGACAGTCTCTGATTTGGCAGTGACAATAATTGCCGGGTGATAACGGTTGCTCCCCTTGGTAGAGGGCACCACGCTATTTACCTGCATTGAAACAAGGGTACGGGGGAAAAAATTGCCCACGAGGCGATACAGCGCTCATTAAACGATTGGCAGCAGCCTTGGGTGAAGACTGTAGCTTAATCGAAGGTATGTTGAGACTGACTTTTATCTGGCTCAGCTTTTGACTGAGAATGAGTGTGTTCAGTTTTACCTGCACAAGATTGGTAAGCCACGATGCCTCGACTGTCAATTTGGTCTAGGTGAAAAAGACAATGCCTGCCACACGTTTTTTGGTGCAAAAATGGAACAGGCGGTAATAGGATCACCCGAAAACTTAGGGTCTTTCATAAATGGTAGTTTTACAACAAATTGTCCTACTTCTCTTTGCATAATTTTAGTAGTGAAGTGTTATGACACCTTCTTTCTTGCTGCGTAAGGTTGGAGCCTGGCTCCCCTTCATCTAGTTTCCAGAACTCTAGTACCAAGTCATGACTACAGATGCCGCAACTAAATGTGTGTGCATCGGAATCTGCCACTCGACAATCCACCCAAACACGGCATTCTGTAGAGTTCGTCATTTCTTCCCCAATCGTATTTGCCCAACAGAAGACAAATATTTTTTGCTCCAATGAGAATATCAATTTATTTAGAGTGGTTGAACCCAGAATTCGCGAGTAATACATTCTATGGAATGGGCCATGATGCTATGACAATGAATTCTGACGGTTCATATGCTGTAATTTGTGATAAAATGAAGGCTTTGATTCTGGCTGAGAATCCTGTTGCCCTGGACCGTATTGAGACGTTTACTCTGGATTGAGTTTTTTGAATTCCTTGTTCAATTCCTTGAACACACAACTTTTCGGGAAGTTCCTTCAAACCAAGCCGGCTAACTACATCTTCGGTGATGAAATTTAATTGAGATCCGGAGTCAAGAATAGCCCAATATTCACGTGGCTGACCGTTCACTGTCCATATTTTGACGGGCACAGTGCTTAGCAAGATGTTGTTACTCTTTGCGCTGTTGATTTTTTGCTGCTAAGGCTGTTGAGTTTGATGGCGTTATCAATGTACCTGCTTGTGCTTAAGATGCAGTAGAGATTGACTTAGTACCCTGATTGCCAGGAGTTGCCTCCTCTTTTGAAACACTGTCTATGTGGAATAATGTATTAAGCTGTTGCAAATATTTGTTGCAACCTTAGAGTGAACACTGTTTAATATTATGGTCCACCTTCAAACAGTTGTAACTCAGGTTATTTTTCTTCACAGTCCAGAGACGAGCTTTGGCAGTTAGTTCAGGAAAATTTTGCAGGAATATATTGAATGCGTCCTTTTGTACACTGTACATGTACTCCCCTTGGAGAGCGTCACTAAAGAAGTGGATTTAGTTTGATTTTACTTAATTGATGCCACTTCTCCTTTGCCTTGAAATTAATTCTCCCTAAATAATAAAAAATGCTTCACTTTACTTAGCTGCCAAGGTTCTGCCAACGATTGCTCGAACAACGTATGTGTAGTGTAGGCCAGTACCAGTATATGTAGTAGTATTAGATCACAGGCGTCCATGAAAATGCCTTAATTCTTGAGTTACTGTAGATATTTGTTGGTTACGTCATGTCGATGTCAATACAGATTTGACAGAGCTCGATGGTTGAGAAGATGTGTCACTAGCAATCTTTTGTTGTCATATCCCTCCATCATAATATTCCATGTTCGCTGGAGACTGGCAGATATTGCACTAATCGCTTTGCTACGCTTGGAAATTGCTAAGCAGGTAAAATATCTTTTGCACAACACCAATTGCATGGTTGTGGATCAGTTGAAGATACAAATCACGAAATTGAGTTTACTGTAAGTAATCGCTGTCAAAGATCGGCAGTGCGATTTGCTGCAATTGCACTCTTATATCTTTTGATGGCGGTAGTGGGTTATCGCTTCCCCTTTCAATACTTTTCATACATTCCTGCAGTGGAATTATTGTCTCTTGAGTCCTGCAGTGCAGTTGAAATAGCGTTCAGACTTGTAGTCAAAAAGGCTTCTTTCAGTATTTTGTTCCCATATTGTCTGATCGTTCTCTGTCAGTATCTTCCTAGCAAGTTGACCTTTAGTGTGTAGTACTCGTTAAAATGCTCACTGCTAGCCTTATTCTCAGTGCCTTGAATGAAGTAGGTAAGGGTCGTCAGTAACGCTTTTTGCATTCTAATCATTCTTGAAGGAAGTTCCTTTACTTCTTCGTCATCGCCAATAAGTTTGAACGTTCTGGTTTTCTTGTGGCATATGTATCTCCAAATTTGGTTGCAGGTAATGATATCATGGAAGCTTCATTCTTTTGCGTCAATTAGGAAATATAGTAGCTTCTCGTAAACCTTTCAAATTTCGTCACAAGTTGTCTGCAAAGTATGGATGATCCGGTAAGGTAACCTCACAAGGTTTCAATTGTTCGTGGATTTGATCAAACCCTGACCAGTATCCTTCTCATAACCCTAACATCTTGTTCAATTACTCGCTTGTTTTTCTAGATACGGAATCTTCCTGAAATTTATCAGCATTTCTTCCAGTTTGCTCCCCAGCTCAGATTATGCGGCCGTCAACTTTTCCTTTGTAGGGCTTGTTCAAATGCTGTATTTCATCAGTCAGCTTTGTAGTCTTGTACTCGCTCTGAATCACATCGGGGTCACGAAACGTTTTGTATTGCAATGAAGGCTTATCTTTTCCTTCTTCTTCTTCTTAGCAGTACAGCCCCTCTCAGGCCTTCGCTTCCTGCAAACAGCGCCTCCAACTGTCTCGGTCCGTTGACCGCGTCTTCCGATTCCGAAATGCATGCAGCGATCAACTGTTTTCGTCGATCGGTTTTCTCATTGGCCTCCGGCCTTCAGTTCTCCCAACGAATACCTTCTTGGGTATCTGTTGTTCGTCCATACGATTTATATGTCCAGCCCATTGCAGCTTTCGCAGTCTTACAATTCTTGAGACCTTCGGGTCGTCAAAAATTTCATATATTTCATGGTTGTATCGGTCCCCGTCAAGCTTCGCTTCGGTTATTCACCTCAGGATCCGTCGCTCAAAGGCGTTCAATATATTTGCGGATGCTAAGGTTTGGGCCTATGTTTCACACCCAAAGCATAACACAAGTCTTTTCACAGATTTGTATACTTGGAGCTTTGTTTTCCTGTGTATGCAGCTGGTCTTTAAGATCGTCCATACTGAATAAAATATTTTATTTGCGAGCTGTATTCTGCGGCGTATTTTGTCTCTTTCATTGCCCGTTTTCGTTATTTTGGCGCCTAAATACACAAATTCGCTAACATTCTCGATACTGTATTCGCGAAGTGTGATATTTTGTGTATTTGAGGTATTTTTCCTCGACTGCGTCATGAGCTTTGTTTTCTTGTCGTTGATTTATAGCCCTACTAGTTTTGCTTCGCTTTCGAGTTTCAGGAAGAGTTCTTTGGCAGTTGTTAATGAGCGTGACAAAATGTTGATGTCGTCCGCATAGGCCACTACTTGGCTCGACTTGTATAGTAATGTACCTCGCGTATCGACAGGTAGCTTCCGTATGACGTACTCCAGAGCCAGATTGAATAGCAATGGGGCCAGCCCATCTCCCTGCTTTAGTCCGATATTTTTGTCAAAGGCATCGGTGAGTTGGTTATTGATGCGGACTTGGGAGGTTGTCGACGTCATTGTCATTTTGGTATGACGGACTAATTTGGCTGGGATGCCAAAACCAAGCATTATTTGGTACAGTTCGTTACGATCAATACTATCGTATACTTGCTTGAAGTCAACGAAAATTTGGTGTACGTCTATGTTGAACTCCCAGCATTTTTCAAGTACCTGCTTGACTGTGAACAATTGGTCGGTTGTTGATCTACCTGCCCTAAAACCACCTTGATACTCCCCAATAATACTGTTAGCGTATGATCCGATTTTATTTTCTAAGATTTTTGAAAATATTTTGTATGCCGTACAAAGTAGTGATATGCCTCTATAATTTTCGCACTGTAGCTTGTCACCTTTATGTGGATAGGAAATATAATTGATTGGCTCCACTCCTTTGGCATATATTTTTGTTGCCGAATGTACTGGATAACTTTGTGAAAAGCCTGATGAGCACTACTGCCACTATATTTGATGAGCTCTACTGGAATCTCATCGATGCCCGGCGCTTCATTATTCTTTTGGACTTTGATGATGGAACGAAACTTCCTCCAGAGTTGGTGGGGCCAATGGAAGCTTTCCACAGACATCTATAGGTTACCGATGTTCTGGAGCTGTACGGAGGATTAAGGAGGCTCTTGAAATATGATGCCCATCTTTCGTTAATCTTGGTTTCATCAGTGATGATATTACCGCTGACATCACGACAGAGCGGGGTTTTGGGCTGATAACCACGTTTCAGGCTTTTCACTACTTTGTATAGTTGTCTTGTGTTATTGCTCGCTAAACTTACATCTATGCTTCTTAATTGGTCGTCATAGTATTTTCTTTTCTTAATCCTAATTATCTTATTCGCTACTCTTCTGAGATTTTCATAGTGTTCTCTCTTCGTCCTGGTTTTCCTACCTACGTATTCTTTGTACGCCTGATTATTTTTATCTAACGCATTCTGGCACTCATCTTTGAACCAATCATTCCTCTTGCGCCGGGCTTGAGGTCCGATCGTCTGTTTTGCCCCGGTCCTGATAGCCGCTTTCACTTCCATCCAGAGCTCGTTGCTCGTCTTTAACGATGCGCCTGAGAAGATGGGAGCCGGCTGGTTGTCGAGGGTCTCCGTGAAATTTTCGGCCACAGACACCGTTTAGAGCCTTTCGATATCAAATTTTTGTAGCGGGCTGGTCTTTGCCGAATATGCCTTTGATATACGACATCGATAGTTTAATTTGATCAAGTAATGCTCTGAGTTACAATTGGCTCATCGGTATGTACGGACGCCAAGTATGCTCGAAGCCAAACGTTGTTGGATCAGAACATGGTTGATCTGGTTTTGTGTGTTGCCATCCGGTGATACCCAGGTCATTTTATGAATGCGTCAATGTGGGAAGCAAGTCAAACGTATGACTCGATTTCTGCTACATGGAAAGTGGACCAGGCGCTGGCCGTTATCATTTGTTTCATCGTGGAGGCTATATCCTCCAGTCGTTCCCCGATGAGATAGCTCATTGCCAAGCTTAGCGTTGAAATCACCCAGAATTATTTTTGTATCGTTTATGGGCAATGAATCGACTAGTCTTTCCAGGTGATTGTAAAACGTTTCCTTCGTTTCTTCGTCCTTTTCTTCGGTCGGGGCGAGAACATTAATCAGCCAGATTTTGAAGAATTTTGCTTTTATACGGATCGCACACAACCGTTCATTGACTGCCTTAAAATCAATAACGTGTGATTTGAACTCCCTACCCACAATGAAGGCCACTCCGAATACTCGGTTTCCAGAAGGCTTCTCACTTTTGAATATTGTGTGCGATCTCATGTGTTGAATGTGGTTTCCAGTCCAATCCGTTTCCTGGACTGCCAGTATTTTTAATTGATATTGACTGGCCTGTTGTAAAAGGTCCTTAACAGCGTCAGGTTAATTGAGTGATCTGACATTCCAGGGCCCGATGCCATAGTCCTTTTTTCGTTTGCGAGGTCGTTGCCGTGAGTCCAATCCATTCCGAGGTCTATCTGCAGGTTTCGAAACATTTAAAGGTTTTCCTGGGACGGGAAGTTAGCTCGTCGCCCAACCTCCATTCCGGTGGCATGGTTATTACGTCAAATTCATTATCAGGCGCGGAAGATTCCTCACAAAGGAGGTATAAGTAGGATTTAGTAGCAGAGTTGTAGATGTATTTACAGTTATTAGCATTTCTCGGCATTTAATGTTACATTATTGGGGAACCAGTAAACCCAATATGCACCCCAAGAGCATTAACTACCATTTAATTGGGGGGCTTGCGATGAGGAATCATGGAAGCTATGGGTTGGGGAAACAAGGAGTTCACTCCTCCTTTCTCAAACGTGCTTGGGACCGTCTAAGACGGGGCTAATCAAATCGCTTAGTCTTGTCTATTTAACTTATTTCAAATCACACTTTTTGAAGCAGAATTGATTTGTTTCCTGGTTTTTGGTGAATACAATTTTTAGATGTCAACCATATACTGCCTTTTTGAAATGATAACCATATACTCTCGTGATAAATTTATGCGTACTTATATTACAGGTGACAGACGAGCAGATGCGCAAGAGTGCAAAATTGATTAGAGATGTGTGTCAACCGAAATTTAAACTAACTGATGGTTTGTAGTATCGATTAATAATTAATATTTCCCATATAAACCGTTTATTTAAATTCACTACAGATGTTGCTGATGGAATTCGAGACGGCATTGTTCCAGATGACCAAAATGTAAAATGTTACATTAATTGTGTATTAGAAATGATGAACGCAGTATGCAATTAACCTTTTCAAAGAAACGCTTCCCTGTCAGTAAATATTTATTTACAGATGAAAAAAGGCAAATTCAACTATGAGACATCGATGAAGCAAGTAGATTTGCTGATTATTGACGAGCTGAAGGATGGATTTAAAACAGGACTGACAGCATGTAAAAATTCAAGTGAGAATAAATTAATTTATATTTTTTGTTAAATTTTGATCATCAATTTATTGAATCTCATTTCAGTTGATGGTATTAAAAATCATTGCGATGCAGCTACAAAGTTATTAAAATGTCTAATAGATAACATACCTCAGTTTACATTTGCATAAAAACACTTGATTTAATATTTTAACTGACATTGAATTAATAAAAACAACATAAACCTATTCACGGTCTTCATTAGTATATGCCCTATTTTTTTGTTGCAATGAACTCATAGCTTAAACGACTTGAAATGTATGAGCAATATTTACGAATTCAAACCAGCATGAAACTACATGGGTAAGAGTACAATACCAACTTGTAATCCTGCGTCTAGCAATCGTTGCGTGTAGACGTGTTTTTAACCGCTCCTGTCATTAATTTTAAAAATTAATTAATTTTTCACAAATGTCAGTTTCAAAAAATTAAATTAAGTTTTTTACGAGCCAGTCAAAAGCAGATTTTGATTTTCATTGGAAAAAGCATTTAACGTCGGAGGAATCCACCCACGGAATCAATAAATCAACAAAAGCAAATAAGCCAAATACTAACTCGGGACTGCTGTATGGTGGAGCCCGACGGCTTCACTCCGTTGGGGCCCCGAGGAGAGTAGTAATACGAAATTGGCGGCAAGCGTCAATAAAAGAAGACACCCGAGTAACCACGAGTAGTCGAAGACAAACAAGAATTGGGTCGAGTTCTAGCTGAAGATCAGAAATTGAGAGCCCGACTCAAAACCTTCGAAGATATGTATAAGAGAGAGAGAGAAGAAAACTCAAGATGCAGAGCCGGTAAGGCGAATGAATACGAAAACTAAAGTGAGGAAAGCTGTCAAACAAGTCATCCCAGAAAAAATACTAAGTGCTGGAGGCGCTAACGACAGCCAAAACTACTATGCAGCGTTGGACGGGCTCCAACAAGAAATGGACGTTGACGAAATTATTGAAGGTAATCTTAATCAAGATAACAATGATAATTTTACCCTTTACTTAAAAAATAAGGAGAGGCAATCAGCTCGCAGTTCTGCTGGTCCTTCTCAAAAAGGTGCCAAAAATACAGAGAAAGTTGCGTAAATTAAAGTGTTCGGTCAAAGCGGAAAGGATATGGTTCGGCTATAGGCAGCCGTAAATAAATTAACTAATTTCAAGATTAAAAGAATTAATGCCGAAAATGTAACAATCAGAAAGAAATCACTGGTTGATTTCAAATCAGCTGAAAATTCACTAGATTCTGGAGAGAAGCGTGAAAAACCAGACCTTTTTGTTGAAGGGCTTAGTCTGAGGAGAAGATACCATCGAACTTCTTCAGGTGGTCAAGGAGGCAGTACAAGAAAATGAATTTATTTCCGTTAAACATTCGTAACAAGAAGGTCAACGGTAGAAAAAAAATTATCACTTTATTTGGTGCAGATATCAAATAAGAGCATCCCAAGTGCTCTCCAACAAATAAGATACTTGAACTTCCGAGTGGTGAGGTGGGAACGCCTCCAGAAACGAGATGTGAATCAGTGTTATCGGTGCCAACATTTTGGACATTCGGCTACCAGCTACGCCATGAATTATTGATGCGTCATATGCAAGGACGTTAATCCTCCCGGTGAATGCAAATTGGCTCAGACGGAGCCAAGGGAGAAATTATACTGTGTTAAGTGCGGTGTTTTTGGTCACCCGACATCATATCGAGGATGCTTCCGATATCAAGATGCGAGTGTAAAATTTGCCCCAAAGGAAACACAACTAAACTGCAGTGTCTTCGCTCTGAACTTCGTCAAGCCCGGATTATTATTTGCACTCGCCGCTAGAGGACCATCAGAAAATGCGGTAAATAATGTAAATAATGTAAGTAGCAATAATGAGCTGCTTCTCAAAATTTGCCAGCAACTAAATTCTTCATCTGAGAGATTCGATAAACAATATACGAAAATTAATCTTGTCTATAAGCGTTTAGGGCTTTCAAATTCCTCAAATTAATTTGTCATCCAGCCACATTCCCATGGATAGGATTCATCTCATCTCCATCAACGTCAACTCCATTGTTACTGCACATCGACGTGATTATCTCCTTGAATTCATTGTTAGGCAAAAGCTTGACATCATGCTTCTCACTGAAACCCACCTCAATTCATGGCACTCCATGACAATAAAGGATTTTGAATTCGTAAGAAACGATAGGGTAAATGGTGATTGGGGAGGTGGCAGCGAGATATTCGTTAGAAGACACTATTGCTTTCAAAATATTGAAAAAGTTGCATTCCAAAGCTTTGAGTCTCTTGAAGTGTTCGTTATCAAAATTTCACTGCCAGGTGAGGATGACCTCTTCGTTATCTCTACCTATGCAACTAGACGAAATGTTCTCAAGTTCAAGGAGGAGCTCGATTCCTTTTTTGAAATGCTCGAATTGACCAGGTTGCATATTTATCATATTCTTGCTGGTGACCTGAACGCCAAGCATACATCATGGGTGAACGCCACAAAAATTGTGTATTCCTGAAATCGTGGATAACAGAGAACTAAATTGAATACAAGTGCAATCTATATGGGTCAGAGTTCCCAACATACCCTAGGGCGAATTTATTTTTGGATCTCTGCATTGCTGACGCAAGACTTGAATTTAGCTTTAATAGTACTCAACAGAAACTGCAGGTGCAATAGTAATGAAATTAATCATCAAAGGGATGATGTCTTTCTCATTCCAGTTCAACATAAAAATTATCGATTGAATTCATAAAAAAAAACAGACCGGGAAAAGTTTCAAAAGAAGCTTAATCGAGAGTACCAGAAGCAACGTCCTCCTTCTGATGATGACAACTCTTGCTCAATGGTTCCTAATGACAGCAATCTAACTAACGATGAAATAGATCTCTATTTGTCGAAGTTAGAGAAGCTAACGTTGGAAACAATTGAGAAGGTAGTTCTCAAGATTAAGCATCGAAACAATGTGGAACGATATGAAACACCAACCGTTATAAGGTTGAAAAGATTGCAAAGCCTTCTTCTCACACGCGTCAACAATATTTATCGGCGAGTTTTGGACTACAACCATCCCTCGTTGGCTTTGTTGAAATTACACCTGCAGAATGTCAGCAATCAATGGGTGGAAAAATTGAGGGGTATTAGCCCACAGGGCCCAGATGGCGTTTTCGTGAAAGTGAATAGCTTATTCCGTAAAAAATCTCGAGTGCAGGTGTCGAATCTTGAAGTCACTAGTGATGAGATAAATCTTCTCGATAGAGCTGGTATCGAAATTGATAGTACGACTCCGGATAGAAATCGAAACAGGGTTATTTGTGAGGGATTGCATAACCTTGCCCTGATTAGAACACATTTTGAATTGGTTCATCTACTAAGCCCCGAGAGAGGGAATGAAACATTTTCAGAGGTCGTTGAAGCAAAAGTTTCCGCCTTCTAATCAAGCCTGAACGGTAAATCAATTCTTCATTTCAATCAAACATTAACATCTGACCTCATACCGAGCTTGAATCTTATTGATTATTTTGTCAGCTATGAAGACTTGTGTTGACTTGTGTGTGTGAAATTTCCCAAATGAGTGGAAAAAGGCTAAGGTATTTCCGATCTTGAAGAAAGGAAAAGAATCTTCATGCCCCAAAAGCTATCGCCCAATCAGCTTGGTGCCTAACATTAGCAAGGTGTTTGAAGTGATACTCAACAAAGCATTCAACTCCTACATTGAGAAATATGAGTTGATCCCGAGTTGCCAATTTGGTTTTTGTGCCAGGCATTCGACCATAAATGCAATAACGAAAGTAACCTCAGACATCTTTTGGAAACTAAATGATAGACAATGTGTTGGAGCATGTCTCATTGATATGGAGAAAGCCTTCGATACGGTGTGGTTGGATGGACTTATTTTTAAACTACTTCAGGACAAGTTCCCCAGACACCTTGTCGCCATGATGTGCAATATATTATACCGGAAATCGTTTGTTGTAACGGATGCAAATCTGATAACAATTCAAGGTCTTGAATGGTCTACAGCAGGGAACAGTTACTGCACCTCTACTCTTCGCAAACGCAATCATTGGTAGCGTTTGCTGATGATACCGACCGAACTGCTACAATAGTTCAGAGTAATCTCCAAAAAATTTTCAATAATGCAGCTGTACACTGACAATTAGCGAATAAAAATCAATGTGCAGAAGTGCGCAACAATCTTGTTTCGGACAACGCTGTAGGGGGTCAGTCAAGACCTGAAACGTAATTGGAAGGATTTCCAGATCATGGCTGGCAAGGGTAGTTCAGAACGGATTCCACATAAATTCTGTATTCGATACCTCAGTGTTCATCTCGACCAGTATCTGTACTGTACTGAACATGTCTAAATTATGCTCAGTAAGGCACAAAAAGTAGTCATGGCCCTACGAAGACCCTTTCATTCCAGATACGTTGATCAAAAGGTCAAAATTATCTATTACAAGGCCCAAGTTAGACCAGCACTGATATATGGATGTCAGATCTGGTACAATGTCTTCGTGATGTTGTGTTTTGTACAGAAAGTCTGAGACGGATTGGAAAGTGCTTCTGATCCGTTTCAGTCTCCAATAGAAAAATTTATCGAGCTGCTAAAGTGACAAAAGTCGATATCTTCATATTGAAACTTCATAACCATATCGCAAGATCAGTAAATGTGAGTGAAAACCCTTGAATTTCACAGCCGTTCCACCCTACAGACGGGTATATTGCTACTTGCCTCGCTACTGGCTTCGTTCCTCCAGAAATATTCGTATATTTGGACACAAATCGATATGTTCTTGAGTCAACATATATATATATATATATATATATATATATATATATATATATATATATATATATATATATATATATATATATATATATATATATATATATATATATATATATATATATATATATATATATATATATATATATATATATATATATATAAATGTGACTATAACTTCGGTATTTTTTTTTTTAATTTTTATTCCTTTTCAGATAAGAAATTGCGGACTACAACATCACTCAAGATATGAAGGGACATGCTGTCACCGTCGCTTTATGTGCGAACCATACAGATTTAGAGATCTCTAATTTTCTTAATTGCGTCCGTTCATTCGTGGTTAAGTTTCGCCGTGAATTGGAAGCATCATGAGGCGATACAGAATCGGTTGCAAAACGCAAAATGCACGAACAACCTTCTGATTCTGTCCGATCTGCAGAATTTTTAGAGCAAGTGCAAGCGATCATAGACGAGGACCCTTCAAAATCAATGAGGGTCCTTGCGAGTGACCTTCATGTTTCTGAGCGCCTTACTTGTAGAGTTGTCCACGAAGACCTTCGGTATAAATCTTACGTGATGCGCAGAGGACAGTTCATGTCGGAACGAACACGGGAACAGAGAGTTCTCCGATCAAAACGTCTTTTAAACAAAATCAAACACCCTGAGGCGCCCAAAATGTTATGGTTTTTTTCCGACGAACAAAATGTTGACCAAGATCAAAAGACCAATCGCAGAAATGACAGATGGCTATGTTCAAATCCTACGGAGGTTCCTGTTGTTATGCACACAAAATTTCCAGCCACTGTTATGGTTTTAGGTGTCAGCAACGCAGGACATGTTATGCCACCACACTCATTTACTCAAGGACTTAAAGTGAACTCTGCTGCATACATCGAGGTTTTGGAGACGGATAGGCAATGTAAGCGGAGGCAGACCATACATTTTTCAACAAGACTCTGCTCCTTCATATAAAGCGATGGCAACACAAGATTGGATGACCACATCACACCGAACCTATGGCCACCTAGCTCCCCACACCTTAATTCTTTGGATTATTACATATGGGGCGTAGTTGAACGTGAGACCAATAATCGTCCTCATAATACCAATTCTTCGTTGAAGACTGCTATTAATGCCGTTATGGTCAATATGCATAAGGAGCATTTGATCTGAGCATGTAATCGTTTCTGGACGCGGATCGAAGAGGTTATTGCTGCTAATGGCGATTTTATCGAATAACTTTATAACCATATATTAATTAAACGTTGCATAAAAAATTTCTGAAATTTCATTAAATTTTGTTAAAAATACAAGCTAATTAATTTTACCCTCAAGTTGTCCGCAAATACCGTACGTCGCGAAACAAATGATAGTCTGATGGTGCTAAGCCACGGGTGAATGTGGCATCAGTTCCCAATTGAGCTCCATTAATTTTTTACGGGTTATCGAAGAGGTGTGGGGTAGTAATCAAGCAGTCCGCCTAGCTTAGCTGCTCAAGGGACCTTCACAAAAAGGACTCCTAGAAGTTGTAATGTCCAAATTGATTGCTGCAATGTCAGTCTAGCTGGGATCGCCCGAAAAAGGGTCAAATCCGCAAACAATGCCATCACCGCAACATCACGTGTTTGCTAATACCAATTCAGCACCAACCATGCATCAATAAGCATTTCCAAATAATAAAAATAGCCTCAATACTTCAAATAATCAATCATTCAATGCTTTCAATGAGATTTAGCTCATTAATTGGCATCATAACGAGTGATTGACAGAGAATACCTGTTTAGAAAGAAAATTAATAGAAACGGATGCAATGATGCCTGTTTTACACATCAAAAATCCTCTCAATTGAAAAATTCGGTCAAATACAAGTAGTCATCCTAATGGACACACCTCTTCCTTGACATTCCTCCATCAACAACAGTATCCACAGCAGCATTCACAACAACTGCACAACATTCGGCATTCCTCAACTTCCTATATTACTGCTACATGTCCAAACAATTCTGCGAGCTACTGTCGCAATTGTTGTCGCAACTATTATTAACATCATGAACAACGAATGTACTCGAAAGCACAAGAATGGACCAAGTAGATCGATGATCAACAATTCTTCTGAGTTCCGCACATGCTCTTCGAACGCTCTCCCGATTGCGACTGGCGAATTCGAAACTTAGTCCCGACAACTGTACCCTTTTCGCAGCTGAAGTAAACTACCTAGGACACGTGGTATCAACAGAAGGGGTCAAAACGGACCCTGAGAAAATTGAAGCTGTGATAAGCTGGCCAACACCAAACAACAAGCGCTAGTTACGAAGTTTTCTTGGTCTGGCGACCTACTATCGAAGATCAAAAGTCAAAGATTTTGGCAAAATAGCTAAGTGTCTCCATCAGCTGACCAAGAAAAATCGTCCGTATGTCTGGAATGAACAATGCCAGGCAGCCTTTGAGACCTTGAGGGAGAAGCTATGTGAATCACTTTTGCTAGCATATCCAAAACCCGGAAAAATGTTTGGAGTTGATACCGATGCGAGCAACGGTGGGATTGGAGCTGTACTCTCCCAGTAGATCGATGGCGAAGAAGGAGTCCTCGCGTATTACAGTCGAGTTCTCTCGAAAAGCGATCGGAACTCCTATGCGACCAGGAAGGAGCTATTGGCTATAATAGAGGCCACGAAGCAGTTCCACAAGTACCTATATGGCCACAAATTTGTTCTTCAAGCAGACCATGCATAGCTGAGATGGCTGCTTAACTTCAAAAACCCCGAGGGATAAGGTGCGAGATGAATCGAAAGATTGCAGTCATACGACTACGAAATTGTTCATCGGAAGGGTGAAGTTCATGGAAATACTGACGCCCTATCTCGTCGCCCATGTCTAGCTAACTGCAAGCGTTGCCAACGAATTTAGGAAAAGGAGCCGACCATAGATATGTAAGTGTTAATGGCCGAATTCGATGAAGGTTGGTCACCGGAGGAGATTCGAAATGCCCAGTTAGCCGATGAAGACATCGGACAATTGCTCGTATGGAAGGAGACAACTGGGCGACCCAAGGGGAAGGAAGTTTCTATGCATGGCACCACCCTGAAAAGCTATTGGGCACAATGGAACACCCTTCAGGTCAAGGTTAGCGTACTCAAGCGGAAATGGGAATCCTATAGGGTGCAAACTATACTTCCCAAAAGCCGAATCCACGATGTGGTTAAGGAGATGCATGAAGGATCCTCGGGAGGCCACCGTGGTGTTAACAAGACCTTAGCGAAATTGCGGGAAAGGTTTTACTGGCTCAACGCTCGAGAAGACGTAGAGGACTGGTGCCGTCGATGCATGATTTGCGCTTCCGTCAAAGGTCCAAAGCGACGAATGAGAGGATAAATGCAAGCCTATAACGTGGGTAAGCCATTTGGAAGGATTGCTGTTGACATCGCACGACCCTTTCCTGAATCCGAACAGGGAAATTGATACACACTGGTTGTGGCCGATTATTTCAGCAAGTGGCCCGAGGTCTACCCCATTCCCAACCAGGAAACAACTACCGTAGCCGAACAGCTGGTGTTAAATTGGGTCAGTAGGTACGGCGTACCTTGTGAACTACATTCGGATCAAGGCCGAAACTTTGAGTCACTAGTTTTTGGCGAAATGTGCACACTACTGGGATTACGGAAAACGAGGACAATACCGCTGCATCCTCAATCCGATGGAATGGTCGAGCGTTTCAACGGCACTCTCAATAAACACCTGGCCAAGATTTTTGACGAGAACCAAAGGGACTGGGACCGACATATCCCACTATTTTTGATGGTGTACAGAGCTGCTGAACATGCATCGATGGGCCAAGCCCCAGCCAAAGTCAGTTTTGGAAAGACTATTCGTCTGTCAGCTGAGCTGACAAAAAGTTCGGGACACTCCCTGCGAAACCCCAAACGATCTCGGAGTACGCAAGTGAGCTAAGACAACCGTTGAACGAGATACATCGGACAGTGCGAAAACACCTCGAATCAGCTACTGACCGCATGAAGACCAGGTATGATCTAAAGGCTAATTCTACTGGCTTCCAGCAAGATGACTTGGTCTGGCTATATAACCCACAGCGACGGAAGGGTAGGTCTCCAAAGTTGCAACATAATTGTGTCAGACTATACCGGGTTACGAAGAGAATCAACGACGTCGTATATCGCATACAGGAACACCGTAAGCCGAGAGCCAAAATGAAAATCGTGCACCCGGATCGTCTTGCCCCATATTACATCAAGGGAGAATCGACTACAACTGGTGACACATCTTTTCGGGGCGAAAAGAATTGAGGTGGGGGCAGTGTCACATGTACAAATAATTTTGCGAGCTACTGTCGCAATTGTTTTCATAACCATTAGGAACATAATTATCAACAAGCGAATGTACTCGAAAACCCACCAAGCATGATCAACATCTGAAAGTGAGTCACTGCCCCATTCACCAATGTACGAGAAATGAATTGAATGACTAGAGACCCTATATAAAGCCGAGCAGAATGAATGGGGGGACTCATTACAACTGCGATAGTGTGGAGTGCGAATTGAAAAGCGATATTGATCGAGTAATAGTAAAGTGATTTTCGTTGATAGGTAAGACAGTTAAAGGAAAAATTTATAGACAAAGTGAAAATTAAAATCAGTGAAAGTGTTAAATTAATAATTGTGCATTTATTAGTAAATAAACTCTTTTAACTTAATTTAAAAGACATTGCGTTTTCACTTTCCCGGAACATTAAAATTATTGGCCGCGGACCATAACACGCGACAATATATATAAATATATATATATATATATATATATATATATATATATATATATATATATATATATACATATATATATATATATATATATATATATATATATATATATATATATATATATATGTATATATATACATATATACATATATATGTATATGTATATATGTATATATATATATATTTATATATATATATATATATATATATATATATATATATATATATATATATATATATACGTATATATGTATGTATACATACATATATATATATATATACACACATATATATGTATATATATATATATATATATATATATATATATAATATATACATTTATATATGTATATATAAATATATATGTATATATATATATATATATATACATATATATATATATATATATATATATATATATATATATATATATATATATATACAATATATACATACATATATACATATATATATATATATATATATATATATATATATATATATATATATATATATACATATATATATATATATATATATATATATATATATATATATATATATATATATATATGTATATATATATATATATATACATATAGTGTGGTCCAACCAAAACGCACGAAGTTAATTGTAAATAAAACAAGGCACCGTTGCGATGTGGTCCAGAAATTAGATTTTCTTTAAGATCGTTGTGTGGTTGTTTTAATAGGTTCTGCAAGAAATATGTATAATGTATGGGGAAGCATGAAATTTTATTCAAAGATGCTGCATTATCTTCCCGTGTTACGACAATATTTATTAACATATGTAAATACTAATTGCTCGGAATCCTATTACAGTTGATCACGCTCCCCATGCCTCGCTTACGACACGTTACGACAACATTTATTAACATATGTGAATACTAATGCTCGGAATCGTATAACAGTTGATCATGCTCCCCATGCCTCGCTCGCCGCACGTGGCGTCTTTCTGTGAAACAACAAGCAATGTATGCTTCACCGCCCATATTTATGGAACGGCGGCACCCTACACAGAAACATAATCGCAATTTATTTTATGTAAGAACCTTATATCTTACGTTTCATTGGTCAAGTCACTAAATTGGCTCCCCGGCGAATTACATATGCATACATGGTAGTACATACAATTGCCATATTGAGAGCACATGGGGAATACGAGCACAACTGAATGTGTGCACCATGAGTAATTCGCTCAACTGAGTATCAATTCGCCGCGCACGCGCTATTGCAACAACCGACTCAGAAATCGTGTGAGGAGAAGTCGTCGAATATTCAGATATTTCACTGAAGACGAAAAGAGCGAAAACATAAGAATGGATCTGGCGTTTCTTTTCATGCAACAAGATTGCCCCCGAGGAACGGGAGAGGAATGACTTAGTAAAGCAAATTAAGGGGAACTAGCACTTTGACAAGCTCAGAGATTTGCAGTTAACTGGAGCGAAGGTCTACGGCTGCCACTAACAATGCAAGCATTTTGCTTGTATTTAAGCTACTGGCGAATTTAACAAGTCAAGTCATCATAACCACAAGTCTTGAGGAGAGTCTGCCGGAGACAATTTCGGTCGTCGTTTTTATCGAGTAATTTCAAGTTATCGAGGAATTCGAGATTGCTATCAAGGGAAGCTAATTTCATTTGCATCAATAGTACGTGAGTATTAGGAGACATCTACAGGAGTTGATGTAGAGTTTCATTAGGCCTAAGCCGGTGAAGCTCTAGTTTTAGCTTTCATCCACGTACAAAAAATCAACGGAGAATTAAATCATGGTATGTGGGTCGTAAGCCCGTGTTAATTGTAGGGCACACCAAGACCAGCTGAACCACCTTCACGTTTTGTTTCATTACAGGCCGCACTTGCCAGTGTCGATGGCTCAGTTGAGGAGCTTGGCTGCAACAGCAGGCCCCAGGTACACCAAGTACAGCCTGGTAGAGGCACTCCGCACTGATCCGTTAGTGGGTCCCCGACCGGTGACAAGTTTCCCAAGGAAAAGGGAGCCAGTTCGAAAGCAGGGGACAACTCCGGAGCCCACTCCCCAGGACCTCACCCGAGAAACGCGATACCCCCTCACTCGAGAAATGTACCTAGCTCGCCTGGCAGTTCCGTTGGATGTCGCAGTCAGGGAGTCCCCGGAGGAACCGAGGCACGTTGGCAGGCGCGTGAGGCTGCGGCAAGAGCTGGGTAACCTACGACGTCTCACACGAGGCGTGAAGTCCGACGAAGAGCGGGAGTTCTTTGCAACCCGGGCCAGGGTGCTCTAGAAACAAATCAAGGAGGAGCGAAGGAGTAGGCTAGCGGTGGCAGCTAGTATCCAGGCGCTACCGGCCAAACGAGTTCCAGACGTTGAAATTATTGTGAAAAAGCAAGTTGTCAAACAAAACTGTTAGAGAATTAAGATCTTTTGTATTTCGATTGAAAAGAAAAAAGGTTCTTCTTATTGCTAAGAAACAGCCCCCTTCTCCTCTAGGTATTCAGGATTGTGGTAGTGTGTGGTGAGGAGCAATTATCACGCCAGGACAGGCAGGGTGGTTGCTTACACGTAACACCCGAAATATATACCAAATGCTCATATATAATAAAAGTAAAGAATTCATTTATGATATTCATTTCGTAGCCGAAACGTATTAGCTTTGCTTATTTCTTATATTTTCCAGTTGTGTTTCTGCCACTAAATACATATTTCAGAAGTTCAATTTGCTTTTTCACCCGCAAATCTAAGAAAAGGCTTGGAAACGCTCAAATCACCAAACATTTTTTTTGGCGTTTATGTTAATATTTAAGCTTATATTGAAACAATAGACATGAGAAAAATTAATTTCTTGACTTCAGATAAAATTTCGAGGTGGTGAAATAAAAATGAAAATCATTGCGTTCCAACGTTGCGAATTTCGTTCACAGTAAAAATACAATATCTAAGAAAAGTATGCGTTCAAATTAATCAACAAATATCAACTGGTTTACATTTACATATGTATAACTCGTTAGAACTATAAGCAAAAAATGAATCTTGAAGTAATTAATTCCATGCATGTAAGATTCACGGGAAGGTGCACATTGTCGTTAAATCACTGCTTTACTACGAGTATTTACATGATTTTATTCGCAGTAAAGCTTTTCTGTATAAATAGGTGTTTATCAAGCCTTGTATTGGAAGTTCTAAATTACTACTCACCTGCAGCAGTTTTTTTAATGAAAAATCACATTCAGAGACATGAGTTCGCAGAATCAGTTTATTGCATTATTGTTGTTGAGTATAGTTTCGATACAAGGAAACGTTTTGGAAAGAAAGGTTGTAAGTAAATTTTTCTTTGTTTCTTAAGCCTATTTAATGAATTTTAATTGTTACTTCCAAGTGTAATCACGCCAGTTTAATCTTCTCAGGAATTATTGAGCTCGAAAGACGTAGAAGGACTTATAAATTCGACAGCTATTGCATGCGGTGTTCCAGATGATTCATTCGATTCATTTGGTAACTGAACCTTAAACCATTTAAAAATTTGCACTGAATTATAACAATTTGATCACCTCATATAGAATCTCTTTTTAATTTGAAGTTTAACGGCACCAAATTGCAAGAACTCAAATGTTCTCTTGGATGCATGCTGAAAAATTTCGGATGGGTAAATATGTTTTGTTATCTTCCATTGACTATGATCCTGTATGTAACATATTTCAATGGCTTTCCCAGATAACAGATGATAATGAGTTTGATCGCAAAGGATTTTTTGATTTTGTCGATTCGATTCCTGACGTTTGGTTTGATGAAAATGAGGATGAGTGGGAGTCATGTGATACAGATTTGTTTGAAGAGAAGTGTGCAACATTGAAAGCAGATAACGAGTAAGTGGTGATTTTTATTGTGACCAATTAAATTGGGTTAAACGTAAATCATTGCAGATGTGAACTTGCTTGGAATCTCTTCCACTGTATGGAAAGCATTTGCGTGGTTAAAGAAGGTGAAACAGCTAATGATAGCAAGGAGGAACCTACAAATTGAGTTTAAAATTGTTTACTTTGTGATTAAAAAAGCATAAAGTTATACAAAAAGTCTGAATATTCCAAAGTACAAGCTGAACCATTTATAATAATAAAAATTTTGCGACTGGCGAATCTATTCCGCTCTAAATATCATCTGAGAATCAGTAATGTTCTTCCGCAGTAGAATTTAAATAATAATGTAACCTATCTCTAGAATGATAAGATATAACCGAGGAAATGTTTATGTCAAAATATGTCACTAACCGCACCCCAAAAACCGTTGTGTGCAAATATTTCATAGATGGACATACTAATGGGGAATGAATATGGCACTTAAACCTACGATGCACACACTCAAAAATGCTACTTTTTCTTCTTCTTAGCACTACAGACCCTCTCGTGCCTTCGCTTCCTGTAAATAGCACCTCCAACTGTCTCGTCTATTGACCGCGTCCTCCAATTACGAAATCCGAGCTGCGATGAACTGCCTTCGTCGACCGAGTCAGACCAGCGTTTTCTCGGTTTCCCCACTGGTCTCCGGTCTTCAGTTCTCCCAACGAATACCTCTTTAGGTATCCGTTGCTCGTCCATACGATTCATGTGGCCAGCCCATTGCAGCTTCCGCAGTCGTACAATCGTTGAGACCTCCAGTTCGTCAAAAATTTCATACAGCTCATGGTTGTATCGAATTCGCCATTGGTCCCCATCTAGCTTCGCTCCGATTATTCGTCTCAGGGTCCGTCGCTCAAATTCGTTCAATATATTTGCGGATGCTTGGCTTAGAGTCCACATTTCACACCCAAAGCATAACACAGGTCTTATCACAGACGCATTTTCTGGCCGACGGGTGGATGGGAAATCAAACACCCCTCGTGGACCAAAATTAACCAAAACAAAGTGCTGACAATGCTCCACTTAGCACTGTCATGTGATTAAACCAAGAAATCACCCTCAGGTGGGATAGAATAAATAGCAACAATACTCGCAGCTTGCATCAAAAACGGACCGCTCTTTCGATACGTGCAAAGTAAGCTCTCCATATATTAGACATACACTTCATCCACTATTGACCAAGGTGAATATATATGAGGTCAACGTCTTTGCAGTTCAGGAAACTAACCTGCTTTGTAACGAAGTCAATGAAATGCAAACACATACGATCTTCGCAAGTGGCCGTTGGCAGGCATTCATGCCTATAGAGTGGTCTTGATCGTGATCAATTATTTCAAACAAATTGTAAACGACTCCAAGGCAATAAATGAACAGATCTGTGCCATGCGATACGAGGTTTTTCAACACCTGTTTTGTCAACAGCTATGCTCCCACTTAAAAAATGAGGAAACAGCCAAGGATGATTTTTACGCATCTTATAACAAAGCGTCCTTAAATGATGTCCAGACCTGTCGGGAGTTGCTCAAGAGAGGGTCAAAAGGAAAGCACATTCTATGAGGGTCATTCAACAAGTACTAAGCCTACATAAGGAAAACGAAAATTTTGGAAAGGTGGCAATTTATTTTTCCACATAATCTCCTTCAAGCTCGATACACTTGGCCCAGCGATGCTCTTACTTTTTCAACCGGTCCAAAAAATAAGTTTTCTCGAGGGCTGCAAAATAGGCCTCCTCAGTCGACCCAAGTCTATTCCCGGCGAGTGATTTTTTCAGGTTTGGAAACAAAAAGTAGTCACAGGGGGCCAAATAAGGAAAGTACGATGGATGGGGCAGCAATTCGCAGCGCAATTCAACCAATCTGGCCATGACGACGGCGGAGATGTGAGCCGGCGCGTTGTCGTGGTGGAGCAACACTTTTTTCTTCACCAAGCGGGGCCGCTTTTTCTTCAATCCGACGTCAAATCGGCCCAATAAGTCTGCGTAGTAACGCTTCGTGATTGTTTTACCCTTCTCGAGGTAATCGATGTGGATTCTATCTTGTGAATCCCAGAAAACGGTGGCCATCACCTTTCTGGCCGATCGAACAGTCTTCGCCTTCTTTGGAGCACGTTCGCCGGATGAAGTCCACTGTTTCGACTGTTCCTTGGTCTCTGGTGTGTACCAGTGAATCCATGTTCCATCGACGGTCACGAAACGACGTAAGAACTCTGCCGGATTGCGCTGAAACAGTGCCAAACACGTCGCCGATGTGGTCTTACGGTTGCGTTTGTTTTCCGGTGTGAGCAAACGCGGCGCCCATCGCGCCGACAGCTTTCTCATGCCCAGTTTTTCGTGTAGAATATGATACATCCTTCCTTCTGCGATGCCCATTGTCTCAGCTATCTCGCGAACCTTCAATTGACGGTCTGCCAACACGAGATCGTGGATTTTTTTAACGTTTTCCTCCGTAGCAGGCGTTCTCGGGGCACCTGGGCGCGGCTCATCAAAAACCGACGTGCGGACACGAACAAACTCGTTGTAACAATTCTTGACGGTCGCCGTCGAAGGAGAAGAGCCACCGCACACAGCATTCAAGCGTTCTTTGATTTCGCTGCGCGTTTTCCCTTCCAAAAACAAGAATCTAATAACTGAACGATATTGTTCTTCTTCTATTTTTGTACAAACGACTGACACGCTTGCTTCCAAGAGCTATCAAAACAAAACTAATGACGGGAATTGACTGAAACTTTGACAGTAGGTTACTAAAAGAATGTACTGCACAATGGTGAAACTTTTTTGTAATAGCAGCGCCATCGGGCGGTGAGGCTAAGTATTTGTTGAATACATACACGCACAGCCAATCCCGAACGCACAGTACTTAATACACAATTTGCATTATGCAGGGACTTTACCATCAGCTCGATCTGCTTCCTGAATCAAGCCATTCACAAAAGAACGTGGACAGCATGCGGACATTTTCCACAACAAATCAGCCACGTTTTTATAGAAAAATAGACATCCAATTGCATTTTCGCTAAACATTCATACCGCAGCACATGCTATGATTTTTTTTTTCCCCTCTACCTAACCTTCGTTAGGCTTGTTTTGGCTATGGCTTAGTACATGCTATGATCAGATCATTAACTACCTAGGTTTAAATTCCAATGTCACATCAACATTTAATGAAACGAGTTCCCATGATTTTACCAGTAACTGAAAAGTTTTATCAGCTAATATTACATCAAATCTATCAACCTACCTTACACTGACAGATACAGTTCATGTTGTGTGAACCCTTTGCTATAAAGAACAGACGAGGAAGAGAAAGACTCGAAGGGCTATGTAGCCATATATATATATATATATATATATATATATATATATATATATATATATATATATATATATATATATACATAATATATACATATATATACATAATATATAGGTCTGGACGTTAATGTTACACATAAAGAAGTCGTTAGTGACCTATCCAGCTAAGCATTTATAGCTCCGTTACATCGATTAATGACAAGAAGAGCTTTTAGCTGCCACATATTACATATACATAATAGATTGCGGTACGAATTTCATTGGAGCTTCTGTGGAGCAGATAGTAAATGTAAATAAGTTGAGTAAGTAGGAGAGTGCTACTACCAGAAGGTCTTGTAACCACCTTAGGGTTTGCAACAAGTTTTCTAACAGTTTTGTCAGAGATTTATTTACCACTACTGTTACCATTTCCCCGTCGCAACGAGAAACTAGTTTTGCAACCACTCTGTCTCACTGCGACCTTCCACACGTTCGGTTCGCTTATGAGCTTGCACGCTTCTTAATTTAATAAATTTGAACTCAGTAATCCAAAAACGTACGCGTTTCCTTTACGATCCTTTCATAATCCTAAATATTGGACCGTCGAGCCGAATCCCGCTATGGAAAAATTTATACGATAATCGCAAATGTGGGCCACATGTGTCGAGAAGTTCCTTACGAATAACGGAAAAATCGCGAAAATGAGTCGAACGGTGAGTTTTCTGCACGCACAAATCGCACGAATGTTAGAGCAATCCTGGTGCAGTTTCAGTGCCGCATACGAGCAATTAGTGCAAGAGGCTACACCTGAAGAAATTATTGGCGGAGGAAATTCTTAGCGGCGATCGTTTTTCAGCAGTCAAGGTGGCGTATGTTGAGACAAAATTTTGGTGCTTGCAAGGAATCGCCATTCAACACCCAACCGTACCGAAGTAGGACTCCCATAACCCGACACCGCTAGGCTCCCAAGCCGGGATAAAGCTACCCAAAATAGAACTTACAACCTTCGATGGCGAGTTTCTAAATAAGCCATCTTTCAAGGACTTGTTCGAGTCGTTTATCCATACAAACTCGTCCCTATAAGATGTGCAGAAACTTCATTATTTGAAGACGAGTATCCGCGGTGAAGCGAAACTTCTACTCAAACATGTAGCGGTAACTTGGGACTCGATGCTGTCTCGTTTTCACAACGCAATAGCTTTATTCAATGCCAATTTACGTGCAATAGTGTTTGTGCCTACGATTAAAACTGAATCTGCCGATGAGGGGAGACGTGTTTTAGACAACTTCAGTCAATACGTAAATTCGATGGAAAATCTCTCTCAGCCGGTTGATCATTGGGGCAGCTGGCTAGTGTAGTTCATGGCGGATAAATTAGATGCCAACTCACGTAAAGACTGGAAAACATTGTTGGCGCATAATACAAAAGTACCTGCCTATAATGGAATCAAAAAGTTTCTTGAGTGCAGCATGTAGGCACTATGCATCATAGGCAGGGCAGATTGATCGATCGTCCACACATCTCAAATAATATCTACACAACCAGCCGCTTCGACCAGTATCGCTAGGATGACTAGAAGTTGCCACTCCTGCCAAGGCAATCACTTGTTGCTATTCTCTCCGCGATTTTGAATGAAAACAGTCAACCAAAGTACTACTCTAGTTAAGCAAAGAGGCCTTTGCTTAAATTGCTTAAGAGCTGGTCATAACGCGACAAGCTGTCAGTCAGAAAATCGTTGCCGACAATATCAACAACGTCGTCACACGATGATACATACATAAGGAAGAATGACTTCTTCACATTGAGAATCTGCTTCATCAGCCGATCTGCTATCGAGTGCGGTGCCGTCGGGTGTAGTACTGCTGGTGACAGCGATAGTGGAAGCGACAGCAGCTAGTGGTCGGTGGCTGAAAGTACGTACGCTGCTCGGAGTCAAACTTGATGTCATAATCGCTGGCGAATTCTTTATGGCCGCCTAAGAAAACAGTTAGGGTGAACGTGTACAGTGTCGGGCAAGTAAAAACAGAAACAGCGAGTTCCATTGTGACACACGAAATCGCTTTGATGCACGATCCGTCAGTGCGTTTTTCTATACGGTCGTTGGTGCTGCCGTCGCTAAGCCAATCACTTCCGCTAAGGTTTGTTGAGAGTAGTTAGCAGACCTGGAACCCGAAAAGCTGTCGCACGTCGGCTTAATACTGAGAGTGGAAGTTTACGCGGCCATAATTAAAAACGCCATCTGAAGAGGCCCTCCCGGAACACCTATTACACAGGCAGCTAGCCTTGGCTATCAGGATTAGCTGAACAGAATCAGCAACTTTCAAGTGGAGCCCGGAACATCGTTAGCTTTCAGGTATCTGGAAAAGACAAGGATGATTTTTTTCGACGCTTCTGGGTGATAGAGGAGCCGCCTAAGTCTACGACACTCACACCCTACGAAATCAACTGCGAGAAAATTTTTACAAGGACTCATCAAGGTTGCAATGACGGTGAATACGTCGCCCAGGTCCCACTAAAGAGCTCCGCAGAGGGGCGAGGATCATCCAAGGAGGTCGCTACCTATTCGTTACTACGCCTAGAAAAACTTTTCTGGAAGGACGAGCAGTTGTAACGTTCTTACGAGGATATTATTGAGGAATACATCGAATTGGAACATATGAAGCTCGTTCTTGCGAATGTACAAGCTTCATTTCAAGCCTACTACCTTCCGAATAATGCGGTTTTAAGATCAACCAGCACAACTACCAAACAACGGGTTGTTTACAAGACGTCGCAAAAACTACATCGGGCAAATCCCTGAACGATATTCTTCACATCGGTTTCAAGCTTCTGAGCGATATTTTCGCAATCCTCATACGTTGAAAACTATTACCATTTTAAAAAGGTTGCTCCAGTCTGGCTCTTTTTGGCCCCGGATAGCTCCGTCAGAGACGGTGCAGGTGCCACTCGTCCACCCTTGGAGCCCGGTCGGAGCCACCGAACAAGATTACGGCTCCTTGGAGAGCAAAGAGTGGAATCTCCTACCTACCTGAGATTCTATTCTACCAAATTGTAATTCCCTACAACAACTGAAAGAAACACTTGAAAGCCAGGAATACTTTAAGCGTGACCTGACCACGATGGGCACTTGGCAATCCCGCGACTTCAAATGACGCCAGTAAATTCCTTGCTTGGGAAAAAAAATATTTTCCCTGCTCACGAGCAGAAAGATCACAGTAACTAAAGCAGAAATGAAGGAGGAAAGGAAAGAAACAACCGGAAAAATTCAATTCAATTAGTCACAAGAAAATATGTAATCAAATATTGAAAATAAGAAAACGGTTGGCCAACACTTACAACGATGATTCCGCTGCTGCTGATGTGGGGATCCCCAAATAAATTGGTTTTGCTTTCTTCACTGCCATCGATCTCGTTTGTCCGTTCGATTCCTGCATCCACTCACCTTTTTTTTGCTAACCGGCACTCTTCACCAGATGATTTTCACTGCTCAAAAGAAGAACGGGACATCGTTCCGTCCCCCTTTTATTGGGTTTCCAACGGCTCATTCGGGTTAAAAATCCCACTACGTGTGAGCGGCTATGTAGTTTTCCACCACGAGAATCGGAGCTTTACTGAATGTTTCATTTCAGACGGATCATCTTCGATACTTAGCGGACCATCAGGACGTACCAAAACTAATGGGAAATTTAGGATATTGGGGCCCTTTGGGACAACTGCCATTATTACTGTTTTGTACTTCTTTTGAAACTTGTCACTTCAAGGATAAGTCACGTCGCGGTGGGAGCTGTTTGATCGGACTCGCCGCCTTTAGTAACGAATTATTTGTCGAGTTCACCTTTGTCATAATCATCCTGGTATCTACAATTTCAATCGAATTGATTTTGTTGTCCTTGCGCTCCTTCTTCACATTCGCGTAATCCGATGTAAATATAGTGGGATTTTCAGCCGATTCTTTTGTACATTTATAACATATACATACACCGATTTCAGATTCATTGTTATTACTCATTAAGTTTAAACTACTCGAGTCGTCGATTAGTTCCTTATAGAATTTTCATTACGTTACTTTACGCTTTGCTTTTGTGTATGTTGAGTTCACATAATACAAATTCATAATACCTAATACATTTTTGTGTATGTTACTTTACGCTTTCTGCTCGTGGGGTTTGCGTTTATTTGCGGCTGATTGCGTAAAGTCGTGCCAAGATCCTTTTATGGTCGTCACAAATCTAACCTACATGGCGTAACCCTACAACAAGACTATTTTCATTCGTTCGTTGCGCTGATGCGGAAAGAGTGATGCTTCAACGAGCAACAGACTATGAAACAGCACACCCTGAAGCAGCTCGAATTATCAGGGAAAACTGGTATTGCGAAGACGCGTTGTTCGGTTCCTTCGACTTTCAGATAGACATTCAAGTTCGAGATCAAGTAAGTGCTCTAATGAAGGAAAGGGGATTCAAACTTTGGAAGTGGTTGGCCAATTTTGAGAAGCTTCTAGCCAACATTGCACCGGAAGACGTCGAAATGCGTGCGACTCTAAAGGCTGTTCACGATAGCAATATCAAGGCTCTAGGCATAGCCTGGGACCCGGAAGCAGATTGTTTCCAATTTCATGTAAGTCTTGATCCTTATCCGACTACTGTGATGAAAAGAACCGTCTTATCGAATGTCGGTCAAATATTTGACCCATTTGGATGGTTAGCGCCAGTTATCATCAAGTCGAAAATCCTCATTCAATGCTTGTGGGTAGAAAAAATAGACAGGGATGAGAAATTAGAAAAACAATCGGTAAAACTGCGCGAAGATTTTGCAGGCTTGCACACTGGTATGGTCAACCGCTGGGTTGGCACCACCAAGTTGCAATCAAGCCTAGAACAGCATGGGTTTTGCGATGCTTCTTTGGACACGTACGGAGCTGCTGTATACCTGCGAGTCGTAAACGACATGCAGAAGATCGCGGTGAGTCTGTTGACCGCTATAACAAAAGTGAGCCCACTGAAAACAGTTTCACTATCCAGACTAGAACCATGCGGGGCTGCCCTCCTAGCTGACCTCATAGTCGCAGTTCACCACAAACTAAACTTCAGCAACGTACAAGTACACCTTTGGCTCGACTCCACTATCACCCTGTACTGGCTAAGGGAACATGCGAGCAAGTGAAAGGTCTTCATTCCCAACTGAGTTTCGATGATACAGGCTACTTCACGGTATCTGGCATCACAATCCGTGCTAGGAAAATCAATCTGATCGCATAACTAGAGGAATTTTTGCAACTGAACTCAGTGCCTGCGAGTCTTGGGGGTTTGGATCTGTCTGCTTCAAGAAACATTTTAATTTCTGGTCAAAGTCATCACATTTGGCTACCAGCAATGCGACTGAACATGAAGTGCGAGTGTTCGAAACGACTATTAACTAACCCACAGAACCGGATATCAAACTACTGGAGAACTACTCCTCGTTTTCGAAACATTCGAATCACAGCTCACTGCATGCGATTCTACAACAACGCACGAGTCAAAAACAAGCGAATCGGTCCACTCAGTATGGCTCGTACTATTTTGACAAAAATGATTCAGTCCTCATTCCTTGCAAATGAAATATCCGACGTTACCAAGCAAAGGGCTGTACCGAATACCACCAAACTCTCGGAACTGATGCTATTCATGGACCAGGATCAGGTTTTAAGAGACGGAGGATGACTCACGTACAGCTGCCGTACGAGGAGAAACATCCGATTTTTCTTCTGAAAGGGAAAAGTTTACGCACTTGCTAGTTCGACAAGCACATAACGTCACATTACACGGTGGGGCACACCTGATTTGCAATATTTTCGCTGGAGATACTGGATTATTAGCGAAAGTAGTTTAGTTAAGCAAATTTTATCCCATTGTGTAATGTGATGTCGTCTACGAGCCGATACGAAGCATCAGCTTATGGTTGATCTTCCAATCGATTGAGTGATTCTTGCCAAGCTATTTTTGCACGCAGGCAATGACTATACCAGCCATTTCTTCGTAGAGCCACGCAGGGTTCGTAACCGAATGGTTTTCAAAACTTACGTATGCATATTCGCCTGTTTTATCACCAAAATAGTGCACTTCGAGTTAGTTTTCAACCTCACTGCAGATGCCTTTATAGTAACCGTTCACCGTTTTGTCAGTCATCGAGGACGGTGCGCTGAGCTTTACAGCAACAACGGACGTTACTTCGTGGCCGCCGACAAGCAACTCTCACTAAATATATCAAGGAGCTAATCAAAGCACCTGAGAGGTCGGAGGCTCTGTTAAGGGAAGGTACTGAAAGGAGCTTCATTTCACCCGGATCACCACACTTCGGCGGCCTTTGGGAGGCTGGTTTGAAGTCCTTCAAACACTACGGATCGTTGGGACACACATACTTGGTGTAGAGAAGATGCTGGCGCTGATCTGCCAGATAAAGGCATGCCTAAACTCACGTCCACTTTGCTCCATCACGGATGACCCCGAAGATATGAATGCCTTAACACCAGGACATTTCTTGGGCGGGAAAAGCCTGTTGGCTGTTCCAACACGATCTACCATGGAGTGCCCGATTAATCGACTCAGATGATGGCAGCTAGCTCAGAACAAGCAAGAAAATATATGGCATCGTTGGCGACACGAGTACATGCATCATTTGCAACTGCGGCATAAGTGGCGAAATGTGAAGGAAGAAGTCAAAATCAACGATCTAGTTACATATATTGAAGAACGACAATCTACCACCCACTTAATGGGTTCTGGGCAGAATCACAACCGTTAATCTCTGAGCTGATGGTCGAACTCGAGTAGTTACGGTAAAATACGCCGGAGCAGCGCGAAACGATCAGTCCTCGATACTTCAGCCGAACAGACAAAAGTTTCACTAAGTGATGCCATACCTTCAATTAACTAGAAAAATCAGCATCCCTCACGGCGAGCAGAGTCTTTGCATTACGCGTTTTTTCATGCTTTACATGAGGCGGGCGGAATGTTGGAGATTTACCTTCCACTCTTGTTACCGTTGTCCAGTCGTAACGAGAAACCAGTTTTGCAACCACTCTATCCCACTACGACCTTCAACACGTTCAGTTCGGCTGTGCACTTGCATGCTTCTTAATTTAATAAATTTCAACTCAGTAATACAAAAAAACATACGCGTTTCCTTTAAGATCCTTTCAAAATCCCAAATAAGCGTGAATCGGTGACAGGAATTATTGATCCAATATTTGGGTAAGAAATCGTTCAAATTTGTGCAAAAGATGCACAGTTTCCTTCATATGTAAGCACGTTGCAAATAAATCTTTTCTGGTAGGAAAAATCGTAAGGAAGCTTCCTACTTGTTTTAAAAAATCGCTGTCGCAAACTGTACCCTGGTTTTAAATTTCTTCGTGAGCAGATCTAAACCGGTTTCTATTTACATATAACTTGTTAGAAATATTAACGCATGAGTTATATTAAATAACTCATTCCATGCATGTACAATTAATGGGAAGATGCACATAATTGGTAAATTATTGCTTTACTATTACCTGTAATTAATCGTAGCAAAGCTTTTCCTATATAAACAGATGCTCTTCAACCTAAGACGTAGAATTTATAACTAACTACTAGTCTATAACAGTTTAATTGATAAAAAATCTTATTCCCTGACATGAGTTCGCAAAACGAGATTGTTGCATTAATGCTATTAAGCATAGTTGCGATTCAAGGAAACGTGTTGAAGGATAAAGTTGTAAGTAATGATTTTTTAAATACATATATCGATAGATCGGTCTTTTCTATTGTGATTCACAGTAATACAATATATGAATCCTTTCAGGAACCGTTAAGCTCAAAAGATATAGAAGAACTTATGAACGCTACTACTTTAGCATGCGGTGGTCCGGATGTATCAATTGGTAATTGGACTTGAACTATCTGAAATAAACAAAATATATGTAATTCTAGCATTGATCACCGCAAATACTGCATATAGAATCTGTGTATAGTATGAACTTTAACGAGACAATCTTGCAAGAAGTAAAATGTGCTATCGGTTGCTTGATGAGAAATTTAGGATTGGTAAAATCTATTTTGTTCACTTCCTTAATTAACTATACGTTTGTAAATTTACCTACTTTGACATTCCTAGATAACAGATAACAATGAGTTTGATCGAAAAGGGTTTCAACATTTCATCGAATTGATGATGGATAGTTGGGAGACCTCAGAAGCAGATGACAGTGATTCTAAATGGGAGTCATGTGACGTGGATGCGTTTGAAGAAACGTGTGCAACATTGAAAGCTGAAAATGAGTGAGTGCTGATTTATCTTAGGAAGAAATTCTATAGTTCAATTTACTTACTATAAAATGGTAGATGTGAACTTGGCTGGAGTGTCTTTCAGTGTATTAACCGCATTTGTGAGCCAGGAGAAGATAAAACACCTACCATAAGCAAGGAGGATTCCGCAACCTAAACGTGATTTATCCACAAAAGAAAATTATTTAAAAAGTGCCAAAATGAGTCTGAGGACTACGCAAGTATTATGTCTCAATAGATTCATGAAATATGGAGCCGAGAAAGTTTTGAATGTGCAATAAACATTTTTTCAGTTGTTTTGTATTCTGTGTTTCACAAGCAATAAGATACCTGAGTATGAGTTTGTTTATTTTTTTTCACTCTACCTTCTCCATACACTTCATAAATAATTCAAATCAATTTTAAGTTGAATATCTAGTTTCTGGTGAATTTTTATTATAACAGGTTCCCTGTCCAATGTATCATATGATGCAAGTCCGTGTATCACATGTGAGTAAAATTATAGATGATTTTAAACGCTTGTTTTTAATGGACGCAGCAGTATAAATTTAATTTTTGGTTTAGAGGTATTTCGGAAAGGCGATGTCGTCCTGGAGAGGGTGTTGGCAAGTTTGGTGGTCTTACCGGTAATTTTTTCTCAACTAATTGGCCAAGCCAATGATGAATTGTAGCCTCTTGAATCTCCAAAATAGAACCGACTTTTTCTTAGTGGTGAGTAGTAGCTACTCAGCTGTCCGACGATATCAATCCCTTTTTTGCTTCATATTTCGTTTTGATGATTCCCCTTTTCAAGAGGAAACGTTTGTCATTCCGTCGTCGTGGCACATCAATATCATCAGGCCAGCTCGCTTGTCATGCCACTTCAAAACAGTCATAAAACAATTCATCTGTGTTGCAACGACATCGCCAAATTTGAGCTTTTTCTTTGTGACTGCTTCAGGAAAATTTCTCTCTGTATTTTTTTCTTTTAAATATTTTGCAAGAGCAATCCCAGTGAAGTAACTGTCTGCTACAATCAGTCTACCTTCATTTAGAAGTGGCAAACATAGTTTCACCACAATAGATCTAGGTTTGTCAAGACCTTCTATAATAGTTCCTGATCCCGCATTTATTGCGTGAGACCATGTGTAACAGTTGGTAGAACACATTTTATAGATTTTTATTTTTGACGGTGATTGATTTGCGATTCGTCAACGACAATTGTATCCCCTGGCACATATAATTCACGAAACTTGATGATCAATTGGTCTACTAGTGGCTGGATTCGGTACAAAGCACATCATTATCAGGCTGCACATCTGCAAAATGCGAGTAACGCAGTATGGTGCTGTTTATATTTTAAGTGGATGGACCACTGAAAGTAAAATGAAAAAAGGAATAAATTTCCACGGATAGGTTACTCTTGGGACCGCGATGGTAAATGTATTTGACTGCAACGGAAAACCCACTACTTGTCGCGTACTTCTGGATTCTGGTTCTCAATTGAATTTCATGACAGAACGGCTGCGCAGAAGACTTAGACTAGAAAATTCCCGAGTTAATTTGACTATTTCAGGAATAGGAAACGCTCAGCTAAAAGTAACAAATAGAGTCCAAATCAAACTAACCTCGCTTTCTGGCAACAACTTTACATCGGAAGTAGAAGTCTATGTCATCAAAGAAATCGCTGCTCATCAACCACAGTATTACATTAAAACAGAGCATTGGGAAATTCCGGAAAACGTGACTCTAGCTGATCCGGATTTTAATAAACCCCAAAGAGTTGATGTTTTGTAGGGATGGGAGCCCCTCATTTAATTTAATCTGCCCATACCGAATTAATTCACCGTATAGCTCCGCTCCCAACAAAATATCAACTCTTTGGGGTTTATTAAAATCCGGATCAGCTAGAGTCACGTTTTCCGGAATTTCCCAATGCTCTGTTTTAATGTAATACTGTGGTTGATGAGCAGCGATTTCTTTGATGACATAGACTTCTACTTCCGATGTCAAGTTGTTGCCAGAAAGCGAGGTTAGTTTGATTTGGACTCTATCTGTTACTTTTAGCTGAGCGTTTCCTATTCCCGAAATAGTCAAATTAACTTGGGAATTTTCTAGTCTAAGTCTTCTGCGCAGCCGTTCTGTCATGAAATTCAATTGAGAACCAGAATCCAGAAGTACGCGACAAGTAGTGGGTTTTCCGTTGCAGTCAAATACATTTACCATCGCGGTCCCAAGAAATACATATCCGCCTTGTAGTTCCTTTGTTTGCGCAGCCAAATTTGTAACTGATGTAATGGATTTGGTATCGCTGTCACTGAAACTTGGACCCGGCTTATCTATTGGTTTAGAGAGATGTAACAAGGTATTATGTCGCTTATTGCATTTAGCGCACCCTTTAGCACTGCAAGCAGTGTAATAATGACCTGTCTTCAGGCAGTTTATACAAAGTTTTAACTGTCTTGCCTTGGAGTTTCTCTCGGAAGTTCCTAATTTCAAAAATTGTTCGCAAAAATATATTGGATGCTTGTCATCACAAATTATGCATTTTAATTTGCCACCCGGCTCACTGCTAGTCAACACTGTCGGTTTATTCGCTCGATCGTTGGTTTTAGCTTTAGGTTTGCTGAGCGTCTTCAGAGCTTGAAAACGTTTCTCAACAAAACTTAGAAACCTCTCCACAGACTGCAGATCTCTTGGTGATGACAACGATTGCTCATACAATGCATGCGTGCTTGCGTCAACTTTCTTCAAAAGAATATTCATTATGATGGGATCCCAATGATCCTGCACCGATACGCCTAAGTTCTCTAAGCCGTCAATACATTCCTTGGTGCTATCATACAAGTGACGTAAAGCAGTCGATGAATTATTTTCCACGATGAGTTGTGAGATCAATTTGTTTATCAGAGCGTTCACCAAGAGTCTCTTATTATCAAAGCGACGATTTAGCGTGCTCCACGCAATTTCATAATTATCGTTGGTCAACGGCAGATGTCGAAGAATCTTCTCAGCATCACCAACAAGGTGGGCTTTCAGGTACCACATTTTCTGTGAGTTGGCAATGGGTTGGTTGTGCACCATTTGTATGTACAAGTCCTTGAATTGTTGCCATTTTAAGTAGTCGCCGTCAAACTTTGGTAGCTCAATTTTCGGCAACTTGACAAAAGCCTGGCCTTTTGGCTGGATTTCAGCTTCTATATTTTCTCTCGTCTCCTTGAACTCGTCACGCCTTTGGCTTAAGAAAATTAGAGTTTTCTGAACTTTTTCCTCAATTTCAAAATATTTCAGCAGGTCGTAACCAAATAATTCAGGTTCATCCACTGCTTCTACTATCGTCACGTTACCATCATAAAGGTTCTTCCACAATTGTTTGATGTATTCAATTTTCACATCGTAATATTGTATTGGCTGATCCGTAATATCAATACTTTCTACTATCTTCTCCAACGAAGTGATCATCACCTTTTGCCTTCTAATGGCTCGATGGAGTTTTTCATTTGGATCTTCACCTTTCACATCTACCGACTTGGATGGCCCTTCGCCGCCATCGTCAGCTGTATTTTTTGTAATTTCTTTAGACATACTCTCCTCGCTTACGTAAGCAATAAGCTCCTTAATGCTT
Source organism: Odontomyia ornata (assembly GCA_963969285.1). Lineage (NCBI taxonomy): Eukaryota > Metazoa > Arthropoda > Insecta > Diptera > Stratiomyidae > Odontomyia > Odontomyia ornata. The sequence continues at coordinate 222,191,548 of OZ017742.1, forward strand.
AGAGCAGTTTTATCGTATGCTGTTTTCACCTTGTCATAGTAATTATTTGCGAAATAAGGGTGGCTTGTTGCCATTGGCACCAACGATCTTATCCTTTCGTCAGTGGTGTCAAACTGCGACCAAAGCTCGCTCAAACTTTCGAGCCTGGTTTTCAAGTATTGTAGCGTACGCTTTTCTGGGCGCTCCTTCTGATACTGCCCAATTAATTTTTCTATTTCTTTACCGATAGCGCTTTGCGACGTAATCAGTTTTTCAACCAGCTCGGCCATCTTGACTGTGTTTAATTCTTGCAAGAAACTTTATCCTGAATTTTATGCTTCTTTGACTGATACTCGTGTATTGTTTGCCGTGATCTCCAATATCACGTCGGGGTCACCAAAATGTTTATATTTTAAGTGGATGGACCACTGAAAGTAAAATGAAAAAAGGAATAAATTTCCACGGATAGGTTACTCTATTCGTAAAAATATCCTTTTTGGATTCTGTCACTAGGTAGCTCTAGTACAGATCTGAGTAATTGCCTTTTCTGGCAATTCAACTCAATATGATAGAATTGAGTTGCACATAGGTTTCTCTATGTGCAACAACAATTCTTGTACTCTTTCACTAGGTACCTCTAGTGCCAAAAGAGGATAGAATGAACAGGAAAGCCTTCTAAGAGGACAAGTCAAAGCAAAAATAGAATTGGGCTGCAAATAGGTCTCTCTACGTGCAACCACAATTCTCGTATCCTTCTGCACTAGGTACCTCTAGTGCAGAAGGAGAATGATGTAATATAAAGGTCTCCTAAAAGCACAAGTTAGAGAGAAACAGAATTGGGCTGCAAATAGGTCTCTCTATGTGCAACCACAATTCTCGTATCCTTCTGCACTAGGTACCTCTAGTGCACAAGAAGAATAATGATATAATATACGTCTCCTTGGGTTTCCTAGGAAGACGGATCAATGTGTAACTTACCCAAGAAATGTAAATTCACTTTTAAACCTAAAAAAAAAGAACTGTTTTCAATATTAACACACTTGGAGTTAAAAACACGACTGATAATAATTTATTCTATATCGTTTCAATTTATAACAAAATTTTGTTGATGTTAGCTAAATTGCATTCATGGTACCTTGCACCTTACTTCAAAAAAGTCAAAGTACCATGAATGCCTACAACAGATAATTTTACCACTGTACAGAATAATTATTGATTGAAAATGCATGCTTGGTACTTTTCATACGCATATGGAAAGGTGAAAGTACCAAACATGCTTACAAAACAAGAACAATTAATTGCAATCATGATACCTGGCAACTTTTTTTTGATTGAGCTCCAGATATCATAATTGCTTACATGTTTTAATTGTTCGTATAGATCATTGACTCATTTCTACAATATTTATTTATTTGCTTAAAGTATCAGGCATGCTTACATAAAAAGGAAAAAAAATAATCAATTGCAATTATGATAGCTTGCAACTTTCTTGAGTAAGCTCAAGGTATCATAATTGCTTACACGTTTTAATTGTTCGCGTAGAGCATTGACTCATTTGTATTTATTTATTTTGCCTGAGTCAATGTTCTACGCGGCAAAACAATAACACTCGTCGACTCTTATGTTATTCTTCCGCGTAAAACGATATGTTGCAGAATTGCAACTCACGACTTGACCTACGGCAACTGTGCACATGGCATCAAGGTCGAACGAGTGTGGAAAATGATTTTATGATAATGTTAAGGAATGCAATTTTCATTGGCTTTTATAGGTGATTATGTAAGTAAGGAATGTGCATCATAATGAATTTATGCTCAATATGTATATTAAAACAATGTTTACAATTTCTAACTTTTAGAATTTTTTTTTATCGTTTAAACAGGTGCTAAAGCTATTGTAAGAAAGAGAAATTTTATGGATGAAAGGATTGTCATACAAAAGGTCCATTTTCTAATAATATTCAAAAGAAGGTTTTCTATCTATCCCCATATAAAGTATTACTGCGAAAAATTTCTTCATTTCTTTTTTGTCTACGTCAACCAAACGTGATACTCTCGAGAATTGTTTTGTGCGGATCGGCTTCAGAAGCTCAGCGTATGCATTTGTTTTTTCTATAATATTGTCAATAACATTGTCATCTATGAAGTATTCGACTAGTTTTGTAATGGTGACAGGATCTTCTTCATTGGAAATATCCTGTGTATTTTGAATTCCGGAATAACTTGTAAAAGCTTGCCTTCCAATCGGAAGAATATCTTCCACCCATTGCTCATATTCTGTATGATCACTACGCTAACACTGACTAACCTATTGCATATAATCACCAAATTCTTGTGGATCGTGCTCCAACTCGCACTCAGATACACTTGGCCTACGACACTTCACCTCGGACCTCTGGTTTGTTCATAAAATTAATGTCAAATAAAGATTGCAATGGGTTTCTTACCGGTGATGGTTCTCCGACGCCTACATGTTATTAGACTCGAGACTTCTCGTTCAACATCTATTACTGTCTCTTTTTGATCCGCTTCTTCAGTTTCGCACTCCTCATCAGGTTGATATATTTCATAACTGCCATTACTGAAATCATTTTCCTCTTCACTTACCTCTAACACTTGCTATATCGCTTCATCCGTTAACTTTTCTCGAGAAAAATTTTTTTTCGCTAACGCGGAGTTCAACTAATCAACTAAACTTTCCAAAGGAACCCGGTCTCTTAAACTAAAAATATGTCAATACGATACAAAGGGCGTATATAGCCAAAATATGTAACGTTGCGCTCATGTATCATACCTGATACTTTTTTTTACCCTTTAGAGTGACCTTAATTTGTAAAAGTACCTTGAAAATATACTCACTCCCTTTGAAAACACTAATGAAAATCAAATCAAGAAAAAATGCAGGACATGTGATATTTCAAAGTCACGATTGAATGGGGACAGGGAACCTGTTAAATACGGCATTTATGATTACTAAGCAGTAACGACAATTCGAACACAATACCAATAGTGTCCAACAGTAAGCAAAAAGAAATCAGCGGAGATACGAGCAGGACCAAGTAATCATTTTGAGGCATCAGTATTCAAGAGGTTACTATAGCAACAGGAACTACTAAAACTACAACAATTCTACTACAAAACTACTAAAACTGCAACGTGTTGTAAGTACGGTGTGGTTGGCTATTTCGAAAATCAATTATCATGGCTCAAGGGCATTCGATCCATACTAAATCTAAAATTCTTTAATTACAGTAAAAACACTGCGTGGGTTAAATTTTCCGATGAGCATGAAATCACTTGGTTCACAGGTGTCATCATTGACTTTGCAGTCAATATATGGTGAGAAAAACATCGTGAAAATACGGACGTCATTTGAAAAGTTTCCGAACTTTTAAAGAAAAACGCATAATTCAAACCAAACAAAAATTTCTTTCTTGACATAGTCTCCACGCAAGTCAAAACATTTGGTCAAACGCTTTCCCCAACCCTTCAGGGCATCAGAAAAAAATTCTTTAGGCAAACCTGAAAAATGGAGGTTTACTGCCGCTTCAACCTCGGTATTTGACCCATATTTTTTCCGCCCAGAAATTTTTTCAAGTTGGAGAACAAACAAAAAGTCACTATGAGGTCGAATTAGAATTTAAATACGTTCAATTTCGCCATTGCGACAAGGCATGTGATGAAATAGCACCTTCTTCCCCGCCAAGTGTGCTCGCTTCTTCTTGAATTCCATCTTCAATTGATCCAGTAACGCAGCGTAACAGGGCTCGTTAATAGTTTTACCTTTTTGAATGTAATGAACCATAATTATTCCAAGGCCGTCCCAAAAAACGGTTGCCATCAATTTTCCGGCAGAAAAAACGGTCTTCACTTTCTTCGGACCTGGTTCTTTCACCACAATCCATTGCATTGACTATTATTTAGCCTCCAGAGTATGGTAAGGGATCCCGGTTTCGTCCACAATAATCAATCCGCGCAAAACTCGGAAGGATTTTTTTGGAACAGCTGAAAAGTCTATCCGTATGCGCTTTTGGTCGACCGTCAACAAACGCGGCACTCATCGCGCGGATAATTTTCTCATGCAGGCATCTTCATGTGAAATCTTATGCACCCATTCAGCTGATATCCCACAAGCCTCAGCAATTTCCTTAATCGTTTATCGGCGATTCTTCTATTGGATGTCCAGAACGTTTATCGTCAAAATTGCTTGTACGACCGCTTTGAACTCGGCTATCCAATGTTTCACGGTTTTAAATGAAGGCAACGATTCACCATACATAGAGTCTAATTCTTCTTTCACTTCCCGAATTTTTCCCTTTTCAAATAGAGGTACTTTATCACCGCGCGATGCTCGATTTGATCCATTGTTCTTAAGAAACGTCATCTGTTAAATTTGGATGGGTACCATGTGCTTTGTACTGATCGGAATGAATTTTATTGGCATACGTATGTAAAGGCCATCTATTGGTTCACAAGAGAACTTAATTGTACCATGACTTTTTGCCATTAAGGCCGGAAACTTTTCAAATGACCCTCGTATGCGGGACACCATACTTTTTGGGTATCCGTTGTTCATCCGTATTATTTACATGATCAGCCCACAGCAGCTTCCTCAGTCTTACAAATCGTTGCGACCTCTTACTCGCCAAAAATTTCATACAGCTCATGGTTGTATCAAATTCGCCATTGGCAGTCTAATTTCGCTCCAACTATCCGCCTCAGAACCCGTCACTCAACGGCGTTTAATATGTTTGCGGATGCTTGGGTTAGGATCTATGTTTCATACCCAAAGCATAACACAGATCGTATCACAGATTTGCAGACTTACGTATCTTGAAATCCGTAAACATATACTTCGCCCAGGTTCATCAGACCCCGGTGTTATTGTCAGTATCCAAAATTCACCACTTTGAATTCCTATCAGGACAATGCCAGTAATATTTGGAAGCGGGTAAAATGTTAAATTGAAAACATAGTTTTTCGTTATTTCCTTTCAGATCGCTGGGAATTTTCGCAAGTTGTCCAGTATTTGTCTTATGAAAAGGATGATCCCCAATAGACAGGGTCTAGATGAATTCCGCCAATCTATCGGTCAGAGTAAAGCTTGATTTCAGTGCTATGCAGTACGTGAGTATTATCAATAAATCGACTTGTTGCATTTATTTTGCGTATCGATGCATGCAAAAATATTCTTGCAATATTCCGGCATATCGTCTAGCTTTGAATCTTCAAGCAGTAGCAAACGTTACGTAAATTCTGCGGAGGAAACCATTGGAGCGGCGGTGGTAAAGGTTTGCGTTGTAGCCATTTTAACTTTTGAATCATCGATGCTGGAATTCGCAGTAGTCACGGCCACTGCAACATTGCTGTTCCCATTCTCCTTTTGCTTATTTACAGCCACGTCAGTGGCTGCCGTCACCGCCCCGGAAGCACTGATTTTGATTCCGTGCTATGCCCTTCCAGTTTGCATAGGAATCTCAATTATCATAAATTATACACAAATATCAACACTGATTATCAATCTAGACATTAGATTACACTCACGCAGTTGTCATTATTGCTACCGTTGCCACTATTAGTCGTGGCACGCCTTTCCCGCGTCGTATTGTTCAGAGTCTTTTGCTCTTTAGTTTCGCGGCTGTTGCGGTTTGGGTCACTATTGTAAAGATGACTGGTGTTGCGATCTTTATTTGATTCTGAGATGTGTTGTGTCGTTTTCGCTGTGAAATTAGTGACTGCGATATCTTCTCCTTATCCCTATCGACATTGATGAGTGGTTGCTGCTGTTGGTGTTGTTGTTTCTCGTTACCAGCGAGGGTTGATGATGAAGACTCAGATGTTTTACGGTCTTTCACCGTCACTAAATTCTCCTTATGATGTTGTGCTATCTGAGCATAACTCAACCTTGTTCCATTACCACTAGCAGCGAACACTACTCCATCAGTTGGTTAAGGCGATATCGGAGAGTTAATAGTATCTTGCATTGAGGATTGGCTATTGCCAGACGAAATTGCAGTCGTAGCAGGGCTTATGGACAACTTTTGTTCACCCGCTTGATTTCTCGACATTTTTGTGATTGTGTTTCCCGAGAAACTTTTACCGAAGCTAGCATTTTGGCTAGCTGCTGCAGTCAGATTATAAGATTTGCGAATACCGATTTAAAAGGTGTTAATAAAATGATGCAAACTTCATTTTCTTTTTCGATGGCTTTAATTGCTGCTATGTTGAGTTTCAATTGAACCTTATAGTTATTTTTTCTCGCTTAATAATTAATACCTAACATTACTTAATGCTAATGATTAACATCGGTTCTCGTAACCTTACTTTAATCCTTCCCACCAGCACTTCAGCGCGTGGAGTGGTTCCTTGGTAATCTTCCGAATAAAATGTTGGAGTGCAAGAAATCCTTCCCTTCTAGGAATGGTTTCTGCCTATAAGGTCTCTAAGGAAAAGAGGGAAAAAATATCGGAACACATATTTTCGTTACAACCATATATTCTTAAAAAACTTTCTCGATAGCCGAGAAGTATCATTTTTCAGTTTGGAAAATTCAAAGCAACAGAGTTCAGACAGTTTGGGTTATCCGCTGGAATTGTGGTTCAGAAATACAATGGGCATGATGATTTACATTATTATTTTTGATTGCTTCATTGTTTTTATCGGCTTCTAATGTGTCCAAACAACTATTTTCTCAATATTTTAAATATACTCGTATGGGAGATGATACATTATTTTGTCGAAAAGTTTCCTGCGATGTATAGAAAAAACAGCATGAAATACAACTTCCATAGCTTACTTCATTTACCAGATTATGTTGTAGTGTTTACGATGTTCATATGTCCCTAAGGAAATGCAGCGATGGTCTTTTGCATCAGCGAGCGAAGATATTAGTGCCCGCCGGAATTGGCCTTGTCTAAGGACGCGTCAATGCGCTTGCAGGCTGGCATTGTGTTGTCAAGGAGTGGGTTCTTGTTGCCCAGCACAAGGGCCACTACAAAAAAAATGCTCGCCTTCACGAGTTTGTCGATAGAAATACATCGGTTCGAAGGTGTCGAGGCCGAGGTAACCTACCGAAGGGATGAACTAATGAAATCGACGCCGATGGTCGATTAACGCGTGCAGGACGTGAGACAATTTCGTCCTTACTCCAAACACTTCTTCTTCTTCGTAGTGCTACAGCCCCTCTCGGCCCTTCACTTCCTGCAAATAGCACTTCCAACTGTCTCAGCCCGTTGACCGGGTCCTCTTTATTCTTCTTCTTAGTGCAACAACCTCTCTCGGGCCTTCGCTTCCTGCAAACAGCACCTCCAAATATCTCGGTCCATGGACCGCGTCTTCCAATTCCGAAATCCAAGCAGCGATGAACTGTCTTCGTCGACCGACTCAGAGCAGCGTTTCCTCGATTTCCTCACTGGCCACCGGCCTTCAGTTCTCCTTACGAATAACTTCTTGTGTATCCGTTGTTCATCTACACGATTCATGTGTCCATCCCATTGCAGCTTCCGCAGTCTTACAATTCTTGAGACGTCCGGTTCGTCAAAAATTTCATACAGCTCATGGTTGTATCGAATTCGCCATTGGTTCTCGTCTAGCTTCACTTCGATTATTCGCCTCAGGACTCATCGCTCAAAGGCGTTCAGTATGTTTGCGAATACTTGGGTTAGGGTCCATGTTTCACACTCATAGCATGACACAGGTCTTATCACAGATTTGTATACTTGGAGCTTTGTTTTCCTGTGTATGTAGCTGGTCTTCAAGATCGTCAATACTGAATAGAATATTTTATTTGCGAGCTGTATTCTTCGCCGTATTTCGTCTCTTTCATTGCCCGTTTTCGTTATTTTAGCGTCTAAATACACAAATTCGCTAACATACTCGACACTGTATTCGCGAAGTGGGACGTTTTGTGTATTGAAGTACTCGTATTTTTCCTCGACTGCGTCATGAGCTTTGTTTTATTTTCATTGATTTGTAGCCCTGCTAGTTTTGCTTCGCTGTCGTGTTTCAGGAAGAGTTCTTTGGCAGTTGTTAATGACCATGATAGAAGGTTGATGTTGTCCGCATAGGCTCGATTTGAGAAGTGATGTACCTCGCGTATCGACAGGTAGCTTCTGTATGACGTACTCCAGAGCCAAATTAAATAGCAATGGGGCCAGCCCATCTCCCTGCTTTAGTCCGAGATTTGTGTCAAAGGCATCGGTGAGTTGGTTATTGATACGGACTTGGGAGGTCGTCGACGTCATTGTCATTTTGGCAAGACGACTAATTTGGCTGGGATGCCGAAGCAAAGCATTATTTGGTAAAGTACTTTATGATCAATATTGTCGTATGCTTGCTTAAAGTCAACGAAAATTTGGTGTACGTCTGTGTTGAATTCCCAGCATTTTTTTACTACTTGCTTGACTATGAACAATTGGTCTATTGTCAATCTTCCTGCTCGTAGGCCTCCTTGATACTCTCCAATATGACCGATTTTGTTTTTTAAGATATTTCAAAATATGTTGTACGCCAAACAAAGTAGTGATATGCCTCTATAATTTTCGCACTGGAGCTTGTCACTTTTTTGGTTGATAGGGAATACAACTTATTGGCTCCACTCTTTCGGTATATGTTATTGTTGCAAAATGTGCTGAATGACTCTGTGAATAGCTTTATGAACACTACTGCCACCATATTTGATGAGCTCTACTGGAATCTCATCGATGCCCGGCACTTTATTATTCTTTTGGGCTTTGATGATGGAACAAACTTCATCCAGAGTTGATGGGGCCAATGAAACCTCTCCGCAGACATCTATAGGCTCTGATGTTCTGGAGCTGTGCGGAGGATTAAGGAGGCTCTTAAAATTTGATGCCCATCTTTGCTTAATCTTGGTTTCATCAGCGATTATATTGCCGAGTTCATCACGACAGAGCGTGGTTTTGAGCTGATAACCGCGTTTAAGGCTTTTCACTACTTTGCATGCTCGTCTTGTGTTGTTGCTCGCTAAGCTCACATCTATACTTCTCATTTGGTCATCATAGTATTTTCCTTTCTTAATCCTAATTATCTTATTCGCTACTCTTCTGAGATTTTCACAGTGTTCTCTGTTCGTCCTTTGTCCTACCTATACGTATTCTTTGTACGACTGATTCTTTTTATCTATGACGCATTCTGGCAATCATCGTCGAACCAATCATTCCTCTTTCGCTGGGTTAGATGTCTGCTAGGGTCTTAATATCCGCTTTGACTTCCATCCAGAGCTCGTTGCTCGTCTTTAACGATGCGTCTGATAAGATGGCAGCCAGCTGGTTGTCGAGATTCTCCGTGAAACTTTTGGCCACAGACGCCAAATGGATCCTTTCGATGTCAAATTTTTGTTGCGGGCTGGCCTTCGTCTAATATGCCTTTGACATACGACATCGAAAGGTTAATTTGATCAAGTAATGATCTGAGTTACATGTACGAACGTCAAGTATCCTCGAGGCCCAACGTTGTTGGATCAAAACATGATCGACCTGGTTTGGTGTTTCTATCCGGTGATATCCAGGTCATTTCATGAATGCGTCAATGTGGGAAGCAAGTCGCTATCCACAATTAAGGCCACTCCGAATTCTCTTTTTCCAGTAGGCTTCCCATTTTTGAATATTGTGTGCGATCTCATGTCTTGAATGTCATTTCCAGTCCAATTCGTTTCCTGAACTGCCTGTATTTTTAATTGATATTGACTGGCGTGTTGTAAAAGGTCATTAACAGCGCCAGAGTAATTGGGGGATCTGACATTTCAGGATGCAATGCCATAGTTCTTTTTCCGTTTGCGAGGTCGTTGCCGTGAGTCCAATCCATTTCGAGGCATGTCTCCAGGTTTCGAGATATTTAAGGTTTTCCAGGGACGGGAAGTTAGCCCGTCGCCCAACCTACATTCCGGCGGCATGGTTATTACGTCGATCCGGTTATCAGGCGCGGAAAATTCGCCGTCACTCTCTAACGTCCTCATAAAGGAGGTGTAAGTAGGATTCAGAAGCAGAGCTGTAGATGTATTTACAGTTATTAGCAATTCTCCACATTTAATGTTACATTATTGGGTAACAATAACTTTCCATTGCTTCTTTACACGATTGCTTAATATACGTAGAAGAGACTTTTGATATACCCGCTATACTATGATGACAACGAAGGCAGCAAGAAAAGCGTGTGATTTGTGCGTGCGTTTAGGGAATAGGTGGGCCGTAGTTCCTCTGTTTACCTCCCACCTTCATGATTTTTGATCGATTTTTTTGGATCAAAAGTAACACTGCATATACCTGTATACCTGTTTTCGAAAGCTCTTATCAATACCTTTCATTTGATACTCCACACAACTATGTTTAAGGATCTCCTCCCATTATTGGGAACTTCCCTTTGAAAAATAATATTATCTGAAGTTTCAAGAGATTAGCACGTTTGACCTACCTGCCATGTTTGGTGTCTTTAGATGCCATGGTTTCAGAGAAAAACTGCTGTGATACACTGACGGATGAACAGAAAAAACTGACTTTAATAGGGATCTGCACAGTTTTGCCATAACAAGGCTAGAGGTCAGCTTGTGAAACTATTAAGAGTATTTAATGACAACTGATGTTCTTGCCTTATTCAAAATTCTTTTACCGTGCTTAGGAATCAGAGTGATGCTAGTCCCTAACTTTTAGTGGAGAAAAGTTTACCTGTAACAGCTTGTATAGTTTGACGGCGGACAAACAGACAGATGCAGGTCGTGATTTTAATAGGCCTTTCTATGCAAGTGCAAAAATAAAACTGCAGAAAAGATAATGCTTTAAGAAATAATCTCATCTTTAATTTCCCCAAATTCTATAGATCTGTGTTCCTAGAATTATTTACATCATGTAGAAATTAGTACATACTATATCATATTCTTCATGTGAAGCTTCATAATTACCATAAAACCAGTTACATGACATTGGAAATTAATCAAGAAAAACCAACAAATTCTGATCACAAGTTTATTGCAAATATTTTAAGCTACGCACATGGACTTTACAATTTGTAATTACAGGTGGCTAGTTGAGCTTTTTCTTAAGAATAACTCGCCATGTGCTGCATTGATATAAATTGTAGATTACAATACAAGTTGTCGCAGTTGTGCTCAATCATTTGATAGTTATGAACTCTCAAGGAAATATAACTAACTTGCTAGCGATCATAGTCCTCATCTTTGGATCAGCTATTTTGGTTAGCCCGAATGTGTTAAAAGAGAGAACAGTAAGTTCTTTGAGGTGTTTAATTCAAGTAAAAGTATTTATAATATGCAGAATTGAAGGAATGGATAAAAAGTTTAACTTGTTAATATTTAGACAAAATAATTTTTTTGTATACTAGCTTAATTAATGGTCATTGAATTTATAGACTCCATTCAGTCCCGAGGAAACTAAGGTATTGATGGAAAACTTAGCGTCGAAATGTAATCTACCAAACATAACCTTCAGTAAGTTAGCATATTTCGATAGTTTGATATGAACCTGATTTTAATTTGAGATTATACGTCAACAGTTGATTTATTTGATTACTCTCTCGGTGAGAAGATTATTCAGGACACTAGATGTGCGATTACATGCATGTTGAAAGAATTAGGCTTGGTATTTGAATAACTATTTAAATGTCACTGTATATTTATAAATGAAGTCCACAGATTACAGATAAGAACCAGTACAATGAGAAAGCCGTACAACATCTAATTCGCCTACTCCCTGAAAGCATAGATAGTGATGAAGACGTTGAATGCGACGAGGAAGAGTTTAGAAAGGAGTGCTCTGAGATTTCTGAACTGTATGAGTATGTTAGCTTCGCAATTATATCTTCAACTTATCACTTATAAAGATTTGATTTCAGGTGCGATACTGGATGGGTTTTATTCAAATGCCTTTTAGAAGTTTGCAATCCTCGCAAGAATGTGAGGATCATTGAAAAGTATGTTTAAATATGTGAAATAGATTTTAATTAGCGACTTGAGCTGTTAGAAATGTGACTATAATTTTTTTTTTATAAATTATTGGAATATGAACAAGCCATCTCCCCTTTTATATAGGGTTATACATTTTACGCTTGGGAAAGTAAAGCCTAAAAAACACATAAAATATTCAGATGGAAACAAAAATTTTTATTCAGTATGAAGATTAAACCATTATACGTGAAACACAACATCATTCAAATGTCTTCCATGGGACCTCTTACAGGCCTCAATCCTTTTGAGGTAATTTTCAATGATTTTTCGGCACATTTCCGGCAATATCTCGGGCATTACTTCACGAATATTGGTTTTCAATTGCTCAAGATTTCGGGGATTGTTCACCTAAACACGATCTTTCGCATAGCCTCATAAAAAAAAATCCAAAGGTGTTAGGTCGCAGGATCTTGCGGGCCAATTGACATCACTCAATCTCGAAATCACGCGTCCTGGAAATTTCTCTTGCAAAAGTGCTCGATTAGACTGTGTTGTGTAGTTTGTGGCTCCGTCGTATTAAAACAACATGTTCTCCAGATCATAATCTTCAATTTCTCTCCAAAAATAATCGGTTAACATCCGTCCATAGCGGTCAGAAATGACTGTAATGGCTCTTCCTTGATCGTTTTCAAAAAAATACGGGCCAATAACACCACCAGTCCATAATGCACACCAACCAGTGACTTTTTCTGGATGCAAAGGCCTTTCTGCGATCACCTGAGGATTTTGAGAGCCCCACATGCGTCAATTCTGTTTATTTACGTAACCACTGAGCGAAAAATGAGCCTCATCACTGAATAAAATTTTGTTCGAAAAACCGTTATCAATGGCTAGTTGTTCAATCACCCAATTCGCATACATTCTGCGTTGTGTATGGTCTTGAGGCTTAAGTTCTTGAGTGAGTTAGATTTTGTATGGATGGAGATGCAAATCCAAATGCAAAATCCGCCACAATGAGCCGTAAGACAAGCCCAAATGATGAGCATGTCGGGGAATCGACGAATTCGGGTCTTCCTCCACACTTTGAGCAACGACAGCGATATTTTCAGCAGAACGAATGGTGCGATGGTGCACAGGCCTTGCAATATCAATAACCGATCCATTCTCTTTAAATTATCTCACTGTGTTCGAAATGGTTTGCTGAGTAGGTCGATTATGTCGACCGTAATCGGCTCGTAAAGCCCTAAATGTTGATACAGCAGAATCACCATTTTTATAATAAAATTTAATAATTTTAACGCGTTCTTCGATTGTTAAACGATCCATATTTCTAAATGGCAAAACTTTAACTAAAAATAACACGCTTTGGATGACATTTAATTCTGACAGATGTCAAATGGCAGGGTTATACTTTCCTAACACGAAATGGATAATCCTGTATACTCGTATACTTGTGTTTTCATCTATCTATGCCGTGTTTTGCCAGCTATTAGATGAGCATCCATCGATTGAGGTATGCTCCGGTCCAAAGAGGTTTTTACTCAACCTACGATGTGGATCATTCTATACAAAATGATTAAATAAGGGAGGCCACACTATTTTTGATTTTGACGAAACTTGCTGGTTTTCTTTATTTTGATACAAAATGACATACTTTATCACATTTGATTTTTAAATGTCCTAATTTCGGTCCGCGGTTACTACAGTTCGTCATAATTGCGGCTAATTTTTTTTTTGGATGAATATAATTTATTCGTTTTGATTGGATTTAAAAGCCATTAGGTGGCAAATTTGGAAAAAAATATGAAACCTAGAAAAATCATTTCAATTACTCGCTTGTAAGTATCGTGAAAGTAGAGTATTTTCCATTATTTTTTATGATTTCTAACCTCTAGCTCCTTTTCGGGTTTCCCAATTCACATAAACACACAACACAACACGTGCAAAAAACAGACACTGGTTAATATAAAAACATCTTAAAAATTTCCTTGGCCACCTTCATTATTCATCAAAACCGGATAAAAATTTGAACCTCTACCAAAAATCATATATTTTGAGGCAAGAAGTTCTGATGGGGGAAGATGGTATGAAGCTGAAATTTTCAGGACTTTTAGTCCTGTTTATCAAATTCATCTTTCGTTAAGTTTGTTTTTATATTGTCTACCCCTCTTCAAATTATAGCCGATTACACATAAGCTTAAATATTGTTTTCAATATACCATCTCCCAAGCTATTTTCCTTTTTCCTCTACTTACTATGAAATTCGATACTATATTTCGTGAAAAAAAACAAAGTTTAACCGTCTGGTGGCACTCTTAAACATAACTTGGAATTAACATCGCTTGAAGTAGTGAATTCCTTCCCTTCACAGAAGAGCGCGAACCCTACAGACTTAGCGGGAAAATATCACAATGAATGTTAATCCTTTTCCAATTGAAGTGTTGCATTCGATCTGAAAATGAGTGAACATTTTACCCAAAAAGCAATTTTACTTCTCAAAATGTATATGTGGAAAAGTTTCTGGTGAATATAGCTTATATCCGTTTTGTGCTGTGGAGTACATATAAATGATCGCTTTATATATATATATATATATATATATATATATATATATATATATATATATAAGCATCATCATCATCATCTGCAGCTTGTTCAACCATATATACCTATGTGTATTATGGTGTAGCCTGCCTTGCGTATTGATTCCTCATTTCTTTCCAGTCGTCTCCATTTTGTGCTATCCTTGTCCAGGTGACACCCGATAGTTTCCTGATGTCATGATCCCACCGTATTTTTGGTCTTCCTCGTGGTCTTTTCATCCCTCTAGGGGAGCATTGTGTGATCTTGGCAGTCCATCTGTTGTCAGTTAGCCTTGCTATGTGTCCGGCCCATTACCATTTTAGTGATCTAGTTCTAGGGACTACATCTGTCATTTTGGTTCTTCCTCTTATCCAAGTCAATTTCTTACGGGCTTTTTTAGTGATGCGTAGCATGCTCCTTTCCATTGCTCTTTGTGCCACTTGTAATTTCCGTGTGACTCCTGTTGTTAACGTCCATGTCTCACAACCGTATGTCATGACAGGTAGGGTAAATTGATCAAACGTTTTCTTTTTCAAGTTGAGTTTCATTCTAGATTTGAATATAACGGAGTTTCTTCCGAATGCGCTCCATGCTACCTTGATTCTCCTATTCATTTCAGGTGTTATATCTCCGAATTTATATGCTAGTTGGCCTAGGTAGATATATTCCTCTACTGTTTCTAGCCTGGTTTTGTTTAGTGCTATTTCGACCTGATCTCCTAGATATTTATTGGGCATAACCTTAGTTATGCTTAGGTTCATTCTTAGGCTAACTTTTTCGCTAGCTTCGCTAAGCTCATTTAGCAGGAGTTGTAGTTCTTCTTGGCTCTGAGCAATTATAACTATATCGTCGGCAAATCTTAAGCGATTGATGCGTTCTCCGTAGATTTGTAGGCCCTTCTCTTCCCATTTTAGTTCTCGAAAGATGTTTTCTAGGGTGGCAGTGAATAGCCTTGGAGAAATTGTGTCCCTTTGTCTAACACCTTTTTGTGTGGGGAATTCTGGCGTGTCATCGAATACTTTAACTTTGGCGTTCCTGTAGATGTTTGAGAGCGTTTCCACGACTGTTTTATCTATACCTTGATTGTATAATGCTCTTATAATCGCCTCAGGGTATATCGAGTCAAAAGCTTTTTCAAAGTCTACGAACGCCAGTGGTAGGGGTAGTTCGTACTCTTCAGCCCTGCTCATGATTTCTGTCAAGGTGTGGATGTGGTCTATTGTACTGAATCCCCTTCTAAGTCCAAATTGTTCCCGTTGCTGTTCAGCGTCAAGGGCTGCCTGTATTCGATCGCTAATTATTTTGGTGAATATCTTATATAAGACCTGTAATTCTTGATATCTTCTTTATCGCCCTTTTTGTGGACTAGTACAATGTTTGCGCTGTTCCAGTCTTCAGGTATGTGTCTGGTTCTGAGACAATTGGTGTATATTTCGGCTAGTGTTTTCCAGATTCCTTTGCCAGCGTATTTCAACAGTTCCGTGGTTATGCCATCATTGCCTACTGTTTTACCTGTTTTCATCGAATTGATCGCATATTCCACTTCATTTGTGTTGACTTCAGGGATAGGCTTGTCTACTGTCTCAGGTGTTGTTGTTATATAGTTGGGAGCTACTTTTGGGGACTTGTATGGATCCCTGTAGAAGCCCGTTATGATTTCTATTATTCCTATCCTACCTGTCACCCTGGTGTTACTTTTTTTTAAGTGCTATTAACTGTTTTTTGCCAATTAAAAGTGCTTGCTTTGCCTTCTTTATGCTGTTGTTGTTTTCAATGGTATTTTCTACTAATTTTTCGTTGTACTTGGTGATGTTTTCCATTATCTTCTTCCTAATTGTTTTACAAACTTCCGTATACTCGATTCTCTGGATGTTTGAGGTTGATTTCATTTCTCGTCTTTTCTTTAGTAATGCCTTAGTTTCGACAGATAGTTTTTGGTGTCTAGTTGGTATTCTTGGTCCACCTACCTCCTTAGCGCATTTTAAGATGGAATTTGCGAGGTGCGATGCGTCTCTGTTTTTCATTTCCTCCTCTAGCATTGACTGATATTGACCAATGTTATTCTTGATGTTATCATCGTTGAAGCCTGGTCTTATTGGCTTTCTAACTAGTTTTGCTCGTTCAAATCTTAGATCTAGGGTCAGTTTCGCTCTGACGAGGCAGTGGTCACTGCCTGTCCTGAATTTGTTAAGCAAGGAGACGTCTTTGATCTGTCTTATGTTGTTCGTTAGGATCAGGTCGACCTCATTCGTTGTAACCCCATTAGGGGCTTGCCAAGTCCATTTCCTGCTTGGTTGTTACTTGAAGAATGTGTTCGCTATGTATAGGTTGTATTGGTGGGCGAATGGGACTAGTCTCTCTTCTCTCTTGCTTCTCTGGCCTAATCCGAATTTCCCTGCCAGTACCTCCTTTTCTTCTCTATTTCCTACTATGGCGTTGAAGTCTCCGATGAGGATTTTAAATGGCTATTATTGTTGTCCCAAGCTTG
The DNA here is from genome assembly GCA_963969285.1 of Odontomyia ornata. Classification (NCBI taxonomy): domain Eukaryota; kingdom Metazoa; phylum Arthropoda; class Insecta; order Diptera; family Stratiomyidae; genus Odontomyia; species Odontomyia ornata. Next base: position 222,208,514 of record OZ017742.1, read on the forward strand.
AGTAATCTCGTTGTAGAAATCCACGATTCGTTGTCTGTGTGACTAGATGTTGGTGCATAAACTCGGATTATTTGCATTGTGTATCTTTGTGACAGCTTGAGAGTCAAGCTGACCATTCAATCTGATGTGCTTGAGACACTGATTATTTTTTCATTCCATTTCTTGTTAAACAGGAATCCTACTCCGTTAGTTCTGCCCGATTGGGTCCCCTGATGATATAGGATATTGCCTGAAGTGAGGTGTTAGCAGGTTTTCGTCTTAGCGCCTAGTTTCACTCAAGCCAATGTGTCCCACCTAATCTTAGCTGCTTCTTCTTCTAACTCGGTTTGTCTTGCCTGGCTGGATGTGACCGCCAGTTGTATGTCGCTATTTTTATCGTTGCTAGTTGTTTTTGGTAGCGGTTTAACCTCCGCGGATTCTTAACACCCTCTGCCTTTGTGGATGGTTCCTGGGAGCTACCTATCCTAGGTCCACTCAGGCCTACGGAGAATGTCGGATGGTTCCTTTTTCAACTTTTCATAAATGGCGGGGGGGGGGGGGTGAGACATACCTTACCACGCTGTCTCATTGCGGGTTGGTAAGGGTCCATTGGGATTACTTTTTCCCTATGGACAATCTACCCTAGCTAGATGGACAGACTTTTTTGATGAAAAAGCCGTTCATGGGAAATGAACTCGGTGCCTCTCGGTGGGAGTCCTTCGCTCTACCCTTTGAGAAAGCATATATATATATATATATATATATATATATATATATATATATATATATATATATATATATATATATATATATACATATATAAATATATATATACATATATATATATATATATATATATATATATACATATATATATATATATATATATATATATATATATATATATATATATGCATACATATATATATACAGGGTCTAAATAAACAGTAATCGGACTGAGCCCTGAGCCTGCCCCGCGCCGTCAAAGCGTCTGCTAACCGGTATCTGGTGCTGTAGTGGTGGTGGGGGTCTAGGTCAAGGGAACCGAGCTGCAGCAGTTGTCTCCAAGCGCTTGGAGAGATAGCATCGAGCGAGAGCGGAGTGCGTGTTCAGTTACGTCGTCGGAGTGAAAATGGAGCTTACGATCGAGCAACGTGTTAGCATCAAACTCAAGAAAACGGCCACGGAAACTCTTCAAATGATTCAAGAGGCTTGTCCAGAACTCAAGTGTTTCAGTGGCACAGAAATTTCCGGGAGGGCCGCGATGACGTCCATGACAAACAGCGCGTCGGTCCTCCATCAACGAGTTACACGGACACAAATGTGCAAAAAAAAGCGCGATGTGTTGAACAGCGATCGTCGTCTGAGCATTCGGGCTATCGCAGATGAGGTTAAAATTGATAAGATGACCGTTCACAACATTATTAAGAACGACCTGGGCATGAGGAAGATCTGCGCGAAGCTGGTACCCAAACACCTGACTGATGAGCAAAAGGAGCGTCGTGTTGCTGTCGCTTCGGAAATCCTTGATCGAATGCAAACCAAACCAGAGTTCTTACAGCCCAGATATGGCACCAGCGGACTTCTTTCTGTTCCCCAAGATCAGGAGACACCTTAAGGGGACGCGGTTCGGGACTCTGGAAAATGTTCAACGTGCTACGACGAGGGCTCTAGACAGCATCGAGGTTGTGGACTTCCAGGGAGCGTTCGGGGATTGGAAAATCCGGTATCAGCGTATTATCGACTCCAATGGGGACTACTTTGAAGATTTCTAAAGAAAAATTGTACATATTTTGCCAACAAAAAATTCCTGAGGTCAGTCCGGTTACTTATTATACAGACCCTATATATATATATATATATATATATATATATATATATATATATATATATATATATATATATATATATATATATATATATATATATATATATATATATATATATATATACATATATATGGATATATATATGTATATATATATCTATATATATATATATACATATATATATATATATATATATATATATATATATATATATATATACATATATATATATATATATATATATATATATATATATATATATATATATATATGTACATATATATATAAAATGAAAGCATGCTCACAGGGTGTCTGGATTTCAAAATGGTTTGCCTATCCTAACATATTAGCTTTCGCTCAAACTAGGCGCAACATTTTTGATCGGATTTTCTGATTTCAGAAAAGATGAAGACCTTAAATACCTTTGAGACTCTATTTACTGAATGACATAAGCTATACTGTAACAAAATGACGGCTGCTTACATTGAATTAAAGGAGATTTATCTTTAAACCCATTATTTAATATGCATATCTTGTAAGTTGTTTGTCAATTCTTTCGATAGTTGTGTAGCAAATTTTGGTGCATATCATATGTGTATTGACTACAACACCATTATGATAGGAGCCTACTTCTGTCAAATTTGACTTGTTTTAATCTGGTTGAAGTACGGCAAACTGTAAACTATATATACTTTCGATAAATTTAAAACACACCGTTCATAGTTAAACAGATCTGGCTCAAACATATTGGTTAAATACTTAAATAAAAAGAGAAAGTAAATTTTATGAAATTGGGAGAGACATTCCAATGAAAATTGTTACCAAAAAAATCAAACATAGTTTTTTAAATTTAAGACTACTTTTGAATTTAATTATTATTATTTTTATTTGTCAAAGGTTTTCAGGCAACGAAACACACGACACATTTTTAAGAAGAATCAAAACAGGACTATCTTCGAGGGAAAACAACTGATTAAAATGAATATTATCTAGCCGGAGAAAATCTATGACGCCACTTTTCACTCTAGTTTTCGAACAAAATAACGATTGTATAATTTACACTTTCCCAATAAAGTGAGAGTTCTTAAATTTTTATTTGTAGGGTGCTTGTAACATGATTTTTCCATAACATATATTTTTCATGTTTTTAGTGTAAACTGTAGTGTTGTGACAAAAAATAGAATCTGCAGCAATAGAATGCTACCTTAATGAGCTTAGGGGGTGAATGCCCAATTTACGCACTGAGTGTGGGGCTCCTTTGCTCGCAAGTGACTGTACAACCCACTAAACACCTCTCCTGTCAACCTGAGAACCTACCCTGGAACCGTTTAATGCATTATTTCGGACCAGGTTTCGTTTTGTTACGCCATGAGGCGTCTTCAAGCTGAGGGATCCATTTGCTCATGGGAAGAGAGAGAGGAAGGGATTCCTCAGCCCAAATGGCCCCGGCTGTTGAGAGTCCCTTTTATCTTTTAGGACTGACCGAACATAATTTGCCGCCTGGTTCCATTTGTCCACCGATCCGGGCATCACTGCAATATACTACCCGGAAAGAGCTCTCCCGTCTCCCTGTAGAGGTCCCGTTGCAGCCTGTCCCATGGTTTGCACGCAAAATATATGTGGCAGGCATCGTCTCCTTCTTCTTCTGGGCAAAATGGATAACCGAAGGACCGTAACTTACCAATCTTGTGCAGGTAAAACTGAAAATGTCCATGATCGCTAAAAAGCTGGGTTGGACAGAAGTCAGTCTCACCATGCCTTCGATTTAGCCACGGTCTCAGATGTGGGATAAGGTGCGGAGTCCATCTTTCTTTCGTGCAATTCACCCAAGACTGCTGCCAAACGTTTATTGAGTTCTGTCTCTCCTCGCGGGCAGTCATCTCAAGTATATATCACGGTGTTCTTTAATAAGGAGGGCAACAGGTATCACACCTGCAATAACTCTCAGCACCGAACCAGAGATTATCAGATATGAAGATGCAATCCTCAATGCTCCTCTTCTCTGTATCAAGCATTTTCAGTATACCTCCTTGCTGAGAGCATCGCCTCATATTTCTGCTCTGTGCAGTAGCACTGACCCTACAGCAGTCATCAAGAGGTGACTCCTTGATGGGATGGGTCCGCCTAAGTTGACCATAAGTCGACTCAGAGCTCATACGCTCGAATCAGCCTTCTCAGCCGTTGCCCTGATTGGCTCAGAGAAACTCATCTTTGAGTCGATCAGTAGCCCCAGGTACTTCACCGCTGGCTTCGATTCAATAAGTGTGCCTCCAATACTGAACATACTTTCTCTATGCATTCTCCTTTTTGTCAAGATGACCACTTCAATTTTCATCAGTGCTAGACTGAACCCTTGGCATCAGCATACCTAGTCTAAGTTGCGTTTGTTCAACGGTGCGTCCAGTGAGTAGAGCCGAAACATCAGGTGAGAAACGAGCCACGAATCTCATAATACACGTGCCGTATAAATATTCATTTTCTCATATGCAATTTTTCACATTTTACCGTTTCTCGAGTTCACACTCCTTAAAGTTCAGATTTCCACATATCCGTTCATTTTTGTCTAGCTTGAAATTGCAAGCTGATGCAGCTCTGTAAAACTATAACGCTGGATCAGCATCTTTACATTAATCGCAACTTAATTTGTGGGAAGCTACTAAATCTTTTATTTATCTTTTGTGTAAACGTTGTCTCATAAACGTAACTGGCGATAGGATCCCTCACGGCGCTCGATTTATTGATTCAGAAAATTCTGTGGACCTGAGCATTTGTGCATAATCGTGATACCAACGAGTTATCAGTGATCCTTTATACAAACATTAACTCGTTACATATTGACTATTTATCGAGAGTGGTAACGAGGGACAAGCATTAAGGAGTTACCAGTGCAAAAATAAACGAAGAAGCGCTGAGAGGATATCAGCAAGTAAAAAAAGTTATTAGTTCATTGTCCGAAGGAGAAAGTGAAAGTTTTTAAGGGGTCTCAGTGATGAATACATTGATTGTCTTGGCAGTATATTTCACGTAAGTCGTTAATTTGTTGAGTATGCATTCTTTCAAATATTGAATTTTAAACACAAAATATTTTCTTCCTGCTTCTCCCCTAAACATTGAAGTATTAGGAAACATAAAAATATTAACAAAAAAACAACAATTTACATTTGCGGTTAGCTAGGAGTAATTGGTTTCTTGGAGTCAGTGCGATTTAGCACTTTCGCTCCATTCTTGTCTGTGAGCGTACCTGCACTCATTGTAACCTGGGGCCTTTCACTAGTGATTGTCTAATTAGTAATCGATCTTATGGATGGATATGTAATTTTTTGCCTTATGTATGGGATTTTGAGGAATTCCATGGTTTTGTTACGGTGTCTGTCTACTTGCCAAAAAGTTTCACTGCTCTGCCAGGTATGTATTTTTCTATTGTGTCCAATCTGAAGTCCTTACGTATGTCCACGTTTCTGGTTTACCATGGTATTGCACCGATCTATCTCAGAGCCCTATTCTGTAGTGTTTCGAGTACTTTTATGTTTGTTTGTGATGTCTGCTAAAATGCAATGCTGCCGTAGAGTAGCGTTGGTGGTATTATTTGTGTATATGTATATAAGTCCATTATTTGTCATGTTAAGTCGGCCGGACTTAAGAAGGGGATTTACAGATGCGAGAATTTGGAAGCAATGCTGTCTTTTTTTTTCGTCTGTGCTGATTCCATCTTAGGAGTAGGTCGATTGTTAGTCCTAAGCATTTTGCTGGCTTGTTCCATTGTATTTGTTCGTCGTTAACTTCTAGTAAGGGAGGACGTTGTTGTCTTTGCCTGGTGATGAACGGTGCCTGGGTTTTGCCATTGTTGGATTTGATTTTCCATTTGCGGAATAGAATATCGATGGAGCTTTGCAGTTTTGATGTGACGACTTCTGCTTGTCGGGCTGTGTAGAATGTACAAGTGTCATCAGCGTATAAGGATAAATATACATTATTTGGCAGGCTAGGCAAACCCGCAGTGTACATACTATATAGGATTGGAGAGATAGGTGATCCTTGCGGAACTCCGGCTTCGATTGATGGCAAGCTTGTGTGTTGTCAATTCTGACACGAAAGGTTCTGCCCTTGAGGAATGAATGGGTATTTGTATAGTTCGAGGTAGAATATGAATTTCGTGCATTTTGAAAATAAGCCCTGCGATATCGATTTCCTGCGATTTGCTACGGTTCATCCCGTTACGTATATGTTGGACCATCCTGATGAGCTGGAGTTCTGTGGAATGCTCGGTGAGGAAATTGTTCATCGGGGACTATATGTTTATTATCGACTGTCTCTTGTAGTCTGTATAGGATCGCTCGTTCGGCTATTTCAGAGATGGTAGAGAGAAGACTTATAGGTTTCAAATTCTGCGGGAATGTATGATCTTTGCCTGGTTTAGGGATGACAATTATGGTGGCTAGTTTCCAGTTACATTTGTAGTTAGAAAACTTTGTTTATTATGTTCGTTATTGTCATTAGTATGTTGTCAGCAAGCCATTTAAGCATCGTGTTAGTAATCATGTCAGGACCAGGCATCATTGGTTTATTTAGTCCTTGTATTAGTGTTCTCTGTCTTGTGGAGGTTCATTGGCCGTATCACGTATTCCTCTTCTTGCCAGGAGGATATTATTTCTCTGACTTTTGTCAGGATTGCTTCTTACCCATCAAGATCCTCCTCTGGAAAGGTATTTTCGCAAAATTGTTGCTCTAAAGTGTCAGCAAAAGCTTCCGCTTTCCCTAAGCTGTCGTACTGGAGTCCGTTTGGGCGATAGATGGGTGGCACAACTGTCTTGTTTTTAATATGGAAGAATTTGGAGATGCTCCAGAAGACATTCTCGCCAGGCTCTAAGCTTTATAGGAACCCCTCCCATTGCTCATTTCGAAACTTTAGGATGTGTTTTCGGACTTGGTTGATCAACCAGCTGGCTTTCGTTTGTAGTCTAGAATCACCCATGCTTCTAGCTCTTCTCTGGGCTTGATTCTTCCTCCTTATCCGATTTTTTATGTCCTGAGAGAGTTTGTAGGGATTGTGCTCCCTGGCCGGAGTTGTGGCTGTGTGCCTCTTCTTTGCCTGTTTAATCTTTCCTGTTAATTCTTCTATTATAATGTCAACATCCCTAGCTGTTATCCATCCGGATGCTCACCCTTGCAGTTGACACATTTTGGCGCTTACTCTCTTGGCTTTTGGCACTCTTTATTATCGTGAAGCCCATTATATTTTATGCTTGCTTGCTTGGGCATGGCAGTTGCCTGCGGAGTGGCACATCGATAAATCGTTTTGGGGTTTCAGAGCCTGAACCTGACAGATCATCGAGGTTTCTTCCTGCGGGTGAAGGACCTTGACCAGTTTCGAAGGTCCTGATTCAAGTTTAATGAAGAAGACTTCAATGGGATCGAAGTCCTGAGCCACTAAATCATCTTTGATTTCATTGCAGCTAAGGCCATGAAGTCCTCATAGAACAACGTTCAATTTTTTATATTCAGGGTGATAATATGTATGGTATTGTGGTTTGAGGTTTATCATTCGTTTTGTGATTTGTCTGTGTTTTTTTGTTGTTTCTGGTATTATTTGCATGCCAGGGTATACTCTTTTTGCTGATATAAAGTTCATTTTGTTTTTCCTCAGTTCCTTGGCTAGCTCCGTCCATTTCTCAGGTTCTCTTAATATTACCGGTACTGTACGTGCTTTGTTGGTCTCGTCCTGCCTTTGATTGTCTACAGGTTTGTTGCTAGTTAGGGTTGAGGGTTTTGAAGGGAGGATCATTTAGCTTGTATCTTCATGTCTGCAAAACAGGCAGCTGGCTTAATAGGCAGGAGGGGTGGGAGCTCCTCCCCAACCCGTTCTCCTTCAGCCTCCTCTTTCTGAGTCTCTTCTTCTTCGCAGGCTTCTTCCTCATTTCTTCATCAGAATTGACGCTCTCATCTTTTTTTCATAGAAGGAGGAGGAGGCTGATTCAGCCGGTGGTAATGGGGAGCTTCCCAACTTTCATTTTTTGCTCGCCGTTTGTGGCTTTTTAATTTTTAAAACGATATTGTTCAACTCCATGTTTTTCCTCCTTAGCTCACGATTTTCTTTTAGAGCTTTTTGTAACTGCAATTGTGCACTTTGGAATTGCTCCCGTATGAACTCAAGTTCTTTGAGCACTTGGTCAAGCTGACTTTATATTTGGTGAAGTTGGTGGGCCTGTTCTTTTAGAATAGTTGCTAGTTTGTCTGGATCATGTCTCGGTCCCATCGTCCCTTCCTTTGGGCAGAAGGCTCAAGATTTTAAGATTAGGATTGTTTTTAATTGTATCCACTCAGATCAAATTATATAGAATAGTGAATATTTGTCTGCCCATCTGTCCTAGTGAAAATAAGTCAACTTTTACCGGGACTTATAGAACCACTTGGATCCAACATAAGAACCATGAAACCGAACGCCCTTTCAACCGCGTTCTCGTTTTGTATTAAAGAACAAAATGTTGCATGTATTAAAACCGATCTCCATTGTTCTAAGATACAATCAACCAAAACTAAATCAATCTAGGGCATTTATTCCGCTTAATTTTCGGCCTAACCCACAGAACTATGTTATTTTCAAATTAAACCTTTCATAGGAGTTAAAGAAAAACAAAGATGTAAAAAACTTTTCAATAATTTTAGCCAATCGAATACACCCGGTTTATTTTCTAACCGCAAATATACCTCATTTCCTCCAAGGCAAAAAACTCATGGGACCAAAAAGGCGACTACACACACGAACGGAGATAGCGGCTCCGAGAGGGGATCCAATAAAACTGGAGCAACCAAAACACTACAAGATATAAAAAACTCAAAAAAGAAAGCAAAAATAACAACAACGACGATGCAACCAGCGGCTGCAGCCACGATGTTAACAGTACATGAGGTGCGGCACTAACGATGACAAAACGACGATGATTACTTTGACAGTGCAGACAGACGAAAAACAGAGATAACAGACAGTCTTGTCCAGGCTGAGATTCCTGCGGCGTTCAGGCGCAGCAAAAAAGTGATGTGAATGCCAGAGCGTCTTAATATGGAAAAGCGGGAAATCTTGTAGGGCGTGTCAGATGTTCGAGAATTCGTTAGTCACTGTTGGAATCGCTACCGAAGCGACTGAAGCAAGGGTCGTAAATGCCGAAATAATACCGAACCATCCTGAAATCCACGAGGAGATAACGGCAGGAAAAGACAGAAGTGACTAGGCAAATAATGCAACGTTGTGTGATTTCAACGCCAACGTCGAAAATGTAACGGAAGTACTGTATTCGGAAACGGAAGCCGATAATCTTCCCCAAGAACGATGGTCGCAAAGTACCATTGCCACCGTTCTGAGATGAATACATCTGCATGCGACTCGTCAAAAATCAACCAAGTAGTAAAAATTGGGGTCTTTGAACAAGAGGAGCTCCTAGACCGCATAATGCATTGTCGGAGGAGCTGGTTAAAGGCCGAAGAGTGCCAGAAGGCCGAAGAAGACCAGAAAGCCAAAAAAGCGCTGGGGGCTGAATTTAAAGGGCACGTGTAGATAGCTCCATTATCAGAAATCAACAAAAGAATGGCGTCTAGCCCAATCAAAGGAGATTAGTGTAAAAGAAGCAAGGAACAGGCACTTGATGAGCGTGGAACACCAGATCAGGGGTTCCAGACAGTGCTGACTAACTAAGTGAAGAAAGCCGCAAAGAAACTCCTTCAAAAAGTGCCAGAAAATAAAGTTCGACCTGACGTGAAACAAAAGAGAAAGAAGCCCCGACAAGATCCCGGCAACAGGCACTGCTCGTAAAACCCCAAGATGGTCGATACTACGCGGAGGTGCTGCGAAATATCACTTTTCCTCGTCCATCCCGTCCGTGTTGACGCTGTCCATGGTGAAGCAACACTGGACACGATATTCACATATTTATACCACTTGGAGACTCATTTCTCCTTCTCCTGTTGTATTAACTTTAAAATTTATTGCAGATGCGCAATCATTTTATTCGAATAAAAAGCAAAACATTTTCTTGCTTTTGTATGCAACTCTTTAAACAATTTTTCTTTGCAGGTACGTAAAGAATTGAAGGAAATATTCGGTATAGTTTTACAAAAGATACTCAATAAAACAAACCTTCCGCACTGATTAAAACAGTTTCAGTTTCCAGGGTGAAAGAGCAAAGCTCTAAATTTTAATTTAAAAATAAATGAACACAGCTTAGCATTATAAGGCATAATTTACCAATCAAGATGAATGCTCAGCTATGTACTACAATTTGATAACTATACAACTTATTTTGGACGATCATTGTGAGATTTTAATTCTGCCAGCAAATCTACGAAATGCAACGGAAAGAAATGTTTTAGGAAAAAGAATTGTCCGAAGTAATGCTCTATACTTTTTGAGCTAATTTACCTAAAACTACTGAAGGTATTCTGCCCTGCGAATGATGCACATCATACTTCTAATATGCTGGAGGTTCCTCCTTGCTTTCATCAGGATTTGCTTCTTCCTCTTCTTTCCCTTCATTGGTCTCACAAATACTTTTAATGCAGTTGAAGAAATTCAAACCGTGTTCACACCTACAATTTACTCACGTTTAGTATAATTTCTTTTCAATTCGAAATTTTCACCAACTCATTTTCAGCTTTTCGTGTTGAGCACTTGTTTTCGAACTCATCCGTATCACATGTAAGCCATTCGACTCCCCCATTTTCATTTGGTATTAAACTTTCCCAATTATCATCAATAAGCTCGATCAAGCTTTCTAAGCCTTTTTGATCGAACTCATTTTTATCGGTTATCTAGTAATGTCATTTGGGAGATATAGAAAAATATTAATTAAGGGAATGTGAAGCGAAAAGTTAATTTTACCAATTCAAAATTTTTCATCAAACAGCCTATAGCACATTTTAGTTCTTGCACAGTTGTTTCGTTCAAGTTGAAATCATACAAATATCCTGTTTAAGTTATTAGTTTATAGATTATATTGTTCAAATCTTTAAGCCTGTCAAATTACCAATTTTATCATTTTGAACCCCGCATTTTACAGCTGTGGTGTTCATATATTCTTGAACCTCTATTTGACTTAAGGATTCCTAAAAGGATTAATGTGAAACTATAACTCAAGGAGGTAGTTATTAAAATTGATTTGAAAAAAAGAAATTATTTCGCTCACATTTTTGTCCTCCAAGAGATTTCCTTGAATCGAGATAGTGCTTATTAAAAGCACTAAAACAATGACCTGATTCTGCGAATACATGCTTTTCAACACGACCTTTTATTAACAATACTACTTATAGTGGTGAAATAAAACTCTTGCCGGTTGGTTTACGGAGCATCTATTTATACAGGAAAAGCTTCACTCTAAGAAAAAGTATTTAAATTGATGAGGAATAATTTATCGATAATGTGCATCTTCCCATGAATTGTACATGCATGGAATAAGTTTTCTAAGATTGATTGCATGAGTATGTTTATAGTTCTATCGAGATATATGTAAATGCAAGCCCGTTGAGATCTATTAGTCAGTATATTTAAAGCAAGTATTAGCAGTGTGATATTATCGAACAACGTATATAAAACAATTAAAAAATCAGAATATTCTAACTTGATAAATTTATTAAAGCTCTCTTATTGGACAAACCCATGTATTATCAAGAAGCAAAACAAAAGAAGGACCTCTTAGCGGAAAAATTGTCTACCCATAAATTTCAGCAAAAATTGCATTTCTAGAGGCTGTTAAGTCGAAGTCGTTATGATTATAAAATACGTGCAACTATTACGTTGCTGCAATTGATAATTATCAGTGAACTTACATGAATAGAAGTGTCTACAAACGCTTCCTTTCAGACGATCAACTCGTAGCATTGTTTCTGACATTATTAAGGGTGCCAACAGCAGTATAGGAAAGTAACTATGTAAACGTTACGTTCATATAAAGACGTACATACAGGAGACGGCGAAAGATCAAATTCATGAAGCCACAAGCTTTTGCCTTTGATATTGTAATAACTCGCATAGGCTCGAAGCTAATTTCGAAATTGGGGGCGAAATATTGTTCATCGTATGATGAGGTTTATCATATTCTTGGAGAACGCAGCGTTCTTTATGAAAATGCAGTGTTTGCAAATGTATTGGTTACTACAAAAAGATCGCCAAAAATTGTCTCCCAATATTATAATTCTGGTGGGATTTACTTGCAAACAATTTTATTGTTATACTCGTATATACTCGTATATATATATATATATATATATATATATATATATATATATATATATATATATAGTCTATGTATATATAGTCTATGTAGATATATATATATATATATATATATATATATATATATATATATATATATCTATATATATATATATATATATAGCCTATATATATATATATATATATATATATATATATATATATATATATATATATATATATATATATAGCCTATATAGATATATATATATATATATATATATATATATATATAGTCTATATAGATATATATATATATATATATATATATATACATATATATATATATATATATATATATATAAATATATATATATATAGTCTATATAGATATATATATATATATATATATATATATATATATATATATATATAAATATATATATATAGTCTTTATATATATATATATATATATATATATATATATATATATAGATGTATATATACATATATATATATATATATATATATATATATATATATATATATACATATGTATATAAACGAGGTTTTTTTTTTGGTAGGGAGGTGAAGGCATTTACGCCCGCCGAGTCTGGTAGTGTAGGACTCCCATGTACCCTTGGACTACCCACTAAACACCTCCGCTGTCAATCTGAGAACCTAGCCTGGAAGCGTTTGACACATTACTTCGGGCTAATCCTCATTTCTCTACGCGCTTAGGCGCCACCGGGCTACAGGGATCCCTTTTCCAGCGGGAGGAGGAGAAGGGAGAGGGATTTCTAGAAAAGAGACCCCTCCGCTCTGGACACCTCCTCTCACCTCTTGCATACAAAAAATGTGTGGTATGCATCATCGACCTCTACAGCACAGAATATGCAGTCAGGAGACCGTGACTTACCAATCTTGTGCAGGTAAGACCGAAAGTATCCATGTCCACTCAGTAGCTGAGTTAGATGGAAGTCAGTCTCACCGTGCCTTCGATTGAGCCACGGCCTCAGGTCACCAATAAGGCGTGCGGTCCACCTACCTTTTGTATCGCTCACCCAGGACTGTTGCCTATCACTGAGTGAGCGTTCTCGTTCTTCGTGGCTGACAGCATCTCTGTCGCACTCGTTCCTCCGCAGGTAGATTCTGCGGCACTCCTTGGCAAGGAGGGCAATGGGTATCACTCTTGCGATGATCAGCACTGCCGACTCCGAGAGAGTCCGATATGCAGATGCAGATACGAGGTTTGACAATTAAGTAATGAGACTGATTCCATGCCAACCGAATATTTAAAAATTATTCAATAACTCCGCCATCCCCTTCAAAGTTGTCCCCTAAGGCAGCTATACATCGATTCCAGCGCGTTTTCCATACTTCGTAACATTTCTGGAATGCTTCGACAGGGCTGACCGCAAGTACCCTCATCACGGTCACCTGGATGTCCCTAATCGACTCAAACTGGGTTCCTTTGTCTACCGATTTTGTTCGTATTAGAAAAACCAGCTCTCATCGGCCATAATAACTCGATCAAGCAGCGTGGGATCGTTTTCCACTTGTTCCAAACAATCTTCCGCGGCGGTCATCCGATGCTGCTTTTGCTCCTCAGAAAGGTTCTTTGGAATGATCTTCGCGCACAACTTTTTCATCCCGAAATCGGCGCTTAAAATTTGTCTGACTGTTTCATGGTTCATACCCAGTTCCGAGGCCAACATTCGAATTATTAAACGCCGATCTTCGCGGATTAGCGCTCGCATACGGTGCGCATTAGCGTCAGTCCGCACTTCAACTGGTCTCTCGCTCCGCGCCCCGTCTTTCACGCTTTCACGCCCCTCCTTAAACTCTTTATGCCATCGAGCACCTGGGCACGACTGAGAGCACTATCACCATGCACTTTTACAATTTTAGCGTACGTTTTCGAAGCTGTTTCGCCCAATCTGGCGCGATACTCTTGATTTCCTTTCTCCATTTTCGTGACGAGCGCCACCAACACACTTTTACTCAACACGACACAGCAGGCAAACTCAACAAGCTAGAGCAATGATAAATGCATCAGTGGAGAGGGGAAGAATGCTGAGGAAGAGGAAGGGAAATTCAAGGTTACAGGTTTACCACAAGCGCGGCAAAAAAATCAGTCTAATTACTCAATTGTCTCACCTCGTATATATATATATATATATATATATATATATATATATATATATATATATATACATATATATATATATATATATATATATATATATATATATATATATATACATATATATATATATATATATATATATATATATATATATATATATATATATACACATATACATATTTATATATATATATATATATATATATATATATATATATATATATATAGATATATATATATATTATATATATATATATATATATATACATATATATATATATATATATATATATATATATATATATATATATATATATATATATATATATATATATATTGTTGCGAATTCTGGCGTACTGACTTTCTCCCATTCGGAACTTCCAATTGCCGCCGTAACATTTCCACCTTCCTTTGGGCACTCCTACCTGTTCCTCTGTAAATTTATTTATTTTATCAACATATTTCTATTTTCCCTTTAATTTTTACTTCCCCATCATCACAATCCTACCGTTTTCCCTTATTTCCAACTACAAAAAATAATACATACTAATAATTTCCATTTTCCCACTAACAACATTCCATTGTTTAATTCCCACTAACAAATTTTATTCAATACCTTTTCCCTAACCCAACCTAATTCCTTCCTTCATACTAACTAATTCTATTCCCACTAACAAATTTCATTTTTTATACTAATAAGAATTAATTTACGTTCCCCTATTAACAAAATTCAATCTCATGCCCAAATGCATCGTTGAAGTTGCTTATAAGATGAACGGGAGATCAACAATCCATGGTACCATTAGCTGCGTCGTGAGTTCTTGATCGAGGGTCTGCTAGAACCCTGAGTTCAAGTTCCCCCGGGCGCAGGGAATCACACTTTTTTAGGGGTATCGGCAAAACCAATAGGTTTCGTAATGTATACGAGTATATGACACTTTGTATTCAATCAAGCGCTTCTTGGATTGCGCAAAGTGCCATATATAAAACAATGGATACTATTGAGTTTGTCGATATGGAACAAAAGATGTGTGGGTAGCGGAATCGAAGTGTAATGAACTTCGATTATGTTACCCAGATACGGCAGCGGTAATTTAAAAATGAAAAGGATTGCGGAATATGATTTGGGAAGGTGAAATGTGGGATTGGGTGCCTGAATGCGGGTCAGTCGGTTCTTTTGACTTGGAGAAGGTGGATAACAGTGATTTATTTTCGCGAAGAAGGTTTTTTAGAGTTTGTCGATGACGACGGGGAGGAAAACAATCGAAATGTTGAGATTGGAAAATTCGTGTAAGGAGTTTTAACACGAAAGATTGGTAAATAAAAGCCATGATTGTGCTTTGGGGAGTTTTCGGTAGTGAAATGAGCGGGAATCTGAAAGGATAGTGACCTTATAAATGAAAAGTACCATTTGCTTGAGGGTTAAAGAATTTAAATTGCGTGTGAGTGAAGTTAAGTGGGCTAAACACAAGAGAAACACATAATTAAGTGAGGTGAAGCTGGAATAAAACAGTGTCGGTTTAAATCACATAAAACAAAAGAAATGAGATGGTGAGATACGAGGCACTGATGCAAGAGCAGTTTGAAGGCCTGCCTCATGTAGTTTTCAGTGTCCTCAGCATTGGCAGGGGTATTTCATCTTCATGAGTGCTTTGTCCGTGTCAGCGACGCCGTGCTCAGAAGACGCCACCCGGCTGTTCTTGGCCTCGTCTTGCGATGAACTGATGAGCTATCTGCCAAGCGCAAAGATGTCCATCGTGCAAAGAAGAAGCTCCAAGGAGCGTGATTCCAGAAGCTGGAGACTGCTGGGCTTCTAAAATGGGTGTACCAGAAACTTGAGAAGGAGTATCATGGAGTGCTCACGAAGTCTAATAAATAACATTGGCAGTGCTTCATTAGTGATAACGCTAATTCCCCGTAGGGGCAAGCATATAAAATCTGTTGGGGAAGGAGCAATAGACACTGTGTGTCGTGACTTCATATTCGTGAGAATGCAACACCAACAAGGAGTGAATGTGTTGAGCACTCGCTGGGAGAATTATTTCCTAGAGTGGAATGTAAGACAGCATCATGAAAGTACTACAGAGCAGGATCATATTCCCCTCTGCAGCGCTGGGAGGTAGACGTGAGTGTCAAAAGATTACGCTGTAGGAGCCTTGCCACATCATGTTCAGAGCCTTTTCTCCAAGCACTTTGAACAAGGCTTCTTACTTGTTGATTTTAAGTGTGGCAAGGTGGTTGTGCTGCTTAAGTCGTCAGAGAAGGATTCTGGTTCACCAAGATCGTATAGGGGCATCTCCCTACTCTCATCATTTGCGAAAGTAGTGGAAAGGGTCATGGTCCAGAGATCGGAGAAGTTGGTTTCTGAAACTCTGTCAGATAGGCAGTACGGTTTCCGTACGGGGCGTAGTACTAACGAAGCATGGCTACATGTCATATTTACGGTACGTGCAACTGATCAAAAGTATATCTCAGGGGTCTTCATTGACTTAAGGGCACTTTTGACCATCTGAGATGGCCAGCAGTCCTCGCTAAACTAACTTCGGTTAGTTGCAAGGAACTAGGGCTTTGGAGGAGCTACTTCTTGGGCAGAAGTGCATTTGTGCACGGTTTGTGGGACAAAGTGGAAACGTCAGTGCAGAAACGATGTCCTCGCGGGTCTATAGTGGGTCCATTTATATGGAGCCTTGTTATGGATGACTTGTTGGCATAGCTCTCTGCTGCTTGCAGTCTTTGTGCATATTCTGATGACTTGCTGTTGTTTTTTGAAGTTCGAAGTCGGCTGGAACTGGAAGACAATACCACACAGTATATGTGCATAGTGCAGCAATAGTCTAATCAAGTGGAGCTGAGAAAACATCGGTAATGAAGGGCGCACCCTGTTAAATTCGTCCCCCATGGTAGTGGCACGAGGGGCGAGCTCTCAAGTATGAGACAATAGTCACATACTTGGGAATTCATATGGGTAAAATACTCTCCTTCTGGCCCTATTTTAGGACTATGAAGGGACGCCTCGCGCTTTTAGCCTCGATGCAGCGACGACTGTGTCAGAAGGAGTGGATACGTCGAAGGAGGGCTCTCAAGAGAATATATGTTGGCCAGTTTGTCACCTGTGCGGCCTACGGGGCACCATTATTTATTGAGAGTGCAATGATTGCAACTGGCAGAATACTTCTCATGAGAGTAGCTATGCTAGCTTGCCTTCCTGTATGTCGTACAATTTCGACTGACGCCGTGCAGGTACTAATGGGAGTTCCACCGCTTGACTTGGAGATAATCCGGAGAGACTTGTCTTTCATGTTGCGGAGGGGGTTACCTGTTAATGAACATGAGTGGTTTCAAGGCGCTGACCTTGGATGTCAGATTTTTACTAGCATTCTGAACATATTAGAGGATTGAATGATTTCTGCAAGGCAAAGCAGGTAGAATGAATGCATCAAAGGACGTGTGACGTAAGTGTTTTTCGTTGATGTTCTGTCAGCTATGCGGGCTTCATATCTTGTCTTCTGTCTTGGTTCGGGGTTCCAACTGACTGCACATGAAGGTTATATGAATGGTTGTTTAGTCTTAGTTTAGTGGATGATGCATGCTTTATAATCTGCGGGGCAGAGAGTGAGACTTAGCAGCATGTACTATAAGAGCATCCAGCATATGCCGAGCTCCATAGTCTATGTGGCACAGACGCGCTCAGACGTCCGAGAGGGTCTGATGGATGAAACAAGACTTGTGAAGTTGACTCCTATGCTCCTATGCAGCTCTGCTCAGTGAGATAGACTGACAACTTTACTAGCTCTCAAATACCCTAACATGTTTGTGGTCATCTTGTCGTGATCGTCCTGTTGTGATTGTCCTTGGTGATGCTAGGCAGTGGTTTTGGGTGTCGGGTGCTTTATAGAAGGTGCTGGTAGGTAGCCATCTGCAGGAGATGGACCAGAAATGGGAATCCAGATCTGCAAATCTTCGGGAACTGCCGTCCTCACGGATCCTGAGCTGGGTTACCAACTCATCGTTATTGGGAGTGAAAATTAGTAGCAATACTCGGATGGAGTACCGCGACAACTTGAGCAGAGGTTTGATCTGTAGCACGGGTCAGGGGAGCCCATGACAGGTTACTGTCACTCTCTATATGGTAAGGAGCCATAAGTCATCTTTTAAAGGTATAATTTAACATAATCGTACATACAGGCGCGGATGTACGGGGGGTTTCATTTTGGCCACAAAATTCGAATGTGAATTTTTACCCTTTATTCAACTACGATAAATTTGTAAAGTTTGATAAACATTTACTGTCAAATAGTTGTTTTCCCACAATATTTGAAAAACATCGTTTGTTCAAATAGTATCGAATTCTATTCCACATCGTTATATCGATTAATCTTTTATCACACTCTGAATCAGAGTGCCCAATTTAGATGCACAGAAGCTGGTTTGTCTTTGTCACATAAGTGGCCTTCAATTGTGTGATAGAGTGAGACTAGCTTCTCTGCATCCAAATCGGACACTCTGCTGTGAGTATATATGAACAAATTTACTGGGCATGTATTGGCACAACATCTTGATAAAATCATAGGTTTTGTATATATCGTATGCATATATAGAACAAAATTGACGACTATCATTCGAATTTCTGAAAATTACCAATTTTTTATTGTTGCTAAGACGTTTGCAGCTTGAATTGTGTGTCGCGGCACTCGGCAGTGGCTTTTGTGAACAGTGGACATTTGTATCAAACAATGGTAAGTATCTTTCTAAATTTTTGGTGACAAGTTTAGCTCTTGCAACAAATAATTGACAAATGGTTGGATACATTAAATTTTGCTAGAATGTGTTTGTGCTAGAAAACATTAGATGCAAATTCTGTTCTGTCTGCTTTGTATCAGTCATTTTGATGAAAGGTTTTTTTTTTGTTTTTACGTTAGGAAATTTAGTAATCAAAAACAAAAATCAGTGATAAAAGTATTAATTCATAAATACATGAAAGGATGAAATTTTCAATATACATTTAAATACGATACCATCGTTGTTTTCACTAAAAAAACGAAATTTTATGTTTATTTACTTTTCAAATTTTTCTGGTTCGGTTCAGTAATACATTGTTATTTAAATCTATGAATTTTTACATTGAAAAATATTACCTTGGTGATTTTTGATGTAGATTTTGCCCGTTACGGCTTTGTTCGATTGACCTAATAGAGCATGGAAAAACATTAGTATATATTTGTTTTGAAGCGGTTTTATCACAGAGCAATATTAATCATCCTATATACATCGAATTTTTATGTATATAAGATGATTAATATCAAGTTTTAAATTGATTTTTTTCAGTCTTACCGGCTGTCTTCGATTTCATATTTTTTTCAACCTCTCAAAAACCAAAAAGTTGAGGCGGATTCTTCGGATCAACTGATCACGTCGAAGAAAATCATCACTCAAATGATGATTTGAATGAGTTGAATACATGCAAGTGAAAAACTCCAAACTCATTAGACATCATCACTTCCATCAAACACATACTACAACGAAGTCGGAGCGGTCGTACTAGAGTTATCTAATGGCATAGGTCATTTTATTGGACAGAAAATAAGCGACGAAGTTAAGCGAGAATTATAAGAAAACCCACGGAGACCATTGAAAGATTACAAGTTTCCTTTTCCTTCAAGGGTAGCCTCTGGGAAAGAAGAAAAGCATTATGTTTCACATAAACATTTAATTAATCATGGAGACTGGCTAGTTTTCTCTGACGTACAGAAAGGACTTTTTTTGCAAATTTTGTCCATGGCTTACTGTCCACAACGTAGGTGGATACCAAAAAAATATACCCCTGGGCGTCCTCGTTACTGAAGCTTTAGTACATTTTAAAGACCTAACCGGACAGAAAGGATATCTAGAACTCCACAAACAGAACCGTTATCACAAAGATGCAGTAGCTGCTGGGAAAGATTTATTATACAATTATCATAACCCACAGAATTACGTCAATAACATCCTTAATGAAGAATATCTTACTCAACGTCAAGAGAACAGACTATTTTTTTAAAACTATAGCAAGTGCGGTCATTTTTCTTGGATGGCGGAATATAGCACTCCGGGGGCATCAGGACGATGGGTGTTTGCCAACAGAAGCAGGATCTGAGCGAAATGAAGGAAACTTCAGGGCGCTGCTGAAACTTCTCGTTGAATCAGGAGATACAGAACTCGAAAAGCATCTGGAAACTACTTCATCAGTAGCAACCTATACAGCAAAACAACTCAAGAAAAACTCATCAACTTTTGCAAGGTTGATATATGTTACAGAAGCAGATTATATAACTCGTGACTGATGCCGAATTCTACTCCATCCGCTTCGATGAAACTTTAAACCAACCTGGAAGAGCACAGGTATTTCCTTTTCGCTTACATTTAATGAAAAATTTCATAATACCACAAACACTGACACCAGGCAACTTCAAATTGAGATAACGCTATCTTGAGTTGTTTCAGAAATATCATCATTAGAATAATCAATACACGAAATAAAATTAAGAGTTTTTGTTTGTTAAGATGTAAGAACCTAATAAAATTTGTTGTTAGTTTATATTCAATCGTCTCTGAGCGATGTAAATTTGAACTTTTTACAAAACAATAAAGTTCAATTGTATGTATTACTTATTTGTGGACTTAGGGTTTGGAGTTCAGCTAGCTTATATTTTAATTCTGTTCCCGGTCTTTTTGTGAACTACATATTGGTGTTCTTTCACACGTTACAAATTGAGTTCAGAGTTTATTATTTAGTAAAAAATATCTATACACCTTACTATCTTGATAATATTATGCAATTCAAGTTGAGTATGTTTCTGTACTTAACGTAGTTATGCGTATTCAAATACTAAAAGAAGGTGCATAAAAACATTTATTTGCCAAGAAGTGCATTTGAATACTCAAATTTCCTGTAATTTATACATTTCATGACACAATGGTGCATTTTAGATGGCACGTTGAGTACATTGAGTAGGTTTTTCTCAGTAACCAGCGTCTTTATGCTGTTCATATCGCGAAAGTTTCTACCAATATTTTGGAATCTTAACAAAATTATATATGTCATTAGTTCATTAATGACAAATCTTTGAAAATTTTTCAGATTTAATATTTTGAAACTGATAACTTATCGTTTATTAACAA
Organism: Odontomyia ornata; assembly: GCA_963969285.1. Classification (NCBI taxonomy): domain Eukaryota; kingdom Metazoa; phylum Arthropoda; class Insecta; order Diptera; family Stratiomyidae; genus Odontomyia; species Odontomyia ornata. Next base: position 222,229,827 of record OZ017742.1, read on the forward strand.
TCTATAAACTGTTACACCCTGGTTTCCATATTCTATATACATTTTTTTTGAGCACCAAAATAAACCCGTTGACACATTAAAATCAACAGCTATAATTGTAGGTATACCAATAATATTCATGTTTTCTCTGTCTAGATAAGTCTCATACTTCGATACGTCAATTTTTCTTCCGGGAAACTCCGCATTAGAAAAGATTTTGTGGATTTAGGGAAGATCGTCTTGGAGGCTGTAAAAAGGCTGAGTTTAAGATTAGAAAACCGTACTTTAATAGGAGCTGATGCATGTTCAGTCAATGTTTCGAAAAACTATGGAGTTGTCAATGAAATCAAGAAAGGAGTTTATCAAAAAAGTTTCAGACTTTATACGAGAGGTCACGGGATTTTTCCAGAACGCACATCCGAAGCGTAATACTATATAAGCTAATTTTCTTGGCCATTAACTGAAGCATTTGTGCGAAACAAGATGGGTTGAAAGACATGATGCTGTATTGCAGCTCGTCGTAGATTATCGAAGCATAAATGAAAGTCAGTATTTGGAACAATAGAGATACAGTAAGCAATGCGACAGTACTCTTTTCTGCTGTAAGCTGATTCGACTTTATCGTAGGCTTGTTTTGTTTGTGTGATGTTTTATCTTTGACACGTCCTTTGAGTGAAAATCTTCAGAAAGAAGATATGGATTTGGTCAAAGCTTCGCAGAAAATAGAATTACTACTTGCAGTGTTGACAAGTCAAAGGCTGAACGCAGAGGAAAAATTCGACCAAATATATACAGACGCAAAGAATCAAGTAGACGAGTTAAACATAGAAATCAAGAAACCGAGAACGTGTAGTAGACAAACCAAACGAGAAAACCACAATACATTTGACTGTAAAGAATATTTTAGAGTCTCAATGTACATTCCTTTATAAGATAACATTATGGAGGATATGAAGATTCGTTTCTCTCAGGATGTTTTGGATGGCTTTCAGTTGAGCTTATTACTTCTTAAAAACGTGAGCGACATGCCACTGAACGACGTGACAGATTGTTACGTATCAGGATTTTCCTACGTAGTCATTTGGGATTTCACCCTGACCAAATGTTTGTCTCCCGCCAAGATTTCACCTGCGAGCCAAGTTACATTTTACCACACTCACGTATATGTTAACGTAAATTAACCATCATCATTTAAATGAATGTGTAAAAGTAGTAGGATAAGTTTTAAGGACGCAGTATTCAGCGAGAAATCAAACATGGCCGTTCGGGCTGAAAGCAGTTTTTTCATCTTCTTTGTTTAGTGGACATATCGCAAGAAGGAATTGGTTGGTGACTTAGCTGTTCGGTCTAGAGGATTTAGCAAGGGCGTAAGGAGTGCAGCCACAAGAATTGGGAACTGGTGAAGGACTGAGTGTCCAGCGGAATCGAAGTGTGCAGTGGAACGGTAGCGGCTGCTGCTAGATCGCAAGACGCAGCACAATCAGAGGATGCCGAGCGCTTCGTTCACGTCCTCTCGATCCTGTCTGAGGCCGTCGAGGCGAAAAGGAGGCAATCGAATAGCGCTGCCATCATGGACAGTAGCTAACCCCTTGCCTAATTGTCAAAATATTCCAGCACCAAATCTGGGTGCAGCACCGTCCGGTGGAGCTAATGTAGGAACGGCAATTGGTACAAATACTTCAACTGTAAGCTCACCGAACGGATCAAATCCTCCAAGCACATAAAATACAAATGGCGGCAACAATCCTAATGTTTCACCAAACTCATCCACTGCTCCAGCCTCATCGTCATCATCGACATCACCATTAGCATCATCCTCTTCCGCATCATCATCCTCCGCATCAGCATCATCCACATCAACAGCAGCACCTGCCTCATTAGCGCAGAGTCCAAACAGTGGCGGGAGCAGTAATAACATCAATTCAAATAGTTTGCCAAGTGCAAATAGTAGCATGATTGTTGCCAGTACAAGTAATACACCCCACACAGGAATATCGGGATCCACATCGCCAAGTGCAAGTGCTGCAACGGGTGCGTCTGTGATGGGATGCAGTCATCAGTCACCGTACGACCTAAGACGAAAAATACCACCAAATCATGATGTATGGAGTAGTGGTAGCAGCGGAAGTGGTGGTCCATGAACAAGTTCTCAATATGCCAACAATACTAGTTCGCTTAGTTGCGATGACACGTGCTGTATGCTTCCAGCGAGAAAGCGACCGCGACGCATGTACAATTCATCAAATGAAAACTACACTTCTTCCGCTGCACACTACCTTCAATATGAAATGTCCGATGAAGTTCTACTCACCATATTCTCCTATTTATACGAACAAGAGTTATGCCGCCTCTCGTTAGTTTGTAAACAATTCATCAAATGAAAACTACACTTCTTCCGCTGCTCACTACCTTCAATATGAAATGCCCGATGAAGTTCTACTCACAATATTCTCCTATTTATACGAACAAGACTTATGCCGCCTCTAGTAAGTTGGTAAACAATTTAACACAATTGCTAATGATACAGAATTGTGGAAACGTCTATATCAAAATGTGTACGAATACGATTTGCCATTATTCAATCCAGAACCATTTAAATTCCATTTTGTGAAAGTGGAAGACTCCGATTACGCGAAGCCATTGTTAAGACCTGTCACTCCGCAGTGATGTAGGTCACGATCACTGAAAACTAGGTCACGTCAGCTGGAACATCCACAACATCCAGTGACAAGTGGACGCCGCACTGCATTATCCCCGTTCCAATGTAACTCGCAGTGCAGGCAGTTCCTCGCATGGAACACGTAAAACCACTCGCATGCGAGAGGGTTCAATTTCCTCAACAGGAAATTTAACGGCCGCGGACTACGGATAGAAGGTTTGCTGGAAGGGAGAATGGAGGAACGGGTCTCTTTTGGCGGACGACGGTGCAAGGAATCGGACGGCGAGATCAAGCTACGCAAGCGGGAATTGGCGATTCGGAGGACATTCGTGAGGAATTGATCAAAATCGAGTGGCGGTTGCAGCAGAAAATAAAAAGGGTTGTACGACATCGAGACCAGATGACGGCACGACATTACCAATCGTCTTCGGGGATCCCCAAAAATAAGGTATAATTTTAAGTGTTAAAGTAAATATTGGCCAGTAGATCTAATGAGAAACTAAATTTTGCAATAAACAGTAGTAGTGAATTATATTTTTGAATATAGTAGTGAATTATATATTTGGAGCATACGAGTGTTGTTTCCATCGTGAGTGTCTTTCTGTGCAGATTGTCAAACTTGGCTCGCGGTAGGATTCCGCTTATTTCGGTCGGAACGGAATTCCGAATATAATTGTGTCGAAAAGTTACGCGAAATTGCGAGGTCGAGCTGAAATAAGAGCTAGATTCTGCTTCCTGCTGGTCAGAGCGGAATCCCGATTAGCGTTGTGGGGAGAGCTACGAAGTCTGGTAAAAAAAATAGAAGCGAGGGTGAACATTAGAAGCGAGATTTGTTTTTTTTTTAAGTAGGGAAACGCTGGTAGATTGGGGAAGTGCGCTACGCAGCCGCATTCTCGTTTGGCGGCTAATTAGGGGCCAGGACAAAACGAGTGGCGCCACCCACGTCCGTCTCCGGACGAGTTGACCGGGTCCGCAGGTTCCTTCGTGGCGAGGGGAGTTAAACCCCCAAAAAACGGTGGTATACGAGATAAATTTTGCAATAAATTTTGCAATAAGATCTCATTAACATTCTCATAGAACGATTTGATAATCTTTTGAAGGACGCTAAAAAACTCCATTATTTGAGACTCAAGGGAGAAATGAATCACTGGCAACAACATTGGAAACTCAAAACAACCCAGGCCTTTCAAAGAAACCCTAACTCTGGCAAGTTGTGACAAAGATGTGTACCCAATGATTCACGCTCTACTCCGAATTTTTTGTCGATGTGTGTTATCAATGCAAGCTCCAAATGGTCATTCTCAACTCTACGCCGTATAAAAACATGGCTCAGAACAAAGATGTGCATGATGATATTGAAGTGACGCCGGAAGACATCGTTGAACGATTCGCGAGCTTAGGAGTACATCGAATTGTTTTGTGAACTTTATGTCACTGTAAGACTAAAAATCTTATTTTTTAACACGTTTTATTATAAAATAGTGAGATTCTGTCATTTGTGTAATAAAAATTACAAAAAACAAGTTACATAAATATTACTAAATACATAGGCTTACAAAAAGAAAAAGTCTAATGGTTAAAATATGATGGACGTAAACATCAAGTTGTCTGATGTTTCTATCAGAAATTATATCTGAACGAAAAAATAAAATTTTTGTTTTACTTCGATACTGAATATTTTATTCGCCATATTTCCAATCCCCCATTTATTACTATCAAAATTGAATTTTTCTTTCAAATTTAGATAATATCTCCATTAAAATGTTTCTAATTTTCTAAATGTATACTGAAAAAATTTAAAAACCGATGTTCCCCCCCATATTCACCCCTAGATCCGCCACAGCGTACATATCATGGTAGTGTTTCTTGAGTTTGTCCATAAGTTACGCATCGTAAGCATCCGCATTTCATCGGTTCGGTACTTGTACAGTACCTTCTGATAGGAGCGTATACTCTTGTCCACTCGACCTGTTGAAGTGTCAATTTCACGATTACTGTTTTCAATAAAAAATATTCGTTACAAATAAACAGGTGGGCCCTCGATTATTAATCTACAATTTCTGGTTATCCCACGAAAATTGAAGTCAATTATACACAGAATATAGAGATCAATCTCACAAATAGGAATGGAGTGATATACACTTTGCGCATTAATGCTAACCAACATAGAAAGTAACGCGAGTTACACATAATCCCAAATCCCTTTATCAGCATATTACCACATAATTCACTAACCCTTTATGATAATCTTCCATGACTCATGTACAGGGTGCGGCAGCATAACTTCCTTTTTTCAAAATTCACCGACTTTCCGTTCGAAAAGTATCAACGGTAAATGCACGCTCCGCACTGTTCCAACGCATGATAGCGACTAACCAAGGGATGAGCAAAACTTTAAAATCACCTCTCTCGAATGACACTACTAGCGCCGCGCTATAACAGTTAGCACTTTAAGGGCGGGCATTTCAAAAAAGGAAGTTATGCTGCCGCACCCTGTATTGATCATCCATGACTCATATCCTGTCATTCAGTAGCTTGATCTATCTAATATAAACATCTCGTTATTGCAATAGCGAATTTCGCTTACTTGCATTGCTGACATGAGCATATCAAAGTCCAAGTCTTAGCTTGAATCAAAAGTAACAAAGAGAATGCTTCATCAGCAGCCCTTGGAGAATTACTAAATCAGTTGAAGTGGAGTATTCGAATAAGTTGAAGTAAAGTATTCATTCAAGTTGTAGTTAGGTTCAAAGTTAAGAAGCGTTTGTTGTTGTACCTTCAAAAGGTGTTAATTAAATAAAATAAGTAAAAGTGAAAACCAAAGTGTTTTTATTTAAAGAGATTCCGAGGAAGGAATCTCCAACATATATATTTTTAACAATTGTAACGTTGAATAACGTAACTTGCGCGGGAAATTATGGAGAAAGGATAATTTAGCAACAATTGATGCAGCGAAAAATTTCCTGTCTGAGCTGCATAATCTAGACTTAAACCACCTGAACTTGTCATCAATTTTATACTCTATCATAAATAAAAACTGCTGTATTCAATGTGTGGTTGCTCGAATGCTGTCATAATTCCTTGAAAATGTTGTACCGTCAAAGCAAATTATGTATATTGAATAAATAATAAATGCGTACTCTGGGTATTATTTAATCACAAAACCTTCAAGTTGAGTTTCCGGGTGAGAAACGCTTCCTACTTTATTTAAATTGAATATCTTGCATATAATTTTTGAAACCATATTTATTTTACTTAAAGTTATTGATCAAAAACTTACCAAAACAATCAGTAAGAACTCAGCTAAGACTAAGGGCAATTGCTGATAATAATCTGAAATCGAAAAAAACAACACTTAAAACAATACAATCTGAAAATGTGAACTTTTTAAATAACGTGATTATTGGTGGCGATAAACCAAAACATAAATGATGAAATTGAAATGTATATAAATATAAAAACTTCTTGGGAAAACCTCATTTAGCTAGTTTTGCTTTATTATCCGTTGGGATGCAGTTAATGTGTCATTCCTAGAATCTCAGATCACTTTGAGAGGAGCTGACGCAAAATGTTTGCCTATAAAAAGCTCATTGAGATGTTGAAGCAACTTAAGTATAAAGAGTTGCTTGATCGCGGTCGCTGCATCTTCTACTAACTCATTTGGTCCTATCAGATAGCAAATATGAAATATATGAGTATATCAGCTTTCATGCTTCTCGCTTCTTGTTTAATGACTTCCATTAAAGCAAATGTGTTGGACAGGGAAAAGGTAATTTGCACATACGAATCCGTGCTTATGTTAACGTTATTAATTTTATTTCAATTAGCTTGAGCAAGTATACGTTCTTGTAAAAGATTGCAATCTAAGACACCACACTTTAGGTAATATTTGATTAAATATTCTATTCATAAAATTTTCGACCCTTTCAAACGCTTTACAGAAGTATTCAAAAATCCTGATGCGGATGAAAACATACTCGAAGAAACGAGATGCTCGGCAGGATGCGTGATGAGAAAACTAGATATGGTAAAAAAAGATTATTTGGGTTTGATTTCGATTCGAAATATTTATAATTTTCTAATTAGATTACAGAAGATTATACTCTGAACGTAGATGGAGTAAACAACATCAAATTGTTCCTTAAGTACGAAAATAATTCACCAATCAATCATCCAGGGTTTAATTGCACAAAATGCGCTAAAGTTCGAGGCACAAACGAGTAAGTAGGAAATACGATTATGTGTCTTTTGATGAATATTGAAAACTAAACTGCACCATTTTATTTTCAGTTGTGATTTCGCAGGCAAATATTTAAGCTGTATAGTTGATCCTTGCTCTTTTAGCAAAAATCATAGCAGTTATTAAGTCGTGTAATTTATCGTTACAAAGTAAAATTTCATTGTGACATTTTTAAGTAATTTAGTCTCTTATTGATGAACTGGAAATAGTTTGGATGAGAGTCATACAAAAATGAAGACGAATTTTTTGTTCAAATTTCATCCTCAAAACTTCACACCATCAGACTCTTGTATGAGCTACACTAGCTTAACCCGTCAATTCCCATGCTTCTATCTGTGAGAAAAAGATATATTTTCTGGGTTAATTAACGCGTTAGCGCATTTCAAATATCGAAAATAAAATTTAAAAAAAAAGACCTTTTGTTTTGTCGTTAAGAGGGCGTCACCCACAGGTGACACTGGGCGTAATTGATAAACCTTGAACATAAAAGTACACTAAAAAGACATTAACTCATGTTCTTCTCTATACTCATTTTCATTGTAATATTGTTAAAAGAACATGAATTTACTTCTGTTTGGAATGATCGTTTTACTTCTTATTTGTTGAAGAATTTGTACCAGCATTTGAGATCTAAGCCTATACTGCGTTGTGAACAATCCTTCTTTGTATGGTCAGCTGAGCTGCCTCCTAAGGTCAAAGTCAAAAGCGCTTTACCCAATACTAATCGCTATAAATTTTAAAAGAATATAAAGCGAATTTTAAACAATAAAAAAAACGAAAAAATTAATGGCACAAATGACTCTTAATTTATACGTTATCAGTTAAAAACATTAAATCAAAAAACAATATCAAATTCACATTAATTAAAATTATTACAAATTTTACGATTCAATTGGAAAAGGGAGAAAAAACCATGATGATGCGCTTCATAAATATGACAGCACCTTACAAACTTTTTACACGAAACAAGGCATATGGCAATGCGTAAAACTGGCAATTTTGGAAGAGGAAATTTACAATTGTCACTAATATCAGGTTTAAGAGAAATAAATTCTGAGCGCTTTATTAATTAAGGTGTTTATTGTAAATCAGATATGACTTGATACAAACAGCTGTGCAATGCTCACGCTTCGCTTTGCCAGCTCGAACTGAGCTCTCATCTGAGCCCGAGCGATAGTAAAAATAATATAAGTGTGGTGGCGCTGCGTGCAAATACAAATACACTTATGTCAAACAATTCGCAACATTCTCCTTCACGCCCACGTCTCGTGGTTACAATTTTCGATTGAACATTTTCCGTTAAAAGATTTTGCTCGGCGGATTGTTTACATTTCATTTTAGATTTATTAGCGTCACAATAACGCGATTTTATAACTTTAGCCAGTTGATTCAAAGATTCATCAACTCTTAGGTGCTCGTGCGCAATTTCGAGACGGTAAATTCGTTGTATAGGACGTTTAAGCAAACTATTCTGCATTTTCACTATGGCAACTCTAACTTTACCGTTTTTACCTATGATTAAATCAACGATTCGAGCAAGAGGCCAATCTTTGCGTTTATGATTATCATCCCCAATTAAAACTTCATCGCCAACATGTTTTTTCCTAGTTTCGTTTTTAGAATTTTTCGAAATGAATTGTCCTCGATATTCTTTTCGAAATCTTTTACGAAGGGCGTTAAGGGTCTCATGAATGTGTCTGAATTTTTTGTAAAGTTTTTCATGATAAAACATATCAATGTCGGGAGTACCAACCTCCTGTATTTCTTGAAGGAAACACGAAGGAGAAAGTGGCTTAAGATCATCAGTGTCTCCGAGATATATAGGTATTTATTTATTTATTTAAGTATCAACAAACAGACAGAAGTCCAATTACATGTTTTGTATAAATTAGAACTAACGCTAATATTAAAGGAAATATACATATGAAATTAATGGAAATATTCATATGAAGGAAAGTGAAAAAAAGGAATCCAAGAAATAGGAAATAAAAGAAAATTGTGCAATTACTTAACTACTAACTAATACATGAAGAGAGAGCAGTTATAAAGATGACCAAGATTAATAATTGTAGTTGTAAATTTTTTTTTTAAGGCAAGTTTTAAAGGCGGCAAGCGACTGTGGTAGAGGACCAAGACATAGCTGGTTATACAAACGGGGTAAGCGTACTAAGGGAGAGTGGAAGAAGGTGTTAGTGTGTGCAAAGGGAACAAGGAATTGATCGGAAGATCTATTAGGGCAACTAGTGTTCAATGTTTGAATATAACTGCAAAGAGTTTGGGGTAAGTGACCGTGATAAAGCTTGTACAAGATGCGTTCATCAAGTAAGCATCGTCTAGATTCAAGGGAAGGGAGTTTCTAAGTACGAAGACGGTCCACTATAGGGGACGTAAGGGAGGTTGAATTTGACAAAAAGAGACCGTGCGAATCTGCGTTGAACCGACTCAATAGCATCAATATGATTTCTGTAGTGAGGGCTCCATATTTGGGAGCAATATTCCAGGTTACTGCGAACAAGTGAAAGGTAAAGGCACACACAGGAGGCGATATGCTGAAACGAGGAAGCGGATTTTAAAATGAACCCTGAAAGGCGGGAGGCTTTGTTGATGACTTGGGCTATGTGGAGGTCAAACTTTAATTTACAATCAAACACCACACCAAGATCCTTAAAAGAAGTTATACTGCACAAAGGGGTTCCAACAAGGCTGTAGGTGGAGAGAAAAGGATTTTTTACAGAAGAATGTCATCTGGTGGCATTTGGAAACATTCAAGGAGAGATGGTTTGATTTGCACCATCCACTTAGACGCAGTAGGTCACTTTGCAAGGTATCAACATCACATTGTGAGTCAATTACCCGAAAGATCTTAGAGTCGTCAGCATAAAGCAGGCAGGGAAAAGTGATAACAGAGGGAAGATCAATGACAAATAGTAGGAATAAAATTAGGCCAATTATGGATCCTTGCGGTACACCTGAGCTGGGGCAAAATGTAGAGGAGAAGCAGGAGTTAACAGTGACAAGACAACGACGATCCCAAACATAGGATAGATGCCAGGAGTATAGGAAATCAGGAATTGAAAATTTTTAAATTTCTAAAATAAAAGTGCATGATCTACAGAATCAAACGCATTAGAGAAACCCGTGAAAATAACGTCTATTTGTTGCTGACAGTCAAGGGGTGCAGCAATGTGGTGTGTAAAAGAAAGCAAGTTAGTGAGAGTAGATCTACCTCTGACAAAACCATGTTGTTGTTCTGCTAAGGATGGAAGTAGAGAGAAAGATATCGGACGATAGTTACATATGGAATTGCGATCCCCAGATTTGAAGATAGGAAGAATATGGGCAATTTTCCACTGGGAGGGGAAAATCCCAGCAGCTAAGCTCAAATTATAAATAATTGAAAAAGGAACACAAAGAGACGAGGATAGTAATTTTGCAAGGAAGTTTGGAATGCCGTCTGGGCCACCACCGGTACTAGTATCAAGACTCCTTAAGAGCAGTTCAACCTGCAAGGGATTGGTACGAAGCGCGGGAGAAGAAGAAGAGTAGAAAGAAGGAGAAGTATTTGAAGTGCGGAAAAAGGAAGAAAAGAAAGAAGCAAAAAGTTAACAGGACTCCTGAGGGATAGATGATGTAATGCCATCGTAGCTGAAACTAGCTGGTGTATGATGAGAGCTCTTTAGAGATTCGATATAAGACCAAAAAGCGCGAGTTTGATTTGATTCAAGTGAAACTTCGACATGATTGACGTAAGCACGAAGAGCAAGCTTTGCTATTTTCTTAGCGTCAGCTCGTCTCTGCTTGTAAGCGGCAAGGTCATTAGGAAGGCCACTGGAGAGGAATTTTCTTCGGGATGCATCCTTCACCTTAATGGCTTTGGTAACATCTGAGTTAAACCAAGGAGCATCTTTAGGCCTCCTTGGGGGAAACAAAGGAGTGAATTGAGTGATTAAGGATGAGAGAAAAAGATAGAACTTATCAACGCACTCTTCAAGGTTCAGTTTGCTGAAAAAAGAATACCAGTTAACTGCGTTAATATGAGAATCTATGCTGCGAAGATCCGCTTTTAAAAAGTTATAGCGGCAAGGTGTTGTATTTCTAGGCAAAGGTGGAGATGAGATAGAAAGCTCCAAAAAGAGAGGTGGATGGTGAGGATCTGGCTAAATGAAGGGTGAGAGTGAGGTGGATGCATCAAGAGAAGGGGCTGGCAATTTGAAAAAAACAAGGTCAAGTAGTTTATTATTGGAGTTTGCACTAGTATTGAATTGGGTGAAGGAGCATACGGAAAGAAATGAGGAAAGGGCAAACGACAAATTACCTTCGGACAGTATGGAATGATACTCACAATCCCAAGTAATGAAAGGAAGGTTGAAATCTCCACAGAGCAAAACAGGGGAAGATGGGTAATGAGTTAGGATGTAGCTGGAGAAATCCGCGAAGAAACGTTCATACACCATAGCAGAGCTGCTACATGGGATGTAGACACACGAAACGAGAAGGGAGAGAGCATTAGAAAGAGAGACTCGCACAATAATACACTCCACTGGGAGCGAAGGTAAAAAATCTTCACAAGAGATGCTATTAAGAGAGGCATGTACACCCTCAAGAACACCTCCACCATCAGATTTGCCAGTGGCAACACGATCTCTATCTCTGCGAAAAATTAGGTGATTGGGAAGGAGTTCACTGTTATAAATATCATTTGTCAGCCATTTCTCAGTTAGACAGATGATCTGATGCGGATATATAATTGAAGAGATACGAAGTTCAGATGGCTTGGTCCTCAAACCACGGACATTTTGATGATAACAGGACAAAGATGAAATTGTACAAAGTTTACGATGCAAGGAGGTGCGAGGCGTATTACTTGTTTCTCCGGTTACGAAAAGACACAGTGTTGTTACGCTTCTGATTGGCAGAAAACTGTTTTACCAGTACTCCAGGAGGCCAAAATTCTTTTTCCAACAGGCAATTGAGATTGGCTGGAACCGTGATTTTGTATGAAGCAATTAAACGGTTTGTCTTCCCGTCTGGAGTGAGTTTCGTGCACTGGAGCAACTCAGGTATAAAATTCAATTTAAACTTGATGTGATTGATGATATCTTCAACCGGTGTGTTATAGTCCAATCTTGATATGAAGATTTGTAAGGGTGGCGAAATAGCACGCAGTGGGTTGCCAGATTCGATTGAATTATCATTCGCTGCAACTCTAGGCGAACTTAAAGTTTCAGTGTTGTTCCGGGATGGCGATGATGCTCCAGAGGTTGAACCATTAGATTGAAGCGCTCGTGTGCTTCTTGTTATGACGGTAGGTTTCAAATTATTTGAAGTCGTATTGGCCGCACTTGAGGGGCCAGCAAGGTTTACATCGGAAGTCGATGAAGGAGGCAGATCAACTCTGGCATGCTGGCTAAGAAAAGATATTTTTCTCGCGCTGAGTCCAGCTGGTCGCGCAGCAAATTGAACCCAATGACAAGGTTATCGATTATTGTTCGCGTTTGGTTCAACTTACCCACGAGTGATAACATAGGAGAACCACAGCACTTTGGACATAGCCAATAAAGACTGAAGTTCGGGTTGTTAATGCTGTCCGCGATCGCGTTGGGTAAATCTGCACACTTTGCATGGAAAGTCAGACCGCAAAGGCCACCACATGTAATTATGGGTGTTTCGTCCTGCTTATCAATGCAGGAAGGAGCCAAACAATTTGCCATGTTCAATTATAAGATTATAATGACCAAATAAATATAATTATAAAAACTGTCCAATAAAATAATGTCAAAAAAAAGAATTGTCCAATAAATAGGGAAAGTAAGAGTCTTACGAATAATTCGCAAGAATTGATCACAATATAAGATATGTGCAAAGTATATGCAACGTAAGCACTCTTGGTAATCGCAAACACAAACCGAAAATAGCAGACTTTTAGCACGAACCACTAAACAATAGCGAACTAGTATACTATTGGTTGAGGGCGAAGATACACAAGGTGGGAGTATAAAGTGACCACGAATACGCGATAAAGCAGGAATAGAAAATTATACAGGTGGCACTGCAAAAGTTGAAAGCAGCGCAGCAAGCTCGATGCACATCCGGTTTGAGACTTAGGTAAGAAGTTCAAATGATAAAAAGAACAACAGGGGTCTCTAAGATCTAAGAAGAGCACTTGAGTCAAGAACAGAATACGGCTCCGCAAGCTTCCGAACAAAGAAAATGAATATTGTTTACTTGAGCGCACGGAAAAGTTGAAATGTTTAAAAAACAGAGGGAAACACACTCGCGCACTGTTTGGAGAAATGATCGATATGACTACCGAGTTGTAAGAATACCGACGCTGTTAGGATAAACTTCGAGCAAACACGTAAAAAGAGTGTTAGAATTCGGCGGAGTAAAGCACGCGTCCACGTCAGTCGAAAGCTCGTGTATGTCAGAAGTCGAGAGTTTATAATGGATTCTACATCACATAAAACGGTATTTAGCGTCTCGTTAGACAGATTTCTTTTACCGAGGGTTTTGCGTAAAATTGATTTTAAAACTCCTACCAGCCATCCCACTAGGGTGCCGAAAGAGGATTGAAGTGCCACTCTATCTAAGCCACAGAACATTCTATCTAAGCCACAGAACTATGTTTGCACCAAAAAAATTGGTCTCGTTATCTGTGTAGACTGTGCTAGGCCTACCTCTCCTACCTATAAATCTGCGTAACCCTTCCAAAAAGGTCTCAGTCGATAAGGATGATAATATTTCTAAATGAACAGCCCGATATACAACACACATAGACACGCAGATCCAACCCTCCCCCTCCCCACGGAAGAAAACAGGACCGGCCAGGTCGATACCGGTCACTTCAAAGACGTTCGCATCCCGGACACGATCCTAAGGCAAAGGTGGAGTTTCATATTGCAAATTTTTCGATTTTTGCTTTTTGCAAATCACACATTTAGCCACAACCTGCTTTGCAAAAGTCCGATGATCCAAAATTTCTCGTGTTATATACACGAGAAATTTTGGATAATTATCTGCGCTCCTACCTAATTTTTCGTGAGTTTCTTTTACTAGCAAATAGACTATTTCATGCTTCCCATCCATTATGATTGGACACAAAAAATTGATGTCATCCTTTCTATTAAGAATCCTAGTTTTTACAACTTTGGGCCCATCGGGATTTATCATGACTTTCAATCGATAATTTATTTGAATTTTCAAAGATTTGTTGCTGTAAACAAAGCAAAAATTTTGTCTCAGCAGTTCGAAGCTCTTTGAAAGTTACTTTAAATCCTTAGGTATACAAAGAAATTCTTCTTAGTAATTTTTCTGTGAGATTGCTGACATCCATCAAAAATCGTTGCATCAAGACTAAAAAACAAATGATTCTTGAGTAGCTCGAGAAAAAGTTAATTGCACTGAAGTTAGTATCAGTATTGGTCATTTGTGTCAAAGTCGATCGTTTTATGTCAGCTGATATGTTTTCCTCGTCGACCTCACCCTGCTCTGATAGCCAAGTTGAATCAGGCTCATATAACCATTGTGAAACAAGCCACCACCGAGACTCTACTAACTGCTTTGTGCTGCAGCCTCGTGAAGAGAGGTCTGCAGGATTCATTTTACCAGGAACAAATTTCCACGAATTCTTTTCGCTCAATGATCTTATTTCATTAACGTGATTGTGTACAAATGTTCCCCACTGCAGATCTCGATTAATTCTCGCTAGTACTGTGCTGAAGTCGGGCCAATACGTAGTACGATTAATTTTACGCGTTAATGAGCTTGTAATCGAGCTAGTTAGTCGTGCAGCAATAGATGCTGCTATTAGTTCCAACCTTGGAATGGTGGCTCCTTTAGGCGCGATACGAGATCTTGCACTCAAAAGCCGTATATTTACCAAGCCTCGCAAAAATAGCTGCTGCATAGGCATTGCCACTTGCATCCAAAAAGAATGTATTTCAAGTTCTCCCGAGTCTAGTTTACGAGGAATTTCTATGCTTTTCAAATACACTAACTTTAACATCCATTGTCTAAAGATTTCATTATTCTTGCGATCAATCGCAGCATCTCAAGCCTTTTTATCATCCCACGGCTTCCTTAACATCAATTTAGGCACCAAAGTTACTGAGCATGAAAAACTTATGGGATCATAAATACGATTTGCAATCGACAATATAACTCGTTTTGTAATGATTCCTGTGAAATCATGTTCAACCCTCAAAACATCAGGGTTTATCGAAAAACTATCGCTATCCTTATCCTACAGAATACCAAGAACAAGAGTTCTTCTATTGTCTAAGTCATCACCAGAGTATTCCCAGCCACGTAGATCGAAGCCTTCACTGGTCATAATCGACTTAGCCTCACTCATAAATTTTTTCATTTTATTCAACGAAACGTTATCTACGTAAAAAGCCTCTTTTAGTTTTGCAAAAGTTGGTTCGACCATTTGCAATTGCTGCTTTCTTCTGCTACTCTCAAAGCTTGGTACAGTAAAAGTGAAATCATCACTGCTTAAAGAAAAGGACTGCATATCAAATGAAGCACTAGTGTACAGTGTCTTAAAACTACGAGTTTTCCATTCTCGTACCAAAGAAAACGTTAAAAAATCTCAGTGTTCCTTAGCTATCGATGTTTGCAAGAATGCCTTTCTTATGTCGGCAACTACTCCCATCCCAAGTTCAATAAGATTAGGACCCTTTTCTAAACATTGGTTCAACCCCGGATATCCCTTTTCTTTCACGGAGGCATCAAATACGGGTCGGACCTGCGTTGCTGTATGTGGCTTTATTACCGGACGATGTGGTAGATAGTGACAATGTTTTAAATCAAGGTCATAAGGTATTATTTCGATGATTCCTTCTAGTTCCCATTCGCGAAAAACCTTATCGTATGAGCTAAATAGATTTTGTTTTTTCAATTTGTCAACTAGCTTATTTAAACGTGTATAGGAAACACTATAATTGTTCGGTAAATCAGAATGGTCTTCTAAAAAAGGCAATGGCACTTCATAATGCCCCTCAGTGTTAATTTTAGCAGATTCCATTACAAACTCTCTCGCTCGACACTCTTGAAAATGACGACTCTTTTTCTCTATAGGGTGCTCGAACCCGAGTATATCAAAATTCCAAAGATCGATAAGATTGGCCTGTTGTATAAACCTACTTGTTACTAAAGTTGTCGTATCGAACTTTACGTTTTTGCCGACGTTTTTTCCCATCAGTGTCACAGATTATATCCTTATTAATTACATCAAAAGTACATGCACACGAGTCATCCATACTTTTCATACAAAGCTTAGAAACGTCATGTTTTTCACTCTTAATTTTACGACACCGAATAGCGAGTGCGAAATGACGTATCAAGCTCTTATAAAACTATAGGGATGAATCCCATAAAAGGGTAAGAGTGATATGCACTTAAGCACATCAATTTCAATCAACATTGAAAGCAACGTCATGAAGAAAGAATAATTCAGCAGCAATTTATGCAGCTAGAAAATTACATGTCTACCTTCTAACCTAAACCATCTGAATTTTCGTTATCAATTTTATATTCTATGATAAATGAAAAAAATAATATATACAATGTGCACGAATGCAGGATAAATTTTTTAAAATTGTGTATCGCCAAAGCGAATACATATATTTAATAAATAATAAGTGCGTATTCTCGGTTTTATTTAATCAGAAAACCCTCAAATTGGACTTGCAGGTGAGATATGCTTCGTACTTAATTTGAATTTAACATCTTCTATATAATTTTTGAAAACATATTATTTTTATTTAAATTTACTGATCAAATACTTACCAAGCCAATCAGTAAGAACTATGCTGACAAGGAAATTGCTCACCATAATCTTAAATCGAAAAAACAGCACTTAAAACAATGCAATCTGAAAATGCGAATTATTTCTATTGTATATTTAAAACACGTGATTATTTGGGGCGATAGCCCAAAATATAATACGAGTAACATGATGACGAAATTAAAATGTGTATAAATATAACAACTTCTGGGGAAACCCCAATTTTACACGTTTTGCTTTATTGCCCGTTGGGATGCAGTTAATGTGTCATTCTTGGAATATCAGATCACTTTGAGAGGAGTTAAGGCGCAGAAATCATTTTCTATAAAAAGCTCATTGAGATATTGAAAGAATGCAAGTGTAAAAAATTGCTTGACCGTGCTTGTTGCATCTTCAACTGACTCATTTAATTCCATCAGTTAGCAGATATGAAATATACAGAGGTGGCCAAAAGTGATCGGACAATACAAGAAACAAGCAATAAATTACTTTTACGAGCATAAGCTTTGAAATGAAATAAAAATTTTTCCCTTATATAAAAGTCACTTGTATTCTCAATTAATTGCACAAAAAAATAAAACAGAAATAAAAAGAATTTCACAAGAAAATTAACAACTAATTCAAATTCACATTGCATCAAGTGGACAAAAGTAATCGGACGTTCAATTGTAATACTTTTCTTTCTGATGATTCCATTAGAACATAGGCTTTTAATATCTAGTTGCGTATCCTTTTTGTTTTATAACTTCTGTTAACCTATTGGGCATAGACTGTACCAACTTACGGGTAACGTCCGGAGTAATGTTGTCCCATTCTTCTAATAACACCGTCTTCAGTTGACTTTTATTAGTAATGTGATGGTTCCTTATTTTTTTATCCAGATGATCCCAAAGATGTTCGATGGGATTTAGGTCTGGGGATTGCGGTGGTGTTTTTAATTGACCAGGAGTGTTGAAAAGGAGCCACATACGAGCATCATGAGCTGTATGCTTTGGGTCATTATCTTGCTGGAACAAATAATGACCATCAAGACCCAATTTTTGTGCACTTTTTTTTTCAAATTTTCTTTCAAAATCGACAAGTAACCTAGTTTGTCCATAGGTTCGTCAATGAAAACAAGTTCTCCTACACCGTTGGCAGCCATGCAACCCCAGACCATTACACAGCCACCTCCGTGTTTTACTGTATGTTGAATGTTTTTGGGATGAAGCTCACTATTTTGAGTTCTCCACACCAACAACCTGCCGTCGGAGTAATAGATATTAAACTTACTCTCATCAGAGAATATTATACGAGTCCAAAAGTCGAGCGGCTTGCTTTTAAATTCTTTTGCAAAGCATAATCTTTTCTTCTTATTAACTTTGCTAATTAGTGGTTTCTTTCGAGGTACTCTCGCTTGATAACCAGCACGGCTGAGAGCTCTACGAATAGTCCGGGCACTAACATTGGTACCATTTACATCTGCTAATTGATCCCTAATACTTCTGGACGTTGTAGTCGGATTCTTTTTAACAATTCTTAAGATTTTTCGTGCGTCTGTCTCTGTTAGTTTACATGGTCGACCACTCCTAATTTCGTTTTCCACCTGATTATTTTTTCTGAACCGTTTCAAGATATCGAAAACTGTCGAACGACTTCTTCCAATTATTTTTGATATTTCAGAAAAGGATTTATTCTCTTTATACAACTTTATTATAACTTTTCTTCCATGTATACAGGTTTCTTTGCGATTCTTAGCCATGTTTAACTTTCTTCACTTAAAACTGACAAGTAAATGACTGATATCAGAAAAACACATATCAACATATAATTAGGGGAATTCCCTTTTAAACTCGGAAATGAAAAGAAAAGAATTGCTCCAAACTTCAATGACTAATTTCACACTTTTCAAAATGTCCGATTACTTTTGTCCACTTGATGCAATGTGAATTTGAATTAGTTGTTAATTTTCTTGTGAAAATCTTTTTATTTCTGTTTTATTTTTTTGTGCAATTAATTGAGAATACAAGTAACTTTTATATAAGGGAAAAATTTTTATTTCATTTCAAAGCTTATGCTCGTAAAAGTATTTTATTGCTTGTTTCTTGTATTGTCCGATCACTTTTGGCCACCTCTTCTCGCTACTTGTTTGATGACTTCCATTGAAGCAAATGTGTTGGACAGGCAAAAGGTAATTTACACATACGTAAGAATTAGTGCTAATAGTAATTATATTAATTTTATTTCAATTAGCTTCAGCAAGTATACGTTCTTGTTAAACATTGCAATCTAAGAGGCCATCCTTTAGGTAAGATACAATATGATAAAATATTTCAGTCATAAAATTTTAAACTCTTTGAAACCCTTTAAAGAGGTATTCAAAAATCCTGATGTGGATGAAAACTTACTCGAAGAGACGAAATGCTCGGTAGGGTGCGTGATGAGAAAACTAGATATGGTAAGAACGATTATTGTGATCTGATTACGATTCAAAATATATAAAATTTTCTAATTAGATTACAGAATATTATACCCTGAACATGGATGGAGTAAACAAAATGAAATTGTTCTTTAAAGATAATTTATCAATTAACCACGCAGGCTTAAGATGCACAAAAAAGGAAATTCACCGAACATGCGCTAAAGTTCGAGGCAAAAATGAGTAAGTAGGGAATACGAGTATATGTCTTTTGATGAGTATTGGAGACTAAATTGCACCATTTTATTTCAGTTGTGATTTCGCAGGCAAATTTTTCACCTGTATGGTTGAGCATTGCTATGTTGGCAGAATTCATAGCAGTTATTAAGTCGTGTAATTTATCGCTACCACGTAAATTTTGATTTATCATTTTTAGAAATTAAAAGCTTTATAATAAACTAGCCTCAATTTGCGCTGAGTCTTTTATGTTTTCGATTGCTCAAGATTTTGAGGATTGTTCGCGTAAACACGATCTTGTGCATAGCCCCATAAAAAGAAATCCAAAGGTGCTAGATCGCAGGATCTTGCGGGCCAATCGACATCACTCAATCTCGAAATTACGCGTCCTGGAAATTTCTCTTGCAAAAGTGCTCGATTAGCCTGTGTTGTGTGGCTTGTGGCTCCGTCCTGTTGGAAGCACATGTTTTCCAGATCATAATCTTCAATTTCTCTCCAAAAATAATCGGTTAACATCCGTCCATAGCAGTCACAATTAACTGTAATGGCTCTTCCTTGATCGTTTTCAAAAAAATACTGGCCAATAACACCACCAGACCATAATGCACACATAATGACACTTTTTCCGGATGCAAAGGCCTTCTGCGATCACCTGAGGATTTTGAGTTACGTAACCACTGAGCGAAAAATGAGCCTCATCACTCAAGAAAATTTTGTTCGAAAAATCGTTATCAATGGCTTGTTGTTCAATCACCCAATTCGCATGCATTCTGCGTTGTGTATGGTCTTGAGACTTAAGTCCTTGAGTAAGGTGGATTTTATACGGATGGAGAAGCAAATCCAAATGCAAAATCCGCCACAATGAGCCGTAAGACAAGCCCAAATGTTGAGCACGTCGAGGAATCGGCAAATTCGGGTCTTTCTCCACACTTTGAGCAACGACAGCGATATTTTCAGCAGAACGAATGTTGCGATGATGCACAGGCCTTGCAATATCAATATCCGATCCAGTCTTTTCAAATTTTCTCACTGTGTTTGAAATTGTTTGCTGTGTAGGTCGATTATGTCGACCGTTATCGGCTCGTAAAGCCCTAAATGTTGAAACAGCAGAATCACCATTTTTATAATAAAATTTAATAATTTTAACGCTTTCTTCGACTGTTAAACGATCCACATATCTAAATGGCAAACCTTCAACTAAAAAAAAACATGCTTTGGATGAAACTCAATTCTGACTGATGTCAAATGGCAGGGTTATACTTTCCTACCACGAAATGGATACCCTGTACTAGCTAAACGAAAGCCCAAGAAATTCTACATCCTATCTTTGCGAGACAGAATCCGTGAAAACATCCTTTCAGGTGCAAAAAACCTGGGGCAATGTTGCCAAATAGGTCTCGTAGTCCAAGAGCGGAGTGCAAAGTGCTGCCCCCATCGAAATACCGGCTGGAATCAGTTTTAAATAACATTTTAAACTAGCTAGACCCGAAGCGCCTGCACGCCGAATGTGCTGCATAAGGGCGCTAGAAGTCTACTTCTGGTCCCACTTCTGGTTGAAACAACCCTGCAACACAAAATCCTTAATTGCAACGTCCTGGTCGAAGTTATGTGCAGTTGTATTACTGACAGACTGACTCAACATTCTCTTGTGTAAAACCAATTTAAAAGAATTTCAATCCACAATAACATGGCACCACAATCTCTTTTCGAAAATCATATTGCGTATCTAGCGAGCAGGAGAAACGTTTGATTTTGAATAATCTTTATCATGATAGCATAGCATAGCGAAATGTACATACCGCCGATTTCACACCAAATAAAAGTTTGTTTGGTAAACTTCCAAAAATCAACATTTTGCCTTCTCCACATAGGTGCAAGAAGGGAGACTGCACGCGATTTCCGTTGCGAACCATCAACAGGGCTGCAATCCCAAATTTATATCTTTTTCGCTCTATTGGGCCTGAAGTGCCATCTTTTCAGCAAAAAAATGCTAGAGTAAAAATTGCATTAAAAATTTAGGCACTAAACTCCCACTCGTGTCAACTAACATCCCCTAACCCCTTCGGAAACTCCTTTTGCTTTGTCCGTAAAGAGACAAAACGAAAAGAAAAATATAATTTGAAAAAAGCAACGCTATTTATTTGTTTTCCGAGAAATATATTGTATATATTTCGGGAGTAAATGTTCTCCCTTCTTCAGTGTCTAATTTTTTCTGAAGAGAAACCCTCAAGATGTACAATATATATGCTAAAGCTAATTAGTTATTCATGACCGTACTTAACAAAAGGATGTATATCAATGAAATAACAGGTCATAAAAGTAGATATTAAATGTGGGTCAAGTGAATTTTAGTGAAACTATTAATTTATTTAAAAAAATTTGTAACCTGAACTTAATTATTTAGAAGTAATTTTAAAAGAGGTGAATCTCCATTGCCAACATCATCATTTAATCGTTTTTCCATAGGTTGCCGCATAATCCAAAGTGTCTCGTACGCGTCCAGTTTCCTCAAATCTCGTATTTCTTTGATAACTTCCAACTGCTCCCAATTGACGTTGTGTCCTTTGCAAATGTGACGAGCTACCGATGATCGAACGTCTTTTACTTTATTTCGTTAATGCTGATCGTGCTTCTCGAACATGCTCGTTGAACCGGACTTTCACGCTGCGTTTTGTCTACCCAATATATACTTTTTCGCATTGCTGGCAGTTAATCTTGTAGATCCCTCGCTTTTCATGTTTGCTCCTTATGTCTTTGATTTGCGCTACGTTGGTTTTAAGCTGAAACGGTGAGCTTCTGGTCACCATTTGGATGCCGTTTTTCCTCATCATTCTATTCAGGACACCGCTAACCTCCGACATGATCATTACTGCTCTTTGCGTTGGTTCGTCCTTGAGTGTACTCAGTTTTGTGAGCTTGCCTTTTTGTGCTCTTTTTTCCATTTTTTCCCCATCTGTTTCACTAACATGGGGTCGTATCTATTTTTGACAGCTGTGTCCATGATGTAATCTTCCTCTTTTTTCCGGTTTTCTTAGCTTAAGGGGACGGTAATCATTCGATGTAGCCAAGTCCGGAAAGATGCCAGCAGTAATGATCATGTCGAAGATTAGCGGTGCCCTGAATAGAATGATGACGAAAAACGGTATCCAAATGGTGACCAGAAGCTGACCGTTTCAGCCTAAAACCAACGTAGCGCAAATCAAAGACAAAAGGAGCAAATATGAGAAGCGAGGGATCTACAAGATTAACTGCCAGCAATGCGAAAAAGTATATATTGGGCAGACGAAACGCAGCGTAAAAGTCCGGTTCAACGAGCATGTTCGAGAAGCACGATCAGCATTAACGAACTAAAGTAAAAGACGTTCGATCATCGGTAGCTCGTCACATTTGCAAAGGACACAACGTCAATTGGGAGCAGTTGGAAGTTATCAAAGAAATACGAGATTTGAGGAAACTGGACGCGTACGAGACACTTTGGATTATGCGGTAACCTATGGAAAAACGATTAAATGATGATGTTGGCAATGGAGGTTCACCTCTTTTAAAATTACTTCTAAATAATTAAGTTCAGGTTACAAATTAATTAAATAAATTAAAACAAATTAAAAGTTCCACTAAAATTCATTTGACCCACATTTAAAATATAATTTTGTGACCTGTTATTTCGTTGATATACATCCTTTTGTTAAGTATGGTCATAAATAACTAATTAGCTTTAGCATATATACTGTACATCTTGAGGGTTTCTCTTCAGAAAAAATTAGACACTGAAGAAGGGAGAACATTTACTCCCGAAATATATATATTTGTCGGAAAACAAATAAATAGTGTTGCTTTTTTTAAATTATATTTTTCTTTTTGTTTAAATTACAGCGCTTAAACATGGAGATTTTCAATAGACAAAACGAATTAAATTGCAGAATTTGATACTTAATTACTAGAGATCGCTCTAATTTGAGGTCAAACAAAAGCGACGAATTCTGCTTTCAAACAATAACATGCAGCCACTCCTGCCTGCGGGCATATGAGGAGGCTGCACGCAATTTCTGCTCCAAGCCATGAGAAAGTACTGGAGCTTGAAAATAGTACTTTTCTCGCCTTACTGCATCTGGAGTGCAATATTTCGGGTTCGAACCTACTTCACTTAATTGTATGATCTAGCGTATGAAATTGCTGCATGCAAATCTGCCAGCTGAGTCAGTAAAGCTTCCTTCCCCCTTCCGTAATTCATTCTGCCTTGCCAACAAGGAGACGAAACCAAATGCATTACAGGGCAGAACGATTAATTACTGGATATTGAAAAATAGTACCGCTCAAATCAGACATTAAATGAAAGCGGATAAAGTCCGCTTTAAAAAAATTATATGTACTACATGATTTCTTGTTGTTTATCTTACCAAATACTAAACAAAAGTCTTCATAGCTGACAAAATAATCAATAAGATACAAGCTCGGTATGAGGTCAAATGTTGATGTTTCATTAAAATGACGAGTTGATACGCCGTTCAGGCTTGATTTGAAGTCCGAAACTTTTGCTCAACGACCTCTGAAAATATTTGATTCCCTCTTTTAGGGTTTGGTAGATGAACCAATACAAAATGTGTTCCAATCAGGGCGAGTTTCTGCAAACTTTCACCTATAATCCTGTTTCCATTTCTATCCGGAGTCGTATTATCAATTTCGATACCAGCCCTATTGAGAGGATTTATCTCATCACTGGCGACTTCAAGATTTGGTAACTCGAGACTTCCTACAGAATAAGCTTTTAACTTTCACGAAAACGCCATCTGAGTCTTGTGGGCTTGACCCTCTCTGTTTTTCTGCCCACTGGTTACTGACCTCACTCCTGAAATATGAATGGAATAATTTCCGGACATTCTGCAGGTGTAATTTCAACAAAGCCAACGAGGGATGGTTGTAGTTCAAAAATCGCCGAAAAATATTGTTGACGCATGTAAGAAAAAAGAAACTCCACCGTAGACGGTCCCAAGCCCGTTTGAGAAAGGAGGAGAGAGCCCCTTGTTTCCCCAAACCATAGCTTCCATGATTCCTCATCCCAGACCCCCCAATTAAATGGTAGTAAATGCTCTCGAAGTCGCACATTGGAATTATTGGTCCCCCAATAATTGGACATTAAATGCCGAGAAATGCTACTAACTATAAATACATCAACAGCTCTGTTACTAAATCCTACTTACAACTCCTTTGTTGGGGCGCAGTGTGAAAGCGAATCTTCTGCGCCTGATAACGGAATCGACGGAACCATGCCTCCGGAACGGTGGTTGGGCGACGGGCTAACTCCCCGTCCCTGGAAAATCCTACAATGTTTCGAAACTTACAGATGGGCCTCGGAATGGATTGGACTCACGGCAACGACCTCCCAAACGAAAAAAGGACTATGGCATTGGATCCTGGAATTTTAGATCGCACAATCACCCTGGCGCTGTTAAGGACCTTTTACAACAGGCCAGTCAGTATCAATAAAAAATACTGGCAATCAAGGAAACGAATTGGACTCGAAACGACATTCCAGACATGAGATCGCACAAAATATTCAAAAGTGGAAGCCTACTGGAAAACGAGAAATCGGAGTGGCCTTCATTGTGGATAGGTAGTTCAAATCGCACGTTATTGATTTAAAGGCAATCAATGAGCGGTTGTGTGCGATCCATATAAAAGTGAAATTCTTCAAAATTTGGCTGGTCAACGTTCACGCCCCGACCGAAGAAAAGGACGAAGAAACGAAAGAAACGTTCTACAATCACGTAGAAAGACTAGTCGACTCATTGCCCACAAACGACACAAAAATTATTCTGGGTGATTTCAACGCTAAGGTTGGCAATGAGCTATCTGATCGGGAAATGACTGGAGAACAAAGCCTCCACGATGAAACAAATGACAACGGCCAGCGTCTGATTGACTTTGCATTTGACAGAAATCTAGTTATACGTTTGACTTGCTTCCCACATCACCACATTCATAAAATGACCTGGGTATCACCGGATGGTAACACACAAAACCAGATCAATCATGTTCTGATCCAACAACGTTGGGCCTCGAGCATACTTGACGTCCGTACCTACCAAGGAGCCAATTGTAACTCAGATCATTACTTTATCAAATTAACCTATCGATGTCGTATGTCAAAGGCATATTCAGCAAAGACCAGCCGGCTATAAAAATTTGACATCAAAAGGCTCCAAACGGCGTCTGCGGCCAAAAACTTCACGGAGACCCTCGACAACCAATTGGCTTCCATCTTATCAGACGCATCGTTGAAGACGACCAACGAGCTCTGGATGGAAGTGAAAGCGGCTATTAGAACCGTGGTAGAGCAGATGATTGGACACCAAGCCCGGCGTTTGATGATGAGTGCCAGAATGCGTTAAATAAAAAGAATCAGGCGCACAAAGAATACGTAGATTGGAAAACAAGGGCGAAGAGAGAACACTATGAAAATCTCAGAAGAGTAGCGAATAAGATAATTAGAACTAAGAAAATAAAATACTATGACAACCAATTGAGAAGTATCGATGTAAGTCTAGCAAACAACAACACAAAACAAGCATACAAGGTAAAGAAAAGCCTACAGCGTGATCATCAGCCCAAAACCATGCTCTGTCGTGATGGTATCGACATTATCATCGCTGATGAAACCAAGATTAAAGAAAGATAGGCATCATATTTCAAGAACCTAAGCACAGCTCCAGAATATCGAAGCCTACAAATGTTTCCGAAAAGCCTCCATTGGCTCCACCAAATCTGGGTGAAGCTGTTTCCAGCATCAAAGCCCAAAAAAAAAAAATAATAATGGCATTCACCTCCCTACCCAAAAAAAAAAATTGTGTGCGGTCTTTCGAATATGACCGTAACCAGTTGGGCAGCGAACCATAGATGTCGAAAATACGAAGTTTATTCACTAATATTTCATGGCTCATTCGATCGAACGCTTTACTGAAATCTGTGTATATAGCATCAATCTGGTAGCCTTGCTCCATATTATGAATAGTGGTGGTAGATCTATTTTTAGGGAAGCCATGTTGCTGTTCATTCATATACAGTTCAATAATGGGGGAAATTTTACTGCACATACTTTTTTGGAACAATTTGGCATAGTAGAAAGGATAGCAATACCTCTGTAGTTCTCCACGTGCCGCTTATCGCCTTTTTTGTGAATTCGTGTTATGAATGATGGTTTCCAAAGTTTGGGGAATGTACCAGATGTTAACTATTTATTAAAAATAAGGAAGAGAGGTCTAACCAATTCATCTTTGCAAAGAGACAGAAAGCAAGAAGGAATAAGGCCAAGGCCGGGTCGTTTAAGTGGATAAAAATCTTCAATAGCCTGAAGAATTTCATCTTCAGAAATGGCAATGTTTCCAATTAAGATCTTTGTGACTATTCCCAACGACTCTAAATGAGGTAAAGTGACTGAATCAGAGTAAACATGCTGAAAATGATCAACAAAGAATTCACAGATCTGCTCGGTAAAGGATGAGACAGAGTCATTGTATTACATTAAAGAAGGATAACCAGATGTTTTTCACTTTTTTGGGATTGGAAATAGTGTCCTCTGCTATGACGTTAACGTAAGTTTAATAAGCCTCTTGCGTTTTAATTTTGAATTCAAGTGCAATTTCATTATACTTACTTTGAGGCCCATCGCTTACATACTATATTTATCTTTTCTAAGGAACCTGTATAGTTTGTTTCTCTGGTTATGTAAATGTCTTAGATTACTCCCCAGCCATGGTTCTGAAATCTTATCTTTTTTATCTTGATTTTCGGTACGAAAGATTCAACGGCGTCAAAGATTATATTGTTACATGTACAAATAATTCTGCGAGCTACTGTCGCAATTGTTTTCACAACAATGAAGAACACGAATTCACTCGAAACCCCGAGAACCCAACAAGCATGATCAACATCTGCAAGTGACGTCACTCCATTCATTAATTTTCTCGGTAGAACATTCGCCAATAAACGAGAAATGGGTGAATAGGTAGAGACCCTATATAAAGGCGAGCTGAATGAATGGGGGAATAATCATTCATTCGACCGCGATAAGAACTGCGAAAGTGTGTGGGAAGTGTGTTTCGTAATAGTGAAGTGATTTAGAAGACAATTGCGATAAGAAATTTATGGACAAGTGTTAGATTTTATTTTAATAATGAAAATTAAAATTAGTGAAAGTGTTAAACTGATTATTGTGCATTTTCTTGAATTAAATAAACTCTTTTAACTTAAATTAAAAGACATTGCGTTTTCACTTTCCCGGAACGTTAAAATTATAGGCCGCGAACCAATAACACACGACAGTGGTGTCGAGAAGTGAGATAGAAAATTTCGAAAGTGAAAACATTTAAACATTTTTAAACTGCACAGTTGTGAAATCTAACGTAAAAACTGTTGAAAAAAAAAAACAAAAAGCCAATACAATAAAAATGCCACGAAACTTGCATCTAAGAATCAATGAATTGACCATGTCGGAGCTCAAGGAAGAGTTAGAACAGCGAAATCTGGCTACGCAAGGTACAAAGGCCACACTGATTGCACGCTTGCGCGACGCGATCGAGTCGGAAGGCGTGAATCTGGATTCGGGTGAGTTCTCAGATGCGGAAAAAGGCGCAGAAGGTGGAGAAGTAGAAACACCAAAATCGAAGGAGCCAGAAAATGCGCTAATGCAAATGTTGATGCTGATGTCATCGAGTCTGACTGCGAAGCTAGATGAACAATCAGCGCAGCTAAATGAACAGACATCCAGTTTAGCTGCGAAGCTAAACGAACAATCAGCAAAGCTGGACCAACAAGCAATCGAAATCAAAGCAGACATCAAGGCAGACATCACACAGAAGCTGGAGAAACAGTCAACCGAAATAAAAGCGGAGCTCGGTAGTCTCAACAAGCAAATTAAAGGCGTCGAGGAAAAGGTTGAACAGGTCGAGGAAAAGGTTTACCAGGTCGAGGAAAAGGTCAGCCAGGTCGAGGAGAGAATCAACAATGAGATGGAAAACATGAAAAAGGAATTGGAAGCAGCAAAGGCAGTAGTAACCGCCCCACCAGCCCCAATTATAACGGCAGCGCAAAGCTCATCTAGAAATGTACAAGCACCA
Organism: Odontomyia ornata; assembly: GCA_963969285.1. Lineage (NCBI taxonomy): Eukaryota > Metazoa > Arthropoda > Insecta > Diptera > Stratiomyidae > Odontomyia > Odontomyia ornata. The sequence continues at coordinate 222,258,243 of OZ017742.1, forward strand.
ATATTCGATGGGCAAACGGACTGGACTATTTACAAAATCCAGTTTGAAGCAGCCGCTCGCATAAATCACTGGAATGAGCAGGAACGAGCAACTGCATTGATTCTTGCCCTAAGAGGTCGAGGAAAAGGTCAGCCAGGTCGAAGAAAGAATGAACCATGAGATGGAAAAAGTGAAAAAAGAATTGGAAGCTGCGAAGGCAGTAGCAACCACTTCACCAGCCCCGCTTATAGCCGCAGCGCAAAGCACATCCAGAAACGTGCAAGCACCAATATTCGATGGGCAAACGGTCTGGAGTATTTACAAGACCCAGTTTGAAGCTGCCGCAAGGGCAAATCACTGGAATGAACAGGACCGAGCAACTGCGCTGATTCTTGCTCTAAGAGGACCAGCTGCCGAGCTGTTGCAGACGATCCCCGTTGAATTGCACTCAAACTCGAATGCTATAATGAATGCGCTCGACATGCGTTATGGAGATGATCATCTGAAGCAGATTTATCGGTCACAGCTAAGGCATCGGGTGCAGAAGCCTGGTGAAACCCTACAGCAGCTAGCCCAAGACATTGAGCGACTAGCACTTTTGGCTTACCCAGCCTACGACCCAGAACATCGAGATGATGCAGCGACAGAGGCATTCATCAGCGCACTAAAGGACCCGGAATTGCAACAAGCCGTGCGTTTAGCTCAAAAGCAAACGGTTAAGGACGCATTGGCTTACAGTCTGAACTTTGAGGCAGCGAAAAATGTGACTCGTACCACTGCCCGGGTTCGTGAAGTAGTGACAGACCAGTGCAGGTGTGAACGCGTGGAAATCGAGCGAGACCCGCATGTAAATGGTGCGCCTAGATACTGGAATTGCGGAGAGAAGGGGCACTTGCAAAGAGACTGCAAGAAGCGAAGAAAACCGAGCTATTGTCCAGGGTGTGCAGCTAGGAGGAGATCCAGACCGAGTCAGGAGCCCAGAATGGAAGCCCTTCAAACAGAGGGGTCGGGAAACATGTAAGAGCCAACTTCGTGGGGCAGAGGTTGGCTAGGAGGATTGACGTCCCCAGCACCACCATCACCGTGTCAAGACTACATCGTGGAGAAGCGGACTTATGCCTTCCGGGTCAAATTGACGGAGAACACTGCACCATAACAATCGACACTGGTGCTACCCGATCGATTATCCGACCAGACCTAGTTAGACAGCAACAACTTCACAAGGGCAGAATTTTCTCACTACGGACAGCTACGGGAGAAACTGCACCTGTTCATGGAGAGGTCAACCTCCAGATACAGTTGGGAGACCTTGTGTTCCGACATAATTTTCTGGTCGCGAACATTATGGATGACTGCATTCTCGGAATGGATTTTCTCCGACTACATGGAATCACGTTAGACTTGGGCAAACGTGTGTTGAAATGGCAGAATGTCGAAGTACTGATGGAGGATCCTAGCGTGCAAATCCCCAAGATGAATGTAGTGGTATGTACTGACACTGATGTACCGAATTCCTCCGAAAGCATTGTATGGGCCAAGCTTGATGGTGATTCTGGAGACCACCGATCTTATCTGATAGAGCCAACGAAGACATCCGCATTGCGCAGCTTGATTGTAGGACGAAGCCTTGTAAGATCTTTAAGGTACGGATATGTGTCGGTTAGAGTCCTTAACACCGCAGACTCAACCACAAGCATCAAAGCGGGAGAAGTCATCGGCAGCTGCCAGCCTGTTTCCACCATCACCTCTTTGGAAGCTTCTCACAACCATCATTGGAAAAGGAGGCAAGACACAGACAAAGCCCGGGAATCCACGTCTGCAATATTGAAGCAAGTCAAATTGCCGGTGCAGCTATTCAAACGAGCTTCTGATCTGGTCACCAAGTACAGTGACATCTTCTCAACAAGCCCGGATGACCAAGGCCGAACGAGTCTGGTAACTCACGTCATAGATACACAGGGAGCCAAGCCGATTCGACAAGCACCCAGACGCCTCCCTATAGCCAAACAAGGAGAAGTGAGCGCGCTGATCTCGGACATGGAAAAACAAGGCGTTATTGAACCTTCCGTCAGTCCATGGGCCGCGCCTGTAGTTCTAGTAAAGAAAAAGGATGGTAGTACTCGTTTTTGTGTCGACTATAGGCAGCTCAACGACGTCACTAAGAAAGATAGTTACCCGCTCCCACGCATCGATGACACCATGGGCACTTTAGCCGACGCAAAATGGTTTTCTACACTCGATCTCAAGAGTGGCTACTGGCAGGTAGAAATCGACAAGAAGGACCGCGAGAAGACCGCATTTTCAGTTGGGACCGGATTGTGGCAGTTTGTGGTGATGCCATTTGGGCTTTGCAATGCTCCAGCCACTTTCGAACGCTTGATGGAATACGTGCTACGTGGTCTAACCTGGAAAACCTGCTTGGTGTACCTAGATGACATCATCGTCATCGGGAGAACGTTCGAAGAGCATGTGCGGAACTTAGAAGAGGTTTTCTCCAGACTGCGACTGGCAAATTTGAAACTTAGTCCCGACAAGTGTACTCTTTTCGCAGATGAAGTAAAATACCTGGGACATGTCGTATCAGCAGAAGGGGTCAAAACAGACCCTGAGAAGATTGAAGCCGTGAAAAGCTGGCCATCACCAAACAACAAGCGCCAACTACGAAGTTTCCTGGGTCTGGCAACCTACTATCGGAGATTCGTCAAAGACTTTGCCAAAATAGCTAAGTGTCTCCATCAGCTAACCGAGAAAAATCGTCCGTATGTCTGGAACGAACAATGCCAGACAGCCTTTGAGACCCTGAAGGAAAAGCTGTGTGAATCACCCATGCTGGCGTATCCGAAACCCGGAAAAATGTTTGTAGTTGACACTGATGCAAGCAACGGCGGTATTGGAGCTGTACTCTCCCAGCAGATCAATGGCGAAGAAAGAGTCCTCTCGTATTACAGTCGAGTTCTTTCAAAAAGTGAGAGGAATTACTGTGTGACCAGGAAGGAGCTATTGGCTATAATAGAGGCCACCAAGCAGTTCCACAAGTACCTATATGGCCAGAAATTTGTTCTTCGAACGGACCATGCATCGCTGAGATGGCTACTTAACTTCAAAAACCCCGAGGGACAAGTTGCGAGATGGATCGAAAGATTGCAGTCGTACGACTACGAAATCGTTCATCGAAAGGGCGGAGTTCATGGAAATGCTGACGCCCTATCTCGTCGCCCATGTCCAGCTAACTGCAAGCATTGCCGACGGATTGAGGAAAAGGAGCCGCCCGTTGATCTGCGACTGATAACGGCTGAATTCGATGAAGGTTGGTCATCGGAGGAGATTCGAAATGCCCAGCTAGCCGATGAAGACATCGGACCATTGCTCGTATGGAAGGAGACGACTGGGCGACCTGAGTGGAAGGACGTTTCAACGCATGGCGCAACCCTGAAAAGCTATTGGGCACAATGGAACTCCCTTCAGGTGGAGGGTGGTGTACTCAAGCGGAAATGGGAAACGGCGGATGGCAGCTCCTATAGGATGCAAACTATACTACCCAAAAGCCGAATCCACGATGTGGTTAAGGAAATGCATGAAGGATCCTCGGGAGGCCACCTTGGTGTTAACAAGACCTTAGCGAAATTGCGGGAACGGTTCTACTGGCTCCACGCTCGAGAAGACGTAGAGGACTGGTGTCGCAGATGCACGATTTGCGCTTCCGTCAACGGCCCAAAGCGACGACTGAGAGCACAAATGCAAACCTATAACGTAGGGGTACCGTTTGAAAGGATTGCTGTTGACATCGCTGGACCCTTTCCTGAATCTGAATGGGGAAATCGATACACGCTGGTTGTAGCCGATTATTTCAGCAAGTGGCCCGAGGTCTACCCCATTCCCAACCAGGAAGCAACTACTGTACCCGAACAGCTAGTGTTAAATTGGGTCAGTAGGTACGGCGTACCTGGCGAACTACATTCGGATCAAGGCCGAAACTTTGAGTCACTAGTTTTTGGCGAAATGTGCGAGCTGCTCGGAATACGGAAAACGAGGACAACACCGCTGCATCCCCAATCCGATGGAATGGTCGAACGTTTCAACGGCACGCTCAATAAACACCTTGCCAAAATGGTTGACGAGAACCAAAGGGAGTGGGACCGACATATCCCCTTATTTTTGATGGCGTATAGAGCCGCTGAACATGCGTCGACGGGCCAAGCCCCAGCCAAAGTCATTTTTGGAAAGTCTATTCGTTTGCCAGCCGATATAAAGTTCGGAACACCCCCTGAGAAACCCCAAACGGTCTCGGAGTACGCAAGTGATCTAAGACAACGGTTGAACCAGATACATCGGACAGTGCGAAAACACCTCGAATCGGCTACTGACCGCATGAAGACCAGGTATGATCTAAAGGCTCATTCTACTGGCTTCCAGCAAGATGACTTGGTGTGGCTTTATAACCCGCAACGGCGAAAGGGTAGGTCTCCAAAGTTGCAACATAATTGGGAGGGACCATACCGACTTAGAAAGCGAATCAACGACGTCGTATACCGAATACAGGAACATCGTAAGCCGAGAGCTAAAATGAAAATCGTGCATCTGGACCGTCTTGCCCCATATTACACCCAGGGAGAATTGACTACAACTGGCGACACATCTTTTCGGGGCGAAAAGAACTGAGGTGGGGGCAGTGTTACATGTACAAATAATTCTGCGAGCTACTGTCGCAATTGTTTTCAGAACAATGAAGAACACGAATTCACTCGAAACCCCGAGAACCCAACAAGCATGATCAACATCTGCAAGTGACGTCACTCCATTCATTAATTTTCTCGGTAGAACATTCGCCAATAAACGAGAAATGGGTGAATAGGTAGAGACCCTATATAAAGGCGAGCTGAATGAATGGGGGAATAATCATTCATTCGACCGCGATAAGAACTGCGAAAGTGTGTGGGAAGTGTGTTTCGTAATAGTGAAGTGATTTAGAAGACAATTGCGATAAGAAATTTATGGACAAGTGTTAGATTTTATTTTAATAGTGAAAATTAAAATTAGTGAAAGTGTTAAACTGATTATTGTGCATTTTCTTGAATTAAATAAACTCTTTTAACTTAAATTAAGAGACATTGCGTTTTCACTTTCCCGGAACGTTAAAATTATAGGCCGCGAACCAATAACACGCGACAATATGATAAAAGGTGGATAGAGCCGTATCCAAATCTAACGTTGACAGAGTATCGTTCCAGTCGATACTGGATAGAAGACTATTAATGTGTGTGTATTAAGATCACCAGTAATGATAATTTTACCGTAATCATTTGTCATTGCAATGATATCGCTTATAATTTTACAGATATTGTCGTAGACAGTATCGTTCGATTTAGGGGGGACATAAAACACGACAATAAACAAATTAGATTTTTGCATTTTTATTTTGACCACTTTATGCTGGAATAAATTATGCGGCGTGCAGTTAACTGGCTCGCTGATGAAGGAGTTATGTGTGGCAATCAATACACCGCCCCTTCGCAACTGGTCAGTGCTAGTCGGATCTCTGTCGTCTCTGTAAATCCTCCAGTTACTATCCGGAATTTCTTCATTAATGTGAGAATCTCTGAATCGAGACATAGGATCTCTTTCCTCCTGGTCAGCCATGACACCATAGTGGCCTTGACTGAAGGAGGCAGAAGAGAATCTAAGACTGGCTGGGTTAAGTTGTTTGAGGCAGGTGATATTGGTTGAGTAATAGACCCAGACGAAACAGGAATCAAGTCTTCTCCACGGATACAATTCCTATATCTACCCTGATCAGTGGATTTAGATACCAAGCAGGGACCAGCATCCAATTCTTGTGCACAAGATGCCACAGAATCTGAAATTGTTTCAGATTCCCCAGCACGTACACAAACGGAGCGCAATGTTGTGTCGGCCGAAGAAGTGCGATTAACATTCGATTGTTTAGGCGAAAGAGAAGTGGTTTTAGAGCTGGGGTTGATGTGATTATTGATTGATGGATTGAAGTTACTATCTAAGATTTTACAATTATGCTTAAGGCTACTTGCCTACCGGACGGGGTTTTCCCGGTACGATGGAAGGTGGCGAGGCTCGTGCTGATCAGCAAGGGGAACGGAAATCCCGAATCGCCGTCTGCATACCGCCCGTTATGCATGCTAGACACGGCTGGGAAAGTGCTAGAGAAACTTATCAAGAGAAGACTCACTGACGCGATTCGTGCTGCTGGGGACCTATATCCTCGGCAGTACGGCTTTAGAGCAGGACGTTCTACCATTGATGCGATTGCAGAGGTGGTGAACGCGGTCCAAAAGGCAGAGGCATATAGTCGCACCAAGCGACGGATCGTCCTGTTGGTGACACTCGACGTCAGGAATGCCTTCAACTCCGCTAGATGGGTGGATATTCTGGACACGCTGGAAAACTCTTTTCAAGTTCCAGAATATCTAATGCGGCTTTTGAGGAACTACCTAAAGTACCGAGGCCTGCTCTACGATACGACGCAGGGCCAACGAAGGATGGAAATTACATCGGGTGTTTCCCAGGGATCTATCTTTGGTCCGGACCTGTGGAACGTGTCTTACGACGGGCTACTGAGACTTGAGATGCCAGATGAGTCACGCTTGGTTGGCTATGCGGATGATGTTGCGGCTCTGGTCGCTGGACGCACAGTTGAACAAGCGCAACTTAGGCTAGGTATGCTTATGCGCCGAGTGAGGGACTGGGTGACTGCTCGCGGGCTGAGTTTAGCACTGGAGAAAACCGAAGTGGTCATCTTGATAAAAAAGAGAATCCCTAGAGTAAGGATGATCAGTATTGGAGACATACAAATCGAATCGAAGCCAGCGATGAAGTACCTGGGGCTACTGATCGACTCGAAGATGAGTTTCTCTGAGCAAATCAGGGCAACTGCTGAGAAGGCTGCTTTGGGAATATAGGCTCTCAGTCGACTTATGGCCAACGTAGGGGGTCCCAGCCCTTCAAGAAGACGCCTCTTGATGAGTGCTGTAGGGTCAGTGCTACTGTACGGAGGAGAGGTATGGGGCGACGCTCTCAGCAAGGAGGTATACCGAAAACGTTTGGCACAGGTACAGAGAAGAGGAGCACTGAGAATTGCATCTTCGTATCCAACAGCCTCTGACTCGGCGGTGAGAGTGATTGCAGGCGTGATACCAGCGCCGAAACGAGGATGCGAGGGAGATAGTTGTCCGCGAGGAGAGACAGTGCTCGCTCAACGATTGGCAGCAGTCTTGGGTGAATTGCACGAAGGGAAGGTGGACTGCGCGCTTCATCCCGGATGTGAGACCGTGGCTCAATCGAAGGCATGGTGAGACTGACTTCTATCTGACCCAGCTTTTGAGCGGGCACGGGTGTTTTCAGTTTTACCTGCACAAGATCGGTAAGCCACGGTCTCCTGATTGTCGGTTTTGTCGAGGAGAGGAGGACAATGCCTGTCACACATTTTTTGCGTGTACAAAATGGGTCAGGCTGCGAAGGGAACTCTACAGGGAGACGGGAGAGCTCACCCCGGATAATATAGTTGCGGTGATGCTCGAATCGGTTGACAAATGGAACCAGGTGGCACATTATGCTCGGGCAGTCCTAAAATATAAAAGGGACTCACAGCAGCCGAGGGCACTGGAGCTGGGGGATCGCTCTTCTGGCATTTCCTCTTCCCCTCTCCCCTCCCGCTAGGAAAGGGACTCCCCAGCTTGAAGACGCCCCACGGCGTAACAAAACGAGACCTTGCCCGAAGTAATGTGTCAAACTGTTCCAGGCTGGGTTCTCAGTTTGACAGGGGAGATGTTTAGTGGGTAGTCCAGTCGCGTATGGGAGTCCCACACTCTGTGCATAGATAGCATTCACCCCCCTACCAAAAAAAAGGCTACTTATATTACCACTATCTTTGGATTCTGGGCCAGTAGTGTATTCGTTCCATTGTTTGAAAAGCAAGCTATTCCAAGAACAGGCACCATTTTTCTTCATGAATTTCTTAAATAGCCAGGTGGAAATAGATACCTTAAACTCACGTCGTCGCTGATGCTTGCATTCATTGATAAAAAGGACGTCTACTAACAACTTCTGAACTGAAATTGCATTGTTGAATTTTCTTGAACCTATAACAAAAAATATGTTGTACTCAGCTTGCTGTTTTGAGTCTGAAAGTTTCTGTATTCTGCTATCCCACTCTACATCGGACCAGAAGTTGCCAAACTTGTAGATGCATCGTGGACTACGTGGAGTAGAGGGCGTTGTGTTCTGTAGCAATGGTTGAGAGATCGTTGGCCTAGTGAGACTATTTTGTTGATCTTGGAGGAGATTGCTGCACATCTTTTCGAAATAATTTAGTTTCGACAGCATCTGAGACAAATCTTCTTCGTCTTTAGGTTTGATTAGTGATGAGGTCGTTTTTACGAGTTTATTACGATGTTTTTCTAGCACTTTTTCAACTATATTTTGTAGTTTCAAACGATACGTGTCAAAGCTTGACAGCAGTCCGAGTGTAGTTGCTTTTGTTATTTGAAAGAAGATGGAAAAAAAAGAATTTCGTGTGATGATAAAATATTGCTTTTTGAAGGGAAAAAATACAGTTGAAGCAAAATCTTGGCTTGATAAAAAGTTTCCGGGGTCTGCACCTAGAAAATCAACCATCATTGATTGGTATGCTAAGTTTAAACGTGGTGAAATGAGCACCGAAGACGGCGAACCCAGTGGCCGCCTAAAAAGGTTGTCACCGACGAAAACATCAAAAAAGTTCACAAAATAATTTTGAATGACCGTGAAGTGAATTTTATCGAGATAGCGGACATTGTGAAGATATCATCTGAACGTGTATATCATATCATTCACGTATATTTGTTCATGAGAAGGCTGTGTGCAAAATGGGTGCCGCGCGAGCTCACAATCGATCAAAAGCAACAACGTGTTAATGATTCTGAGCAATGTTTAAGCGCAATAAACCTAAATTTTTGGATCGATATGTGACAACGGATGAAACATGGCTCCTATATTTCACTCCAGAGTCCAATTGACAGTCAGCTGAGTGGACTGCACACGATGAACCGAATTCAAAGCGAAAAAAAAACACAACAGTCAGCTGGCAAGGTTATGGCATCAGTATTATAGGATGCGCAAAGTATAATATTCAGTGTTCACCTCCAAAAGGGCCAGACCATCAACAGCGATTATTATACAGCGTTATTGAATCGTTTAAAGGATGAAATCGTTCAAAAACGGCCCCATTTTACCGGGGACTTTTCAATTGGCTCGTTAGCAAAAAATCTCGTCGTGTTTTTATACATATTAGTTCGCGCACTGAGGTTATTTTTAATGTCAGTGAATAAAATCCACTTACAAGAATTCAAGAGAAGAACGAGGTAAACACATTATGGACTTGTTCCAAAACAATAAATTACTTTCCGCAAATAAAAATGCAAGTCGTTTTATATGAGTTCTACGTTTTTATAAGAATTCACGCACTGAGGTTATTTTTAATTTCAAAGAATAAAATACAGCACTTTAGTAAGTAGGTCATGAGTAAGACACTTAAAGCACTTTAGTAAGTAGGTCATGAATAAAAACAAAACGCGTGCTGTGGTGGTAAAAACACCTTGTATACTTGTGATGACTAAATTCTTAATAAGGTCTTGATTACGTGAGCACGATTTTAAACGGAGTGGATCAAAAACACGTCCACACGCAACGACGGCTGCTAATTGCATTACAGCCCGCCATGAACCGTCCGAGGTTCTTAATTCTTAGGTTTTGTTGACATTTTGTACCACGTAGTCCTTTTGTGTTTTGATGTTATGTGGACTATTTTCCGACGATACCGAAGCAGAAGAAAACAGGCCGATGTAACAGTCAAGTTTATTAAGACAGACAGGCTGATGTTTGTTCCGTGGTGACCAATGGTTGACAAAGAGGTAATCTGATTGTCTTCAATGATGTTTTGTTCTTGTTTAATGCAAGTTCCAAAGGATTCCTCGGCTTGATCTTTGGTACTGAAAAATTAGGAATGTTTTGTTGCCTTATTGTCTGATGGAAGACAGGCGGGTGTGGAAGCATGAACACGGAAAGGTTGCGCGTAGCGGCATTCCAAGAGGCAGTGAACAGAGAATATTCAACTCCAACACTACAGTCCTGCGAAAGCCTTATTATTCCAGTATCATTAAGAATTAAGTTTTTGCGGTCACCTTGACAAATAGCTTGCGCTGGGGTTTCTGATGGCGTCGTAAACATCCAGGTATTGGGTCGTGCGGTTTTTTCCAGACTTTACTCTTTACTCTGAAAGTGTGTACTGCACACGGGTCTCTGCCGAATACCTTGTGTATCTCATTGATTACGCAATTTGGTTTTGAATCCACATCACAGAGTATACTAATGTCCACTAGGTATTGATCGGCTCCGATCCTGGAGAGGTCGTCACTAGAAGCTTCAAAATACTGCTGCAAGTTCAAGTTGCAAGTTCACGCCCAAAATCACTGATGGTATGTTGGATGTGCTTGATGCATTCTAGAACTGGTGTGGCTTTTATCAAGTTGTACGGGTGGTTGTCGATAATGGGAAGCAATTATTTATTTATTCATTTATTTAAATTCCATTTAACTGATTAAAAAAATATAATCCAATAACAAAATGGAACAAACCAAATAGAAAAGAAAATTAATGAAAATTAGAATTAAGTGTTAAAGTCAATATAAAAAGTAATTCAATGGTACTAACAATAATAAATATGTAAGTAAAATTAAATTAAAGCACAAAAAAGTCTAATATTTACTCCAGTTGAGTTTTAAGAATCAGGCTTCTTAATTTCAATTTAAAAACTAGATATGAGTTGGAAAAAGGGCCAGTCTCAAGTTTATCATGATTCCTTACGATTCGTATAATGGGAGAGTGATAATATAAATTTGTACGGGCATACGGTGGTACGGTAAAATTGTTTGTTAGAGAAGAACGCGATGATTGACAAAAACGTAAGTCTGCAAACAATGTTAATGAAATTTGATTGTGGCAGAGTTGATACAGAAAACACTGATCTAGAAAGATACGACGGGTTGACAGAGTAGGCAAAGGTAAGAAGGATAAACGACAGTCATAGGGCTGATATGGAACTTTGAATTTGTAAAACAAGACACGAGTTAATTTGCGCTGGACATTCTCTAACGAGTTAATGAGATAGGAGTGTCGGGGAGACCAGACTACAGAGCAATATTCGAGGATAGGACGGACAAGACAGACAAACAATCAAACGGGGGTAGATATATTTATCAATTTATGAGCATGCCTGAAAATAAGTCCCAATATTTTTCAAGGCCCTAGTAGTCACGATTAAAATGTGTGCATCAAAATTGAGGCTAGGATCAAAAGTAACGCCAAGATCCTTAGCAGAGCTCACAGCAGCGAGTGGGACTTCATTCAACATATAGGTGAAAGTCAGCGGAGAATGATTTAGATTAAAAGTCATTTTATAGCATTTGGCAACATTAAGACAGAGGTAGTTAGACAAACACCAGTTACTTAGTGCAAACAGGTCCATCTGAAGATATTGACAACCTTGTACAGACCTGATAGCTCGAAAGACTTTAAAATCATCGGCATACAGTAGGCAATTGGAGGCAATAGCCGAAGGAAGATCATTTATAAACAATAGGAATAGGAGAGGACCTAAAATGGAACCTTGAGGAACACCAGAGGACGGATCGAATGGAATAGAGGTAGTTCCACAGTAACTAACACAACATATATGAGAAGGTAGGTAAGAGCCCATCCATGATAAGAGTTCAGTTTGTAACAGAGAAGTTGATGGTTGATCGTGTCAAACGCCTTCGAGGAGTCAGTGAAGATGACATCAACCTGCAATCTATTGTCTGTCGAAATCGGCAAATTCAATTAAATTTGAGGTCGTAGAGTGACCTTTGAGAAACCCATGTTGTTCCTGCGACAAGATAGGGGTCAATGAAACTGAAAGCCGGTAATGTATCAGACGCTCGAGTAATTTTGGGAAACAGGAAAATAAGGAAATAGGACGATAATTGGACACACCACTTTTAAGAATAGTAACAACGTTTGCTCTTTTCCAATAAGTGGGGAAAATACTAGTCTTTAGACTGAAGTTAAAGAGAAAAGCCAGAGGGATACAAAGTGAAGACGCTAATGACGACAAAAATATTCGGTAAGCCATCAGGACCAGGTGATATATTATGCTTAAGTGAATTAAAGAAATGTCAATGGGTAGAAGTACGGGTGTATGAACTGGATCGGAGACATGAGAAGAAGGAATAAAATTTGACGAGAAGAACTGAAAGAACAAGTTGGAAATATCCTGTGAAGAAGAGTTAACGATATTATTCCAGTGGACTGAAGGAGGGACAGAAGAGGAGGACTTGGAGGATCTAATATATGGCCAAAATGGGTTCGCATTATTCGCTATGAGGGAACTCTCCAGGCTACTGGAGTAATTTTTCATTGCAGTCTTTAGTTCTTTTTTTACTACACGACGCAGATCACAAACGCGGGCTTTGGATTCTTCAGTCCCACAACGCTTGAAACGGCGGTGTGCTTTACTTTTAGAATTTAAGCCACAAAGTACTTGTTTAGTTAGCCATAGTTTCTGCTTTACTTTGCGAAGAGCTTGTAAAGGTGTGAAGTGTTTCATCAACTCATAGAGGTAATTATAAAACTAACTCGGAGCTTCCTCATACTCCAAGTTATCGAAAAACTCCTGCATGTCAACCAAGCTCAGCTCGGAGGCTAGAGCTTCGTAGTTTGCATTGAAGAATATGAATTTTGGAGAAGAAGCAAAAGTACGACTTGACAAGGGTGCAATGGAGAGATCGAGCGATAATGGCGGATGATGACTATCAATAACCACTAGAGGTTTTAATGCAATGGAAACAGATAGACAGTTAAGGGGAAGTTAGAAAGAACAAGGTCAAGTACCCGACCATTAGCGTTAGAGATATTATTGAATTGCGATAGTGAACAGAGTGATAGAAACGAGGAGAGGGATAAAGAAGATGCATCGGTTGATGAAACAGGGCAAGGAATGTTCTTCATCCATTGCACTGTTCCCAAATTAAAATCACTGCACACTAGAATTAAAGATTGCGGATGATGCAATAAGACATAAGAGGAAAACTCGTCAAAGAATATCTCATACACATACAAAGGAGAGTTGCTAGGTATGTAGACAGAGGAAACTAATAAAGATGTATTGTTAGGAAGGAAGATCTTGACAATCAACAATCCACAACACGGGAAAAGCAAAAATCAGCATAAAGAGAGCTACGTACTGTATTACTAACAGCTACAAGAACACCACCTCCACTTTATTTGCATAGGTCAAGTCCCGATCACAACGGTACATATCAAAATCAAGGGAAATTTCCGAGTTTAAGATGTTACTATTTAACCAGGTTTCCCTAAGACATATAAATACATCTTCGCTGGGTTGTAACAACAAAAAGAGCTTATCAAGCTTGGTCCTGAACCCTCTTACATTTTGGTAATATACTTAAATATTTGAAGTTAAGCTACAGTCATGAAATCTTATACTAGTTGGTAGGTTGCGGTCTTCCCGGTGCACGAAAGGACTTCCTTCTTCTTGAGCTGAACGGTTTAGTAAGTACTCCAGGTGGTCAAGCTTCAGGATTCGGAGTAGTATCACAATTTGAGGGTACTGTAAGCTTGAAAGAAGCTACCACTCTGTCCTCCAAATTATCCTTAGTTAATTTGTAGCAACTCATAACTTTAATAGCTGGCCCAAATTTTTTATAAACGTAGTTTTTTAGGTAGTCCGCAGTTGTATGGTAGCTTAAGCGCGAAATAAAGATCTCCTTTGGAGGCGATACGATGTCAAGTGTCGGGACTTCATCATCCGAAATCAGAGTAGCCACAGCCAATGTGTCAACACCAGATGAAGGCGGAAGACTAGGCGAAGGATTATTTTTGGTTTTAGGGATCGCCCCCCCGATTGACTGATGAGGGTCCCGGAAAGCTATCACATGTCACAGATAATTCATTACCAACCATATGCTGAGTTGCTGCTGAAGCCACAGGAGAACTGGAACACGACGTAGTAGTCTTAGAACAAGCAGCCAGGTTCGGGGTTTTGAGGGCCGATAACTTTGCCAGCGATTTACTTCGAGTTAGGATGCAAGGTCTTTGTACAGGCGTAATTGAACCACTAATGCATTTCTGCTGAGCTGTTGGCATAAGTATTTGCGTCTGGTTATTTACGTCAGTGATATTCACTGAAACCAGAGGTTTGGGTGACGCGTCCTCTGTAAATCTCAACGGGGTCTCAAATTCCAGACATGCACTTGAGTAGTTAGTTTGAAGCTGTTTAAGCTCTTCTGCTAGCGGTTTGATTGTTTTATCAGCTAATTTCAGTCTGGAAATATATGCTGACAAAGAAAAATGCCAATAAGTTGATACTAGTATCGTCAGAATTGATTCGAATGGGTTCGATTGCCTATATAACATAAGATCTGCATGTGATCTGGAAGCAACGTTTGTGTATGGTTGATATCTTGAAGAGCATTATTTGTTCTAATGCATTCCCAGATGCTTGTTGGTAAAGCAAGGGCAGATAGTAAGCTAGTATACTTCTGTGAACTTCTTGCAGGTAGTTTTCTGCTCGCTGGTACGTAGCTAAAAGGTTAATACTGGTTTTATTGCGATCGATGGTTTTGTACCAGCGGCCTAGCTCGTTGATTCGTTCTATACCTCTTTGCAGCTGGGCTTGAAACCGTTTTAGCTGGGTATCAATTCTACCTGAGGTACTGTTGAGGGTTTTCACTGCCTTTAGCATGAGCTTGTCCTGACTGTTCAGGGAATGTATGATTTTCTTTTGATTCTCAGATAAACTGTTAATGTTTTTGTATACCTTGTCATTCACACCGAAAAGAGCTGTCAATAGAGTTCCGAGCGCGCCTCTTCCCATTCTGTTATGCAAAAATTTTAAGGTAAGAATTTTTTGGACAACTTCTTCCTTAAGCTCCTCCAAATGCTGGACTGATTCAAAACTGTCAATTTCAGTTGAGATACTAGAGCTAGCTTGACACAGTCCACGGAATTTCACTACGACCGCTTCTATGTTATTTTGATCGTATTGAAGATTAGCAGTTGCATTTTCAACGCTCCTCTGTAGAGTCGTGCGGCTCCAAGGTGTTCAATGTAAAACCCAGTCGTAAGTTGTGAGATATTAACGTCATAAATTCATTTGTGAAAACACATAGAAATCTACTAGGAGGGAGTATAGTAATTTAGAGGCTATTCCTGCGGTTTGTACATTTTTTGGAGTGGGTTTTACAGATTCGGCTTTGGATTTTTATGCGTAGTTTGATAGACACCCTGACAAAGGCGCGATTCTGGGTCGTTTCCTTTTACTTGAATCTGCAGTCGCTAAAAGCGTAGCCGATTGATGTAGTTGTTCAGGTTGTTCTTTAGGAGGCTCCGGTATTTTGTTAGTAAACGGCAGATTGCAAATTTTGGTGACAGGGCGTCTATTGACTCTACCGTGAAGCTTGATGGACACAACGCGGACAATATCATCTGATCCAGGATATACGACCGTCACTCTTGCGAGTGGGCAATGCGTAGTAAATTTATGATATTCGTTATAGATTGCATGAATCAATCGCTTCGACGATATGATAAGCATTTTCCAATACAAATTAATTTTCCATCGACTTTTTGAAAAATTATTTAATTTTTCTCCATACTAACATGTTGAATATAATATGAAATCTAACAATTATACATGAGCATCTAAGTAATCAGTTTCCACAAAGTTCACAGATGACCCAGAACAAGTTAATATTACATGCAAGATCTCATTAGCATTATTCTTAGCAAAAAGCTTATCAATCCACTGAAAACTGATAATTTGATTTTTACAACAACCTTTTTGCCTATAAAAGCTGCAGATTATGCTACGTACGTTTATTGCGAGCTGTTTAAAATTTGAGTACACACTTCTCCATTTTGTTGCACATTTGCAAAATGGATAAAAAATTATTGTTTTCGGTGTTGCTATTATTGATCGCATCTATTGGTTTAATCCAAGCAGGAGTTTTAGATCGAGAAACTGTAAGTGATTATTTATGTGTAATATGTTCAATAAAAATTTTCTGCACCAATTAAACTTTAGCATGGACCAACCGAAAAAGAAGCAGAAGACATAAAATCGAAACTTCTCAAAGAGTGTGGTGGAGATGATCTGTTTACAGGTGCAATTTCTTCAAAAGTGACAACGGCAAATTAAATTTTTTTTTATTTCAGAACCTAAAAATTTAAGCAATCGCGAAGAAGCTGACAGATTCATTCGTAAAGCAAAATGTACGACATCTTGTATACTGAAAAAAATAAATTGGGTAAAATTAATTTAGAAGGATTTGAAAAAAAACTCCTTCCCTATTAATACTTTGCAGGTTACGGATGATAATAAAATCAACAAAACAGTTGTTAATGAAGTTGATCTAAACGATGAAAGCCGGGGGTATATCGTGTTTGGCTGCTCAAATGAGGACTTCTTTGATAAATGTTCACATGTTACGGATCCAGATGCGTATGTTTCATATGTTAACATGCGAGATAATTTACAAATGTTTTGTTTTTCCAGGTGTGACTATGCAGCCAAATTGATGCGATGCTTCAAATCAGTGTGTGAACAGAAATCAAAGTGATTGAGTGTTATGAATTGAAAAATATTGGTAGCAATAAAACAACATCAATGTTAGTTTTCCCTAGTTTTCTCCTTCTTAGCACTACAGCCCCTTTCGGGCCTTCGCTTCCTGCAAACAGCGCCTCCAACTGTCTCGGTCTGTTGCCCGCGTCCGAGCAGCGATGAACTGTCTTCGTCGACCGAGTCAGACCAGCGTTTCCTCGGTTTCCCCACTGGCCGCCGGCCATAAGTTCTCCCAACGAATACCTTCTTGGGTATCCGTTGTTCGTCCATACAATTCATATGTCCAGCCCATTGCAGCTTCCGCAGTCTTACAATCGTTGAGACCTCCGGTTCGTTAAAAATTTCGTACAACTCATGGTTGTATCGAATTCGCCATTGGTCCCCGTCAAGCTTCGCTCCGATTATTCGCCTCAGGACCCGTTGCTCAAAGGCGTTGAATTTATTCACGGATGCTTGGGTTAGGATCCATGTTTCACACCCATATCATAACACAGGTCTTATCACAGATTTGTGTGCAGCTGGTCTTCAAGATCATCAAAACTGAATAGAATATCTTATTTGCGAGCTGTATTCTTCGGCGTATTTCGTCTCTTTCATCGCCCGTTTTCGTTATTTTGGCGCCTAAATACACAATACAATACTTTTCTCGCCTTACTGCATTTGGAATGCAATATTTCGGGTCCGAAACTACTTGACTTAATTGCATGATCTAGCGTATGAAATTACTGCATTCAAATCTCCCAGCTGAGTCACCAAAGCTCCTTTCCCCCCCGTCCGTAGTTTATTCTGCATTGCCAATAAGCAGACGAAACCAAATACATTACAGGGCAGAACGCTTAATTACAGGAGATTCCGAAATCGTACCTCTCAAATCAGACATTAAATGAAAGCGGATGAAGTCTGCTTTCAAAAATTGATATGTATCAGATAATTTCTTGTTGTTTATCGTGCCAAATATGAAACAAAAGCCTTCATAGCTGACAAAGTAATCAATAAGATTAAAGCGTGGTATGAGGTCAGATGTTAATGTTTCATTGAAATGAAGAGTTGATTCACCATTCAGGCTTGATTTGAAGTTCGAAACGTTTGCTTCAATGACCTCTGAAAGTATTTGATTCCGTCTCTCAGGGTTTGGTAGATGAACCAACTCAAAATGAGTTCAAATCAGAGCAAATTTAGGCAATCCATCACATATAATCCTGTTTTCATTTCTATCCAGAGCGTACTATTAATTCCGATACCAGCCCTATCGAGAAGATTTATCTCATCATTGCCGTTTTCAAGATTCGATACCTTTATTCGAGACTTTCTGCAGAATAAGCTTTTCACTTTTACGAAGACGCCATCTGGGTTTTATGGGCTAATACCCCTCAGTTTTTCCGCCCATTGGTTGCTGACCTCACTCCTGAAGTATGAATGGATTAATTTCCAGGCATTCTGCAGATGTAATTTCAACAAAGCCAACGAGGGATGGTTGTACTCCAAAAATCGCCAATAAATATTGTTGACGCATGTAAGAAAAAGGCTTTTCAGTCTTTTTAACCTTGTAGTGGTTGGTGTTTCATATCTTTCCGTATTGTATCGATGTTTTATCTTGGGAACTACTTTCTCAATCGTTTCCAACGTCAGCTTCTCTAATTTTGACAAATAGATACCTATTTCATCGCTAGTTCGACTCCCGTCATCAGGAACCATTGAACAAGCGTTGCCATCATCAGGAGGAGGACATTGCTTCTGGTACTCTCGATTAAACTTCTTTGAAACTCTCCCCAATCCGTTTATTTGAAATTCTACCCATGATTTTCATTTTGAACTGGAATGAGGAAAACATTATCCGTTGATGGTTGGTTTCTATTACGATCCCGTTATAGCCGCTATCATAAGAAAGCACCTGCAGTTTCCGTTGAGGACTATTAAAGTTGAATTTAAGTCTTGCGTCAGCAATGCAGAGGTCCAAATATGAATTTGTCCTAGGTTATGTTAGGAACTCCAACCCATATGGATTGCCATGTATTGAGGTGAGTTTTAGTGAGAAGGATGCTGTTAGGCTTTTGCTTGACAAGGAAAAGTCAGGTCGATGTGGACTGACAATGGAGTTAACGTTGATCGAGATGAGGTGAAGCCTGTCCATGGGAATGTGACTGGAAAGCAAGTTATTTTGAGGCATTTGAAAGACCTAAACGCTGGGAAACAAAGTTAATTTTGGAATCTTGTCGATCGATAAAGAATTTAGTTGCTGGCAAATTTTAAGGAGCAGCCCATTATTGCTACTTGCATTATTCAC
The DNA here is from genome assembly GCA_963969285.1 of Odontomyia ornata. Classification (NCBI taxonomy): domain Eukaryota; kingdom Metazoa; phylum Arthropoda; class Insecta; order Diptera; family Stratiomyidae; genus Odontomyia; species Odontomyia ornata. Next base: position 222,277,193 of record OZ017742.1, read on the forward strand.
ATTATTTACATTGTTGTCTGCTGGCCCTCTAGTAGCAAGTGAAAATGACACCCTGGGCTTGACGAAGTTGGTAGGTATCATACTGCGTTGTACTTGACTTTGTTTTGGAGTAAATTTTACTTTTGCATCTTTATCGCAGGGGCATCATCGATATGATGCCATGTTATATTTTTACTTTTTTACTAGCCCTAGTATTAGAGCTATAAAGCCTTATTGCTTCACTCCAACACGCTTTCCCTTATCAATCTCCCACTCAGACTCCTCCATCGCACTCCAGTTAAAGATATGTTCTTTTCATTGTAATCAGACTTTTTTTTATTTAAATGTTTTTTGTTCTATATTTAGAGTTTATACATGTTAACTTAATGACTATTCGACTTCCGCTGTCGTTCCGTTTTGTTTTGTACGTTGCCTCGTTGGTCGGGAGCCGCCTGTCACTGGGGCCACCTTGCCCTTCCCGGTCTGTATTTGAATTTGCTTGCGACGCCGGCACTCCAGCCCCAGTTCACTGACCAGGCACCGGAACTTGCCGCGCTCCACTGCAGTTGTTGCGAACTTGGCGAGTCGTTTTGCTTCGCAGGTGCGTTGTCGTAACTGCACCTGCCAGGCTCCACGCAATGTCGTTGGTTTGCCCTCTACCACCTTGGCATCGAGCGGCTTCTTCTGCCGGGCCCGGTATTCAGCCTTGCCGATTGGTTTGGGGGGGGCTTGGGAGTCCACTGTAATGGCCTCTGCCAAACTTGGTCCTGACGGCATCTAGGGCTCTAGCCAAATAGCTAACCAGAGCACCTGGATATGAGGGGATGGGTCTAGGCACTTCGTCAACTCGACCAAAACCAGGCGCAAGGCCAACTGGTTTTTAACCAATCTGTTACGCAAAGCCAACCAACAGAAAGGTTCTAAGGAAATTTGTCTAGGTGCAAGGCCAATTAGACAGGACCAGGCGCAAGGCCAACTGGTTTTCTTAATAAATGAGTAGGCGAAACCAACCACTCGAAGCAACTAATGATAGCCGCTTGAATTTTCCTAGCCTGCTTTGCTCTTTATATATGATATTTTGGCTTGCTCAGCGAAATTGTCTTTCCCTAAATCGTGGGAAAGAAATAATTTGTACCGCACTGCCGTTGCCGTTGTCTTGGATATCCTTACGATAAAAATTTTTAATTAAGGTTGTTGTATACAACTGTTCAATTTTCTATGGAACGAGTGTTTGTATTCACTGTCCCATTTATGAAAACTAGGTTGATGTATTGGTTGTTCCATTTTCTGTGGAAACTAGATTGTTGTATCAACTGTTCCATTTTCTATGAAAACGAGTTTGTTGTTTACACTGTTCTTTTTTCTGTTATATTCAAAAATTTTGTTGTAGTGGATCAATAATGTTCTCTAATCATTAGAGAAATTTCTATCGTAACAGCTGGATGACTAAAGACACCGCAGTTCATTCAATATAGTTTTTCTATGGCTCCGTTTGAGCCAATTTGCACTTGCCGGGAGTATGGACATCTTTACACGTTACACATTTGTATTTCATGGCGTAGTTGGCAGCCGAATGACCGAATCTTCGGCTTCTATAACACTAATTGACCTCGTTCTTCTGGAGACGCTCCCATCTCACCACTCGGAAGTTCAAGTACCTTATTTGTTGAAGGGTATTTGGACTGCTTTTGCTCGAAGTTTAAAATTTACACTGTGATTATAAAGTTATTGATTGGCTTCGTGCCAAGATCACCGCCCAACCCCGCCTTAATCGAACAACTCAGCTCAATTAGCCTACCTTTGGTTAATTGGTGTATTTAACCTTTCTACTAAATCAGCTTTGGAATTGCAACTGAAAGAAATGCAGGATTCCATTAACTTGCTGTTTGCATAGCTTTCAATCCAGAGTTAACAGCCGCAGTCCATAGGTTACTCTGTTCACTTCAATCAAAGTTGCTTGGTTGTTTGGTTTTGACCAAAGAGTCAGGGACCTATCTTCAGAGGCCATTAAATCGGAAAAGTGTTCAAACAGGTTTAATTTCTGAGTTTGAGGATTCAGCCGCAAAAATTGTTGCAAGTTCAACCTCTGTAGCAGCAATATGTAAATGATAACAAGAGATAACATTGCCAAGCTTAAATTTACTAAAGTTTTTGGGTATTTATGGTGAATGGCTATCATTTTTGGACTTGCTCATATCTTTAGTTTACTATCGAAATTCTCTTATGAAAGTAGGGAAGTCGCACTATTTAGTGGGTAGTTTAGCTGGAAAGGCTTATCAGTTATTTAGACGATTCACAATCAATGATAACACCGAAGCTTCCACTCCTCAGGATATTTCCAACCTATTTGCCGAATATTTTTGCTCTAGTTTTTCCTCTTCTAATATACTACACTCCCCCATAAACTCAATTCAAACTTATCCAGCATCAATGACATCCTACTCCACTGATCTTTCTGAAGTTTAATCCCTTATTAACTTGCTCGATCCAAATGTTAGTCCTGTTCCCGATGGATTGCCTAACATATTTGTAAAGCCTCTTTGTTTTTCTTTGTGTTTTCCTCTATCCCTTATATTCAATCTCAGCCTTGGTACTGGCACCTTTTCAATGGATTGGAAATATGCAAATGTTGTTCCTATCTTTAAAAACGGCGGCCCATCATCTGCCTTAAACTATCGTCCCATATCAGTCCTCTCCAGTTTCTCTAAGCTGTTGGAACGACTTGTACGCAACAAGCTTCTTGAGTCATTGAGTTCAATCGTCATACCACAGCAACATGGATTCTTGAAGGGTCATCTAACTTCCTCGACCTTGGCTGAGTTCGAAGCTTATATTGTAAGAGCTCTAGATAGATAGCTTGAAATTGATGCAATACTCACGGATTTCTCCAAAGCTTTTGACTCCGTGAACTATGTTCTTCTCTGTTAAAAGTTAGCTTTGCTCGGCATATCCGGTTCCCCACATTCTTGGATTTCATCCTATCTATCCTCTTGTTCATGTCGTGTTAATCTCTATAGCACAATCTCCTTTCCATTCAATCCAACATCTGGCGTCCCTCAAGGATCAATCCTTGGACCTCTTCTTTTCGTACTGTTTATCAATGATCTTCCCTCTGTAATTTCCTCTTCTTATATCCTGTGAGCTGATGATTTCAAGGTATTCCGGATAATTAGATCCCTTGAAGATTGTCAGCAACTCCAAAAGATCTCTTTATCGTCTATAACTGGTGTAATACAAACTTCCTTCGTATCAATGTTTTCAAATCTTTTATAATGGCATTTACTTTGAAAATTGTTCCTTTCACTTACAACTACATCCTTTGTGATGTTTTTCCTCTGCAGACTCATGCAAAGATCTTGGTGTAATATTTGACTCCAAGCTTAAATTTGATACCCATATTTTTAGCATAATTACCAAGGCATCAACAATTTTGGGTTTTATTATGTGGCGTTTGCACAAGTTTGCAAATATTGCTACCGCTGTTTGCTTATTCACATGTCTTGTCCACTCGCTTCTTGAGTACTGCTCAGTAGTGTGGTCTCCTAGACATTAATATCTTATGAGCTCACTAGAAGCTGTTCAGCGTAAGTTTACCCGTATTGTGTTCTTCAAATTCAACTTAGCTTATGAGTCTTATGTGCGTCGTCTATCCATACTTCGTCTCCCTTCTCTGTCGTCCCGTAGAACCTTCTTAGATCAATGTTTCCTGTATAAGTTGTACCATCAACAAATTGCTTCAACTCTAAGCGAAGACCGGCACGACATATTGTATGCTCGTCCCAGTCGGTCTAATAACATTCTCGAGTTTCCGTACGCCCGGACTGATTTATATTTTCAGTCAATTATACCACGAATCATCAGAAAGCATAACAACCTTGAGCTTGGTTCTCTTTAGACGCCCTACTTGATTTTTAAAAATAAACTACAGACGTTACTTTTTGTGAATTGCGATTAATATTTCCTTATCACTCAATTTTTCAAACTTTCATCTAGCCTCTAATTTCTTTTCTTACATGTTTTGATTAACTTTTTTTCTGCTTGATTTTGTTGTATAAATGTGTCTTACTTTAAACGATATTTAATTGTCTAAGTCTATTTTGTAATTGGATTTTTGTCTGTTAAATGGATTCAAATAAATAAATAATTTTCTACCGGTATTATTCTAAATGAACGTTCCGACAACAAGTAGTGTATATTTCGTTAAACGCTCAATACAAGAAACTGTTTGGCATACCTTTCCCTAACGTTCGTGAGGAGAGACAGCGCTCACGCAACGATTGGCAGTAGTCTTGGGTGAATTGGACGAAGAGAAGGTGGACTGCGCGCCTCACCCCGGATGTCAGGTCGTAGCTAAATTGAAGGCATGGTGAGGCTGACTTCTATCTGACCCGGCTTTTGAGTGGGCATGGGTGTTTTCAGTCTTACCTGCACGAAATAGGTAAGCCACGGTCTCCCGATTGTCGCTTTTACCCAGGAGAGGAGGACAATGCCTGCCACACATTTTTTGCGTGCATAATATGGGACAAGCTGCAAAGGGCCCTCTACAGGGAGACGGAAGAGCTCACTGTGGATAATATTGTCGCGTGTTATGGTTCGCGGCCAATAATTTTAATGTTCCGGGGAAGTGAAAACGCAATGTCTTTTAAATTAAATGAAAAGAGTTTATTTATTTACTCAAAATGCACAATCACTCATTTAACTATTTCACAATTTTAATTACAATCTAACTTTCACTTGTCAATTAAATTTCTCTAACAACTGTCTTCACTTAACAATCAACGAAAATCACTCCACTATTACTCGATCAATATCGCTCTTCAATTCGCTATCGCAGTTTTTACTATATCGCGGTTCTAGTGAATGATCTCCCCATTCATTCAGCTCGCCTTTATAAAGGGTATCTAGCCATTAACAACACATTTCTCGTACATTGGCGAATGTTCTGCCGAGAGGTACCTAGTATATTCGAGCAGGTAAATGAATGGAGTGACGTCACTTTCAGATGTTGATCATGCTTGGTGGGTTCTCGTGGTTTCGAGTAAATTCACTTTGTTGATCATGAGGTTCTTAATGGTTGTGAAAACAATTGCAACATAGCTCGCAGAATTATTCTGCATGTAACACTGCCCCCACCTCAGTTCTTTTCAACCCGAAAAGATGTGTCGCCAGTTGTAGTCAATTCCAGATGCAAGATTTTCATTTTGGCTCTCGGTTTCCGGTGTTCCTGTATGCGATAAACGATGTCGTTGATTCGCTTTGTAACTCGGTATGGTCCCTCCCGATTATGCTGCAACTTTGGAGACCTACCCTTCCGTCGCGGTGGGTTATATAGCCATACCAAGTCATCTTGCTGGCAGCCAGTTGAATTTGCTTTTATATCATACCTGGTCTTCATGCGGTTAGTAGCCGATTCGAGGTGTTTCGCACTGTCCGATGTATCTGGTTCAACCGTTGTCTTAGCTCACTTGCGTACTCCGAGATCGTTTGGGGTTTCTCAGGGGGTGTCCCGAACTTTATATCAGCTGGCAGACGAATAGTCTTTCCAAAAATGACTTTGGGTGGGGCTTGGCCCGTCGATGCATGTTCAGCAGTTCTGTATGCCATCAAAAATAGTGGGATATGTCGGTCCCACTCCCTTTGGTTTTCGTCAATCATCTTGGCGAGGTGTTTATTGAGCGTGCCGTTGAAACGTTCGACCATTCCATCGGATTGGGGATGCAGTGTTGTTGTCCTCGTTTTCTGTATTCCCAGTAGTTCGCACATTTCGCCAAAAACTAGTGACCCAAAGTTTCGGCCTTGATCCGAATGGAGTTCACAAGGTACGCCGTACCTGCTGACCCAATTTAACACTAGCTGTTCGGCTACAGTAGTTGCTTCCTGGTTGGGAATGGGGTAGACCTCAGGCCACTTGCTGAAATAATCGGCGACAACCAGCGTGTATCGATTTCCCCACTCGGATTCAGGAAAGGGTCTCGCGATGTCAACAGCAATCCTTGCAAATGGTACTCCCACGTTATAGCTTTGCATTTGTCCTCTCCGTCGTCACTTTGGACCTTTGACGCGAGCGCAAATCGTGCATCGACGGCACCAGACCTCTGCGTCTCCTCTAGCATGGAGCCAGTAAAACCTTTCTCGCGATTTCGCTAAGGTCTTGTTAACACCAAGGTGGCTTCCCGAGGATCCTCCGTGCATCTCCTTAACCACATCGTGGATTCAGCTTTTGGGAAGTATAGTTTGCATCGTATAGGAGCTGCCATCCGCCGTTTCCCATTTCCGCTTGAGTATGCCGCCCTCTACCTAAAGGGAGTTCTGTTGTGCCCAATAGCTTTTCAGGGTTGCGCCATGCATTGAAACGTCTTTCCAATCAGGCCGCCCAGTTGTCTCCTTCCATACGAGCAATGGTCCGATGTCTTCATCGGCTAACTGGGCATTTCGAATCTCCTCCGGTGACCAACCTTCATCGAATTCGGTCGTTATCAATCGCAGATCAACGGGCAGTTCCTTTTCCTCAATCCGTCGGCAATGCTTGCAGTTAGCTGGACATGGACGGCGGGATAGGGCGTCAGCATTTCCGTGAACTTCGCCCTTCCGATGAACAATTTTGTAGTCGTATGACTGCAATCTTTCGATCCATCTCGCAACTTGTCCCTCGGGGTTTTTTGAAGTTGAGCAGCCATCTCAATGATGCATGGTCTGTTTGAAGAACAAATTTCTGGCCATATAGGTACTTGTGGAACTGCTTGGTGGCCTCTATTATAGCTAATAGCTCCTTCCTGGTAACGCAGTAGTTTCTCTCACTTGTTGAAAGAACTCGACTGTAATACGAGAGGACTCTTTCTTCGATATCGATCTGCTGGGAGAGTACAGGTCCAATACCGCCGTTGCTCGCATCGGTGTCAACTACAAACATTTTTCCGGGTTTTGGATATGCCAGCACGGGTGATTCACACAGCTTCTCCTTCAAGGTCTCAAAGGCTACCTGGCATTGTTCATTCCAGACACACGGACGATTTTTCTCAGCTAGCTGATGGACACACTTAGCTATTTTGGCAAAGTCTTTGACGAATCTTTGATAGCAGGTTGCCAGACCCAGAAAACTTCGTAGTTGGCGGTTGTTGCTTGGTGTTGGCCAGTTTTTCACGGCTTCAATTTTCTCAGGGTCTGTTTTGATCCCTTTTGCTGATACAACGTGTCCCAGGTATTTTACTTCAGCTGCGAAAAGGGTACACTTGTCGGGACTAAGTTTCAAATTCGCCAGTCGCAATCGGGAGAAAACCTCTTCTAAGTTCCGCACATGCTCTTCGAACGTTTTCTCGATGACAATGATGCCATCTAGGTACACCAAGCAGGTTTTCCAGGTTAGACCATGTAGCACGTATTCCATCAGGCGTTCGAAAGTGCCTGGAGCATTGCAAAGCCCAAATGGCATCACCACGAATTGCCACAATCTGGTTCCAACTGTAAATGCGGTTTTCTCTCGGTCTTTCTTGTCGATTTCTACCTGCCAGTAGCCACTCTTGAGATCGAGTGTTGAAAACCATTTTGCGTCGGCTAAAGTATCCATGATGTCATCGATGCGTGGGAGCAGGTAACTATCTTTCTTAGTGACGTCGTTAAGCTGCCTGTAGTTGACACAAAAACGAGTGCTACCATCCTTTTTCTTTACTAGAACTACTGGTGGGGCCCATGGACTGACAGAAGGTTCTATAACGCCTTGTTTTTCCATGTCCGAGATCAGTGCGCTCACTTCTCTTTGTTTGGCTATAGGAAGACGTCTCGGTGCTTGTCGAATTGGCTTGGCTCCCTTTGTATCTATGACGTGAGTTACCATACTCGTTCGGCCTTGGTCATCCGGGCTTGTTGAGAAGATGTCGCTGTACTTGGTGACCAGATCAGAGACTCGCTTGAATAGCTGCACTGGCAATTTGACCTGCTTCAATATTCGAGACGTGGATTCCCGGGCTTTCTCTGCGTCTTGGCTCCTTTTCCAATGATGGTCGTGAGTGGCTTCCAAGGAGGTGATGGTGGAAACAGGCTGGCAGCTGCCGATGACTTCTCCCGCTTTGATGCTTGTGGTTGAGTCTGCGATGTTAAGGACTCTAACCGGCCTGTTTCCGTTCCTTAAAGATCTTACAAGGCTTTGTCCTACAATCAAACTGCGCGATGCGGACGTCTTCGTTGGCTCTATCAGATAAGATTGCTGGTCTCCAGAATCACTATCAAGCTTGGCCTATACAATGCTTACATGCTTACAGAAGAATTCGGTACATCAGTGTCGGCACATACTACTACATTCATCTTGGGAATTCGGACGCTGGGATCCTCCATCAATACTTCGACATTCTGCCATTTCAATACGCGTTTGCCCAAATCCAATGTGATTCCATGTGGTCGCAGAAAATCCATTCCGAGAATGCAGTCATCCATAATGTTCGCGACCAGAAAATTATGTCGGAACGCAAGGTCTCCCAACTGTATCTGGAGGCTGACCTCTCCATGAACAGGTGCAGTTTCTCCCGTTGCTGTCCGTAGTGAGAAAATTTTGCCCGTGTGAAGTAGTTGTTGCCTCACATGGTCTGGTCGGATAATCGATCGGGTTGCACCAGTGTCGATTGTTATGGTGCAATGTTCTCCGTCAACTTAACCCGGAAGGCATAAGTCCGCTTCTCCATGATGTAGTCTTGACACTGTGATGGTAGTGCTGGAGACGTCGATCCTCCTAGCCAACCTCTGCCCCGCGAAGTTGGCTCTTACATTCTGGGCTCCTGACTCGGTCTGGATCTTCTCCTAGCTGCACACCCTAGAGAATAGCTCGGTTTTCTTCGCTTCTTGCAGTCTCTTTGCGGGTGCAACTTCTCTCCGCAATTCCAGCATCTAGGCGCACCATTTACCTGCGGCTCTCGCTCAATTTCGACGCGCTCACACCTGCACTCGTCTGCCTCTACCTCGCGAACCCGGGCAGTGTTACGAGTCACATTTTTCGCTGCCTCAAAGTTCAGACTGTAAGCCAATGCGTCCTTAACCGTTTGCGTTTGAGCTAAACGCACGGCTTGTTGCGATTCCGGGTCCTTTAGCGTGCTGATGAATGCTTTTGTTGCTGCGTCATCTCGATGTTCTCGGTCGTAGGCTGGGTAAGCCATAAATACTAGTCGCTCAATGTTTTGGGCTAGCTGCTGTAGGATTTCACCAGACTTCTGCACCCGATGCCTTGGCTGTGACCGATAAATCTGCTTCAGATGATCGTCTCTATAACGCATGTCGAGCGCATTCATTATAGCAGCCGGGGTTGAGTGCAACTCAACGGGGATAGTCTGCAAAAGCTCAGCAGCTGGGCCTCTAAGGGCAAGAATCAGTGCAGTTGCTGGTTCCTGCTCATTCCAGTGATTTATCCGAGCGGCTACTTCAAACTGGGTTTTGTAAATAGTCCAGACCGTTCGCCCGTCGAATATTGGTGCTTGCACAATGCAATGTCTTTTAAATTAAATGAAAAGAGTTTATTTATTTACTCAAAATGCACAATCACTCATTTAACTATTTCACAATTTTAATTAGAATCTAACTTTCACTTGTCAATTAAATTTCTCTAACAACTGTCTTCACTTAACAATCAACGAAAATCACTCCACTATTACTCGACCAATATCGCTCTTCAATTCGCTATCGCAGTTTTTACTATATCGCGGTTCTAATGAATGATCTCCCCTTTCATTCAGCTCGCTTTTATATGGGATCTCTAGCCAGTAACAACACATTTCTCGTACATTGGCGAATGTTCTGCCGAGAGGTACCTAGTATATTCGAGCAGGTTAATGAATGGAGTGACGTCACTTTCAGATGTTGATCATGCTTGGTGGGTTCTCGTGGTTTCGAGTAAATTCACTTTGTTGATCATCAGGTTCTTAATGGTTGTGAAAACAATTGCAACAGTAGCTCGCAGAATCATTCGTGCATGTAACAGTATAGTGGCGGGGATGCTCGAATCGGTTGACAAATGGAACCACGTGGCACACTATGCTCGGGCAGTTTTAAAATATAAAAGGGTCTCACTGCAGCCGTGGGCGTTGGGGCTGCGGGATTGTTTTTCTGGCACTTCCTCTTAGCCTCTCCCCTCCCGCTAGGAAAGGGATCTCCTAGCTTGAAGGCGCCTCACGGCGTAACAGAACGAGAACTGGCCCGAAGTAATGTGTCAAAAGGTTCCAGGCTAGGTTCTCAAGTTGACAGGGGAGGTGTTTAGCTGGTAATCCAGTCACATTCTTGCAAGCATGGGAGTCCCGCACTCTGGGCATAAATGGGCATCCACCCCCAAACACAAAAAAAGGCACGGTGCTAAGCACAGAGTCCTAGGACAAGGTAAAAGGTGAACTAACGAACAGCTTCATTTTGGAATCAGGCGTAAAACAAGGGAATGAGCTTGCCCCAATGCTCTTTAATAATGCGCTGGAAAACTTCATTAGGAAGACATCAGCTGAACCCTTCGGGACACTAATGTTTACGTCCACATAATGCTGATGATGACAATAGTATGTTACTTTCACTTTTAGATGCCAAAGGAGCATTTTTGAGCCTAGAATCTGAAGCAAACCGTTTTGGCCAATCAGTTAATGAAACTATATTCATGACTCAAACGAGGAAGAAAACTCCAGTTCCTAGACAACTAAAACCTTGTAAGTGTGAATAATTTAATTTACCTTGGAGCCAACCTGAATACAAGAGGTGCCAAAAAGGATGAAATTGGACGCCACAAATATAGCCTATTACTCCGTGCTTCCCATTCTAAGGTCTAGAGTGGTGCACAGGCGAAATAAGCTCCGCATTTACAAAGCACTAGACAAAACTGTGCTGTTATATGGCAATGGACATATTTGAATGCAAAGTGCACCAAAAAATCGACAGCCCAGTAAAACAAGGAACAGAGTGGAGACTACGTTACAACGATGAATTATATGATCTATTTGACGATCCACCTGTTTCCTCTTGCGTAAAGATACACAAATTGAATTCTTACTTTGCCCTTATTCAGAAATTCTTCGACGTCCTTTTCGGTCAAATCAATAATGGTCATGCACTGCCATATGATTTTTTATTGTAAGCCTCACTTTGATTATGCGCAGGCTAGAACAAGGTTACGTTGGTGAGATCTTGGAGCCTACAGACTTTAACAGTAGTGAGTTTTTCATTGCAGTCAAGAAAGTGAGTTTCGATAGATTTGAAATGAAAAAACTTGTCACTAGAAACGTGAAATAAAAAATGCCTTAAATAATAAAGAAAATCGACATCAAAATGCTCTAAAAAGAATGACATAAGTTTTATGGAAGTGGTGCCAAATCGTTTTCCCGTTTCAAAAAAAAAAAAACCTTCCAATATGTGCACCATGACAAAAGAAACAGGTAAAAACTGATAGGGCACTGCTTCCATAAAAACTATTTCATCCTTTTTAGAGGATTTTGAAGCCAGTTTTTTTTTTTTATTTTGCTATACGTTTTTAGGGTTTTGTACTAAAAAAAAACCCTATTGCAATCACGACCTGTGTCCGTCTGTCCGTCCATCCGTCCGTCCGTCTGTATGTCACAGCACTTTTTCTCCGAAACTATAGAGGCTACAGCCATGAAACTTTGTGAAAAGGTCAGAAGTGGTGACTTCTTGAAAGTTCAAGGGTGGAAAATTTTTCAAAGGGATTTAAGGGGGGTCTCCACATATAGGGAGGTGACCCCTCAAAAAAAAATTTTCACCATTGGTAGTCGAGTAGGGTGTCATTGGAAAGGTCTCAATGAGATCTTTTCAAAACAAGTCTTAAAATTGCCTTATGAGCACCGAAGGGGGCAGGGGAAGGGGAAATGTACGAACTTGTCGCGTACCCCCCCCCCTCGCGATTGGACACCTTCCATCCGAAAAATCAGAAAAAAATCATGAATGTAGGCCTGAATGAGTACAACAACAACAAATACATGAGAAGTCAAAATTCACTCAACTTTGTTAGTAATAGTATGATTTATCGATTTTATGTTTTCTTGAATAAAATCTAAACGGTACGCTTAAATTCAATAAAATAGCAAACAGATGACTATTAATAAGATTGATCTTTTCTGAAAGTTTCATCAAGATCGAATAATATTTAACGAAGTTATAGCGATTCGAATTTTCCGGTATTACTATGGAACAATATGCCCTGTATTACTATGGAAACATATGGCTATGGAGCCATATGCGCTTTTTACCGACTCAGACACTACAGCTTTGCTAGGATTTGCATGAAAATTTCAGGAATGATAGGTATCATGAAGATGAGTACATACAATTGAAAAAAGTCGAAGAGGCAGGAGAGAGCTCCTAGCAAAAGGGCTTTGTAACCATTCTAAGATTCGAAAAAACAGGCCATGAATCGATGATTACAGTACAGAGGAGTGGCCCCTGAAAAAAAGATGTCATGAAAGGTAGCCGATATGAGTATCAACTGAAAGTTCTCTATGAGAGCTTTTCAAAACAGTTCTTAAATTGACAGTTTTTGCTTCAGTGGGGGCACAGGGGGGGAAATACATGAAAAATGTGTTTCCTCCCTCGCGAATGGACACCCGTGATCTAAAAAATCTGAAAAAAATATCAAGGGAGATGTTTATGGGTATAATTATAACAAATACCTCAGAAGTAAAAATTCTTTCAACTTTGCTACTATAGTATGATCCTGGAACATGACATGTTTCTTGATTTTATTCGCTACTGGTTACTGCATTTTGTAAGTAGAGTACAAAACCCTTCTGACATGAGCATAAGTCTGTCTACCCAACTTGTTTAATTTTATATGGCATCCTGAAAAGAATTTTAATATGTATTTTTGCTAATTCTACTGTATTATCACTTGAATTTTTTGACAAAAAAGAATATTGGGTATGATGGGTATTATCAATGAGGAGTTTTTACCCCTGAAATAAAATTCCATCTAATGATAAATAAATGGGATATCATGTCACGTAAATATGGGTAGCATAATTAAATAGCACGTGACCTAGAGATTTAAATACAGCTTCAAGCTTTTAATAACCAGCTTCTCCATAAACTGATTGATGGGGGATTCAAAACGATTGAAAATAACGCAGAATACTTAGTTAGACCTGTTTGGTTTTACCAATACGATTTAGATAGTACTATTCTTAGAAACTAGTTTGTTTGAATAACTTGATCTGATCATCACTTTTTTGCCTATAAAAGCTTCGGCTGGTTTCACATACTTGAGTTATAAGTCGCCAAAGCTTTGAATATATTGTACATCCCTTCAATAGGTTGCACATTTACAAAATGCATAATAAATTTTTGTTTGTGGGGTTGCTATCCACGATTGAATGTATTAGCTTAACTCAAGCTGCAGTTTTAGATCGAGACACTGTTAGTGTTGTTAGTATATGTCCTCATACAAACTTTCAAAAACATTTCGTAACAGCATCTTTCGGCCAAAAAGGAGTTAGAAGACATCAAAGTGAAAATCCTTAAAGAGTGTGGAATTGATGATTTAGTTATTGGTAAAAATAATCAATTATCTTGAATAGAAAATATTAATATTTTTTAATTCTTAGATGCAAAAGTTATCTTCGACGATAATGAAACCGCAAAAATCATTCGCAAAATAAAATGTACGATGTCATGTATGCTTCAAAAAATTCACTTGGTAAATTTATTTCAAAATATTTTTTAAAAACTTTTGTCTTAAGAAGTTGCGTTCTTAGGTGACGGATGATAATAAAATTAACAAAACAGTTTTAGATGAAATCGATCTAAATAACGAGAGCCACGGATATTTCGTATTTGGCTGTTCAAATGAAGATTTCTATGATAAATGTTCATACGTTACGGAGCCAGATGCGTATGTTTTAAAAACTAACTTCACAGATATGTTTTGAATATTTGATCCTTTCAGGTGCGATTATGCATTTGAACTTATGCAATGTTTCCAATCGGTATGCCAACGGAAATTAATGTAAAGGTTTTTATTATTATTTGAATGATTTTGTTACACATAAAAAATCCTTGTTACTAGTATTTAAATGCTTGGTTTCATTTTCAAAGCTCGACCTGTGTGTCACAGCCGGTTTTCTTCGAAACTATGGTAGCTACAATCATCAAACCTGGTACGTTTATTTATTACAATCGTTGCCTCTGGGAAACTTTGGTATTAAAAAAAAATCAAGGTTCTCGCGAGGGTCTCCCCATATAAAATAAGACCATTTAAAAATTTCACGGAAGTTGGTCTTATTGAGAGCTTTCAAAAACAGGCTTTATTTCAACTGGAACAAATTAATAATGACCTTTACTAAGAATTTGTCATACTAAGTAATTAGCAATTGTAAATTCTTTCAGTGTATTCACCAATTCTTTCCCGCAAGTTTCACTTTAATTCTTGATATCGTTTTTTTTTTGGGGTAGGGAGGTGAATGCCCTTTTACGCACTAAGTGTGGGACTCCCATGTTCGCAAAAAGGCAACCGGACTCCCCACTAAACACATCCCCTGCCAACTTGAGAACCCAGCCTGGAACCGTTTGACACATTACTTCGGGCCAGGTCTCGTTTTGTTACGCCTCGAGGCACCTTCAAGCTCGGGGATCGCTCTTCTAGCTGGAGAGAAGAGGGGAAGAGGAAGTGCCAGATAAGTGATCCCCCAGCCCCATCACCCCTGGCTGCTATGAGTCTCTTTTATCTTTTCGGACTGCCCGAATATAATGTGCCACCTGGTTCCATTTGTCAACCGATTCGAGCATCACCGCAACTATATTATCCAGGGTGAGCTCTCCCATCTCCCTGTAGAGGGCTCTTCACAGTCTGTCCCATTTTATGCACGCATAAAATGTGTGGCAGGCATTGTCTTCTTCTCCTGGGCAATACCAACGTTCGGGGGACCGTGACGTACCAATCTTGTGCAGGTAAGACTGAAAACACCCATGCCCACTCAAAAGCTGGGTCAGATAGAAGTAAATATCACCATGCCTTCGACCTAGCCACGGTCTCCCATCCGGGATGGGGCGCACAATCCACCTTCCTTTCGTGTAATTCACTCAAGGCTACTGCCAATGGTTGAGTGGGCGCTGTCACTCCTCATGGACAACCATCTCCCTTGCATTCTCGTTTCGACGTAGATAAATAGAGCGGCGCTCTATAGCAAGGAGGCCGACAGGCATCATGCCTGCAATGACTGTCACCGCTGAATCAGAGACTGTCGGATACGAAGATGCAATCCTCAGTGCTCCTCTTCTCTGTACCTTGTGCCAGGCGTTTTCGATACACCTCCTTACTGAGAGCGTCGCCCCATACCGTACAGTAGCACTGACCCTACAGCACTCATCAAGAGGCGTCTTTTTGATGGGCTGGATCCCCCTACGTTAGCTATAAGTCGACTCAGAGCCGATAGTCCCGAAGCAGCCTTTTCAGTCGTTGCTCTGATTTGCTCAGACAAATTCATCTTCTAGTCGATCAGTTGCCCCAGGTAGTTGACCGCTGGTTTCGCTCCGATTCGTATATCTCCAATACTGATCATCCTTACTCTAGGTTTTCCCTTTTTTTTCAAGATGACCACTTCGGTTTTCTTCAGTGCTAAACTGAGTCCTTCACTCGGCGCATTAGCATACCTAGCCTGAGTTGCGCTTGTTCAACGGTGGGTCCTGTGACCAGTGCCGCAACATCACCCGCATAGCCAATCGAGCGTGGCTCATCTTGCATCTCCAGTCTCAGTAGCCCGTTCTAAAACACGTTCCACAGGTCCGGACCAAGGATAGATCCCTCCTTCATATCTTAAAGTACATTACCTTTTATGATTCTAATTGGCATTTTATGATCAGAAAATTTTATTTGTAAATTTTCATAACCTAAAGTACATTGGTATATTCGTGCTCAGAACTTTTATCTTTAATATTTCATTGAACGTTGGTTAATTAAAATGTAATATGTCAGCTTAATTCTGTTATAAATTAAATGCGAATTGTATTAATAAATCAGACTGAATTCCGACAAGTAAAAGAGTTATTTAATTTCATTCCTTTCATACATAATTCAACATACAGTTGAATTTTGTATATGGTTCGTTGAGCCGGATACTTAGTTAGCTCGAACCAGGATACAACCCACTGTTGTATCAAGCCTTATATTCAACACACTGTTGAATATCTTTATCTTATCCTATCGGATACGACACACTGTTGTGTCAATAAAGGAATCAACTTGGAGCTAAATTCAACACACTGTTGAATTAAGAGCCGATTCAGCCACGAGTAGTACCACACATCAAAAAACTGGACTTACCGCACAGTTGAATCCTGTTATCAAGCCGTTTCCAGTTAATTCGAAGGTCGAGATCCAAAGCTAAGTTCAACACACTGTTGAATTTTGGCTCAACCCAGTCTACAGAAGTGACCAGATTCAACACACGGTTAAATTTAGAGCAAATTCAGACGGCAGCTAAACAGACACCCTGTTAAGACATCAACACTACACCGAACCATACTTGATTAATCTCGAATCATTAATCTTGATTATGGCTACGCAGGCAGAAGGTGCGGATAAAATTTCACAAATCTTAAGGAATCTTAAACAAGTTGGGTAGACAGACCTATGCTAATGTCAGAAGGGTTTTGTACTCAACTTACAAAATGCAGTCACTAGCAAAAAATAAAATCAAGAAACATGTCAAAGACGATTTTATTGGAGAAAATGTGAAATTCAAGGATCATACTATTATTAACAAAGTTGAACGAATTTTGATAATTTTTTCAGATTTTTTAGATCACGGGTGTCGATTCGCGAGGGAGAAAACACATTTTTCATGTATTTCCCCCCTGTGCTCCCACTGAAGCAAAAACGGTCAGTTCAAGAACTGTTTTGAAAAGCTCTCATAGAGAACTTTCAGTTGATACTCATATCGGCTACGTTTCATGAAATTTTTTTTCAGGGGCCACTCCTCTGTACTGTAATCATCGATTCATTGCCTGTTTTTTCGAATTCTAGAATGGTTACAAAGCCCTTTTGCTAGGAGCTCTCTCCTGCCTCTTCGACTTGTTTCAATTGTATATACTCATCTCCATGATACCTATCATTCCTGCAATTTTCATGCGAATCCTAGCAAAGCTGTAGTGTCTAAGTCGGTAAAAAGCGCATATGGCTCCATACCCATATGTTTCCATAGTAATACAGGGCATATTGTTCCATAGTAATACAGGAAAATTCAAATCGCTATAACTTCGTCAAATACTATTCAATCTTTATGAAACTTTCAGAAAAGATCAATCTTATCAATAGTCATCTGTTTGCTACATTTTATTGAATTTAAGGGTACCGTTTAGATTTTATTCAAGAAAACATAAAATCGATAAATCATACTATTACTAACAAAATTGAGTGAATTTCGACTTCTCATGTATTTGTTGTTGTTGTACTCATTAAGACCTATATCATGATTTTTTTCAGATTTTTCGGATGGAAGGTGTCCAATCGCGAGGGGGAGGTACGCGACAAGTTCGTACACTTCCCCTTCCCCTGCCTCTTTCCGTACTTATAAGGCAATTTTAAGACTTGTTTTGAAAAGATCTGATTAAGACCTTTCCAATGACACCCTACTCGACTACCAATGATGAAATTTTTTTTTTTGAGGGATCACCTCCCTATATGGGGAGACTCCCCTTAAACACCTTTGAAAAATTTTTCCACCCTTGAACTTTCAAGAAGTCACCACTTCTGACCTTTCCACAAAGTTTCATGGATGTAGCCTCTATAGTTCCGGAGAAAAAAAGCTGTGACATACAGACGGACGGACGAACAGACGGACACAGGACGTGATTGCAATAGGGTTTTGTATTTTGGTACAAAACCCTAAAAAGATTCTGCTGACGGGAAAACGGAGGAGTATATGAAGAAAGGGTTTGAGGATCCGGAGAACCATTGGAAGGTTTTCTCAGAAAAGCACAAGCAGTTTTTATAACTTAAACCAGCCGAACAACCTTATCTCGCAAAAAATCTTTAGGAGCAAACTCATGCTATTTACATTAACGCCAGCGGCAACATTTTAAAGCATCGTTATCCTGGAAAAATGAATTTGGATTAAACGCCACATCGAAATTAATCAACACAGAGGATGATGCAGCGACCACAATATATCCTGTCACAATAACGGCTCCAACAAGCTTCCCAGCAGCAACCACTGCTAATACTATAACAGTTACGTCACAAACCAGCGTACCGATAGCAGCCAGCACTTTAAGCTACTAGAGTGCCAACACATCCTGGCTACATCGATCATTCAGTCAGCTGGCCGATACCGACTCAATTTAACAGGCCCGGCAACTTTCCTAAGCTACCACCCATCAAGATTCCAGCTGACTATGAGCAATGGAAGCCATTCATCGATATCTTCTTAAATATCATCCACAATAACTACCATTTGAGTAACGTCGAAAAAATGTAGTACCTACTGAATGCACTGGAAGAGGATGCGAGACGAGTGGTAAGCCATCTACGATTTGCCAGCTGCAACTAGGAAACTGCACTAAGCCTTCTCCGCTCCTGGTTCAACAAAAACCGTAAAATAATAACTACCTATATCGACGCAATTATTGATGCAAAAAGGTCAGAACATAGATCTCAGCAAGACATAATAATGCTTCACGACCTTATAAGAGAGTGCATGGAGGCACTTAAAACTTTAAAATGTAATACCGATGAGTGGGGACCAATAGTCGTCTGCATTACCATGCGGAAGCTAGATGCAGAAAGCCTGCAGCTATTTGAAGAAAGCCTATCCAATCCTCGAGAAATGCTTTCCATTGGCGAATTCTTGAACTTCCTAGAGAAAAGATACCAAGTTCTCCATTGCCTCAAGACTACAAAACATCAAAAGCAAGATATTCACACCAAAGGTCAGAAGAAAACCTTTAGCATCAATATAAAGAAAGGCTGCAGCATTTGCTCCAAGCCTGACAACGTATATCAATGTGACTATTTCAAGAAAATGAGCTTAGAAGACAGGAATGCTCTTATTAGGCAAAAGAAGTTATGCCCCAATTGTCTTATGCACAGCAAGACAGAAAAAGGTAGATTTACAAAATTGTGCGCTGTTTGGGGCAAAAAACAACACATTTTACTTCACCAAAACGAGGCGTTTCGGCTCATTTCACCACCAATACGGCTTTCACGAAGGACGACGCCGTCACAGTGCACATGGGTAGTCCTAATTACCGCAGGTACTGCTCCCAACCGCGATGGTCAGGGTAAGAAGTGCGCATGGGCATCTTGAATCAATGAGGGCATTAATCGACCCCTGTTCACAGGTTTCGCTCATCACCGAAGAAACAGTACAGATTTTGAAATGGCCAAAACGAAGAATCCAGGCAATAGTCACAGGAGTAGGCGGAACCGAATCCACGAAAGCATCATATCAAGCAACTGTTAAAATCCAGCTTCGGGATCCAGCATCATATAATCTCTTTGTGGACGCTTTTATCCTCTCAAAGTTGAATTCATACGTGCCTGAAAGCCGCATTAAAAATAAAGACAGGTGTAAATATGATGAACTTGCCTCTGCGAACTAGATTTTGACAAACCAAGTGCTATTGACCTCCTGGGGCAGATGTCTATGCCCAGATAGTAATGGATGGAGTGATTAAGGAACAGCCAGCAGCGCAAGAAACTAACCTAGGGTAGATTCTTTTTGGTAGTATTCCAAAAGGCTCCCGTGAGTCAATCACACTATCGAGTTATGTATCACTCGCTGAAATTCAGCAAAGCCTTGAAAGCTTTTGGGAACCAGACGATCGGTTCACTCCCTACAAAGAGCTCAGGGGTTGTGTAATTTCTTCCGCTCAACACAAAGAAGAGACAAGGAAGTAAGATAACTTGTCAGCTTACCTTTGACGGACAATAAAGAGCAGCTTGGTGAATCCAGAAAGACTGCTGTTGCACGATTATTACAAATGGAGACGAGGTTAGAGAAAAATCCACTAGGCAAACAGGAGTACAACAAGTTTCTTTCTGAGTATTTGGCCTTGGGACACATGAGCTCCGTGAAGTCATTCAAAGGATATGACTGTAACGCCTTTTATTTACCACATCATGCAGTCTACAAGCAGTATAGCACTACTGCGAAACTTCGTGTTGTCTTCTTGTAAAACAACCTCGGGTCTGAGTCTTTACGATGTTCTGCATACTGGGGTAAAGTTACAGCAGGATCTCATCCAGATACTGCTAAGATGGAGGGAGCATCGCTACGCGTTTACTGCCGATATCGAAAAGATGTTTAAACAAGTCAAGATAGCTGAACCAGACATGAACTATCAAAGAATTCTTTGGCGCCAACATCCTCATCAGTCTTTACGATGTTCAGCATACTGGGGTAAAGTTACAGCAGGATCTCATCCAGATACTGCTAAGATGGAGGGAGCATCGCTTCGTGTTTACTGCCGATATCTAAAAGATGTTTAAACAAGTCAAGATAGCTGAACCAGACATGAACTATCAAAGAATTCTTTGGCACCAACATCCTCATCACTCTATTTAACAATATGTTCTGAACCGGATTACATATGGTACTGGGCCCACTTCATATATGGCAGTAAAGGTTATAATGCAGCTAACAGAAGACAAAGGTAATCGATACACGATTGTCAAGCGAGTTCTCACGTCAGACTTTTATATGGACGACATGTTGACCGGAGTCGACACAAAGGAAGAAGCAATGGAACTACCGGCCCAAATGATCAAGCTACTTCAAAAAGGTAGGTTCAACCTTCGAAAGTGGATTCCCAATAGTGAGAATCTTCTCAAGAACGTGCCTAGAGATATGATTGAGCAAAATATCTTCGAAATTACCGACTTAGGCTCCATCAAAACACTCGGAATCCCTAACGAGAGGAATTTCAATTCAGGCTAAATGCTGAGCCATCTAGTACAAAACTGACTAAAAGAGCGCTGTTGTCAAAAATGTCCAGCATCTACGATCCATTGGGTTGGCTATCACCCATTACGATATCAGCGAAATTACTTATGCAGGTTTTTTGGAAGAATTGTATCGAATGGGATCAGCAGGCCCCTGCGGATATAATAAAGACTTGGGCTGAGATCCAAAGGGAATTACCGGAGCTACATGCAAAAAGAATTCCTAGATGGATTAGCAACCACAAAAACCAGTAAATCCAGCTGCATGGTTTCTGTGACGTATCTGAAAAGGGATACGCAGCAGTTGTATACGTGCCAACCACTGACTCACTAGGAAAAGTTTATTGTACGATCCTAACAGCGAAGGCCAAGGTGGCACCCGTTAAACAAAACGACAAAAACAAAACGGAAGGAATCACAGGATAAAATTTATTCTACGAATTGGCCAAAAGGTTCCCAAGCTGCGCCTCTAAAACAACTGATTACCATTCCCCGTTTGGAACTATGTGGAGCCTCGCTACTATCCATGCTACTGAAGATGACAATAGCTACCGCAGAAATGGACAGACCTAATGTGTTTGCATGGTGTGACTCAGAAATGGTTTCGGCCTGGATAACGAAGAGCCCTCATACTTTGGATGCGTTCATTGCAAACAAAACCTCAGAGATTCAGAATTTATTTCCCACAAACATCTAGATATACGTGTCATCGCAGGAAAATCTGGCTGACGTAGCATCCAGAGGAATTAGACCAATGAAGCTTGTATCATATATATAAAAAGTATGGTGGAGAGGACCCCTGTGGCTGTCACAAAAATGCAATGCATGACCATTGCAAAAACTCAAAGTAAGCTTACAAGAAGAAGCAAGGATCACCAATAAAGTCTTCATCTCAACGATCGCTTATTCGGAAATCAGCAGTACCTTCACCTTCACACGACAAGTCAGAATAACTGCTTATTGCTTACGGCTCATTAAAAACTGCAGGGTTTCTAAAATGGAAAGAAATTTAAATTATTTATCTTTGGATGAATTACGCACTGCCAGTATGTGTATAATAAGAATTGTGCAGCAAGAAGCGTTTCATGAGGACATGCAATCACTTAGAAACCGAGAGCCGTTCAGCAGATCAATTAAGCTACTAAAGCTTTACCCATTTCTAGATAAGGTAAGAGTTCTACGCGTTGAAGGAAGGATCCAGAAGTCTGGCATATCGCTAGATGCGAAGTTTCAAATTTTGCTACCTCAAAACCATCATATGGCAAACCTTATCTTTGACCATGGTCATCGTCAGACGCTCCATGGAGGCACGATTTTAACATTGAACTATATCCGGACGCAATACTGGATAATTAATGCCAAAAATACTGTCCAGTCTAGGAACCACAGGTGCTTCAGGTGTGCGCGATACAATCAAAGGCCTACACACTTGATAGGAAACTTACCACAGGTTCGCGTGCTGCCTTCTCCACCATTCTCGCATACTGGAGTAGATTACGCTGGACAATTTATGACAAAGATGCCGAAAGTACCTGATGCCAGATCGCTCAAGGGATACATTGTTCTATTCATTTGCATGGTAACAAAAGCCATTCATCTTGAATTGGTTAGTGATATCACCACAAACGCGTTTTAGGCAGCCTATAAAAGATTCATATCATGCCGCAGCCATTGTAAAGAAATATTTTCAGGCAATGGTATTAACTTTGTTGGCGCCCGAAACAAAATGGAGAGGGACATGCGACTTGCAATTGAGCAGTCAACAAGGCATGCTGCGGAAGTAATCGCCAATGATGGTACAGAGTGGAAATTCATTCCACCAGCCACTCCACACTTCGGCGGGTTATGGAAAGCAGGCGTTAAATCAGTGAAAGGGGATCTCAAAAGAGTATTGGGAGAGACGTTATTGACATACGAGGAGTTCACCACCGTACTTTACCAAGTAGAAGCTTGTGTAAATTCAAGACCATTGGGCTAAAATTCTACCAATACCAGAGATTTGGAACCTTTATCTCCCAGCCACTTTATTATAGGCCAACCGCTGATTGCACCACCTGAGCCCGACATAAGTGATACGAACATACATCAAAGATGGAAGCTGGTTAGCAAATTGCAAAGAGACATATGGAGAAGAATACTTGTCATCACTCCAAGAAAGGAGCAAGTAGCGGGTAGATAACAAAAATCCAGAAGTCGGAGAGTTGGCCCTAGTAAAAGACGACAATTTACCGGCGCAAAAATGGTCACTAGGCCTAATAAAGGAGTTGCATCCAGGATAGGATGGTGTTGTCCGTCTCGTTTCAGTGCAATACAAGGGTATAGTAAACAAACGTCCTCTTAACAAATTATGCCAACTACCGCTGAGTATGCATAACTCTGAAGAAAATGTGCAGAAAAAAACGGTGGCAGTCTTAAAAACCTCACCAACTCAAGGCACTAAACTAGTTTAACAGCAACCAAAAGTACAACTTAACCCACGGCACATAGATAAAACAACGATAAGTCATACCGCAAATGCACCTTCAAAAATAAGAAAGGTTAGAGTTAACGCTTGTACATGGTCCTCGAAATTACTTTATTCGATCCTGTCAATTAGCTTACTATTGTTTTCGCCCAAGATTTCGAAACACCAGACACAAAACCTGGGCTTTATATTGAAAATTTAGGACATGCCCAAATCAAGCGAGGAACTCTAAGGCTACAAATAACACTGCCTATGACTGAAATTTTTATTTGATTAAAAAATGGCAGACTCTATCAGAAATCAAATCACAATGATGTGTGACCAAACTAAGGAAATAACCGATACAACCCACTATGACTCTCTTCTCCATCAAGCCTTAGCACGAAGGTTGAGTTTGTCAAAAGGTTTGAATCAAGTAATTCAACTAAGTCATCACAGGAACAAGAGAAAGAGAGGGTTGCTGGGGGAGCTCTTGACCATCATCTTTGGAGTTAATGACGCAGTATATACAGATATCGAACAGCTACATATCGTCCAAGACTCTCTTTCCCACGCGACAAATAATCAAGCGCTGTTCTTGAGTTCCAAAATAAGCCAGTCAACTGCCATCCTAGAATCCAAACTAAGACAGTTGAGTCTGCGATTATCTCGTATCACAGCTTCAGTGAATAAGATGGCGAATTGGTATGCGTCCACAGACCATAATAGGATCAGTCTAGAAGTGATATCCTTCTATATAATTGCTGAGGACTATTTTTGCGAGAGTGAGAATAAATACACCCGATGGCTGAACGCCATGTATGACAACGGGCACATTTTGGACTTCACCACATTGCACAATATTGAAGAGATAATTGCGAATGCAACGACTAAGCTTCATTCTAATTCGTATATATCGAATGTTCCTCAACATTGGCTGCAAGTAGAGGCAACACCTAACGAAATTCATCTTTACGGTTCCTTACACATCCTAGAATGATCACTTTTTGAGCTTGTACATGTAATGGCGGTTCCGCATCTGATACGAAACAACACGTTTTCAATAGCAGTCTTAGATGCTTCAATCTTGGCAAAAGACTTCAATGGCCAGGTCTATTTTGCCTTGAAGAAGGAAGCGCTAGATGCTTGTATCATCTATAAAAGACACACTTAGTTATGCACTCCGACCACTGTGCATAATACAGACAGCAGTCCATCATGCGCTGTGGATGAAATTAACCGACGGTATTCAGCTGAGGGGAGTGATTCTAATTATCTTCAGCTAAGCGGCACTGTTAGGAAGACGCTGATAATGAAAATTGCGTGGATGTATATTTTTACCCGCCCAACTGTCGTAGCCATCATCTGTAAGTGTACCAGGAAAGAGATTTCGTTGAAAACCACTGGAATCATACTCTTTTATGACAGCTGCTTGATAAAAACAAGGAAAGTCACAATAAAGTCAACAATCGATGAGTAATACAAAGTCATCTCGAGTTACTTTAGGTAAACTCTCTCCATACCAGCAATACATGCCTCAAAGATGGCTCGTATCCTGCAACATGGAGTAATAATTCAACCCACTGAGCAGGTCATCGACTACGCCTCCTTACCTGAGGTATCATAGGAGAACCCTTCACGAAATTCTCTGAAGAAGCGTTCCATAGCAGCTACAACGAGCGTTTTCGTCTCGGTTATTTTGGCGATATTCTCATCCAAAAACTGGAAAGTGTTCAAGGACTACGTCAGCAAAAAAAAAGTGCTGCATTAAAAAAAGACCCACTCAGCTCACACTATCATCAATTCAAAGACGATTTGACCAAGCATTATTAACTGTCTCCCCCTTCTCTTGGTTATGCACCTTTCACTCGGAAAAATTAGACGGAAATTATCCATGGGTCATTGCCTGGAAAATGTGGAAATGCATTTACGCTACTTAGGCAAAAACCTATGAATGTTACGATTGGATGAATGAATTTGCAATTATATGAACGAATTTAAAATTAACGATTAAGTTATTATATATAATTTTTTCTTTATTGGAATGTATGCGGTACAGAGGCCTTATAATATAGTAGGTGTTCTGACAAAGTCATCTCACCATCGTTTGAACATTACTTAAAACTATGCATATTATCGTATTTCTATGAGATTATTACAATTAGCTAGAGGAAAATTTAGGCAAAAACCTCTACTGAACTTATATTAGCTTAACATAACTTAACTTTCTACTTATAACTAGCTAAAATCTATGAGGCTAGGTTACGGCCAAAAGATAGGTGGTAGCAACTGCTGATTTTCAATTCGCCAGGGCATGTATTAGCGGTGGTTTGGTATGTACAGTGTTAAAGGGCAATATTAAAGTAAAAACTACCTGTGATACAATCCACTTAAATGAACCTGCTCGAAGCGCAAGACACTCTACCATGCTTGCCATCAGCAGACACCATACCATTTGCGGAGACAAGGAGCCAATTAACAGATGCTATAGGTACTTTTACATGTATAGTGATAATTACTCCTCATACACTTCCAAGGCCCTATTTAAATCCCAAGTATTAAATTCCCTTTCCCCGTCAAATATTTGAATACTGTACAATAAAGTAATGTTTG
The DNA here is from genome assembly GCA_963969285.1 of Odontomyia ornata. Classification (NCBI taxonomy): domain Eukaryota; kingdom Metazoa; phylum Arthropoda; class Insecta; order Diptera; family Stratiomyidae; genus Odontomyia; species Odontomyia ornata. Next base: position 222,303,127 of record OZ017742.1, read on the forward strand.
TTGTTGAATTAATTGTACAGTAAAATTTTATTATAATTGATATGCCTTGATTTGGTTGGCGAATGAGTATATATATATATATATATATATATATATATATATATATATATATATATATATATATATATATATATATATATATATATATATATATATATATATATATATGCATATATACATTTTATATATATATATATATATATGCATATATACATTATATATATATATATATATATATATATATATATATATATATATATATATATATATATATATATATATATACAGTTAGACAAAAAAGTCTCCGCACGGTACTTATTTTTCTGTATAAGTAGGAATACCGTTCAGATATATCAATATTGTTTTATTTTATTAATTAAATTTTCTATAACTTATGATTACAAGATACAACAAAAAAATAAAAACTTATCCATTTGTTTCGGTATAGTAGTTCAAACTGGTAAATTTATCAACGTTAAACATAAAAAAAGTCTCCGTACGATATTACATCTTAATAAAATTATAAGAAAAAGGAATTTTGTAAAAAAAATTTTTTAAGTACTTACTAGGATTCCCCTTGTGTCTGTGTAGCCTAGTGGTTAGAGCATAAACCTATAAGCCGAAGGTCCCAGGTTAAAATCTCTTTGGGAGCAACGTGATTTAGGTCAGGGGATTTTTCGGACAGACTACGAGTGTTCACTCAGCGGTGATATGTACTGATTTAATCAGATCATATCATAGCTGAGCAAGCACAAGGGAGCATGGTACTGACCAAACCAACTTCCGAAAAAAATCTATACGGTCATGAAAATGACATACTCTAACTATTGTAATGAATCATGCGACGCCGCTGGTCACCACTACTAACACATTTTGCTGCTAGGTGGCTTGTCATTCCACGTTGGTTGCGACGAGCGCACATCCCACGTCAATTTTGTCGAGGGATGTCAAGAGGACTTGACAGCCACATGGAGTGAAGTGTGCACGTAGTGGCCGCCACCCAAGAAGAACTTTTAGCTGATACACCCTCGCCACCTGCATCGCCTAAATCGTTATCGCCTAAAGATCCATTTTCGGAAGCATCTTCATGTGGAGGCAGTGCATTTATCTCATCCAATCAATTCAAGGTAAGGAATCGTCCCGACACCGAATTCGTCTATGCAATTGCCATTTATCAGGTTAAATACGCACAAAATGACAAAGGTCAATTGCAGGTATCGACCGATAATTGAGGGTATTTGAGCATCTGGAACAAGAAGCCCAACGACTACAGAGTGATGGAGAATGCGTTGTTTTGAGGGACAGGAAGCTTAATATTGCTCCTGCTATTAAGAAACAGACTATATGTGCAACGAATGGTGCCGTTTATTATGCCGCTACTCCACCGGCTCCGATAAGCAACATGCCTATTGATCAGTTTGCAGCAGTTTACCCACCAGCAGGTGTGCCCACAATATACCCACCTTCAATGCCGTACCAGCCGTTTTATCAGTACTACAGTGTGCCAATGAATGTTCCCACCATTTGGCCTCAGAACTATCAAGGTAATTAGGTTTACTTGGATTATGTTGCGTGTGATGTTGTACACACAGGATATGATTGTGCCGATTGTGTTTTTAATTTAATTTCGACCGTTTTCGATGAAACGTTTGTTAAAATTAGCTGAACAGTCCCTACTTCATGAAATAAGCGCTTGAATTTAATTTTGCTGAAGGTACCACAATGATTAATACAAAAATAACAAACGAAAATATGTAATTATAATCGAAAGCAAAACAAAACGACTTTGTTGTGGGTATAATGAGGCTACACCAAAGATTGTTTGATTTTGAGGCACACATACACAAGGAGGTAGACAGGACTTTGTCTGTAAGATACAGAATTCTTAGACAACAAAATACGAAACGAGAAGGCGTATTTATTAAGATTATATATATTTATCAGTAAAAAAACCCTAAATACAAAGGAAACCCACTTCATTATTAATCTAAACTATACATTATAAAGTAACTAGATAAAACTAGATGCAAGTAATAAGATAAACCTCTAGGCTATATACAATGATAAACACATACGAGTACTAGTAGAACAGAATGATAAATAATATATTTGTAAACAAAGCATAGAATAGATATATGAATTGTGCTGCGAGAGGCGGCGAGCAATACGCAAGAAATATGCGGATTTGATTAGAGGCGAGAGATGAAGTTCGCGAACATCGGCTTCGACTCCGTAACACGTTAATATATCTTACACGACCGTGCAACCTACAAGCAGAAATTAAAAACAAAATCAAAATCGTAGCATCCAAGCGATATCCAACATCCGCGCGTTAGAAAGAAACAATTTCGGATCGGTAACTAAGGTTAATGTTGGTATTAAAATCGAACGATATTTAGAAATCGACAAAAGATTAAAAGATAAAGAACACAGCGCATTTCTTTTGAGATGCCTCTTTTTTATATATACATTATAATTAATTATAAACAGAAGTCATTAAATCCATACCCATTGCGGGTTATTGCAATCCAAAAGTTTAAATGACATACGAGTAGATGAGCCCAAATAAATATAGGATCCATTTAATATATAATAGAACGCAGTTTTGATAACTATTATTCTCAAGTGCTAATTTTCTCTGAAGTTATTTTTTTTTTGATAATCTAGTATGTGCACAAAAATATTTCCTTTCGAAATTTTTTTAAAATTTTTTTAATTTTTTTTTATCAATACAGATCTAAGTAAAGTCGTGCACTAGATAATGCACGATGTTAATTATGAGTCACGCCTTAATGTCAAGTTTTCCGCCCAACTTAATTTAACATTTTGTTTTGTTTCAGTGATTGTCAAATTCAACCATGGAGAGGTACACAATTGAACAGCGCGTTAAGGTTGTTGAAGCCTTTTACGAAAATGGACGTTCAGATCAAAATGCATTTCGTGTACTTCGTGATTTTTTTGGTGAGCATAATCGACCAAATGTGTCCACAATCGGCAGAATTGTGCGCAAAATTCAGCAAACTGGGTCTGTAGGAAATGTGAAATCACCTGTGCATGCTCGCCCAGTTCGTTCTGCAGGAAACATTGCTGTTGTTCGCGAAAGTGTGGCAGAAGAGCCGTCAATCTCGACTCGTCGTCGTCATACCCAACAATCATCATCTCACGAACATCACTGATGCGAATTTTGAATAGATTTGAATTTGCACGCTTACAAGGTTCAATTGAGAGCTGAAGCCTACTGACCATTTCAAGCGTCGGCAATACGCCGAACGGTTGGTTACACAGACAGAACGTAATGGTGACTTTACAAAGAAAATAATCTTCAGCGACGAGCCACACTTTCACCTCAGTGGATTCGTTAACAAGCAGAATCGCAACATTTGGGCAAATGAGAATCTACGAGTGATTGTTGAAAAGCTGTTGTATCCACAAAGAGTGACTGTTTGGTGCGGTTTATGGGCTGGTGGCATCATCGGGCCGTACTTCTTTGAAAATGAGGACGGCCACGCAGTTATCGTGAATGGTGTTCGCTATTGCGAGATGATAACGGACTTCTTGTGGCCAGAAATTGAGGTTATGGACCTGGACGATATGTGGTTCCAACAGGATGGTGCAACTTGCAACACTGCCAACGAAACAATGGCTCTTTTGCGCGAGAAAGTCAATTGCCGTGTTATCTCACGTTGTGGCGATGTTAATTGGCCGCCACGATCATGTGATTTGACACTGTTGGACTTCTCGGGGGATATTTAGAAGAAAAAGTATACGTCAATACGCCAGGAACAATTCAAGAGCTAAAGGATGAGATAATTCAGCACATTAACGACATTGAAGCTCAATTATGTATGTCGTAGAGTCATTGAAAATATGGACCATTGGATAGAAGTATGCCACCGTACCTGTGGCGAGCATTTGGGCAGTATTTTGTTTCACACATAATTGTCATAGGTCCTTCTATTATAATAAACAAGTTGAGTAAGCAGGAGAGTGCTCCTACCAGAAGGTCTTTGTAAACATCCTAGGGTTAGAACCAAGTTTTCTAATGGCGTGAATCGACAATTTGAATTATTCGTCCAATACTTGGATATGAAATCGTTCAAATTTATGCAAAAGATGCACAGTTTCTTTCATAAGTACAGAGCTGCCGCCATTTTGACCTAGCTTAACTGATTTTCCTGAATGCTCGGCCGATTGAACATATTCAAGTTAATCACTATTACTTAAATTTTCATGAAAATTGAAAGAAAATAAAAGTGCCTAAGTCAATTTAAATATATATGGGGTTTTCCAATAAGAGGTGTTATTTTGAATAGATCTTGTGATTTAACACCTTGCGACTTCTCCCCTTGGGGTCACGTGAAAAAGAAGGCCTACGCCAACAGCCCAGCGTAGATTCAAGATCTTAAAGATAATTTCGTGAGGCTATCGAGGACATAGGGCAGCCATTTTGCGATTTGGTTATGGGAAATTTCATGAAGAGGATATGGTCCTGTAAGCGTGTCGTGGTAGTTATTTGCCTGATGTTAGTTTTTGCTAGTAACGCCATATCTTTTTCTTTATAATAAAATAAACATCCGATCATTTATATTAAAAAAATGCATTATTCTTTTAATATCAAAATAACACCTCTTATTGGAAAACCCTATATCAACCATAAACACGTGTTATTGTTGTTGTAATTCCATACAATTGAAATGGCTATAACTCACTTGATTATGATTCGATTTCAATTAAATTTTGTATACGTATATAACTTATATCAGTCTATATAATTGCAAAGTTTCAAGAAGTTTAAAGGTACCGTTTTGATTTTACGGGCAAAAAAGGAAAATCTACAAATTATACTATTATTAACAAAGTTGAGTGAATTTCGATTTCTAAGGTATTTGTTGCCCTTGTACTTATGAAGGCCCATGTTTGTGATAATTTTCAGATTTTTCGGCTGAAAGGTGTCCAATCGCGAGGGGGGGACACAAATTTTTGGTACATTTTGCCTTCTCCTGGACCCCCTAATTCATAAAATGATTTTTTTATTTCAGATTCTAAAAGTTTTAATCAAGACCTTTCATTTGATACCCCACTCGACTACCTTTGATTAAAAAAAATTTTTAAGGGCCAATTCGTTATTAGGGGGGACCCCCCTTAAAATTTTTTTAAATTTTTGTTAAGACCTTAACTTTTGAGAGACCATCACTTCTGACCTTTTCACAAAGTTTAAGCATTCTAGCTTCTATAGTTTCTGAGGAAATCAGCTGTGACGCACGGACAGACGGACAGACGGACGGACGGACAGACGGACGGACAGATCGCGAAACTAGTAGGTCTTTGTAAAAAAAATTTTTAACAAAGACCTTAAAAAAGAAATTATCTGTTTTTAACACAATACTGATAGAGAAGTTTTTGACAAGAGAGCTTTAGGGGAATATTTTATTCTTAAAGAATGAAAAAGTAGAAACAAAACCAATATAAGCCATAATGTTGAAATAGTCAATATGGCAGAATGCTTTGCTGATGATGATAATGATGGCACTAAATTTGTCTCAGAAAATGTTTGACCTATTTCATTGAATTTTATATACGAAGAACAATGTAGTTCTTTCACTTAGGACAACCAGCAATCCTCAAACACTTTGCTGCTAGGTGGCTTGTCATTTCAAGTTGGTTGCGACGAGCGCACATCCCACGTCAATTTTGTCGTGGGATGTCAAGAAGATTTGACGGCCACATGGTAGGAAAGTGCGGACGTAGTGGCCATCACCCAGGAAGAAGTCCCGGAGGGTGCCAACAAGCATCAAAAAGGCTTAAGGTTAACAGGAAAAAGAACTTTCCTACAAATTGGTCATCACAGATATCCATCGACTATTCAAAAGTAGTAAATGTATCAGAAATTGGAACTGGTAAGTCGGCGAATGCAAAGTTTGTTTTTCCGCTTCGAGTTAAAATAACGTTTTGTGATGTTTAGACTAACCGCGGATATCATCAATCAATCCGTGCAGAGAACGGAACCAGATCTACGAGGATACAAAACACCGCCAATAGAAAATGTGGGAGCTACACTGGCCAATTCGATACAATAGACTTCTCTGATTATGATCTACGCATCGTGATGGATGTCCGTATTTGCCTAGATTAAAGTGCCTGCATTAAACAACAACCGAATAATACGAATGGGCGATTGCTTGTATGAATGTATCCCCAATTTGGAGTCAGTAGTTCTTGCTGGGAGCAATATTCAGGAGTTGAGCGATTTGGAACCACTCACGCACCTCAAAGAGCTGGAAACATTGTGCTTGCTTGTAAACCCCGTATCTACAAGGCCATATTGCAGTGAGTATGTTGCATACCAGTTAAATCTGATCCAATCTGAGGGACATATAAATTAAACAACGGAAAAAGGTAGAAAATTTTGGTTTTAGAAGACGTTTGGTTATGTAGATAACTGTCTATTAATCACAGAGATCTGTACAGTTTTAAAGTTCAGCATAAAATAGAGTAATCGTAACCCAACTGACAAAGGGTTGTCGTTTTCCCTGATCTTTGTCGTCAATTGGTTATATGGACCAATCAAAGCAAAATTGTCTCAAGGCAGAATTTTACTTGTAATTGTAAATTTCTCATAGAAAGCAGCGCGAATCGCAGTTAAACAAGTCAAAAATTATGTTCTATTGCAATGTCGTATTACTTTATCATATATAATAACTAAAATTTTAGTTTTAAACAATTAGTAAGAGATAAGGAATCTTATGCACAAAGTTCATTGACGTGTGTGTATAATGAAATAAGACAATTTTTTTTTCTTTTTTTTCTATTAAAAACGCATTTCGGATATCGTAAATTAGATTAAGATTAAATATGAATGTATTTGTTGGGAATACATTAAAATCAGTAGTTTTAAGTCAGTTGAAGATAAGCTGCTAGGATATAAAGTATGAACACACTCCGAAAATGATCTTATGAAGAAAAACAGGATAAAATGGAATTGCTCTCTAATGTCTAACTTTAGGGAATGTTGCTTACAATTTTTAAGGAATACAATGTTGCATAGACTTTGAAGACGTTGGCGATGCAGTCATAAAAACGATAGGTTTTAATAAGTTGAGTCAGAATAGGGTTGAAAATCTTAGTTAGTAATTGCAACGCCATAAAAAAAATGGAATTGGCTAGGTTTTTGGATTGAGTTTGTGTCATGCTTTGGATTTTTCTCGTCTTTAAAATTGAGAATGCTTTTTTAGAAACTGAGTTAATTCAATTTGTGGTTACGAATTTTCGTAGTTCGGAAAGTGCTTTTCAAAAATTGTTCAACACTGAAGTAAATTTAAAGTGAAAGCTTGATGGATACTTGAATCGAACTGAATTGGCTCTAAAATCTATCTTTATTCTATCGCCTTTCGATATTTCTGTATAGCAACTTCGCACAACATGCTATTGGGATCACTGTGCTGTTAACATTGATCACTCTATTATGTTGTGAAAAAGTGCTGTGATACTTCTTAATGACGGATATTGTGGTCCGATTAAAAACCCTTCTTGATTTTCATCTGCAAACCCAGTTGGATTCGACTGCAGAATCAAGTCTGCATTTTCGCTTGAATATCTTAGTAGTGGGGAAATCGTATCGTCACATTATATCTTCTCACATTGCAATGAATTAATAATCAAAATGCATCGTACCGATTGTACTGCAAGAGGAGAAGAAGAAGTACAAATATTATACAATCGTATACATTTACTTTTATTAACTTTTAAGTTTTTTTCTTATTAAATATTTTTTCCGATTCCTTGTGCCTTTTTAAATGTTTCTTAAAAGAATTTCTTGGTTTTATCAAATTAAACGCTATCACAAATTTACCAGCGAGAATAAAATGTTGTGCAATATGTGCAAGAAGGAGCAAATTAAGACCTTAAAGTTTAATTTGATAGAATTGACAATTCATTTCATCTATATGGAAAAATGAGTAGATTTTAGATTGTCATTGCTTGCATTTACTAATGTACAGTGAAATTCAGAAATCAGCCATTTTTTTCACCAATCCCTTTATTTGGTTGATTTTGAATTTTAATATTTTCTTATTTTAATTTCTCTCCCATTGAAATTGGAAATTGGAACCACTCTTTGATACAAGATTAAATGTTAATTTGTAAAAATTTGCTTTCGAATGAAATTGAACAATCAAATATGGTCTGTTTTTAGTTTCACACATTTATCATTCCACTACTTGAAAATGAAAACATATTAAAATCAGTAAATATAATTACCCATTTAGATATACATTACTTATCAAAAGAACACATTAAATTATATTGAAAATAAAAAATTATGTAAGTTTTCCTTTGTAAATAATTTGTTACTATAACTAAAGGTTAACTTGAAGAAACAAAGACGTTTCTATGTTGCTAAGTTTCTTAAGCGCTGTATACTTAATTTTAATGCAGTAATTATTTTTATACTGAACACTGTCAGGTTTAGCGGATTTTATATTGAAAACGTATCGTAAAAATTTTACGAGGCCTAGAGAAGCCACTTATAATAGGAGTTAAATTGTAGTATAGTCAAGTTTATTAAAATAACATGGAATCAAAACCAAAATAACGACTTTCCTTTCCAGTGGTTCTTCTTTTAAGCGGGAAATAAGGTGCAGGGTAGGTATGCCGTCGCGAGGGTAGGGTTTGAGAAAATCCGCTGAGGTCGGTTTCGCGTCGCTCGCGGTACGCGGTACCTTTGTTGTTTTGCCTTTTTATTAGCATCGCTTTCGTCGGGTTTAGTTAGCGTAGCACATTTTTCGGTACCGCGTCGGAAATTCGGGAATGCGAAGTAAAAATTAGATTTTTGTCCTTGACTGGTTAAATGAAGAAATACGGAGTAATGTTAAGTAGGTTTCCTCTCCGTATGGTTTTATTCGATTCGATGAGCGTAATCCATTCGGAGACCCGCGACCGAAATCCTCTCCGATCTAGCTGGCCGACAAGCAGCCACCGCGTGAATGGGTTACGGTGCACGGATTGGTTGACCGGTTGGTACCATCCGTAGGCACTTCTCAGACTTAACGTCTAGAACCGATGAGAGGTCGGTTCCTCGTTCGGACGTAGACGTAAAATCATTACAATTATACTCAGAAATTAGCATGCTCTGTCATAAATTTTTTGGCGAGAAGTCAGTCGATAGGAATGGCACAGTCACTATTTCTTAATGAAAGTCAAAAATAGAAAAACTTGAGAACATCAAAACAACAAAACAATACGTAAGAAAACAATCGAACGCACAACATTTTTGTAATCGTGTTTAGATATTTTAATGTTTTGTTAAATAACTTAAAAACGTAAGTAACTATTTGAAGACGTCTAATATAATAGAAAGCCATTCATTTAAGCTCTCATCAGTAAAAGGAAAAACAATAATTTACATTTAATATTTTCCTTTCTAATCATTTTATAATTCCAATTTGAATATGAACTCTTCCAACAGAACCATGTTTTAATATAATTGATAATATTTAAATTTACAAAAAAAACGCAAACAAACAAATTGTAAAAATTTTTTTGATCTAAATTTAATTTGTCTTCCGAAGCGAACACCAAATGAAAATACAGAACGAATTGCTCTTAATTTTATTTTCTTTTTTTTTTTGATAAAAAAAAACGAAAAACACGCAATTATTATATATTTTTATGCCTCTTAATCAATGAAAATAATAAGCTTAATATGAATTGCTAACTAAAAACACGACTTCCCTTTCCAGTGGTTCTTTCTTTCAGCGGGAAATAGAGTGCAGGGTAAGTATGCCGTCGCGAGGGTAAGGTTTGAGAAAATCCGCTGAGGTCGGTTTCGCGTCGCGCGCGGTACGCGGTACTTTTGTTGTTTTGCCTTTTTATTAGCGTTGCTTTCGTCGGGTTGAGTTAGCGTGGCATATTTTTCGGTACCGCGTCGGAAATTCGGGAACGCGAAGTAAAAATTAGATTTTTGTCCTTGACTGATTAAATGAAGAAATACGGAGTAACGTTAAGTAGGTTTCCTCTCCGTATGGTTTTGTTTTGTGACGCGTTTGAAAACGGGCATGTATTGGTGGCTGAAGATTGTAGATGAGCGTAATCCATTCGGAGACCCGCGACCGAAATCCTCTCCAATCTAGCTGGCCGACAAGCAGCCACCGCGTGAATGGATTACGGTGCACGGATTGGTTGACCGGTTGGTACCATCCGTTGGCACTACTCAGGCTTAACGTCTAGAATCGATGAGAGGTCGGTTCCTCGTCCGGTCTTAGACTTTTGAAATTCATTACACTATCTCTAAGCGAAGGCCCGAGAGCGGCTGTAGTGCTTCAAAGAAGAAGAAGAGGATTCCACTTAGCTTTGATGGCTGCTGTCCATCGTCTGGGCATCGAAGAGACTAGTTTGGATGTTATTTCGGATCCTATAGAGTTCCATTCTTCCTGGAGTTTAGCTTTAAGCTGTTGTCTGTTTTTTATTGCGTGTTTGCGTACTCTACGCTCCAATTCATCCCATAAATGTTCTATTGGGTTTAGGTCGGGTGATTGTGGTGGACTGTGTAGTTGCTTGGGTACATTATATAGTAGCCATTTCTTAGAAATCATTGATTTATGCTTAGGATCGTTGTCTTGTTGGGAAATGAGATCACTTTCCATGCCTATAGCTGATATGCTTTCACGCAAACTCGTTCTAAGAATCCTTAGTTAATCCCACCGGTTCATTGTGCTCTCAATGAAGTGCAATTTTTCAACTCCCGAAGCTGCCATACACCCCCAAACCATTACATTACCACCGCCATACTAGACTGTTTGAATTAGATTTTTGCAATTGAATTCCTCATTTGCTTTGCGCCAAACTGTTCCCTTGCCATCTGATCCAAATATGTTGAATTAACTCTCGTCGGAAAATACAACTCGATTCCAGAAATTAGCGTCCTTATTTTGGTGCATTTTCGTAAAGTCTAATCTCTTCTTGCGATTAAGTTTTGAGACCAATGGCTTTCGGCCATTGAAATTACTTTCCCATAGAACATTTCTAATGGTTTCATCACTTACCGTTAAATTAAAGTCTTTTCTGACCTCGTCTGCTATTTTACATGCGCTGGTTCTAGGATTATCTTTTATTTTTCTTACTATTGACCGCCGCGCTATATCGCTTAAACTTTTTGGCCGTCCCGAACGGGGCTTACTTTTGAAAGAACCGGTTTCTCCATATTGCTTAATAACATATTGGATACTTGACTTAGGTCTACCAATTACATTCGAAATTTTACCCATCGACTTGCCTTCGCAATAAAGCTTTATGATGAATCTCCTCGTATCTACATAAATTTCTTTACTCATGGCGGAATATTGGATTTTCAGAAGTTGATACAAATCTGCACGTGGCTGAAACTATACTAGCTGTACTCCAGGAAAAATTGTGAACTTTTATTTGTGCAAAGCATTGTTTACATTACTATATAAACAATGCAAAGCATTGTTTAAAAAATTTCGTACAGAGACTTTTTTATATAAAATTCACTAAATTGAATTACTATACATTAACAAATGGATAAATTTATGCATTTATCCCTGAACTTTGTTACAAAAGAGCTGCAGAAAACATTGCAACCATCAAAGTAAAAAAGTATTGAATAACATGGGAGATGTTCATAAAAATCAAGAAAAAGTAGCGTCGTACGGAGACTTTTTTGTCTAACTGTATATACATATATATATATATATATATATATATATATATGTATATATATATATATATGAACATATGTATATATATATATATATATATATATATATATATATATATATATATATATATATATATATATGAACATATGTATATATATATATATATATATATATATATATATATATATATATATATATATATATATATATATATATATATATGTATATATATATATATATATATATATATATATATATATGTTTATATATACATATATATATATATATATATATATATATATATATATATATATATATATATATATGTATATATATATATATATATATATATATATATATATATATATATATACATAGATATATATATATATGAACATACATATGTATATATATATATATATATATATATATATATATATATATATATATATATATATATATGAACATATGTATATATATATATATATATATATATATATATATATATATATATATATATATATATATATATATATATGTATATATATATCGTCGATGATACGCCAAAGCCACCTGAGTCCATTTTCATCAATTTTTATCTAAGTTGATTCTCATAATTGTTGGCTGTCACTCTACAATATGGCAAAGGTATGCATTTGAATTTCAATCCCAAATAGGTTAAATTATCATTCAACGTTTCACACATCTACAAAATTGTCATTTTATACTTCGACAAAGTAGCTTATCTACCACTTGGGTGAGTCTAGCAAAGCGTACTTCATTTGTTCCTCTCTGAAATGGTTCGCCGATGTTCACTTTCAATCCACGGGAAGTAGTTTACATGGTAACCTGGTTATGTGATATTTGTTCAACTGTTTCTGAACAACGCTAATTTTCAGTTTAATCATTATCGCTTGCGCTTTGCTCCTAGTCGTGTTTCTGTAATTTTGACGTTCTGGAAGCAGATTTTTGAGATTTGAAAATGTTTTCAATCGTGTTGAGAAAAATTATTGCAACGTGCGCTAATAGGGAGAGAGGGGAAATAAGATTCATCAGAATCTGAAAACGTTTCCTCTGAAAATGAATCGTCTGACAGTGACAGCAGCAGCTTGTTTCCTGCTACTCCGTCTTCAGTGCTCCACAGAAGCCAAAATATAGGAGGTAATCTCAATGAAACACTCTTTTCGTTCATTATTCTTTTTTTCTTTGAATTATTCTGTGGGATAATCATTGTGGTCTAAATCTTTTTCTTTCGGCATCGAACAGGAATGACCAAGATGAGCTCTCTTATGATTCACCTCAACCAGGACCTTTAGATTTAATTACGAAGAGCATGGAGAAATCAATGGTGGATTGCCTGAAAAACGAGGTTAAAAGAAAATGGAAGAAGCAAATTCGTCTTGAAAAGAGATTGAAGGGTGAGTAATATTCTGGATTCAGAGGAATAGAATATGCCGCCCGTCCCATGCTATCATCTCCTTGTATTTGCAAGATGAACCACCAGTGCAGTTTACTCGTTAGCGAAGATCATGGGCGAAAAATCGATGACGGTTTTAGAAGTTACCATCAATAGATCATCAAAGATCCTTTCTTGCTCAAAATGTGAGTCATACAGCCAAAAAGCGTTCGACCAGGGCTCATACTGCACAGAGAGTATTTACTCGTGTTTATACTCAGACTGTTGGTAATGATTTTTCCTAGCCACCCCGAACATCACAGAAGCTTTAGTACGTAGTACATTGAAAAAAATTATGGACACGGGAATAGTGGAACCAAACATGAGAAGGCGTCCTCTGAAGCTGAAAAGTACATCCGGGAATCCATTTGTTCTTCTCCAACAATGGCATCACACTATTGCCGCAAATCTTCTAGCAGAAAATATTTAGATGCAACATTGAACATCTCTATTATGTACAGACTGTTTGTGGAACGCTGTGTACAGGATGGAAAGGAAAAAGTTTCGTTTGATAAACTATCAAACATTCTATCTTCGAGCCAGGACATTCTGAGATGGAATGTGTTTCGATTCACTCGAAAGTTGAAAGGAAACCCAACAACATTCCAGTTTATGTTCCAAAAGGCTGGTTTCAAATTGTTAGAAGTACTCGTAACCATCCTAAACCATTCCATGTGACAACAATGGAATACGACGGTTTTCTCGATTTCACCGAGTTGGCGAAAAAATTTCTCAAAGGAGTTGTTCCTTGGAGAAAGGTTCGCTGCCTTGAGTATAGGAAGACCGACAATGGAGTAGCTGTATTCTATAAAGAAGACTATAAAAATGAAATGGTCCCTAGAAAACTAAAAACTGTTAGAGGAAGACCCAGCAACCAAGCCCCACCACAGGCGTACACCCAATGGCTTCCGATTTCAACAGCGAAAAAACGGATCTGATAAAAATGTGCAAGGAGCTGACCATCCCTAAGCCATACCACACATACTTTTCCGGTATCACAGGTTCGTTTGGCTAGAGGGACAACGTGGCTGAACTCGACGAGGTGTAAGGAATTCAGCTACGAACATGACTAAGCACTAACATAAGGACGTAGATGACTAAAAATGACCGTAGTTTAATTTAAACCCTGATTGAGAAAAATAAAATACAAGTTTTACATTGCACGTGTTGTTTTCAAATTTATTTGGGCACCGAACTTTAATTTTAAACAAAATCACACTTTGCCAAACTCACCCAAGTGACATTTCTGACACCATGGTCAACGATAATCTAAATCTTATAGTAGAATAGTGAAAGAAGGCCTTTTACGGATATTTGACAATAATCTGAACCATCAATATACAAAATCCGATTTTTCAGATATCTCACAATGTTTGATTGATGTTTTCTCAAAAAGAAAATTTTGCACTTGGTGATTTTGGCATAGCATTGCCGATATATATATATTTATATATATATATATATATATATATATATATATATATATATATATATATATATAAACACCTATATATACGATTGCCAGAAAAAGTATCCGTACATGCAAGATAACAAAGTTATCGTTGTAATAAAAAGGATATGTCCACTTAATTTGAAACTCAAACAAAATCAATTTATGGCTACACAATAGACCAGAGAAAAAATATTCGTACAGAACAAACCGGGGGATTCCACGTGTTATGCGATGACATATGCAGATGCATATTAATGTTTTTAGGCCCGATAATAGTTCTATTTTAAGTTGGGATAGGCTTAAAAGTGAGTGCAACTTTTTTAAATTTTTGTGCACTAGAATATATCATGACGCCAAAAATTAGCGAAATCAGTGCTGAGGAGAGGAAAATTATGCTGAAACTTAAGAGTGAAGGGAAAACTTAGCGCAAAATTGGTCTAATAGTAGGCAAAACTCAATCCCCTAGCCAGTATATGGTGAAAACATTTAATACAACTAGTTCGATTATGTCCAAACCTCGTTGTGGTTGACCCTTTGTACTGACTGAACGCGAAAAAAGAAACATTTTGTAGGCAGTTAGAAAGAATTCTGGAGTAACTGCTTCCCAAATTGTCACAAATAGAAAAGAATCTTATGGCAAGGTTCTCCACGAAAATACTATACGAAAAATACTAAAGAGAGATGGATATCTGTTTTGCGTACGCAGATAACTTTAGGTTGCGCACTACCAGTTCAGCAACTATGCTGAAATCCAAGCGCACAAAGCTCTCTTGCCATCTGGTTGACTGGGAAAACGCAAAGAGGAGAAACGGGACGGCAACGCAGTTACTGATAGATCGAGCTCGGTAGCACATTCAACTAGAATTTCATACAAGTATAATATCAAATCTAATGGCAATAAAGTTACAATTTCGAAAGTCTACGGTTTGAATTGGAAAAGTTTAGTGTTATTTGAAAAAGGCAAACATAATTTGGTCCGTCGAGCCAGATATTTAAGTGGATGTGGGTAAGTCGATCACATATAGATATCCCTTACCTCCAAACTGTTACTCCGATTATACATCCATTTCAATTATCCACATCATACATTATAACCGTGAACTATTGGTGCTGCCATTCATTATGTTAGCATACATTTTCATTTGATAGCAAAATAAATATCAAAATTTGCTAATTGATATATACTTCTGTGCTAAGTGATTGAGACAAACAGTTATATAACAGACCGTTAAATTGCGGAATATTTATGTAACTTTTGCTGCATGGTGACAAAATTAAGTGAGATTTGATGAAATTATTCAGTTAAAATCGGCCAGGAAATTCCTCATCTCGAATCTGGTTCTCACTTAAAGAAATCGGATGTAATTAAGATCGAAATAGTGCTGCGCATATACATAAATCATTCCATCGCAATCAGTGCACAATTTCAGATTTTGCATCGTACCAATTACTAAATTTGATGTGTTTCTCACTTTAAGACATTTACATTTGCGGGATATGTACTGAGCATTTTTCGCAATTAAAGTGTAAGCTTCGACTGTAGATTGACGTAATTGCAGCATTTTTGGATACTTTGCATACCGTTGCAAAAATTCAATTCCAAGAATTTTTATGAATCGTGTCTGTTATGCAGTTATACGGTATGTTGCGTTGCAATAGAATAAGTCTGATTGTGCAAGCGGTTTATCAGCGGAGAAAGCTGTATCATTTTTTACTCAAGTGTGTGAAAAGCCTTCAAAGCAACACATTTTATTGTTGCTTATTGTGATTATCCGCAGACTTATTATATGTGATTATCTCACATAACAGATACTTGAACAAATAGTAAAGGCAACAAACTGTGTCTTACAAAAAATACCTTGCCCGCAATTCAACAATTTAAGAAGACATTGATTCTTATCATCCGTGAAAGAAATTTATTCTTACTTGCTCATAACAACTGCGTCTTTTCAATAGAAGTTTGGAGTCGTTGTGCAAGGACCAAAAATTATCTTTTGATAATTTGGTACGTTTACGAAATAATTTCAAAAAGGATGGAAAAGGCCGTAAAAGCCAACCCTAATATGCACAACGACTTTTACAGCGAGTTGAAAGTTTATACACCATGTTTAATAGAGTACATGAGGAATTATTAGTAATGCTCAATAAAGATACAACTAAATGAGATGCTCCTTATTTCAAAGAGAATTTATTTGCAGAGATGCAAAAGGTATATCTAGAATTTGTAACAGAAGTTGAGGATTTAGCATAAAGCACTAATGTAGAGAGTTTACCTCCAACAACCGCCAACATGAAAAACGAAACCAATGTAAAATTACCTCGCATCACTGTTCCTACATTTGCTGGAAATTATAAAGATTGGGTTTCGTTTCGAGATTTATTTGTATCTCTAGTTGATCAGCGGTCATCACTATCCAATGTAGAAAAATTACATTATTTGAAATCAAGCCTCAGCGGAGAAGCAGAAACGTTATTGAAACATTTTGCAGTTACTGAACAAAATTACGAGACGGCTTGGAATCTACTCAAAGAACGCTTTGACAACAGAGATGCACTATTGAATTATGGATTGGAACGACTATTTTCGTTGCTTGATGCTCACGAATCAGCTACTTTGTTGAAAGGATTGATTGATCAAACTGTCGAAAGCGTAAACGCAATTGAAAATATGAAATTGGAAAACGTGTGTCCCCATAGAAACGAGACGAATGTTGCAACAGCAACAAACTTCTAAATCTAGCATTCCGAGTTTTGAAGATCTTAAGGTATTCTTGCATCAACGATTCGGAGTGTTAGAAGCAACTGGCCCAGATCGTAATAAGTTTTCTAAACTTTCCACAACTTCGTTAAAAAGGATTCAGACATTTCATAATGAAACTACGCAATCTTGTGTCAGCTGCAAACAAACACATCCTTTGTAGAGATGTAAGCAATTTTTAGAAACCAATCCTAACCAAAGATTTGAACTAGTTAAACGAAATGGTTTATGTATTAATTGCTTAAGGAAAGGACACCTCGTAGGAGTATGTTCCAGCACTTCTTGTTGTCGTATTTGCAAGGGCGCGCATAACACCTTACTACACAAGAACCAATCTTCAGAACTATCTCACCCAACCAACGCAAATGCCTCGGGGCAAGCACATCCTCATACAATCAAGGTAGACGTCCACTCAACCAATGTCGTGAGCAACAATCAAATAATATTGGCAACTGCACTCGTCAATATTGTGACTCCTTCTGGACTCATAACACTTCGTGCTTTACTTGACCAAGGGTCACAGGCATCTTTGATAACAGAAGCAGCCGCCAATCTACTGGGAGTGAAGAGATCATCTGTGGACGCTAGCATCACAGGAGTAGGTGGTGGTAAAGGAGTCAAGGCGAGAGGAAATATTCATGTATCCATACAAACTACAACACAAAAAATGTTATCATTCAACGCATTGATAGTATCAAAACTGACCAATTTGCTTCCATCTCAATGTATACCATTTTTGACATGTAATGAACTTGGAAGATTACAGCTTGCAGATCCATATTTTAATAGACCGGGCCATATCGATATAATACTTGGCGCCGAAGTATACTCGCAAATTATTCTAGATTTCATGATCAAATTCTCTAATGGACTATTGGCACAAAAAACGGAGGTAGGTTGGGTGATATCTGGAAAGGTTAAAGGCCAAACCCAAACCTTTCTTCAGACTTATAAGGTCGAAATTAATCAAGATCTCAATCTCAGTGAACAATTGAGAAAATTTTGGGAGTTGCAGGAAGTCAACCCAGCACCTGTTTATACTAATGATGAAAAATTATGCGAACAACATTTTGTAGAACATGTAAAGCGATCGGAAGACGGCACTTACACTGTACGGCTACCATTTAAAAATGATGAAATAAAAGGATCCTTAGGAGACTCTAGAAATTCAGCTGTAGCCAGTCTGATTTCAATGGAAAGACGTTTCAAAGGTAATCAGAATCCTGGTTGCGAATACCAAAAGAACATACAAGAATATCTTGATTTAGGTTACATGCAAGAAGCTACCAAGCAACATATTTCAAACAACTACTATTTACCGCATCACGCCGTCTTCAAAGACAGCAGCACAACTAAAATGCGAATAGTCTTCGATGCATCTCGCAAAACCAGCACCGGTGTCTCGCTTAATGATACCAATCTTACCGGAGCATCTTTTCAAAATGATATGGCTAAAATACTAATCAACTGGAGATTGCATAAATATGCTTTCGTGGCCGATGTTGCCAGAATGTATCGTCAAATCCGGAGGATATGAACTATCTACGGCTTGTCTGGAGACCATCAGAATCTCAATGCGTAAAAGATTATTGGCTGACAAAGCGGTACCATTTGGAGTAACTTGCGCCCCTTACTTAGCTTTCAGAACATTGCAGCAGCTAGCCATGGATGAAAGAGCTAAGTTCCCACGAGTCTTCCAAACCGTGCTTGACGACTTTTACGTAGACGATGTTTTATCGGGGGGAATAACATTATCCGACACAGTAGATAAATGCAACGATCTCGCAGACCTTCTCAAATCAGGCGGATTTCACCTACGAAAATGGATTGCGAATGATCCCCAAATTCTCAAGAACAGGCCCGCTGAAGATTTGGAAATGACACCTTCAGTGGAATTACATTGTGAGCCAACATTTAAATCTTTAGGAATTCTGTGGCGACCTATAGCAGATCAACTCAGCTACAAGGTCGAACTTCCTGATCAAATGGAATTTGCTACGAAACGACAAGTACTGTCCATCATTGCGCGTTTATTTGATCCTATGGGCTGGATCGCAGCTGCAATGACAAAAGCGAAAATCCTTCTGCAATAATTATGGCTCCATGGCCTTGACTGGGACACACTATTACCGATTGATATCGCCCAACAGTGGACTCAGTATGGACAAACCTTGAAACACCTCGATGGTTAATATGTTCCCCGGAGTAAAAATATGAACTACATGGATTCTGCGATGCATCAGAGAAAGCTTATGCGGCTGCTGTTTACTTAGTGGCAAGAAAGGGTAAAGAGTATTCAGTACAACTTGTAATGGCAAAAACTAAGGTGGCTCCTGTCCGACCGGTGTCCATACCCAGACTTGAACTTTGTGGTGCTGTACTTCTCTCATGATTGATGAAACGTGTATCGACATCTATAAACATATCAAATCTTGATCAATGGTCATGGACAGACTCCCAAATAGTGTTAGCATGGCTCAAAGGACATCCTCGTCGTTGGTCGGTATTCGTAGCCAACAGACTAACCGAGATACACGCTATGGTCGGAAATGGTCCCTGGGGCCACGTTAGAACTCACGAAAACCCTGCAGACATAGCATCACGGAGAGTCCAACCCTTTGAACTCCTACAAAGCAAGTTATGGTGGTCAGGCCCCTCGTGGCTTACAAAATCAGAAACTGACTGGTCTTCGCAGACAAAAATCCCATCCGCTTGCGTTGAAGAAAGAAAAATGAGAATGGTACATGCCACGCTTGAAATCCATTCCGAACTAGACGACTTATTAAATAAGCTCTCAACACTGAGCAAATTACTTAGAGTAACTGCTTATTGCTTCCGATTTAGAAGTAGATGGTGCTTGAACACATCTAAAGGATCTCCAACTGTTAATGAATTACAAAATGCATTACGTTTTCGGATTAAATTTATTCAATTAAAAGAATTTCATAGAGAAATTACTCAGTTAAAGGGCTCAATACCAAATGTAACCAAGGGGCAACTGGCCAATTTCGCTCCTATACTGGATGATTATGGAATCTTACGAGTGGGAGGACGATTGGAAAAATCACATCTTACATATAATGAAAAACATCCTACAACCATCCCAAGAGCAGGGAAACTAACACTTTTGCTTATCGACCAATATCATAAAGACAAATTACATGGCGGCACTCAATTAATGTTAGGAGTCATCCGCAGAAGATACTGGATATTGAATGCACGGAGCTCTATCAGAAAATTTAATCATCAATGTATACGATGCTTCCGAACCAATGCTAAAGGGAAGCCACAGTTAATGGGTCAGTTTCCAGAACCTTGTGTATCCATTTCGCGACCTTTCACACACACAGATGTCGATTATTGTGGTCCCTTTGTAATCAAAGATCGTAAAGGAAGAGGAAGCAAGACCCATAAAAGATATGTTCCAATATTTATCTGCCTTACAGTCAAGGTTATCCATATAGAAGTCGTTAACGATTTAACTACCGAATCCTTCTAAGCGGCATTACGAAAATTCACCGCACGCAGAGGACTCTGTCAAGACATCTATAGCGATTGTGGCACCAATTCTGTCGGAACAAATAGAGAACTGAAGACCTTGCTTCAGGACAATAAAGAAATCATGGAATATGCATCCAATATAGGAATAAATTGGCATTTCAATCCACCTGCATCAGCTCATTTTGGAGGATCATGGGAGGTCGGTGTAAAATCAGTCAAAACACATCTACGCCGTGTCATTAAAACCACTACACTCACATACGAAGAACTACTCACTGTCCTTGGACAAATTGAAGCATGCCTAAATTCTCGGCCACTCTGTCCACTGTCTGATGACTGATAATAGTGCTCTCACCCCAGCCCATTTCTTAATCGGAGATACCATGTTAGCTCCACCGGACGCCACCTTGACTCAGATCCACATCAACCGATTAAATAGATGGCAATTAGTGCAACGAGTAACGCAAATTTTCTGGAGCAGATGGAAAACCGAGTATTTAAGTCGATTACAACAACGACCAAAATGGTTAAAGTTGAACCACGACAACAAGTAGGTGATTTGTGTCTGCTGATTAATGAGCAAACTGCTCCATATCAATGGCAACTAGCCCGCATAAAAGCTTTACACCCTGGCAACGATTCCTTAGTTCGAGTGGTCACAGTATCCTGCAAAAATAACACATATCGACGTGCCATTAATAAAATGCGATCCTTCCGCGCCAATAGCACTCCCCTCTAATCCTTTCCTTTATCATTAACTCAAACACATCCTACATGAACACCCAAAGAACACTAGGAAAGTAAACCACATTTACTTGCTACATATCGACTATAGCCGATAGCGGTGAACTTCCAACATAGTTGGGAGAACTTCACCCTATCAGTTTACATAAATCACTTCACAAGATATATATATATATATATATACACATCAATCCACACTACAACCACCTGCCGTCGTAATCAGAAAGTCGGATCTGCACGTTCCAGAATAAGCTACTTCAGCTCACAAATACACTATACAGAGAAGATCAATATATCACTTGAGTCCTATATTGTTAATCGATTCTTTATTCACAGTACACTCTACAGCCTGTATCTGATCCTATTCGATCAGCGCGGGGAGTATGTTGCGTACGCAGATAACTTTATGTTGCGCACCACCAGTTCAGCAACTATGCTGAAACCCAAGCGCACATAGCTCTCTCGCCATCTGGTTGACTGGGTAAACGCAAAGAGGAGAAACGGGACGGCAACGCAGTTACTGATAGATCGAGCTCGACAGCACATTCAACTAGAATTTCATACAAGTATAATATCAAATCTAATGGATATAAAGTTACAATTTGTAAAGTCTACTGTTTGAATTGGAAAAGTTCAGTGTTATTTGAAAAAGGCAAACAATATCGCTCACGCATAGCACGTAAGAAGCCATACATTTCAGAAGTGAACATGAAGAAACGTGTGGATTTCGCGAAAAAATCTATAAACAAGCCATCAGAGTTTTGAGAACAATCCCTCTTCTCTGACACAAGCAAACTTTGCATATTTGGCATTAAAGGAAGAAAGTTAGTGTGGCGGAAGAGCGGTACTGCCCTCGAAAAAGAAAATCTCGTACCAACTGTGAAACATAGTAGCTGTGGTGTGATGGTCTGGGGGTGTATGGTGGCAGAAGGAGTTGGCCAACTTGCGTTTATAGAATCAACTATGAATCAAAACGGTTACCATAATATTTTGAAAGCAAATTAGAAGCAAAGTGTTCAGCAGTTGAGGCTTGGTGACGATTTCTGGTTTTAGCAAAATAGTGATCCCAAGCACACATTACACAATATGAAGCTTTGGTTGCTCTGCAACACAAAACATCAACTGTTTACGCCGCTCAAATCCCCAGACCTTAATCCCATTGAGCATTTGTGGGACTTGTTGGAGCGCAGGATCCGTCAGCACAGCATAACCTCGAAATAAATGCTGAAAAAAGTCATCGTCGATGAATTGGGCAAAATTACCAGGCAGGATACAGCGAAATTTGCTCACTCCATGGGTCAAAATTACCGGGCAGGAAACAGCGAAATTGGCTCACTCCATGCCAAATCACCTTAAGGAGGTCCTTAAGAGAAAAAGTTATCCGACAAGTTATGAAGTTAATAATATTTCAAATTAATATTGTCATGTACGGATACTTTTTCTGGTCCGTTTAAGTGAGTCTTTTTTTGTTTTTACTATGTAAAATTTAGTTTTTAATGGTATACCATAAGAAAAATTTATAGAAAAGATAGTTTCATTAATGAATAAATTTTGTTGCTTAGATATTTAAAGGTAGTAGCTTTCTTTGGCATGAATTTCCTAATATGTTGCTTTCTTTTGATGTTGTGCGGATACTTTTCCTGGCAAGTGTATATATATATATATATATATATATATATATATATATATATATATATATATATATATATATATATATATATATATATATAACACAAATTATTGCTAAAAATTTTGATCATATTCGAAAAATGAGTGTTATTTCTTTCTTATATATATATATATACATACATATATATATATATATATATATATATATATATATATATATATATATATATATGTATCTATATATATATATATATATATATATATATATATATATATATATATACATTTATATATATATATATATATATATATATATATATATATATATATATATATATATATATATATATAAGAAAGAAATAACACTCATTTTTCGAATATGATCAAAATTTTTAGCAATAATTTGTGTTAATGCATAGTATCGTTCTCGGAATTTCAAATTGGATAAGATACAAGTATCACCCACGCATAATGACCTACTTGGATTTTCTACTCGGATACAAGGTCAACGTTAAAGAGTTTCTACAGTCTGTTAAGTAAGATCGTTTGAAGCTCGCATCAGCGTAGTTGGTGATCGGTAAGTGATATTGACTTCAAATTTTATTTGATCGGTAGAGAGAAACTCTGTCTTTAGCGCTTTGAAAAAAATTTCAGCCGAAGTCAATCTTCCGTCGCGAAAACACTAAAATCGCAATGGGTGAGATTTACGCAAAGCGCTTCGAGGCCGTGTTCCTTTGTACACAACCTAAAGGACCAAAAATGAATTATGTAGCGGCGGCTAAATACATTAAAAAGTCTGTATTGTTTGTCGAAAAGTGGGTTTAACGATTTTAAGAGTCAAAAACCGTCGATGACCTTCCAAATCGTTGTTCGGTAGGAAAAGTGACCAAAAAGGACGAAAAGCGAATCGTGACTTTGTTTTCACGCAATTCTGGCTTGTTCTTATGTCAAGGACAAGCGAAATCGAAGCAAAAAGGTCTCGAGTTACCACACGTCGCCATTCGGGAAGATCTGTGCGTGAACAACGTAAAATGGCGGAGTACCGTTAAAAACCACTCTTGGCTGAACGTCACGTGGCCAAGCAGCTCGCCTGGACGAGAAATGAAAACTGCATTGTGACACTTGATTGGCCTTCTCAATCGCCTGATGCAAACCCTCTCAAAAAGTCTGGGCCTACATCAAGCAGAAGCTCCGTGGAAAACGTGTTTATACTTTGAAGCAGCTCTCCCGACAAATTCAACTCATTTGGAAGGCGCTTCGCCGCGAATACGCCGAAAATTTAATGGAAAGTATGCCTCGGAGATGCCAAGCAATAATTGATGCTAGTGGTGATTGGACTCACTTTTAAACTGAAAGCGCGATACCTTAGAATGTATTTAATGTATGTACAGGGTTATCCATTTCGTGATTGGGAAAGCATAACCCTACCATTTGACATCTGTAAAAATTAAATGTCATCCAAAGCGTGTTTTTTTTAGTTGAAGGTTTGCCATTTAGAAATATGGATCGTTTAACAGTCGAAAAACGCGTTAAAATTATTAAATTTTATATTAAAAATGGTGATTCTTCTGTATAAACATTTAGGACTATACGAGCCGATTACGGTCGACATAATCGACCTACACAGCAAACAATTTCGAACACAGTGAGAAAATTTGAAGAGACTGGATCGGATATTGATATTGCAAGGCCTGTGCATCATCGCAACATTCGCTCTGCTGAAAATATCGCTGTCGTTGCTCAAAGTATGGAGGAAGACCCGAATTTGTCGATTTCTCGACGTTCTCAACATTTGGGCTTGTCTTACGGCTCATTGTGGCGGATTTTGCATTTGATTTTGCATCTCCATCCATACAAAATCCAATTCACTCGAAAACTTAGGCCTCAAGACCGTACACAACGCAGTATGTATGCGAATTGGGTGATTGAACAAGAAGCCATTGATAGCGATTTTTCGAACAAAATTTTATTCAGTGATGAGGCTCATTTTTCGCTCAGTGGTTACGTAAATAAACAGAATTGCCGCATATGAGGCTCCCAAAATCCTTAGGTGATCGCAGAAGGCCTTTGCATCCGGAAAAAGTGACCGTTTGGTGTGCATTATGGTCTGGTGGTGTTATTGGCCTGTATTTTTTCGAAAACGATCAAGGAAGAGCCATGACAGTCAATTCTGACCGCTATGGACGGATTTTAACCGATTATTTTTGGAGAGAAATTGAAGATTATGATCGGGAGAACATGTGGTCCCAACAGGACGGAGCCACAAGCCACACAACACAGGCTAATCGAGCACTTTTGCAAGAGAAATTTCCAGGACGCGTAATTTCGAGATTGAGTGATATCAATTGGCCCGCAAGATCCTGCGACCTAACACCTTTGGATTTCTTTTTATGGGGCTATGCAAAAGATCGTGTTTACGCGAACAATCCTCAAACTTTGAGCAATTGAAAACCAATATACGTGAAGTTATGGCCGAGATATTGCCGGAAATGTGCCGAAAAGTCATTGAAAATTACTTCAAAAGAATTGAGGCCTATTAAAGGTCCCGTGGAAGACATTTGAATGATGTTGTGTTTCACGTATAATGGCGAGGTTCAATCTTTATATTGGATAAAAAATTTTGTTTCCATCTGAATATTTTATGTGTTTTCTGTAGCTTTACTTTCCCAAGCGTAAAATGGATAACCATATATAAGGCAAAAACTGTTGTTAAGTAAGCTATTTCAAAATTATGCTGCATACGCTCTTACATAACAGGCTGTAACATAAACTGGCAAGATCTTTTAAAGATTCCAACCATAAACTTTAAGATTTTTGGAAAGTACTGCGAACCACGAGTGTATTTAAATAATTGCTCACATCTTCCTGCCTGCTTAGCTGTTTACGTACTTAGATATAATTTAGGTGTTTGGATTTTACTTATTCATACATTCGGACTGAATATAAAAAGACTCACACCGAAAATTCGCTGGAAGTTCTTGATTAACTATCGCACGAACTGGTGGAACCAAAATAATCAACAAAATGCAATTAAGCAACTTCTTCTTTTTTGTATTTTTAAGCATAATTCTAGTCGCAACTGAATCAAGAAATGTAGTAGAACGTAACGTAAGTGCAAGGACACCGGTACTAGTACTATTTATCACATTTTACTTGAGCTATGTTATTTAAAACTGTAAAATAATTACTATTTTTAGGAAGCTCTAAGTATGCAAGAAAAAGAAGAATTACAGCAAAATATTTCATTGAAATGTTACATGAAAAAGCTATCTGATGGTAAAAGAATTAATTTTTTGATTTAAAATTTTGTAAATATTTAAATTATATCAACAGATATACCAGCTCGCTTTCCAAACGATGTGAAAGAATATGTAGCGTTCGTGAGAGCTTCCAAATGTTCAATGAGATGCACATTATGTGAATTCGGATTGGTAATTCTAACTTGCATTTTTATGCTAAGAAAAATTTATATTAAATGTTGTACTGTACAGATAACCAACGAAAACAAAATCAACATTGAAGGATTATCGAAATTCAGCATTTTGTTCCCACCACAAAACCACGAAGATGCGACTGCCGAAGATAAACCTACTTGCACTGGTCAAAACATAATTGATAAGTGCTCGTATGTGGAAATCGAAAAGGATGAGTATGATTAGAAAAATATTTTAAATTGATTTTGTTTTAAAGTAGTTTATTTCCAGGTGTGAATTTGCGTGGTTACTTTGGGGATGCGTATCACAAATTTGTGGAGTAGAAGAGTAGTGCAAGAATAATTTTAGTTTACTTAAGTAGTTTTATTCAAGAATTTATTATAATTATTTTGGGTACCAATAAACTTTTTAATTAGTGGAAATAGACTTTTTATAGGGTTACACAAAAATCCGGTTTTTACAGTTATAAGTTTTCTGCAAACATAATTTAATCTTTGAACTCAAGTTCATTACTGTGATGAAATGGATATGGTCATTTGTAGGATCAAAATATTCTGCTGAAAAGCATCAAAAACTCCAAAAGTAAAAACTTACTGGTCTTCACAATGTATCATCTAACAAGTTTCGTAAACACGCTCAGCATTGCAAAGATCTTTAGGTTGATTTCGGTTATTTAACTTTAAAGTAAAGCGTTTTTAAACAAGCTTCAAATCAAATTTAAAAATTATATATCAATTCACCTAGTTTATGAGTATAGGCTTAGCTGAGTAAATTTATATTGATTACAACTATAATTACTACTGACACTTTTTTCATTATGCAAGCGATCGAAATGGGTTTGCTCTTATCGGTTTTGGCTTAACAAGCTGACTCCTGCGGAAACCAAAGAATTTAAAACGCAAGTATGATCAATGGATAAGATATGTTAACAGCTTCTTTGGAGTGTAAGAATCTCCTTTGAATAAAAAAATTCTTAGGAAATTGATTGATAGAACATTTTTTGTATAAGAGCTCATATTAATTTGAAATTTCTAATCAACACTTCGTCCATCTAGAATGCTTGAGAATACTTTTTTTGCTCCAGTCGCACTAAGTCAAAGCAAGAATATTGAACTGAAAAAAGTTTGATGCATGCCATATTCTACACAACGATAATACCTCTATTTCTTTTATTTAAGCGCTATTTATTGTTAAATGTATTGTCGCGTGTTATGGTTCGCGGCCAATAATTTTAATGTTCCGGGAAAGTGAAAACGCAATGTCTTTTAATTTAAGTTAAAAGATTTTATTTAATTACTTAAAAATGCACAATCACTTATTTAACTATTTCACAATTTTAATTTTCACTATTAAAAGTCTATCTTCCACTGGTCCATAAATTTACATATATCGCAATTGTCTTCTAAAATCACTTTTCTATTACTCGATCAACATCGCTTTTCTACTCGCTCCACACTATCATTCAGCTCGCTTTTATATAGGGTCTCTAGTTACTCAATCCATTTCTCGTGCATTGCCCAACTAGCGGGATCATTCGAGCAGCGTAACTCACTTTCAGATGTTGATGCTTGGTGGGTTTTCGAGTACGTTCGTTTCGTTGATCATGATTAATGGGGTTTCGAGTACGTTCGTTTTGTTGATCATGATCTTCTTAACGATTGTGAAAATAATGGGGACAGTAACTCGCAAAATTATTCGTGCATGTAACAGTATTATCCAGATACCGGTATTACTTCTTCATCCGTGGCGTTATTCTGATGCTCATGTAACAATCACCCGAATATTGAAACCTTTTACATTTAATAACAAAAGAGATACATCAGGTAATAAAACCAAATATATATTAACGCGGAAATGACAAACAATTATAATACAATTAAGGTAAGCCTGCTCTACGACACGACACAGGGCCAACGAAGGATGGAAATTACATCGGGGATGGAAATTACCCAGGAATCTATCCTTGGTCCGGACCTGTGGAACGTGTCTTATGACGGGCTACTGAGACTTGAGATGCCAGATGAGTCGCGCTTGGTCGGCTATACGGATGATGTTGCGGCTCTGGTCGCCGGACGCACCGTTGAACAAGCGCAACTTAGGCTAGGTATGCTAATGCGCCGAGTGAGGGACTGGATGACTGCTCGCGGGCTCAGTTTAGCACTGGAGAAAACCAAAGTGGTCATCTTGACAAAAAAGAGAATCCCTAGAGCAAGGATGATCAGTATTGGAGACACACAAATCGAATCGAAGCCAGCGGTGAAGTACCTGGGGCTACTGATCGACTCGAAGATGAGTTTCTCTGAGCAAATCAGGGCAACGGCTGAGAAGGCTGCTTCGGGAATATCGGCCCTGAGTCGACTTATGGCCAACGTAGGGGGACCCAGCCCATCAAGAAGGCGCCTCTTGATGAGTGCTGTAGGGTCAGTGCTACTGTACGGAGCAGAGGTATGGGGCGACGCTCTCAGCAAGGAGGTATACCGAAAACGATTGGCACAGGTACAGAGAAGAGGAGCACTGAGAATTGCATCTTCGTATCCAACAGTCTCCGACTCGCCGGTGAGAATGATTACAGTCGCGATACCTGTCGCCCTCCTTGCTAGAGAGCGCCACGCTATTTACCTGCGCCGAAACGAGGATGCGAGGGAGATGGTTGTCCGCGAGGAGAGACAACGCTCGCTCAACGATTGGCAGCAGTCTTGGGGGAATCGCACGAAGGGAAGGTGGACTGCGCGCCTCATCCCGGATGTGAGACCGTGGCTCAATCGAAGGCATGGTGAGACTGACTTCTATCTGACCCAGCTTTTGAGCGGGCACGGGTGTTTTCAGTCTTACCTGCACAAGATCGGTAAGTCACGGTCTCCCGATTGTCGATTTTGCCCAGGAGAGGAGGACAATGCCTGTCACACATTTTTTGCGTGTACAAAATGGTTCAGGCTGCGAAGGGAACTCTACAGGGAGACAGGAGAGCTCACCCCGGATAATATAGTTGCGGTGATGCTCGAATCGATTGACAAATGGAACCAGGTGGCACATTATGCTCGAGCAGTCCTAAAATATAAAAGCGACTCACAGCAGCCGGAGGCGCTGGGGCTGGGGGATCGCTCTTCTGGCATTTCCTCTTCCCCTCTCCCCTCCTGCTAGGAAAGGGACTCTCCAGCTTGAAGGCACCCCACGGCGTAACAAAACGAGACCTGGCCCGAAGTAATGTGTCAAACGGTTCCAGGCTAGGTTCTCAGATTGATAGGGGAGGTGTTTAGTGGGTAGTGCAAGGGTATCCTCCATGGGAGTCCCATACTGCCAGACTCGGCGGGCATAAATGCCTTCACCTCCCTACCACAAAAAAAAGGTTTAGCTGAGGCAGGTAAAAAAGTAACCAAAAGTTTATTAACAAATTTATTAAAGGGAATTACAAACAGTTACAATGCAATTAAGGGTGAGCATCCCCGCAGGGGGAATGCCAGCCGACAGGAATAGTCTTGAAAGCTAGCATTCTTTGAGGAGTGCCACCCCCACGTACCCAAGGAAATTCCCGCAGGGGAATACCGGTCGACAGGAATACTCTGTGAGGCTAGCATATGGACATGGAGGTCACCGTGAGGTTCCTCTTGGGATGACAGATAACGACCCCGACAGAATCTGGAATAAACTTCCGATAACGAACTGGAATTGATGCTTTGGACTGACAGATGATGGTTTGGACCTAGTTGCTTTGCACGGTAGCGCCAAGGTGACAGTCGTGCGTGAACAGCTCTAGTTCAACTATCATATCGTCTCCGTCCCGAAAAACCCTTGGCAGGTCGCAGAGTACGTTTGAAGCTCGCACCATTGGGTTGACGGTGTAGGTTCGATTGAGACGGACTTTCGATTAGCATTGGGCTGAATATGAGAACTTTTCCCCATAGGGGCTGGTGCCAAGAATCACTTGGCCTCCCTGCTCTACAAATGTTACCAGGGGACTAAACAGGCAACTACGCACACAAACGGAGATAGCGGCTCCGAGGGGGACCCAATAAAACTGGAGCGAGTAAAAGCACTATCAAAAAAAGAACGCAAAAATTACAACGACGAGTATGCGGCTACAGCCACGATGTTTACAGCACATCGGGAAATGAGAAAAACGACAATGAATACAATGCCAGAGATAACGGATGAAAAACGCAGATTAATAGATATTCTTGTCCAAACTGAGATTAAAAAAAGATGTGAACACCAGAGCTACCTCAAAAGGAAGTACGGGAAATTTTACAGGACGGGCTAGATGTGGTGCGAGAAATATAAAGAACATCGAGGACTCGATGGCTACTGCTACGAGTTGACTAAAGCAAGGCTCTTAAATCCTGAAGTAATAAGGAACCATCCTGAAGTCCACAAAGTGATCACAGCAGGAAAAGAAAGAAGTTATCAGACATATAAAGTTTCGTTCTGTGTTTTCGCCATCACCGACAAAAATGTGGCTGAAGTATTGCACTCGAAAATGGAAGCCGATAGCTTCTCTCAAAAAGGGTGGTAAAGAAGTGCAATCGTCGTCAAGCTAATCCGAAAGGTCCTAAAAAGAAAATCCGCCAAAAATCAGCGAAGGCATAAAGAATGGGCTTTTTTTAACTGCGAGAGCCCCTAGCCAAAAAGGAACCGAAGGAAAAAAGAGCAGAGAGCCAAAGAAACGCTTAAATTAATGAGGGAACGGGCAGATAGTTCCACCAGCAAGCATCAATGAAGGAATGGCATCTAGCCCAATCAAAGGAGATCGGGATGAAATGAGGAAGGAAGCGGCACTTGATGGATGCGGAACGCTAGTTCAAGGGGTTCCAGACAGTGCTGACAAAAGGGGCGAAGGAGGCCACAAATAATTTCCTTCAGAAAGTCCCATGAAAGAAAGTTCACCCGGAAGCCCAATAAGAAACAAATTGGGTAGACAGACCTATGCTCATGTCAGAAGGGTTTTGTACACAACCTACAAAATGCAGTAACCAGCAAAGAATAAAATCAAGCAACATGTCAAAGACAATTTTATTGATGAAAATGTGAAATTCGAGGATCATACTATTATTAACAAAGTTGAACGAATTTCGACTTCTGAGGTTTTTGTTATAGTTTTACCCATAAATATCTCCCTTGATAATTTTTTCAGATTTTTTAGATCACGGGTGTCCATACACGAGGGACGAAACACATTTTTCATGTATTTCCCCCCTGTGCCCCTACTGTAGCAAAAACTGTCCGTTTAAGAACTGTTTTGAAAAGCTCTCATAGAGAACTTTCAGTTGAGACTCATATCGGCTACCTTTCATGAAATTTTTTTCAGGCGCCACTCCTCTGTACTGTAATCATCGATTCATGGGCTATTTTTTCGAGTCCTAGAATGATTACAAAGCCCTTTTGCTAGGAGCTCTCTCCTGCCTCTTCGACTTGTTTCAATTGTATGTACTCATCTTCATGATACCTATCATTCCTAAAATTTTCATGCAAATCCTAGCAAAGCTGTAGTGTCTAAGTTGGTAAAAAGCGCATCTGGCTTCATAGCCATATGTTTCCATAGTAATACAGGCCATATTGTTCCATAGTAATACAAGGAAAATTTAAATCAAATACTATTCGATCCTTATGAAACTTTCAGAAAATATCAATCTCATTAACGATCACCTGTTTGCCAAATTTTATTGAATTTAAGGGTATCGTTTAGAATTTATTCAAGAAAAAATAAAATCGATAAATCATACTATTACTAACAAAGTTGAGTGAATTTTGACTTCTTACGTATTTGTTGTTGTTGTACTCATTAAGGCCTACATCCATGATTTTTTGGATGGAAGGTGTCCAATCGCGAGGGGGGGTACGCGAAAAGTTCGTACATTTCCCCTTCCCCTGCCCCCCTCGGTACTCATAAGGCAATTTTAAGACTTGTTTTGAAAAAATCTTATTGAGACCTTTCCAATGACACCCTACTCGACTACCAGTGGTGAAAATTTTTTTTTGAGGGGTCACCTCCCTATATGCGGAGGCCCCCCTTAAACCCCTTTGAAAAAATTTTCTACCCTTGAACTTTCAAGAAGTCACCACTTCTGACCTTTCTACAAAGTTTCATGGCTGTAGCTTCTATAGTTTCGGAGAAAAAGTGCTGTGACATACAGACGGATCGACGGACGGACGGACGCACGGACAGACGGACACAGGTCGTGATTGCAATAGGGTTTTGTATTTTAGTACAAAACCCTTAAAAGACATGATACGAAAAAGGAAAGAAAGAAGACCCGACAAAGACTCCAGCAGCAGGCATTACTCGTAAAACCCAAGATGGCCGATCTTCCGCAGAAGTGCAGTGGGATATCAGGGGAAATGTGAGACCCGAAGGCACCAACACTGCTATTAAAGCAATACAAATAACACGGTTGGAGCACATACTGGCCAAATTCGGAGCAGAGGCCAACAGTTAAGAAGTGTAGTGCGACGCAGTAAAGAAACTTCTCGGTGAAACGCAACCATAGCCTCACTCGAGCCGATGACAACGATCTGAATAAAACATATTGACTACGTCATGGACCTGGCTGAGGTAACACAGGCCGTCACAAGCTAGTTCCCTAGCGCGGGCTAACTAACTTAAATTTTAATGTCCCCATCATATTAATTCTTCCCTCTTACCATATTTTTAATTACAAAAAAGTTAAATGTATGTAATAATAATCTCACCTTTTCCATTTACAACATTCCATTCATTGCTTCTCATTAACAAAATTTCATTCGAGACCTTTTCACTAATAAAATATAATTCCTACCTTCATACTAACTAATTTTATTCATTAGCTCCCATTGACAAATTTTGTTTGTTATACCAACAAAAATTCATTCAAGCTTCCCTACTGACAAATTTCATTTCAATGCACACTAAGAAAAGTTCATAGTTGAAGTTGCTAAGTGAATGAATGGGAGATCAACAGAAGATGGCTCCGGTAGAAGCGTCGTAGACTCTCGACTGGGGGGTCCACCGGGACCCTGGGTTCAAGTTTCCCGAGCACAGGAACACTCTCTTTGGACGTGCATAAGCAATCATTTCCGTGTATATGACGATTTGCATATAACCAAACGCGTTAATGGTTATGCAAATCACCATACATGTAAAATGGAAATTGTTACATTTGTCAATATGGAAAAGATGTGGGGGCATCGGAGTCAAAGATTTGGTTACCTTGATGCTGCCGCGGGAATTGAGAATAAAAGGATTGCAGGATTGTCCTTTTGAGTTGGGACATCAATCTGTTTTTCGCTTTGAAAGAAGAAGGAGTCTGGATTTGGAATAGAGAATTGGATGGGAGTGAGTTTTTGGGGTGTCGAGGTGATTTTGGGGATTAATAGTTCGGGGGAAAAGGCTACGATTGAGTGAGAGAAAGAGAAAAAAAGGGTACTTTTGTTAGCCAGTTGTGAATGAAGACAACGAATTGGTTGAAGTTGAAAAACAAGGATGGTATTTAATTAAGAGAACGATTCACGAACGGTTCTGCAGAAAAACAAAGAAAACTGTGCTTGGTTTTGGTAGTGTCAGCGCGAAAAAAGTGACTGGAAAGCAATTAATGACAAAAGAGATCAGTGGGCGTGAATCTGAAACAAATTACGGAATACTATTCACTTTGGGAGAATTGAATTTGTGCTGGGCCGTGTCAGCTTAAGAAAATTTCATGGCATGTCTGAAACAAGAGCATTCTTCGAAAATTATCAAATTTGGTCAGAAAGTGTGTGATGGGTAAAGCTTATTGTGCCCCTTCATTGAGTGACGATAGTTTCTAGTCGAAAATACTTTGACAGTTATTAATAATTAAAACAACTTGGGCTTAAAAGTTTATATACGATAAATAATAATATAAACAAGTTGGATATACAGATCTTCGCTCATTCCAGAAGGGTTTTTACCCAACTTCTCAGAAATGCAGTCAACAGCAATGAATAAAGTCAAGAAATATGTCAAAGAGATGTGCACCTTTAAAAGAAAATCCATTGCTTTTATGTTTTCAACGGTCGCCATTTTGTTGCAAACCAACAAAAATCACTCAAATCATGAATTCCCAAAAACATTAATGTTATTGACCTTATTTTAAAATTTCAAGAAAATCAAATCAAAACTCCAGTGACCGATTCGATAAAATGTCTATAAAATACCAAAATCATGTGTTATTGTTGTTGTAATTGGAGGAATTTCAAATGGCTCTAACTTCCGTGTATATCATTAGATTTTCATCAAACGTATAAAGTTTTTTTGTGGTAGTATGCACAGAGTGTGGGACTCCCATACTCGCAAGAAGGACTACCCACTAAACACCTCCCCTGTCAACCTGAGAACCCAGCCTGGAACCATTTGACACATTACTTCGGGCCAGGTCTCGTTTTCTTATGCCGTGAAGCGCCTTGAAGCTGGGGGATCCCTTTCTTAGCGGGGGGAAGAGGGGAAGAGCCCCAGCGCCCCCGGCTGCTGTAAGTCCCTTTTATCTTTTAGAACTGCCCGAGCATAATGTGCCACCTGGTTCCATTTGTCAACCGATTCAAGCACCACCGCAACTATATTATCCGGGGTGAGCTCTCCCGTCTCCCTGTAGAGTTCCCTTCGCAGCCTGACCCATTTTGTACGCGCAAAAAATGTGTGACAGGCATTGTCCTCCTCTCCTGGGCAAAACCGACAATCGGGAGACCGTGACTTACCGATCTTGTACAGGTAAGACTGAAAACACCCATGCCCGCTCAATAGCTGTGTCAGATAGAAGTCAGTCTCACCATGCCTTTGATTTAGCCACAGTCTTACATCCAGTATGAGGCGCGCAGTCCACCTTCCCTTCGTGCAACTGACCCAAGACTGCTGCCAATCGTTGAGCGAGCTCTTCTGTCTCTCCTCGCGGACAACCGTCTCCCTCGCATCCTCGTTTCAGCGCAGATAAATAGCGCGGCACTCTCTAACAAAGGGCGACAGGTCTCACGCCTGCAATAACTCTCACCGCTGAATCAGAGACTGTTGCATACGAAGATGCAATTCTCAGTGCTCCTCTTCTCGGTACCTACGCCAATCGTTTTGGATATACCTCCTTGCTGAGAGCGTCGCCCCATACCTCTGCTCCGTACAGTAGCACTGACCCTATAGCACTCATTAAGAGGCGTCTTCTTGATGTGCGTGGTCCCCTACGTTGGCCATAAATCGACTCACAGCCGATACTCCCGAAGTAGCCTTCCCAGGCGTTGCCCTGATTTGCTCAGACAAATTCATCTTCGAGTCGATCAGTAGCCCCAGGTACTTCACCGCTGGCTTCGATTTGATTCGTATATCTTCAATGCTGATCATCCTTACTCTAGGGATTTTCTTTTTTGTCAAGATGACCACTTCGGTTTTTTCCAGTGCTAAACTCAGCCCGCAAGCAGTCATCCAGTCTCTCACTCAGCGCATTAGCATACCTAGCCTGAGTTGCGCTTGTTCAACGGTGCGTCCAGCGACTAGAGCCTCAACATCATCCGCATAGCCGACCATGCCTGACTCATCTGGCATCTCAAGTCTCAGTAGCCCGTCATAAGAAACGTTCCACAGGTCCAGACCAAGGATAGACACCTGGGCAACACCCAATTTAATTTCTATCCTTCGTTGACCCTGTGTCGTGTCGTAGAGCAGGCTTTGGTCCTTTAGGTAGTTCCTCAAAAGCCACATTAGATATTCTGGAACTTGAAAAGTGTTTTCCAGCGTATCCAGAATATCCACCCATCTAGCGGAGTTGAAGGCGTTTCTGACGTCGAGTGTCACCAACAGGACGATCCGTCGCTTGGTGCGAATCGTACTTGTGTGCCCTCTTATACCGATGTTTTAGCATTGCCTGGAGGCACACGTAGGAATCGACGACGTGTGAAGTGCAGATTGCACGAGCGTTGTACGACGATGAAAGAGTGATGAATAAATTGGTAGGGAATGGAGGTATTTAAAAAAACAAACAACGAAAGAGTTTTAGAATATCTGCTGCGGGTTATGAGGGATTAACTGAACCGAAGCCTGCTTTATGACACAACGTAGGGTCAACGAAGGATGGAAGTTACATCGGGTGTTGCCTAGAGATCTATCTTTGGCCCAGACCTGTGGGACATGTCTCACGACGAGCTACTAAGACTGGAGATGCCAGGCACTGGTTCAGAGAAGATTAGCACTCAGGATTGCATTTGATTGGCGGTAAAAGTTTTTACAGGCATCATACCTGTTACCCTCCTTGCTAAAGAGTGCCACGCTATTTACTTACGTAGAAATGAGGACGCGAGGGAGATGGTTGCGCACAAAGAGAGGCAGTGCTCACTCAACAATTGACAGCAGTCTTAGGTGAATTGCACGAAGGGAATGTAGACTACGCGCCTTATCCCGGATATGACACCGTGACTATATCAAAGGTATGATGAGACTGACTTCTATTTGACCCAGCTATTGCGTGGGCACGCGTGTTTTCAGTTTGGTAAGTTACGGTCCTCTGTTACGGTCCTCTGATTGTCGATTTTGCTCAGGAAAGTAAGACGATGCCTGCCACACATTTTTCGCATGCGAAAAATGGGACAAGCTGTGACGGGACCTCTACAGGGAGATGAGAAAACTCACCCTGGGCAGTATAGTCATGGCAATGCTTGGATCGGTCTACAAGTGGAACCATGTGGCACTTGATATTTGGGCAGTCCGTTAAGATAAAAGGGACTCACAGACGCTGGGGATGTCAGGGCTGGGGATCGCTTGTCTGGTAGTTCCTCGTCCCGTCTCCCCTCTCGTCAGAGGATGTTGTTGATGATTTGAAAGTACTCGTATATCAATGTACGTGAAGGACTGCAGCGATATTATGCTGGCTCGGCGAGCGAAGATGTTGGTTCACGCCGGAATCAGCCTTGTCTGAGGACCCATGAATGCGTTGGCAGGCTAGCATTGCGATATTGTGGGGCGAGTTCTTTTCCCCAGCACAAGGGCCCAATACAAAAAGTTTCGCATTTACTCAGTTGGAAGGTATCGAGGCCGAGGTAACTTACAAAAGGGAAAAATTGCCGAAGCAAAACGACAAACTGAATCTGACAAATGAGGGCCAGACTTGAGAGGATCTCGTCTTTAACAGGTATACTTACGGCCCCAAATAAGAGTGGGGCATCCAGGTGGAAGCGGTGCACTCTCGCATCCCCCATCCAGATCAAGATCCATTGTGGACGTATCCATATATTTTCCATTTAATGAAAAACTCATGCAACCATAATTCGCATGAATTTTTCCTTTAAATGGAAAATATGAATCTTTCGGATTTATGTTAAAGTCTGAAATGGTGGAATCACATAACACGTTAACATAAACAGGAAACTCAAGCGGAAGGCCATTCTACCCTGCAACCCAAAGAGAAGAGATGAGCTCACCCAATGACTAGCTCATGAGTGGAGGGGCCAGCCAACGTGGCGGGTCCCATACTTGGTCAAAGGTCCAGCGAAGTAGAAAGACCGAGCTTTTCTTTTTTTTATTGTTTCATTTTTCTTTTTATACCAAAGTAATTTTAGATTTAATTAAATAAATTTTAAGATGTTAATAATAATAATACATAATAATTTTAGATTTCATTAAATAAATTATAAAAGATCCACTTTACATTTATTTGAAACACGAAGTTGCGAGTTTCCATTTTAAAATTGAAATAAACGAAATGGCAACTCAATTAATTTAAATTTGATTCTATTCGAAAAACATTGGAAACATACATACGATAAAAAAAACCTGAAATTTGAATATGAAAAAACCTAGACTTTAAAATTTTAAATACAATGAAGGGTTTTTACCCAGGCTTCCTCCGACGATATTCGTAAATGAAGCTGTGCCGACTGCAGCAGGTGGAGCTCCACTATTAGTGCTGGTGTTGTAATTTGAAGCTACACCACAACTAGTCGCAGAGGTAACAAATAGTACCGAAGAGCAAACGTTTAAATTTTGTATCCGCGATGAAGTGGAATCACAATTTCTGGTGGTGCTTAAGTAACAGGCAAGACTTGGTTGACTGCAGCTTTTATATAATATGCCAAAATTAGTCCAAGTAGGTCGATGTGTTTTTTCAAATAGCACTGTGCAGGTGTAAGCTTATAAAGCATCAGTAGGCTGGTTTTGTTGTTGATATAAAACACCAATTGAACACCAGGTCCCAGCGTTACCCTCACTTTCCTCTACTGAATTTTTATACGCCATAAAGGCATCATGAACTTTGTTAATACCAGCAAAACATCTTCCATGCAAGTATAATGATTGTCATGATTTTGGATCGGCTTCAATTGACTTTTGTCGGCAAGGTATTGCAAATAATTCACGTTGTTTTTTTTCAACTAATAATTCTACAGATGATACATACTTCCTAGTTGTCGACTCAGTGAAAGTTTCAGCTGCTTTTCAGCAAGTTGCTGTTTGTACCCTTCTTTTGCAACTTTGTGTTTATTTTCAACTTCATATAGATGAGCGATATGAAACCGGATTTTTCGGCGTCCGATACGCCATGGAAAATTCGAATGCACCTTCCTTCTTTCCCTTCGTCTTGCGTCTCATACTCTGCTTAGAACGCTTCACTTCTTTTCAATTTGCATGCATGTAATGAGAATAATGTTAGCGACTCACATCGATAGACGGCTACACGCTTGCAAAAAAACACTGACGCGACCTTTCCCGCTCGTTGTCTCAAATCGAGTCCCCTTCAAGCAATATTTTCGCTCATCTCGACGAGCCTCATGCAAGGTGGCAAGGGAGGTTTTTCTCGTCGAGATAAACTGCAATTTTTTGCTCAATTGCTTTGCGGATAGGTTGCCGTCATCAACTTGTTGGGAAGCAATTCTTCTGGTAATGGTAGTCATGGTAGTGGTGGGTTGTAGTACGGGAAATGGTGTTTTTTCCGCAAAAGTTGTTCGAGCTGTTTTCCTAGGCGACTGCTCGATTACTACAAGGGACCCCCAGCTTTAAGGTGCCTCATGGCGTCAAAAAGCAAGCCTTGGCCTGAAATAATGTGTTAAATGGTTCAAAGCTGGGTTCTCGGGTTGACAGGGGAAGTGTTTAGTGGGTAGTCTAGTCACTTACGAGCATGGGCCCCCACACTTTCCAACCACAAAAATAAGGTAGCTTCACGTCATGCAAAATAGATATCTGAAAATGGCACCAGATAAGCCTTAACATCTCTCCACAAAAACTGCTTTCGTTGGCTGGGGTTACCCTGCAGAAAATTTAGCAAAAATAAAAAGCAAAAAAGTTTTACTGAAAGCTATGCCATTTACTAGCCACCCCGTTGCAGCGCTCAACGCCTTCTTATCCGCGTCAGTGCTCACAGGTTAGTTAAGTTTGAAGTTAAGTCAAATCAGGATAGTCTAAATTAGCTTTAAGATTGATCAAGGCTTTTCGCAGAAAATTTCCCCTGCAATTATGAAATACCAAACGATAATATGAAAAAAAATCTTCTTGCTCACCTAAAATAAATTAAAGCATCAGGGTTGTACTGTATGAGCATTCAAATCTCCTGATTAATTTTTTTAACTTATTGTAACTCACTGAATAATGAATTAAAAATTGATAATAAAGATAGCATTAAATATTCATGTTAAACCCATGACGCACCACTGATATTCTTGACAAAACCTAAAAAAAATTAATCGTAGGATCTAAGTACAAATTCTTATTTTACGTTGAGTTTTTATACTCGTCTCCTCGGAGTTATTTCGGAATTTTCGACTTATTTACGGTTGGTGCGGAATCTAATATTCATATGATGTTTACTTTAAGCAAAAGCTCGAGCTCTTTTATCTAATACCTTAATCCATTTTAATAGATTTGCATGAATTGAAATCATTTAAACATTACAATAATTATTTCTTCAGTAGCTTATCATGGACGCCACTCGTAGCAAAAAATGAGTTTAGCTCCCTCATAATCTCAACATTGCCTACTATTTATTATTGCAATTACGATGCCTTAACCAAAAAAACGCCAAATCGAAGTAGCAGTAGAGTGCTTCCGCCAGAAGGGTACTGTAACATAATTAGCAGCTCAAACAACGTTTTTTGGAATATCAAAACTTGACTCATACACATATTCTATAAAATGAGCTCGGAAAGCTAACATATCAATATCACAAAATATTTCTAAAATTTTCATCTAGATTCCTACATATCTATAGTTTCTGCGCCCTTTGCAATCGCCAATCTCCACAATTTCACGTGTTATTGTTGTTGTAATTGATAAACATTTAATCTGCCGCAACTTGGCTTTTTATGGCTTGATTTTAGTGAAATTTTCAGAAAATATGCGATTAATATCAAATAGTTTAAATACAAGGTTCTCGCAAATGTAAGGAGCACCATTCAATTTTATAGATGAACATTTACATAATGTACTAAAGGGCTTTCCAATAAGAGGTGTTATTTTGAATAGCCCGCTGTTTCGGTAGATGTCACTTTTGAAGCTGTCATTTTCTGATATTTGGCAAGTAGAAACTAAGCCATTAATACAACTGGAACGATACACGCTTCAACACCGCACTGTAATTATTAAAATTCACTATAAAAATGGTAAAATTTGGCAGAGACGGTTCAGAAAACTCGAACATTTTCGGGTCGTCGTGAAGCACCTTGTCGGACCGCAATACAGAAATTGATGGAAAAATTCGAGCTGTTGGGACAACTTAGTGATGCGAAGAATAAAACTCGTGCACGTCACTCAGGAACAGCCGAGAATATTGCTGATGTAGCCGAAAGTGTTGAAAAAACCCAGGTTTGTCCATTCCTCGTCGTTCTTTGGAATTAGGCATTCCACAAACGTCATTACACCGTATTTTGCATAAAGATTTGGGTCTTAAGGCTTATAAAGTTCAGTTAATACAAGAACTCGAGCCGCTTGATCATCAACAACATCGTGTCTTTGCTGATTGGGTCCTTGAAATGCATGAAAATGATCCGGAATTTCATCGAGAAATTATCTTGAGCGATGAGGCCCATTTCCACCTCGGTGGCTTCGTCAACAAGCGAAATTGTCGCATCTGGGGCTCGGAAACCCCAAGAGTTATTATTGGAAAGCCTCTCTATCCTCAACGTGTGACTGTTTGGTGCGGTTTATGGTCCGGCGGAGTCATTGGACCTCACTTTTTCGAAAATGAGGCTGGAGCAACAGTTACGATGAATGGATTGCGCTATCGAGAGATGATGAATGATTTTTTATGGCCGCGATTAGATGGTATTGATCTGGACAACGTTTACTTTGAACAAGACGGCGCTACCTGCCACACAAGCAACGAAACCATTGATCTTTTACGGGAAAAGTTTCCGGACCATGTTGTCTCTCGAAGAGGTGATCACAATTGGCCACCCAGATCTTGTTATTTAACACCTTGCGACTTCTTCCTTTGGGGCCACGTGAAAGAGAAGGTCTACGCCAACAGCTCAGTGTCGATTCAAGACCTCAAAGATGGAATTCGTGAGGCTATCAAGGACATAGGGCAGCCACTTTGTGATTTGGTTATGGAAAATTTCATGAAAAGGTTATGGTCCTGTAAGCGTCGTCGTGGTGGTCATTTGCCTGATGCTATTTTCCACTACTAACGGCATTTTTTCTCCTTTATAATGAAATAAACATCCGATCATTTATATAAAAAATGGTATTTTTATTATAATATCAAAATAACACCTCTTATTGGAAACCCTGTATCATTAAAAAAGTTGATAGAATTTTGACATTTGAGCTATTTGTTCGCCTTATACTCATAAAGACCTACTTCCTTGACTTTTTCAGATTTTTCGAATCAAAGGTGTTTCATGGCGAGGGAGTGTCACAAATTTTTCGTAAATTTCCCCTCTGCCTGCACTCCCTGAATCAAAAAGTATCAGTTGTAGACCTGCTTTGAAAAGCTCTCATCAAAACCTTTCATTTGACACCTTTTCTTGAAATTTTTTCAGGGGCTATATGGAGAGACCCCCCCCCTTAAGCACCTTATAAAAATTATTTTACGCTGATACTTCTTGGAGATCACCACTGTACACCTACTCATCAAATTTCATGCCTCTAGCTTAAGTAGTTTGCGAGAAAACTTGCTGTGACACACGGACGGACGGACAGACAGGACGCGATTTTAGTAGGGTATGGTAAAATTCTTTTACCATACCCTAAAAACGATTATAATCTTCTGACAGAAATATAGAGGACCAAAATAATCAGAAATTATCAGTGCTTTCTTCTTAATTATGTCAACGTTGAATAACACAAAAGTATATGTTACTTCGCTAGGATCACCCAGGTTAATATTTCAATGATACTACAAAGAACTTATTCAGCTTTTATATCTCGACTGGTAACGTTCTTGCTGGTATTGCAATTAGTTCTGTAGACATGATTTTTAAGAAGCAAGCGTTTATAACTTTAATCTTAATCTTTTGTTATGTAACAACTACTCAGGCTGGGATTCTAGATGGAAGAGTGGTTAGTCTCTTTCGGATGCATCGAAACTATGCAATTAGTTTTCAAATTATCTAAAGTTCTTGTAATAAATTTCCTTCGTTTAACATAGGAACCACTGACCACGCAAGAAGCA
Organism: Odontomyia ornata; assembly: GCA_963969285.1. Taxonomy (NCBI): domain Eukaryota; kingdom Metazoa; phylum Arthropoda; class Insecta; order Diptera; family Stratiomyidae; genus Odontomyia; species Odontomyia ornata. The sequence continues at coordinate 222,346,339 of OZ017742.1, forward strand.
GATGAAATCAGTGAAAATATATTTAAAAATTGTGGAATGTATGAACTTAGAAAAGGTACAAACAATTTCATTTCCTATTAACCTCAATCAAAAAAATTTTCTGTTGCAGAAGAGGGTGAAATCAATCCATCAGATAATGAGGCATTTGAAAAACACTTCTACAAAGGAAAATGCGCAATAGCCTGCGGCCTTAAAATGATTGGAGCTGTCAGTTTGTTGTTCTATGAACTTTCCTTGGTTTAGGTTAAATCAGAGAAATTTACTTTAATTGCAGATTAATGATAACAAGCAATTGAACAAAGATGTAATCAAATATATACCTGATTTAAGGCTGACTGCTGGAAAAGTGAAGTGCCTGTATGAACAATTTTATGAGAAATGTTCCAACATCGATGACTCGGATAAGTAAATTTTGAACAATTTTGAAGAAAAATATTCACTGAGTTTTTGCGACAGGTGCTTATACGGATGGAAAGTCTATGAATGTATCATGTCGTTATGCACTAAAATAAATGAGGAAGATAAGCAATGACGTCTTATACAAAGTTTAAAAATTGCCGCATCTTTTTGTTAGCATTGAAATACAAAATACCGAAGTGGGTTGAAATATTAATTAATAGCAAATAAATATAACAAGCTGAAAAGAATCTACTGAACGTTTATGTATATACTCTTATATAAAGGTTGGTCCAACTTACACGCACGATGTTAATTGTAAATAGAACAAGAAGTTATCACAGGATTGTGTTAATATTTTTTATAATAATAGAACGATCTATGCAGTGGCGGATCTACCAGCACGCTGAGTAGGCTTGAGCCTAGGGCGGCAAATATGGGGACCAAATTTTTTTTCCTTCCTTATAAAAATCAAAAAAGATTTTTGCATGACGGTTTTCTGATGTCTCATAGATAGAAGTCTGCAACAAATTTTGTTGAGGCCTTTCCTCTCTCACTTGTCATTGCATATTCCGACAGTGGCAAACTTCCATATTCTGTAAAACAGCTTATTCGCCGCCCGGATGCCCCGCAACCAGAAATCGACCTCTGCACCCCTGGCCCACATATTGTATGAGTGAAATTGTAGCAAATATATTTTATGTTTTTCCCTCTTCCCACCATCAGCCCATACATGCCAGTCCTACTACTGATTGGAAGCTGCGAGCTGAATGGTTTGTATGTAATTGTGTGATTTTAATTTAAATGTAGTAAATAATTTAGTGAATAATTTTACGGATCTCAGTCTTACGTATCGACTATTATGTGTTGAACATGCATTAACTTTAAAAAACTCGATTGGAATTGTAAAAAAAAAACATGAACAGTAATAGTGAGATAGTCAGGAATCTTAAGTCAAACAAATATTTTTTCTCCGAATGCGGTATTTTTTAAAGCTACAATGTTATCGATGACGTCAATATGGCACGTGCACGTAGCGAGCCCCATTCTCCATAATTCAATAAACAATAACCGTCTGGGTTTTTTTCGTGGTAGGGAGGCGAATGCCCATTCACGCGCAGAGAGTGGAACTCCCATGTTTGCAAGAAGGCGACTGGGCTCCCCACTAAACATCTCCCCTGTCAACCTGAGAACCTAGCCTGGAATCGTTTGCTACATTACTTCGGGCCAGGTCTCGCTTTCTTGCGCCGTGAGGCGCCTTCAAGCTAGGGGATTCCTCTTCTAACGGAAGGGGAGAGGGGAAGAGGAAGGGCCAGACAAGCAATTCTCCAGTCCCAGCGCCCCCTGCTGGTGTGAGTCCCTCTTATCTTTTCGGACTGCTCGAACATAATGTGCCACCTGGTTCCATTTGTCAAACGATTTGAGCATCACTGCGACTATATTATCCGGGGTGTGCTCTCCCGTCTCCCTAAAGCGAGTCCTTCGCAGCCTGTCCCCCTTCATGCAAGTAAAAAATTTGCGGCAGGATTGTCCTCCTCTCCTGGGCAATACCGACAAGCGGGGGACCGTGACTTACCAATCTTGTGCAGCTAAGACTGAAAACAGCCATGCCCATTCAAAAACTGGATCAGATAGAAGTCAGCCTCACCATGCCTTCAAGTTAGCCACGGTCTCACATCCGGGATGCGGCTCGCAGTCCACCTTTCCTTCAAGCAATTCACCCTAGACTGCTGCCAATCGTTGAGTGACAGCTGTCTCTTTTCGCGGACAACAATCTCCCTCGTTTCGAGGCAGATAAATAGAGCGGCGCTCTCTAGCAAGGAGGCTGACAGGTATCACGCCTGCAATGACTTTCATCGCCGAATCAGAGACTGTTGGTTACAAAGATGAAACCCACAGTGCTCCTGTTATCTGTACCTGTGCCAAACGTTTTCGGTTAGCCTCCTTCCTGAGAGCGTCGCCCCATACCTCTGCTCCGTTCAGTGGCACTGACCCTACAGCACTCATCAAGAGGCGTCTTCTTGATGGGCTGGGTCCCCCAACGTGGGCCATAAGTCGGCTCAGAGCCGATATTCCCGAAGCAGCCTTCTGCCTGATTCGCTCAGAGAAACTCATCTTCGAGTCGATTAGTAGCCCCATGTTCTTCACCGATTCGATTCGCAAGTCTCCAATACTGAGCATCCTTACTCTAAGGATTCTCTTTTTTGTCAAGATGACCACTTCAGTTTTCTCCAGTGCTAAACTGAGCCAGTGAGCAGTCAACCAGTCCCTCACTCGGCGCATTAGCATACACAGCCTAAGTTGCGCTTGTTCAATGGTACGTCCAATAACCCGGGCCAAAACATTATCCATATAACCGATCAAGCGCGACTCATCTGGCATCTCAAGTCTCAGTAGCCCATCGTAAGACACGTTCCACAGGTGTGGACCAAGGATAGATCTCTGGGCAACACCCGATGTAACCACCATCTTTCAGTGGCCCTGTGTCGCGTTGTAGAGCAGTCTTCGGTATTTTAGGTAGTCCCTCAAAAGCCTCATTAGATATTCTGGAACTTGAAAAGGGTTATCCAGCGTATCGAGAATATTCACCACATTTGTAGCATAGAGAACTCCTACCTCTTCTACCTCAGCCAGATCCGTGACACAGTCAATGTCTCTTATATCGATCATTGCCATCGGCTCAAGTGCGGCTATAAGTCGGCTTTGGCCGAGGACTTTCTTTACTGCGTCGCAGAATGCTTCCTTATTGTCGGCCTCTGCTCCCAATTCGACCAGTATGTGGCCCGACCGCGTTGGACGTACTGCTTTAATGGTTGTGTTGGCGCCTTCGGGCCTAACGTTTCCTCTGATGACCCGCAGCACCTCTGTGTAGGATCGTCGCTTTATTTGTCCTGACTTGCTGCTCAGCACATTCAACGCTTGCCTACGGGACGGGATTTTCCCGGTACGATGGAAGGTAGCGAGGCTCGTGCTGATCAGCAAGGGGAAGAGAAATCCCAAGTCGCCGTCTGCATACTGCCCGTTATGCATGCTAAGCACGGCTGGGAAAGTGCTAGAGAAACTCATCAAGGGAAGACTCACTGACGCGATTCGCGCTGCTGGGGACCTATGTCTTCGGCAGTAAGGCTTTGGAGCAGGACGCTCTACCATTGATGCGGTTGCAGAGGGGATGAACGCGGTCTAAAAGGCAGAGGCATATAGTCGCACCAAACGATGGATCGTCCTGTTGGTAATAATCGGCGTCAGGAACGCCTTCATCTCCGCTAGATGGGTGAATATTCTGGATACGCTGGGAAACTCCTTTAAAGTTCCAGAATATCTAATGCGGCTTTTGAGGAGCTACCTAAAGGACCGAAACCTGCTCTACGACATGACACAGGACCAACGAAGGATGGAAATTACATCGGGTGTTGGCCAGAGATCTATCTTTGGTCCGGACCTGTGGAACGTGTCTTACGACGGGCTACTGAGACTTGAGATGCCAGATGAGTCGCGCTTGGTCGGCTTTGTGGATGATGTTGCGGCTCTGGTCGCTGGACGCACCGTTGAACAAGCGCAAGTTAGGCTAGGTATGCTAATGCACCGAGTGAGGGACAGGACGACTGCTCGTGGGCTCAGTTTAGCACTGAAGAAAACCGAAGTGGTCATCTTGGCAAAAAAAAAGAATCCTTAGAGTAAAGATGCTCAGTATTGGAGACCCTCCCGCTAGGATAGGGACCCCTCAGCTTGAAGGCGCCTCATGGCGTAACGAAACGAGACCTGGGCCGAAGTAATGTGTCAAACGGTTCCAGGCTGGGTTCTCAGGTTGACAGGGGAGATGTTTAGTGGGTAGTCCGGTCGCCTTCTTGCGAGCACTCTGTGCATAAATGGCATTCACCTCCCTACCACAAAAAAAAAATTAAATGAAGCCAGCAGTGAAGTACCTGGGGCTACTGATTGACTCGAAGATGAGTTTTTCTGAACTAATCAGGGCAATGGCTGAGAAGGATGTTTCGGGAGTATCGGTTCTGAGTCGACTTATGGCCAACGTAAGGGGACCCAACCTATCAAGAAGGCGTCTCTTGATGAGAGCTGTTGGGTTAGTGCTACTGTACGGAGCACAAATACTGGACTATCAGCAGGGAGGTATGCCGAAAACGCTTGTCACAGGTACAGAGAAGAGGAGCACTGAGGATTGCATTTTCATATCCAACAGTCTCTGATTTGGCAGTGAGACTTATTGCAGGCATCATACCTATTGCCCTCCTTCCTAGAGAGTGCCACGCTATTAACTTACGTTGAAATGAGGAAACGAGGGAGACGGTTACCTACAAGGAGAGACTGCGCTCACTCAACGATTGGCAGTAGTCTTGCGTGAATAGCATGAAGGGAATGTGAACTGCGCGCCTCATCCCAAATGTGACACCGTGACTATACTGAAGGCATGATGAAACTGACTTCTATTTGATCCAGCAGATATTGTCAGCGTTATTTGCATAAGATTGGTAAGTCATGGCCCCTCGATTATCGATTTTGCTTAGGAGAAGAAAGCGATGCCTGCCACACATTTTTCGCATGCCCAAAATAAGACCAGCTCGTGACGGGACTTCTATAGGGATATGGGAGAGCTCACCCCGTATAGTATAGTCATGATGATGCTTGAATTGGTTGACAAATAGAAACACGTGGTGTCACGGACAAATTCCTACCAGACCTCAGCACCTGCCTCTGCAACAAGTTTACCAGTTGTACGAAAAAAGTTGATAGAATCAGCCAATCGAAGTACAAATTGGAAACCTTGTAAATAGGAATATGTTGTAATCATTATTAATACTAAGAGTAAACATAGTATGTAAGTTAGGACGACAGTTGAACAAGAAAAGCCTAGAATAATGGTTCTGCAAAAGTTCGCCTCCGAAGACAAACCGTTGAAAAATGCACGAATCGTTGGCGGTACACATATCAATGCACATACGGCAGTTTTAATCGAGACTTTGATTGAATTAGATGCAACGATTCGATGGACGGCCTGATATATATAGTCGACATAGAATGAAGTTGTTGCGGCATTGGCTGAAGCAGATAATCCAATATTCGCATGGCGTGGTGAGACTGAAGGAGATTTTTGGTGGTGCAACGATAAATGTGTAAATGCTGAAAATTGGCTATCATTGGATAATGGAGGTGATGGAACACAGTTAATGTTGAAGAAATATCTAGCCATGTTTAAAATGGTTAAAGGCATGGTAGAGGGAAGCATCACTGGGGTACATATCAGAAGAAGTTAACAGCCCCAGTAATGAATTTATTGGCTTCCGTCACTAAAACAAAATGTGATAGTTTGTATAGCTGCAAAGAGTCTATTATTGATAGGTGAAAGCGTTCAACGTTATGTTTGGTAGGAAGCAAGTAGTCATTTGCCGATATGGTGAAGTTGGAAAAGCATGCGCACAAGTATTGGACGGATTGGGATGCACCGTGTATATTTCTGAAATTGACCCTACCTGCGCTCTTCACGCCAGCATGGACGGTTTTCGTGCGGCGAAACTTAATGAAATACCCTTCGGTGAAGTTGGCTGCGACTTTTTGGACTCGTGGATTCTAGTACCATCATTGACCCTTTGGAGCTCCAGATATCTGCGGCTCCAACCTTCTTTGCTGCAAGCTTTTTTCCGGTGTTTTTTGTTTAGTTATTCTTATTTTCGATGTTGGTGCCATGCCTGATTGAGGCGTCAAGTGTCTTCCGTTTGTTTATGTTTATTTTCTCCAGCAGTTGATGATATTGAATGTGGGAAGATGTAGGCTTGCTACGTAAACATCCATCCCTTGAATTATTTTATCCATGGAATGATTCCATCATGTAGATGTTCCCGACACAACGAACGACGGGATACTTGAGCACGATAATATTCACCAATCGTCCTTTAGTCAACTAGATGATTCCTTTACTCTCCGGCCAATCAATTTGGTCTGCTTGCGATCAAACTGGAGTCCGTAAACTATTCTCATCGATTTTGGTATTCGAGTGCGCCATGTTGTCGACTATACACCCATTCTTGATTTGTCCATATGATTACGAATTACATTTTTATTACCGGTGGCGGTCACAACAATATCTACATTTCGAGTAACCTAATGAGGTTGGAGAGGTGCTGGAGTATATTTGGTCTTTGTCTGGTTTCGAATCCCAGCTCCCGGTGAACTTAATTACTTGTAAACTAGGATTTAGGATAGTTCGATTGTGGAATTGTCGCGGGAGTTAGTTAGATGGGTTGTCCTCCTCTTCTAGGTTAGTGCACTGATTAAAGCAGTGATCTTCTCCCCTAAAAGTGAAAACTCCGGTGCGAGCCAAGCTCGTCTCGAGGCTTGGGGGACAAATTTACGAGTAGACGAGTGGAGGAAAGCGCCCCAAGCCGGGATCATCTTCTCCAGGTAGTTTTATCGCGTAATACTGGCGCTTGTTGAGTTATTTCGTGAATTTTTCAAATGTAAAGTTTAAGTCACGTTCGCGTTAATTAGTGAATTTCAAGCAGTGGAAGTTTTGGAAATTGCGGGTGTGAAAAGTGCAAGTGTAAAGTATTTAAGTGAAGGTATCTAGATTATTAGATAATTGCGTGCGATTTGTGGGGTTTGATTGGAGAAGGTGTACGAGTGGGTGGGTGTGTGGAGCTGACTGATAGTGAATTGTGGTTGCTTTACAAATCAGTGCAAGCGATGTGTGAATGTTTGGTTGGTTTGAGTTGTTTGTGTTTACTGTGTGGATGCTAGTGAATGAACGCAAAAAGAGTGATTCTGTGCATCTAAGAATCATAGGTGCGAAATAATTGTTGGCTGAGAAGTCGAGGGAGGCTAAGTGGGCGAGATTTTGTGGAAGGTTGAATGAGTGACCAGTTGTTCGATTCATTGGGGGTCTTTTAGTGGAAGGGTAAAGAGGTCGAGTTTGAATAGTAGGTGTGTCAGATTAAGTTGAAAGATTGGTTGAATGCGTGTGTGATGTGGGAGTGAATATTTTATTCTAGAATTATAACCGAATGAATTGTAGTTTATGTGAATTAAATAAATTGATTGTTAAATATTTTAAACAGCGTTTTCTTTTGGCTAAGAAAACTTTTGTTTAAAGTATAATTAAGTACACAATGTCGAAGATCACAAAATATTATGTCGACCGGCTTAGTAAGGGCGAACTGCAGTACGAGCTTGCAGTGCGCGACTTAAAAGATGGAACAATGGAGGAGATGCGGTAGTCCCTTCGTGTGGCACTACGAGTGGAGGAGTCCAGAGATATTTCCTTGTGTCTCAAGGAATATCCTTTCAAGTTTAAAGAAGATTTGGTAGTGGTAACTCGGAAGGTGGAGGAAGTCGAGGCCTTGGAAGAGGCTTTTGTGGGAAGCATGCAAAGTAAGGAGTATTTCAAGTTGGTAGCTAAACGAGAGTTTGGATTAAGGCGGAAAGAGTTGATGTCTTAAGTGGCAGAGCCAGGACCAGAAGTGGCGAAACTAAAACAGCGGCTACTAATGGCTATGGAGTCAGCGCTGGACAAAGCCATGGGTGACACAAACGTGGTGGACCTGGACACCATTGCGGAGGAGGGGGCTATTGGGGTGGAGAATCGACTAAGATGTTCTACTCCTATAGCGGAGGTGGAAGGTGCAAAAGGGCATGATGTACGCCTTTCAGGGGAAACTCCGGCCTCTGTCAGTGCATTTTTCTAGAGGGTTGAGGAGTTCCGGGTGGCTAAAGGACTTTCGAAGTCGAGACTGTTTCAGTCGGCAACGTTTTTGTTTGAGGAAAGGCTCTAACATGGCTTCGAGCAATTAAAGCGAAATGTGAGACCTGGGATGACGTTCAGCGGGAGCTCAGGGCTGAATCTCTTCCTCCTGACTACGATGAGCGACTGTGGGAGGAAATCCGCAACAGGACTCGGGGAGAAGACGAGTCTATTGGGGTTTATGTTACCGTCATGGAAGGCCTTTTCCGTCACTTATCGTCGAAATCTTCAGAAGATAAGAAATTACAGAGGATTCTGAAAAATATGTCTCCGTTTTATCAAACCCAACTTAGCCTGGTAACCGTAGCATTGATTGTGGAGCTGGTAAGCCCCGGCCTTAAGTTGGAAGGCACTCGAATGAGAGTGAAATCGTTTGTGCCACCACTTTCTTGGACAACAAGTAGGCTCTTGGAACCCGATTTGGGTTACAGTAGGAAGAGTACAGGTGCCGTGTTAATGGCGCAATCAATTACATCAGGGACAAAATGCTGGAATTGCGACGGTTTCGGTCATATGTCGCGAACTTGCCGGGAACCTCGGAGCTGTTTTGGTTGTGGAAGACAGGGTGTCACTAAGGCCGTTTGTCCCTCTTGTTCTCCTAATACGACGAGACGGACTCGATAGCAAAGCAGAGGAGGATTTCCCGGAAACCAACCTAAGGCACGAACTTCGGGAAACGGGGGTCGTACTCATTAAGCGGCGAAATGAGTAAGAGACGGCTTGAGAAGGAAGTCGCAACTGTAGGAAGAGTCGATTTTACATTGAAAGAGTCAGCTAAAGATGATCGCCCTCACATAATTGTGGACATTTTCGGGAAGCAGTTATTGGCTTTGTTGGATTCTGGGGCAACACATTCCATCCTCGGAGGTAAAGGATGCAAGGCCTTGGAAGCTCGTGGGGTAGAGTTGGGAAAGACCGGGGAAGTGTCTATAAGGCTGACCAATAAACACCAAATAGGTGTGGAAGGCAAAATGATTACACCGGTAAGGTTTAATGGAGCTACAAGCTGGCTGACCTTGATAGTGGTACCTGCTGTACCACATGAACTCATCTTGGGGGTCGATTTCATAAGACGATTCAAGATTGTTTTGGACATTAGTAATGGGCTCTGGGACTCTGCAAAAATTGCAACGTGTGAGGTATTGAGGGGAAAATCACGCTTGTCACAGGCCGAAGAGGGTTTACTTTAGTCTGTGGTGGAAGAAGAATTTTCATTGATGGGAGAAGGTATTGGGTGCACCACGGTAGTAGAACATGTGATAAAAACATCGGCAAGCCCTTTTAAAAAACGGTACTACCAGGTGTATCCAGCAGTGCAACAGCATATTAACTCGAAACTGGATGAGATGCTGCAATTGGATATAGTGGAACCCTCCTCTAGCCCGTGGTCTTCGCCCATTTTGCTGGTTAAAAAAAGACGAGAAGTTTCACTTCTGCGTTGATTATCGGAAGTTAAATCAGGTGTCAGAGCGAGATGCATATCCAATCCCCTATGTATCAGCCACGTCGGGCAAACACCGGAACGCAAAATATTTATCAACACTGAACATTAAGTGCGCTTATCGGCAGGTTTCTTCAGCCTAGGACTCAAAGCCTGTGACAGCATTTACAATTCCTGGCCGTAGTTTATTCCAGTTTAAACGTTTGCTCTTTCGCCTCCACAATGCCCCGGCAACCTGGCAGCGTCTTATCGACAGAGTTTTGGAGCCATATGTTTTTGTCTATTTGGGCGATGTTATAGTAGTGACCGCTGACTTTCAAAAGTACTTGGAAATCTTGCGTGAGGTGTTACACAGATTGCGCGAGGTGGGCTTGCGAGTGGCGAGGGAAAAATGCGAATTTTGTCAGCCCATGCTGACGTATCTGGGCTCCGTGGTGGATGAGCGAGACTTACACGTGGATCCCGTGAAAGTAGAGTGCTTGTTGCGGATTCCTTCGCCGACTAGTGTAAAGAAGGTTAGACAATTCTCGGGATGGTATCATGGTATAGGCAGTTCATCCCAGACCATGCCACCCTGATCGCATCACTCACAAACCTACTAAAGAAAAACAAAAAATTTGTGTGGTCTCAAGAGTTTGAAGTAGCGTTTGCAGCATGTAAAGCCAAACTGTCCACCGCTCCGATTCTCACCTGCCCAGATTTTTCTCTACCATTTAACGTGCAGATAGATGCCTCAGATACCGGGCTTGGGGCAGTGTTAAGCCAGTGTCACCCGGAGGGGGAGAAGGTGGTCTGTTATCTAAGCCACAGCCTCTCGAAGGCAGAGAGACAATACTCCACCACGAAAAAGGAACGCCTCGCGGTGCTATGCGCAGTGGAAAAATTGAGACCGTATTTAGAGGGAGCTCGTTTTAGTGTGATTACAGACCATCTTGTATGGCTTAACAAGCTCCGCTACCCTAATGGGCGACTTGCAAGATGGGCGGTCCGTCTGCAGCAGTTCAATTTCAACGTCATCCACAGGCAGGGCAAAAAACATTTGGTACCGGATGCGCTCTCAAAGTCGGTGCCGGAAGCCAGTGTAGTTGACGGCATGACAATCCCAGAAGATAAGTGGATGAATAATATACAAGCAAGAGTGAAATGAAGGCCCGATCGGTTTCCAGATTGGCGCGTGGGGGGTAATACCTTGTGGAGGAACGTACCAGGTCGGTTTGCAGAACTAGGGGGAAACTCCTGGAAGCGAGAAGTACTAAAACACGAGCGACCAATAATACTTCAACAATGTCATGATGATGCCACAGCGGGGCACATGAGAGCCCGAAGAACACACGATCGTGTTTGGCAACGATTTTGCGGGCCAAAAATGAGAGTAGACATAAAACATTATGTCGCGAGATGTCAGATTTGCCAATCCACGAAGGTGGAAAGGAAGCTTCCTTATGGTCCGATGGTTTCCAGAGTCAGCCAAGTGAAGAAGCCCTGGGAAATGATTTGTGTTGACTTAGTTGGGCCTCTTCTCAGGTCAACGCAGGGGAAGTGCTACATTTTAACGGCGATAGACTACTTTACCAAACTGCCCTTGACCTTCCCACTTCGGCAGCGACTGCCTCTGCGGTGGTTCGGACTTTGGAGTGCCGCCAGTCGTAGTATGCGACAATGGGGTACAATTCCGGCCGAAAAAGCTTCAAGACCTAGGGGAATCGTACGGAACTACAATTCAGTATACGGCATTCTACCACCCACAAGCAAATCCTGCAGAGCGCATTAATAAAAATATAAAACGAGTGCTGAGGTCGATGCTGGTGAATATCAGCAAAATTGGGATAAAGACCTGCCAAAGATCGGTTGTGCGTTACGGAAGTTTACCCACGAGACATGGTTGTTTTGCGGAAGGGGTTAACTTCATTTAACGAGGGGAAGAGTCAGCAGGATCCTAAGGTACGAGCCAAACTGATGGCGAAAACGCGAACGGACATTCAACGGCGTTTGAAAAAAGCAGTACAGCAAAATTCACAGAGGTCTAGTCTCAAATCAATCAGATGGTATGGAGGCGGAACTTCCCTGTATCAGATGCAGCTCAATACTTTTCGGCAAAATCGGCACGGGAGTATGTGGGGCCGTTCAAAATCACCCGCAAAGAGCCTCCGTACACGTACAGGCTGCTACATTCAGATGGTCGTGACGCGGGTGTCTGGCACGCCTAAGACTTATGGGTTCATTTCGGAATATAAAATTTTACCACGCGCGGCTCAGTGCAAGGTTTCGAGAGTGGCAACCTCCCTACGTTGTACCCTCCTTGTGTCTACGTGCTAACTCACCGCGGCTTTAAGGTATTTTCTCCCGGATGGGACCCCAGCTCCCGGAGAACTTAATTCCTCGTAAACTAGGATTTGGGACAGTTAGATTGCGGGATTGTCGCGCGAGTTAGTTAGGTGGGTTGTCCTCCTCTTCTAGGTTAGTGCACCGATAAAAGCAGTGATCTTTCCCCCAAAAAGTAAAGACTCCGGCGCGAGCCAAGCTCGTCTCAAAGCTTGGGGGATAAATTTATGGGTAGACGAGTGGCGCCCACGCCCGTCTCCGACGGAGTGGCCCGGGAATCAAAACGCCCGCGGCCAGAGTCGGCAGGTATGGTTGGATCATCTTCTCGAGGTAGTTTGATCGCGTAAAAGTGGTTATGTTTGGGCAGCCCTAAAAGATAAGAGGGACTCACAGCAGCCGGAGATGTCAGGGCTGGGGGATCGCTTGTCTGGCCGTCCCTCTCTCCCTCTTCCCCTCCCGCTAGAGGCGGGATCCCCCAGGTGTCTCACGACGTAACAAAGCGAGACCTGACCCGAAGCAATATGTTAAACGGTTCCAGGCTGGATTCTCGGGTTGACGTGGGGAGTTTTTAGTGGATAGTTCAGTATCTAGTATGAACATTCAAATCTCCTGATTAATTTTTGTAACTTATTGTAACTCACTGGATAATGAATTGAAAAATAATGATAGGAATAAGATTTAAATATTTGTGTTAGACGCAGGATGCGCGACTTATATCCTCGACAAGCTTAAAAAGGGGGAGGAGGAAAGCAGGATCTAAGCACAAATTCTTATTTTACATTGAATTTTTGCACTCGTCTCCTCGGAGTTATTTTCGAGTTTTCGACTAATGTACGGTTGATACGGAATTTAATCTTCATGATGATAGCGTTTACTTTTATGAAATACATTAATCCATTTAAATAGATATGCATGAATTGAAATCATTTAAACCTTACAATAATTATTTGTTCAGTAGCTTATCATGGACGCCACTCGTAGAATAAAAATGAGTTTAGTTCCTTCATAGTCTCAACATTGCCTACTATTTATTATTACACTTTTGATGCCTTAATGAAAAAAAGCCAAGTCGAAGTAGCAGAAGAGTGCTCCTGCCAGAAGGGTATTGTAATATAATGAGCAGCTCAAAGAACGTTTTTTTGAATATCAAAACTTGACTCATACACATATTCTATAAAATGAGCTCGGAAAGCTAATGAACGGTAATTATGTCTTTCAAGTCACCGCCATTTTATTTTCAGTGTGTTGAAACCATTTTTTGAGTGATCATGGGAACATATCAACATTAAAAAATATTTCTAATATTTTCATCATGATTTCTACATATCTGTAGTTTCTGCGCCCTTTGCAAATGCCTACCTCCACAATATCATGTATTATTGCTGTTCTCATTGCTAAGATTTCAATGCACTGTAACTTGGCTATTTATGGCTTGAGTTTTATAAAATTTTCAGAAAATATACGTCTAATGTCAAATAATTCAAATACATGTTCCTGACAAATTTAAGGGGCACCTTTCAATTTCACAGATGAACACGTAAAATTCACATAATGTTCTATTATTAGCAAAGTTCATCGAATTTTGATTTTTAGGTATTTGTTCGCCTTGTACTCATAAAGGCGTACTTCCTTGATTTTTTCAGATTTTTCGAATCAAAGGTGTCCAATCGCGAGGGGGTGACACAAATTTTTCGAGCACTTCCCGTCCATCTGCACTCCCTGAATTAAAAAGTATCAATTGTAGACATGCTTTGAAAAGCTCTCATCAAGACCTTTCATTTGACACCCTTTATTGAAATTTTTGTCAGGGGCCACTCCTCTATATGGAGAGACCCCCCTTAAGCACCTTATAAAAATTATTTTACGCTGACACTTTTTAGAGATCACCGCACCTACTCACCAAATTTCATGCCTCTAGCTTAAGTAGTTTGCGAGAAAACTTGCTGTGACACACGGACGGTCGGACAGCTTGGACGCGATTTCAATAGGGTATTGTAAAGTTATTTGACCATACCCTAAAAACGATTATAATCTTCTGACAGAATAAATGTTTAGACATATAGAGAAACAAAATAATCAGAAATTATCAGTGCTTTCTTCTTAATTATATGTCGACCTTGAATAATACAAAAGCATATGTTAGTTCGCTAAGATCACCCAGGTTAATACAAGTATTTCAACGAGACTACAAACAGCTCATTCAGCTTTTAAATCTTGACTAGTAAACACTGTGTTCTTGCTGGTATTGCAATTAGTTCTGTAGACATGATTTTTAAGAAGCAAATATTGATAACTTTAATCTTAACCTTTTGTTATGTAACAACTGCTCAGGCTGGGATTCTAGATGGAAGAGTGGTTAGTATCTTTCAGATGCATCGAAACTATGCAATTAGTCAACAAATTATCTTAATTTCCCTCGTTTAACATAGGAACCACTGACCAGGCAAGAAGCACAGGAAATCCGTGCAAATACATTGAAAAATTGTGGAGTGGATGAACTTAAAAAAGGTAGAAACACCTTAATTTTTTTATTTACCTTCACAAGCAAAATTTTCCTTTGCAGAGGAGGATGAAATCGATCCATCAGATACTGAGGCATTTGAAAAATTTTTCTACAAATCAAAATGCGCAATAGCCTGTGGCCTTAAAATGCTTGGAGCTGTAAGTTTGTTTTTCTATGAACTCTCCTTGCTTTAGGTTAAATCAGTGAAATTTACTTTAATTGTAGACTATTGATGACAAGCAATTGAACAAGGAAGTGATCAAATATGTACCTGATATAAGACTGATGGGTGGAAAAGTGAAGTGCCCGTATGAACAATTTTATGAGAAATGTTCCAATATCGAAGATTCGGATAGGTAAATTTGAACGATTTTGAAGAAAAATATTCACTGAGTTTTTGCGACAGATGTTTATACGGATGGAAAGTCTTCGATTGTATGATGTCATTATGCACTAAAATAAATGAGGAAGATAAGCAATGACGTCTTATACAAAGTTAAATAATTACCGCATATTTTTGTTAGCATTGAAATACAAAATACCGAAGTGGATTGAAGTATTAATTAATAGCGAATAAATATAACAAGCTGAAAAGAATATACTGTGCTTTTATGCATATACTCTTATATATAATGAATAAATCAAATCTTTGTGTTGCCCTTCCATATAAAATGGTATTTTGTACTCAACTCACTTTAGATTTTTGATTGGAGCTGGCTCGCATCCCCTTTGAATATATTATAGTTGTTACGCCAGCCGGTCAGATTTATCGTGAATCAATAGAATCTGTAGTTGAAGTGTTGAAAATCAAACACGGTAATCTTTTGACCTTTTTCAATGAGCCTGTACGAAATTCAACCCTGTGTTGAATCAAGTATATATATATATATATATATATATATATATATATATATATATATATATATATATATGTATATATATATATATATATATATATATATATATATATATATATATATATATATATATATATATATATCTGGAAACACGTCCTTTTGGCTTTGTTGCTAGAATCGTTGTGGTTTATTGACTATCGTAATTGGCATTTTGTAATAAATTTTAGCTGACACAAATATTACCATTAATTGATATGGAATCAAAGGTAAATGTTCGACTTTTGATGACAATGTGGTTGTGATTCAAATATGACGGAGACAAACGCTGTAGATGGCGTGCATGTATGTTTTGAAGGTCGTGGTTTGCGTATGTGATAGCTGGGTCCCTTACAAACAATGTGGCATAGTTTTCGTCAGGAGGGCATGCTTCACGTGCGTGCTACGACCATGAGTAAACGTCAAGTACTGGTCGCCTTTGCGCAACGTATTATCATTCGGTTTTTAGCATGGGAAGGCGTTAAAAAAAAAAAAATTTCTGCATTTGCGTAATCAACTCGGTAGTGAGTGCCTGAGTAGGACTGCTGTGTTTAAATGTGCCAAAGCATTCACGGATGGTCACGAAACCATAGAGAATGAGCCGCATGATCATTGACCGCGAACCAGCATCACACCAGACAACATTTGCCGCGTAGAATAACTCATTCTGGAGGACCGTAAAATGAATGTTCGAGACATTTCGGTGGAGCTCGGAATCAGTATTGGTAGTGCAGAGTCTATCATCCATGAACACCTTCAATATCTCCAGGATAACGTGCGCCCTCATACCACGAGCTACGTCCACCACGTCCCCGGTACCCATCAACCATGCCGCACCAAGTACACGTGATCTACGTCACGTTCTCCGAAATTCGCAATTAAATTAAATTCGAGTGCACATCGAACAAATTTGAAATTGACGTTTGCAATTCTATTCGAGTGAATAGCGAACCAGTGTTGGAAACAAACCGAAAGAAATGAAATTTTTAACCATAAGCTTCGCACATCTAATGCAAGTTGGATATTGTTTCCTTTCTTTTCCTATACTCTCTCTCCCATTTCGATAAATATTATATTCACAAAATTTTTACATATACTATATATACCGTCTTCTCCTTGGCACTACAGCCCCTTTCGGGACTTCGCTTTCTGCAAACAGCGCCTCCAACTGTCTCGGTCCGTTGACCGCGTCTTCCAATTCTGAAATCCGAGCAGCGATGAACTGTCTTCGTCGACCGAGTCAGACCAGCGTTTCCTCGGTTTCCCCACTGGCCGCCGGCCATAAGTTCTCCCAACGAATACCTTCTTGGGTATCCGTTGTTCGTCCATACGATTCATGTGTCCAGCCCATTGCAGCTTCCGCAGTCTTACAATCCTTGAGACCTCCGGTTCGCCAATAATTTCACACAGCTCATGGCTGTGTCGAATTCGCCATTGGTCCCCGTCTAGCTTCGCTCCGATTATCCGCCTCAGGACCCGTCGCTCAAAGGCGTTCAATATATTTGTGGATGCTTGGGTTAGGGTCCATGTTTCACACCCATAGCATAACACAGGTCTTATCATTGATTTTTATACTTGGAGCTTTGTTTTCCTGTGTATGCAGCTGGTCTTCAAGATCGTCAATACTGAATAAAATATTTTATTTGCGAGCTGTATTCTTCGGCGTATTTCGTGCCTTTCATTGCCCGTTTTCGTTATTTTAGCGCCTAAATACACAAATTCGCTAACATTCTCGATACTGTATTCGCCAAGTGTGATATTTTGTGTATTTGGGGTATTTTTCCTCGACTGCGTCATGAGCTTTGTTTTATTTTCGTTGATTTGTAGCCCTACTAGTTTTGCTTCGCTGTCGAGTTTCAGGAAGAGTTATTTGGCAGTTGTCAATGACAGAATAATGATGTCGTCCGCATACTTGGCTCGACTTGTATAGTAATGTGCCTCGCGTATCGACAGGTAGCTTCCGTATGACGCACTCCAGAGCCAAATTGAATAGCAATGGGGCCAGCCCATCTCCCTGCTTTAGTCCGATATTTGTGTCAAAGGCATCGGTGAGTTCGTTATTGATGCGGACTTGGGAGGTTGTCGACGTTACTGTCATTTTTGTAAGACGAACTGATTTAGCTGGGATGCCAAAACCAAGCATTATTTGGTACAGTACGTTACGATCAATAATCTCGCATGCTTGCTTAAAGTCAACGAAAATTTGGTGTACGTCTATGTTGAACTCCCAGCATTTTTCAAGTACCTGCTTGATTGTAAACAATTGGTCTGTTGTTGATCTACCTGCCCTAAAACCACCTTTATACTCCCCAATAATACTGTCAGCTTGTGATCCGATTTTATTTTCTAAGATCTTTGAAAATATTTTGTACGCCGTACAAAGTTGTGATTTTCCTCTTTAATTTTCGTACTGTAGCTTGTCACCTTATTTGTGGATAGAGAATATAATTGATTGGCTCCACTCTTTCAGGATATGTTCTGGGTGCCAAATGTGCTGGATGACTTTGTGAATAGCTTGATGAACACTACTGCCACCATATTTGATTATCTTCACTGGAATCTCTTCGATGCCCGGCGCTTTATTTTTCTTTTGGGCTTTGATGATGGAACAAACTTCATCCAGAGTTGGTGAGGCCAATGGACGCTCTCCGCAGACATCTATAGGCTCCGATGTTCTGGAGCTGTGCGGAGGATCAAGGAGGTTCTTGAAATATGATACCCATCTTTCCTTAATCATGATTTCATCAGCGATTATATTGCCGCTGTCATCACGACAGAACGTGGTTTTGGGATGGTAATCACGTTTCAGGCTTTTCACTACTTTGTATGCTTGTCTTGTGTTATTGCTCGCTAAACTTACATCCATACTTTTCAATTGGTCGTCATAGTATTTTCTCTTCTTAATCCTAATTATCTTATTCGCGACTCTTCTGAGTTTTTCATAGTGTTCTCTCTTTATCTTGGGTTTTCTACCTACATATTTTTTGTACGCCTGATTCTTTTTATCTAACGCATTCTGGCACTCATCATCGAACCAATCACTCCTCTTGCACCGGGCTTGATGTCCGATCGTCTGTTCTGCCACGGTCCTGATAGCCGCTTTCACTTCCATCCATAGCTCGTTGCTTGTCTTTAACGATGCGTCTGATAAGATAGGAGCCAGCTGGTTTTCGAGGATCCCCGTGAAATTTTCGGCCACAGACGCCGTTCGGAGCCTTTCGATGTCAAATTTTTGAAGCGGGCAGGTCTTCGCTAAACATGCCTTTGACATACATCGATAGGTTAATTTGATCAAGTAATGATCTGAGTTACAATCGGCTCCTCGGAATGTACGGACGTCAAATATGCTCGAGGCCCAACGTTGTTGGATCAGATCATGATTGATCTGGTTTTGTGTGTTTCCATCCGGTGATACCTAGGTCATTTTATGAACCAAGTCGAACGTTTGACTAGATTTCTGTATATGCAAAGTCAATCAGGCGCTGGCCGTTGTCATTTGTTTCATCGCGGAGGCTATATCCTCCAGTCATTCCCCGATGAGATAGTTATTGCCAATATTAGTGTTGAAATCACCCAGAATTATTTTTGTGTGATTTGTGGGCAATGAGTCGACCAGTCTTTCCAGGTGATTGTAAAACGTTTTCTTCGTTTCTTCGTCCTTTTCTTCGGTCGGGGCGTGAACATATTTTGAAGAATTTTGCTTCTATACGGATCGCACCCAGCCGTTTATTAACTGGCTTAAAATCAATAACGTGCGATTTGAATATCCACAATGAAAGCCACTCCGAATTCTCGTTTTCCAGTAGGCCTCCCACTTTTGAATATTGTGTGCGATCTCATGTCTTGATGTCGTTTCCAGTCTACTAACCATGACAAAAACGACGAATAATACAATGACAGTGAAGACGCACGAAAAATGGAGATTAGCAGACAATTTGGTTCAGACTGAGATTCCAGCGGCGTTCGGGCGAACGCCAGAGCGTCCTATTAAGCAGAAGAGTGAAACTCTGCGGGACGCTTAAGGTGCCCGAGCGGAAGATAATATAAAGAGTATCGAAGGTTTGATGGTGAATGCTGTGATCATTACCGAAGCGACCGATGCACGGGTCGCAAATTCCGAGATAGTAAAGAGACATCCTCAAGCCAACGAGGATATTACGGCACAAAAAGCAACGATTGACCAGACAAATAAGAGCGACGTTGTGTGATTGCACCGCCATCGTAAAAAATGTGGCGGAAGTACTGCATTAGATAACGGAAACTGATAACCTCTCCAAAGGATGTTTGCAAAGTACAATTGCCGCCCAGCGATATGAAGAAGAAAGGCTATTCCGAAAAGCGGGAGATGTTCTGAAAAGAATACAATCTGCATGCGACTTCCCAAAAATCAGTAAAGCAGTAAAGGTGGGGCTCCCTGAACTAGAGGAGCGCTGAGATTGCAAAGGGCACTATCGGAGGAGCTGGTTAAGGGCCGAAGATGAGCAGAAGGCTAAAGAGGCGCTGAGGGCAAATTCTAAAGGCCACATGCAGACAGCTCCAGCATCAAAAATCAATAAAAGAATGGCGTTTAGCCCAATCGAAGGACATCAAAATTAAAGAAGGAAGGAAGAGGCACTTGATGGGCGTGGAGCACCAGATCACGGGTTCCAGATAGTGCTTACAAAAGGAGCGAAAAAAGCCGCAAATAAACTCCTTCGAAAAGTGCCAGAAAGTAAATTTCGCACGAACGTCCAAAGAGAAAAAGGACCTGATGCAAAACAGGAGAGAAAGAAGCCCCGACGAAGACCCCGGCAGCAGGCACTGCTTGTGAAACTCGTCGATGGCCGACTCTACGCAGAGGTTCTGTTGGACATCAGGGGGAACATAAGGCCCGAAGACAACAACACAACCACTAAAGCAGTGCGACCAACGCGGTCGGGACACATACTGGTCGAACTCGGAGCGGAAGCCGACAATAAGGAAGCGTTCTGCGACGCAGTGAAGAAAGTCCTCGGCAAAAGCGCAACTATAGCCTCGCTTGAGCCGATAGCAACGATCGAAATAAGAGGCATTGACTGCGTCACGGATCTGGCCATCAAACGGAGTTCACTAGCGTGTGAAGGATCAAAGCGAGACTGACATCAGAAAACAATAGGGGAAAAGGCAAGGCCATAGTTGACTTGACTAAATTCGACGCCAAACAATTTCTGAACGAGGGCAAAGTACGAATAGGGTCGGTTGTCTGTAGGATACGGCGAAGAGCAATGCTTCTTTATTGTTTCAAATTCTCTTCTCCGCCCAGCCCGTCCGTGTTGACACTGTCCATGGTGAAACAGCAGTCAAGTGCCCACTCTTCACACAGCTGAAACTGGAGGAGGCAGTCCTCTCATTGATAGCGAGGAAGGCTCCAGGTCCAGATGGTGTTCCAGCTGAGGTGTTGCGGCTTGTCTATCACCACTGTATGACTTGCTGCTCAGCACATTCAACGCTTGCCTAAGGAACCGGGTTTTCCCGGTACGATGGAAGGTGGCGAGGCTCGTGCTGATCAGCAAGGGGAAGGGAAATCCCGAATCACCGTCTGCATACGGCCCGTTATGCATGCTAGACACGGCTGGGAAAGTGCTAGAGAAACTCATCAAGGGAAGACTCACTGACGCGATTCGTGCTGCTGGGGACCTATCTCTTCGGCAGTACGGCTTTAGAGCAGGACGTTCTACCATTGATGCAATTGCAGAGGTGGTGAACGCGGTCCAAAAGGCAGAGGCATATAGTCGCACCAAGCGACGGATCGTCCTGTTGGTGACACTCGACGTCAGGAATGCCTTCAACTCCGCTAGATGGGTGGATATTCTGGATACGCTTGAAAACTCTTTTCAAGTTCCAGAATATCTAATGCGGCTTTTGAGGAACTACCTCAAGGACCCAAGCCTGCTCTACGACACGACACAGGGCCAACGAAGGATGGAAATTACATCGGGTGTTGCCCAGGGATCTATCCTTGGTCCGGACCTGTGGAACGTGTCTTGCAACGGGCTACTGAGACTTGAGATGCCAAATGAGTCGCACTTGGTCGGCTATCCGGATGATTTCGGGACTCTGGTCGCCGGACGCACCGTTGAACAAGCACAACTTAGGCTAGGTATGCGAATACGCCGAGTGAGGGACTGGATGAATGCTCGCGGGCTCAGTTTAGCACTGGAGAAAACCGAAGTGGTCATCTTGACAAAAAAGAAAATTCCTAGAGTAAGGATGATCAGTACTGGCGACTTACGAATAGAATCGAAGCCAGCGGTGAAGTACCTCGGGCTACTGATCGACTCGAAGATGAGTTTCTCTGAGCAAATCAGGGCAACGGCTGAGAAGGCTTCTTCGGGAATATCGGCTCTCAGTCGACTTATGGGCAACGTAGGAGGACCCAGCCCATCAAAAAGACGCCTCTTGATGAGTGGTGTAGGGTCAGTGCTACTGTACGGAGCAAAAATATGGGGTGACGCTCTCAGCAAGGAGGTATACCGAAAACGTTTAGCACGGGTACAGAGAAAAGGAGCACTGAGAATTGCATCTTCGTATCCAACAGTCTCTGATTCGGCGGTGAGAGTTATTGCAGGCGTGATACCTGTCGCTCTCCTTGCTAGAGAGCGCCGCGCTATTTACCTGCGCCGAAACGAGGATGCGATGGAGATGGTTGTGCGCACGAGGAGACACTGCTCACTCAACGATTGGCAGCAGTCTTGGGTGAATTCCACGAAGAGAAGGTGGACTGCGCGTCTCATCCCAGATATGAGACCGTGGCTGAATTGAAGGCATGGTGAGACTGACTTCTATCTGACCCAGCTTTTGAGTGGGCATGGGTGTTTTCAGTCTTACCTGCACAAGATTGGTAAGTCACGGTCCCCCGATTGTCGGTTTTGCCCAGGAGAGGAGGACAACGCCTGCCACACATTTTTCGCGGATATAAGATGGGTTAGGCTGCGAAAGGAACTCTGCAGGGAGACGGGAGAGCTCACCCCGGATAATACAGTTGTGGTGATGCTCGAATCGGTTGACAAATGGAACCAGGTGGCACATAATGCTCGGGCAGTCCTAAAATAAAACAAGTTGAGTAAGCAGGAGAGTGCTCCTGCCCGAAGGTCTTTGTAAACATCCTAGGGTTAGAAACAAGTTTTCTAATGGCGTTAATCGATAACTTTAATTATTCATCCAATACTTGAATATGAAATCGTTCAAATTTATTCAAAAGATGCACAGTCTGTTTCATATGCACAATGCAGCCTCCATTTTAAATCTACCTTAACTGGTTTTTCTGAATTCTCGGCCGATTGAACATGTTCAAGTTAAACACTTTTCCTTAAATTTTCATGAAAATTGAAAGAAAATAAAAGTGCCTAAGTCAATTTTAAATATATATAGGTCTTTCCGATAACAGGTGTTATTTTGAATAGATCTTGTGATTTAAAACCTTACGACTTCTTCCTTTGGAGCCACGTGATAGAAAAAGCCTACGGCAATAGCCCAGCGTCGATTCAAGATTTCAAAGATGAAATTCGTGAGGCTATCGAGGACATAGGGCTGCCACTTTGCGATTTGGTTATGGAAAATTTCATGAAGAGGATATGGTCCTGTAAGCGTGTCGTAGTGGTTATTGGCCTGATGTTAGTTATTAACGGCATATCTTCTTCTTTACAATGAAATAAACATCCGACTATTTATATTAATAAATAGCATTTTTCTTTTAATATCAAAATAACACCTCTTCTTGGAAAAACCTATATCAACCATAAACACGTGTTATTGTTGTTGTAATTCCATATAATTTAAATGGCTATAACTCACTTGATTATGATTTGATCTCCATTAAATTTTGTGAACATATAAATCTTATGTCAGTATATATAATTGCGAAATTTCAAGAAGTTTAAAGGACACCAATTTGGGGTACATTTTGCCTTCCCCTGGACCCCCTTATTCATAAAATTATTTTTCAGATTATAAGAGTTCTAACCAAGAGCTTTCATTTGATACCCCACTCGACTACCTTTGATTAAAAAAAAATTTTTAAGGGCCAATTCGTTATAAGGGGGGACCCCCCTTAAAAAAATTTTAAACTTTTGTTAAGGCCCTAACTTTTGAGAGACCATCACTTCTGACCTTTTCACAAAGTTTGAGCATTCTAGCTACAATAGTTTCTGAGGAAATTAGCTGTGACGCACGGACAGACGGACAGACGGACGGACGGACAGACGGACGGACAGACGGACAGACAGGTCGCGAAACTAGTAGGTCTTCGTAAAAAAATTTTTTACAAAGACCTAAAAAGATCCTCACAGCAGCCGGGGGTGCTGGGGCTGGGAGAGCACTTTTCTGGCACTTCTTCTTCCGCTCTTCCCTCCCGCTAGGAAAGGGATCCGTCAGCTTGAAGGCACCTCACGGCGTAACAAAACGAGACCTGGCCCGAAGTTATGTGTCAAACGGTTCCAGGCTGGGTTCTCAGGTTGGCAGGGGAGATGTTTAGTGGGTAGTCCAGCCGCCTTTTTGCAAGCACTCTGTGCATAAATGGCATTCACCTCCCTACCACAAAAAAAATTACATAAAGTCAGCAGTGAAGTACCTGGGGCTACTGATCGACTCGTTTTTCTGAACTAATCAGGGCAATGGCTGAGAAGGATGCTTCGGGAGTGCCAGCTCTGAGTCGACTTATGGCCCCCAACCCATCAAGAAGATGCCTCTTGATGAGAGCTGTAGGGTCAGTGCTACTGTACGGAGCACAAATACTGGGCTATCAGTAAGAAGATATGCCGAAAACGCCTGGCACAGATACAGAGAAGAGGAGCACTGATGATTGCATTTTCATATCCAACAGCCTCTGATTTGGCAGTGAGAGATATTACAGGCGTCATACCTGTTGCCCTCCTTCCTAGAGAGTGCCCTGCTTTTCACTTACATTGAAACGAGAATGTGAGGGAGACGGTTACCTGCAAGGAAAGACAGCGCTCACTCAACGATTGGCAGTAGTCTTGGGTGAATTACATGAAGGGAATGTGAACTGTGCCGCTCATCCCGGATGTGACACCGTGACTATATTGAAGACATAATAAGGTTGACTTCTATTTGACCCAGTAGATGTTTTCAGTCTTACCTGCATAAGATTGGTAAGCCATGGTCCCTCAGTTGTCGATTTCGCTTGGGAGAAGAAAGCAATGCCTGCCACAACTTTTTTGCATGCAAAAAATAAGACAAGCTCGTTACGGGACCTTTAGAGGGAGATGGGAGAACTCACGTCGTATAGTATAGTCGTTGTTATGCTTGAATCGGTTGACAAATGGAACCTTGTTGTACATAATGTTTGGGCAGTCCTAAGAGATGAAAGGCACTCACAGCAGCCGGAGACGTCAGGGCTGGGGCATCACTTTTCTGGCCGTCCCTCTTCCCGTCTCCCCTCCCGATAGAGGTGTGACCTCATAGCTTGAAGGCGCCTCACGGCGTAACAGAGCGAGACCTGCCCCGAAGCAATATGTCAAACGGTTCCAGGCTGGATACTCGGGTTGACGAGGGGAGTGGATGGTTCAGTATCCAGTTTGAACGTTAAAATCTCCAGCTTCATTTTTGTAACTTATTGAAATTCACTGAATAATGAATTGAAAATTAATAATAAGGATAAATTTAAATATTTATGTTAGACCCAGGATGCGCCATTTATATTCCCGACAAAACTTAAAAAAGGGGGAGGAGAAAGGTAGGATCCGAGCACAAATTCTTGTTTTTAATTGAATTTTTACACTCGTCTCCTCGGAGTTATTTTGGAGTTTTCGACTTATTTACGGTTGTTACGGAATTTCATCTTCATGATGATAGCGTTTACTTTAGATACATTAAACCATTTTAATAGATTTGCATGAGTTGAAATCATTTAAACCTTACAATAATTATTTGTGCAGTAGCTTATCATGGACGCCAATCGTAGCAACACATGAGTTTAGTTCCTTCAAAGTCTCAACATTGCCTACTATTTATTATTACACTTTTGATGCCTTAATGAAAAACAAGCCAAGTCAAAGTAGCAGAAGAGGGCACCTACCAGAAGGGTATTGTAATATAATTAGTAGCTCAAACATCGTTTTTTGAATATCAAGACTTGACTCATACACATATTCTATAAAATGAGCTCGGAAAGCTAATGTACGGCAATTATGGCTTTGGAGTTGCCGCCATTTTATTTTCATGGGAATCATGGGAACAAATCAATATTACAAAATATTTCTAAAATTTTCATCGACATTCCTATATATCTGTAGTTCTCGCGCCCTTTGCAAATGTCTAGCTCGACAATATCACGTGTTATTGTTGTTGTAATTTATAAACTGTCAATTTACTGTAACTTGGCTTTTTATGGCTTGATTTTTATAAAATTTTCAGAAAATATGCGTTTAATATCAATTATTCAAATACAAGTTTCTGGCAAATTAAACGGGCACCTTTCAATTTTATGGATGAACATTTTCATAATGTACTATTATTAACAAAGTTAATCGAATTTTGACGTATTTTCTCGCCTTGTACTCATAAAGATCTACTTCCTTGTTTTTCGCCGATTTTTAAAATGAAAGTAGTCCGATCAAGAGGGGGTGACACAAATTTTTCCCTAATTTCCTGTATGCCTGCACTCCTTGAATCAAAAAGTATCAATTTAAGACCTGCTTTGAAAAGCTCAAATCAAGTCCTTTCATTTGACGCCCTATGTAGAAATTGCGACGCCCCTCTTAAGCATCTTATAAAATTTATTTTATACTGATACTTTCAAGAGATCACGACTGTACACCACCTACTCACCAAATTTCATGCCTCTAGCTTAAGTAGTTTGCGAGAAAACTTGATGTGACATATGGACGGACGGACAGATAGGACGCGATTTTAGTAAGGTATTGTAATTATTCTACAATACCTTTAAAAACGATTACAATCTTCTGACAGAATAAATGTTTAGAAATATAGAGATGCAAAATAATCAGAAATTATTAGTGCTTTCTTCTTAACTATGTCAACATTGAATAATACAAAAACACTTGTTAGTTCGCTAGGATCACCCAGGTTAATACAAGTATTTCAATGAGACTACAAAGAGCTCATTCAGCTTTTATAACTCGACTAGTGCACATTAAGTTCTTGCTGGTATTGCAATTAGTTCTGTAGACATGATTTTTAAGAAGCAAACATCGATAACTTTACTCTTAACGTTATGTTATGTAACAACTACTCAGGCTGGGATTCTAGATGGAAGAGTGGTTAGTATCTTTCAGATGCATTGAAGCTATGCAATTAGTTTTCAAATTATCAAAAGCTCTTGCAATAAATTTCCCTCTTTAACATAGGAACCACTGACCAGGCAAGAAGCAGAAGAAATCCGTGCAAATGTATATAAAAATTGTGGAATGGATGAACTTAAAAAAGGTACAAACAATTTAATTCACTATTAAACTTCATTAAAAAAATTTTCTTTTGCAGAAGAGGATGAACTCGATCGATCAGATAGTGAGGCATTTGAGAAATTTTTCTACAAAGTAAAATGCGCAATAGCCTGTGGCCTTAAAATGATTGGAGCTGTAAGTTTGTTTTTCTATGAACTCTCGTTGCTTTAGGTTAAATCAATCATTTAATTGTAGACTATTGATGACAAGCAATTGATCAAGGAAGTAATCAAATATTTACCTGATATAAGACTGCTTGGTGGAAAAATGAAGTGTCCGTATGAACAATTTTATGAGAAATGTTCCAATATCGAAGATTCAGATAGGTAATTTTGAATTAAATATTTGAAGAAAAATATCCTCTGAGTTTTTGCGACAGGTGCTTATACGGATGGAAAGTCTTTGAATGTATGATGTCATTATGCACTAAGATAAAAGAGCAAGATAAGCAATGACGTCTTGTACAAAGTTTAATAATTGGCTCACATTTTTGTAAGCATTGAAATACAAAATACCGAAGTGGGTTGAAATATTAATTAATAGCGAATAAATACTACAAGCTGAAAAGAATATACTGTGCTTTTATGTATATACTCTTATAAATAATGATTGAATCAAATCTTTGTGTTGCCCTCCCATATGAAATGGAATTTGGTACTCAACTAAATAGTCCAGGAGGTAACTTTAGATTTTTGAATGGAGCTGGCTAGCATCCCCTTCGAATATATTATAGTTGTTACGCCGATCGGGTCGATTTACTGTGAATTAATTAAATCTATAGTTGAAGTGGTGAAAATTACACATGGTAATCTTTTAACTTTTTTAATGAGCCTGTACGAAATTCAACCCTGTGTTGAATCAAGTGTGTATATTACTGAAAACACATCCCTTTGGCTTGGTTGCTAGAATCGTTCTGGTTTATTGACTATCGTTATTAACGTTTTGTAATACATTTTCGCTGGCACAAATATTACAATTATTTGCTTTCAGATCAAAGGTAAATGTTCGACTTTTGATGACAATGTGGTTGTGGTTTGAATATGATGGAAACAAACGCTGTAGATGGTGCGCATGTATGTTTTGAAGGTCGTGGCTTGAATATGTTATAGCTGGCTCGCTTACAAACAGTGTGGTCTCGTTTTTGTCGGGAGGGCATGCTTCTTGCGCGTGCTACGACCATGAGTGAACGTTAAATCCCGGCCGCAGTTGCGCAACGTATTGTCATTCGGTTTTTAGTGTAGGAAGGCGTTAAAAACATAAAAATTTTTCTACGTTTGCGTAATCAGTTTGGTAGTGAGTGCCTGAGTAGGGCTGCTGTATTTAAATGGGCCAAAGCATCAAAGGATGGTCGCGAAACTATCGAGAATGAGCCACATGATCGTCGACCGCAAACCAGCATCATAACAGATAACACTGCCGTGTAGAACAAGTCATTTTGGAGGGCGGTAGGATGAATGTTCAAGACGTTTCGGCGGAACTCGGTATCAGTATTGGTAGTGTAGAGTCTATCGTCCACGAACACCTTCAATACCGCAAAATAGTGCTCGAGGCGGAGAAGCATTCCAGCACGAAGTGCGATTCTTCTCCAGGATAACGCGCGCCCTCATACCACGCGTCTCGCGCTCGATACAATATCGGAATTGAAACACCCCTCCTACAGCCCGGATTTATCACCCTGTGACTACCACATGTTTGCACCACCGAAAGAAGCCCTCGGAGGTCAAAGATTCAACACTGACGACGAGGAAGATGAGTTTGTGCGCACGTGGCTGTCCAAGTTGCCCACGGGATTTTTCGATACCGGCATCAAAAAGCTTGCGGAAGTGTGGACAAAATGCGTAAATCCTAAGCGGGAGACCTTCTTTTTCTTAGCACTACAGCCCCTCTCGGGCCTTTACTTTCTGCAAATAGCGCCTCCAACTGTCTCGGTCCACTGACCGTATCCTTCGATGATCTAGAAAAACTGTAAATTTTTTTGATGGTTAATAAACGTGTGTCAGTGTAAGCGCACCGAACATGATATACACCACGATACTGTGATTCGGCAGTATAAGCGCACTGAACATGATATACACCACGATACTGTCATTCGACATGAGTCAGTCGAAGTCCGCCATCCGCCGTGAATGGATTGCCGAATAAATTGCTTAATTAATATTTTCGTTCTTTTTGTTATTATTCACATCCATTGTTCCTCCCCACTGAATCATCCTGACAGTTCAGAAGTGGGATGATGGATTTGATAACCGAATTAAATGGATTGACGGTGAATGTGCTGCGCGAGAAGTGCCGATATCATGGATTGGCGACCGCCGGGAACAAGTCCATGCTTGTTCAACGCTTCGCCGAATTGGGTGATAAAAGGGCGACAGGGATGGATAGTGATCTCTCGCCGAGAGTCCGCGAACTCGAAGAAACAGTCCATCAGCTGCAAAATTTGAGTGCTGGTGTGCCACAAAGCGTTTCGACGCCAGTAACACAAACAGTTTCACAACGCGTGGACGAAAACGTTCAATCGTTCATAAGTGGAAGTGTAAACACGAACGCACACACACAACCGTATGTGCCACCGCAGTTGCCGTCGTCGACCAATATGACTCAACCACTCGCATGCACGATGCCTACGCATATACATGGACCGATGATGAGTAATGTTTCGTTTGCTTCACATCACCAGCCGCGCATGCAGGTCACAAATGCCTCCGCTCCGACGGGTACGCATCTCGCTCAACCGCTAACAGGCATGTACCCGTATGTTTATCAACCGACGAGCGAGATCGGGTCTGTGAATGTTCGCGACATTGCCGATGTGTTGCCGGAGTTTCACCCGTTTGCCACCGATTCTTTAACCTCCGAACAGTTTGTGTGTCGTGTCACACAACTAAAGGAAGCCTACAGATGGAGTGACCGTCTTGTGCTGCTTTTAATGTTTTCGAAGTTGAAGGGTGCTGCTAAAACATGGATCGGAAAATTTCTTACAGATTTTCCCTTCTCATGAACATAGCCGATATTCATCTCCGTATGGCTGAAACGAAACGCAATTTTACCGAATCGATGGAGGAATATTATTATCGAGTTCTAGCGTTAGGCCGGAAAGGTAGATTGCCTGACGCAGCAATCATAAAATACGTAATAAATGGTTGCAACGATATCGATTTTGGGAAAATATCATCGGCACAACAAATTAATTTTTGCCACGAATTATTATCAGCAATTCGACGCTATACCGACTCTTGCCGTTCAAAAAAATCTTTCCAACTGAAACCCCGATCATACTACATGCGTCCGCCGAGTCCTACGAGTAAGCCTGAAACACGGTCATTACTGAGAAAACCGAAAGAACCCGTCTGCTATAATTGTTTCAAGCCCGGACATATCTCCGCAACGCCGTGCAAGATGCGCAACATGCAATCGTACTACTCATCAAACCACCGATTGCCCGCATATGAGATCTGCGCCGGATAGCGTGAAAACGTACGAGATCCAGACGAATGAAAATGGAAAGGAAATCATCAAAGTGGTGTCAATACGAGGTCGTGAGATTCGAGCATTCGTGGATCCGGCGAGCAATAGAACGTTGATGAGAGCGTCGTTGGCAAACACTATAGGTGATATCGTTCCTTGCAATGTTGTTCTGTGCGGATTTGCGGGTGGTAAATACGAATGTACGAGCAAAGTAATCGTCTCAATGAACATTGATCACAAGACGTACGACGTAGATGTCTTAGTTGTCGAGGATGATTGTATCGAATACGAAATGCTATTAGGTCGGGACCTGCTATGTAGAGACGGACAATCGCTTGTAATTTGAGGGAAAGAATGCTGGTTGGAAAATGACGAGGCATTAAAATTGGGAACATCCTTAAAAGCCAAGGAACAAAACCAAGTAAAAACGTTGTTGTCTGAGTTCCGTACACTTTTTGCAACAAATTTACACGAATTGGGAAAATGTTCGGCTGTAAAGATGGCAATATCGTTGAACACACGCGAACCGGTTACACAACGACCATATCGACTCCCATATGCAAAACGACAAGCCGTCGAAAACATCATAGACGAACTACTCGCCGCCGATATTATACGTCCATCGGAATCCGCATATGCTTCGCCTATCGTTCTCATGGAGAAGAAAAACGGCGAAAATCGTTTATGCGTGGACTATCGCCAATTAAATGGAAAAACGATTAAGCAACCTTTCCCTATGCCGAATATCGAGGATCAGTTTGCTAAATTAGCAGGCAACAAATATTACACCACGCCTGATCTAAGGATGGGCTACCATCAAATCGAAGTGGACGAAACGTCGAAACCGTACACCGCTTTCGTTACTCATAATGGACATTGTGAGTACAATCGCATGTCTTTTGGTCTGGTGAACGCGCCGGGAGTTTTTCAAAGCTTAATAAACAAGATCGTTTCAAAAATGGGGCCCGGAGAAGCGATTGCGTATTTGGACGATATAGTTCTACCGAGCAAAGACATAGAGACTGGTCTATCGTCGCTCCGAAATTTAGAGCTTTTGAAATCTTACGGATTAACAATGAGACTTGATTTTCTTGCCGACGAAATCGAGTACTTGGGACATATTGTCAACGATGAAGGCATAAAACCGGGAGAACAAAATGTTAGCGCGATAAAGAACTTTGAAGCGCCGAGGAATGTAACCGAAGTGAGACGATTTCTCGGACTCACAGGATTTTTCCGAAAATTCGTACCCAATTATTCGCTGATTTCGAAACAAATCACTCAACTGCTGAGAAAATACACGGAGGGATCGAAACACTTTCTATGGGGAAGTGACCAATCCGAATCGTTCCAGAAGTTCAAGGAGATTCTATGCAACGAACCAGTGTTGGCACTGTTGGATATGAACGCACGACACGAAATACACACTGACGCCAGTACAGTCGGACTTGCTGGTGTATTACTGCAGTCGATGGATGGAAAGAATTGGAAACCCATCTTTTACTATAGCCGCCATTGTTCCGAAGCCGAAAGCCGTTATCACAGCTACGAGCTTGAGGTGCTCGCTGTGGTCGAGAGTCTAGACAGATTTCGTGTTTATGTTCTAGGCAGACCCATCCGTGTAGTTACCGATTGTTCAGCGATAACGCATATGAAGACGAAAACCGAAATGATCCCTCGTATTGCCAGGTGGATGTTACGATTGACTGAATACGATGCTGAGCTTGTGCACCGACCCGGACGACGACTTGCACGTGTCGAAGCACTCAGCCGAGCTCTCGAGCTGCCGCCCAAAGATCCTGAAGTTGCAGGACTCGTCATGGCTATAACAAGTGGATCAGACGATTGGATTTATACTATGCAGTTGAAAGACAATCAACTCCGGCACATAGTGAACGTTATTCAAAATAAAATAAACGATGAACGTGTTAAACAAATCAAAAGTGAATATGAACTAAAAGATTTCCGTTTGTATCGAAGCGTTAACGAGCAGCTAAAATTAGTGATACCAAAATCCGTCAGACTACGCGTAGTGCAAAATTTTCACGATAATTACGGACATTTTGGGGTTGAAAAGACAATGGGGCGCATCCAACAAAATTATTGGTTTCCTAAAATGCGTAAAGTGGTAAAAGACTATATAGACTCGTGTGTTAATTGCTGCTACAATAAATCGCGTTCAGGAAAGCCTGAAGGACGTTTATATACGGAATCGCTGTTACCGATACCATTCCGTCAATCGCATATCGACCACCTTGGACCGTTCAAACGTAGCAAAAGGGGCAATATGTATATAGTTGCAATTTCCGATCCTTTTTCGAAATATCTAGTGGCAAAACCCGTCCGGAATACCTCTACGCAACCCGTGATTAATATTTTAATTGATCTTACGAGCTATTTCGGTTTGCCTACGCGAATTATAACCGACCGTGGTTCCGCATTTGTGTCGCGAAAATTTGCTGCGTTCTGCAAGTCACATGAAATTACTCATATCAAAACTGCCGTCCATACTGCGCGTGCAAACGGACAAGTGGAGCATGCAAACCAAACCATATTGTCTTATCTACGTACGACCGCCGAAAATAAAAACGATTGGGACGATTTACTACCCGCGCTGCAATGGAGTATAAATACGCAGAGGAATAATACTACTGGATTCAGTCCAAACGAAATCATATTCGATCTTACACTCAGAGATGTGACAAATAATAATCTTATCTCAGTTCTGCAAGACGAGTTTATTAACAAAAACGAATCAGAACCAGTACTCGTGGACCTAGCAACTAAACGAAATACAGCTTTGGAGAATATTGAAAATCACTGCTGCGTTGGAAGGAACGTTTCGACAAAAAGCATTCTTCGCCCAAAGAATATATGCTTAACGATATTGAACTCATTGAGAACGAAGCTGTTTCGACTGGGGAGAGTCGAAAGTTGGAACCCAAATCTAAGGGACCCTATATGATCGCCCGCATTCTTGGCAAGGACCGGTACCTTATCGAGGATATACCAGGTTTACGAATTTGACAAAAGCCGTTTTGTTCAGTTTACGCCGTTGACAAGATCCGACCGTGGTGTTCAAAACCACCGGGAATCGAAACCGACGAAGAAACCAATGACGAAGACAGCAGTGACGAAATCGAGGACGATTCCGATGCAGGAATGGCCGAGTTGTCGGTGTAAGCGCACCGAACATGATATACACCACGATACTGTCATTCGACATGAGTCAGTCGAAGTCCGCCATCCGCCATCCGCCGTGAATGGAGTGCCGAATAAATTACTTAATTAACACTTTCGTTCTTTTTGTTATTATTCACATTCATTGTTCCTCCCCACTGAATCATCCTGACACGTGTCAGAGCATTTGTCTCGATCATGAGCCGCCCTCGTAGTTTCAATATTTGCAATTGAATTTTAAAGGTAAATGAACGTAAGCATAATGTAGTAATCGAGCAGTCATACAAGTAAACTGCTCAAAAACCTTCCTACCTCCTACCCAAAATTGTAGTGGCAGTAGCACAGTGCAATTAGCGATTTTTGTGAGTGCTTTAGTTCGCGGAGTTAATTTCCCCGGGATATTGCTTGGAATTTTTCAATTTTAACCGAAAGAAAAGAGGCAGAAGAGCCTTTTGAGGAATCAGAACCCCAAGAGGAGAAGCAAAATGAAGAAATTAAAGAGGTGGAAGAAGATATCAGCTGGAAACCAAAAGTAGAGTTAGGAACGACTGAAGTGATGAAAGGAAAAGAGAAAGCTTTTGAGGAAGAATGCAAAAAGCGGCGGCTGAGTTGAAAGCGTGCTTCCCAGACTTAGAAGTTATTCAACCCCAACTTAAGGTCAAAATTGAACGCGATAGACCCAAAATATAAAATATGGCGAATCCAACATATGATCGAATGAATCTACTACATCCCTCAATTATTCATAAGGCAATGGAAAAGGTTAGATTATCATTAAAGTGAGGGCTGTTCCCCTAGGACATGCTTGAGAAATCGATTGAAACTAGCCATTGATTCGATACATCAATAATTACAAATCATTGATTATGTATAACAAACGACCCGGAAATCCTTTTATACTTCAGGTGTTGAACGGGGATGCTTCGTTTAACTATTATCTTGTATCAAAAAATTGTATTCTGACTACATTTAAAATTATTCCTCATTTCAAGTTCCTTCCTTCAACAGTGCAAGATACAACGATAGGCAGTAAACTTCTGTCAAATTAACGGCTCTTAAATTTGACCCGATATCTTTGATCATTATCTGAACTAAATATTACCTTCATATGTTGAAAAATATTCAAATACTATTCATATTTCTGTTACGATAAATCGATATCGTGGAACTATTTTAAACCAAAGGTAATTTTGCTGGAAAATTTCTATTCTATTGGTGCGAATGCGAAAATATCCAAATGCTAAGATCACAAATCATGGATACTGATGCCTCGAAAATCTGATGACTCAACTCAAATTCTTATTGCACTTGATATTTAATGAGTTCAAAATGAAGCACCCAACAATAGGCGAACTATTAGCGCTACATCCATCACTACATATTGAGACGTTAGAGAAGCTGTTTGGCGACTCAGATGTTTTGGGACCATACTGATTACCAGCAAAGCAGAACGCCGATAACATCAGAAAATGGATTGAGTTAATAGCGTAGCAACCAACATATTGCACAGAAGATCTTTCTGATATGCTAAATTTGGATTCTGATTCAATGCAAAAACGAGAATATGAGTAACGAAACGGAACCAATTGAGTTTTGAACACTCCGAGGTGGGTAAGAGATATATTCTCTTGGATTCCGCTTTTGATCGCTACAGTGATCACGTCGGGGGAGTCGACTGAAGGCATTGACGTGAGTCACGTCGCGATGTGAGGAGTAGATGCGAAAAATGCAATGTGCTATTGCAACTGCGCCGCAGGTTACACTCGACTTAGAAAATACCGAAAAGTGCTTGATTTATGCATGCGATTTGCACGAGGATTGGGTATTTGGTTGCGGCGCTGCAGGGGACTTGAGCGTTTCGCTCGTTTTCTAGAAAAGATGAGTTTGTAATTAAGTTGGACGGTAAAATGATATGTTTGGATTGAATGATTTTGTCGGAGCATGCTTCAGGTTCTCATCCAAACCTTCCCGATATCGTTCGGGATCTCAGATTTGATTGATAGTCATTTAAAAATAAAAGTTTCCGAGCCCTGGCTTGATTGCGACCTTCAACATCTGCGGAACCAAAGGAACAAGCTCTATAAATTAATGAGAGATAACAACTTTGACACAAGCCTTAAGATTAAATATGATCAGCTGGCTATGGAATTCACTATAAGATCTCGCGAAGCATATGACCAATATATCAATTCAACCGGGGAAAATATTATTCGCAATCCCAAAGAATTTTTCAATTTCGTAAAAACCAAGCAAAAAGCCACAGAATTTCCAACATCAATGTATTACGGTGATAGTAATTCAATTTGCCCTCAAATTATATGCGGCCTTTTTGCCGAGCATTTCCAAGAGGTTTTCTGCCCTGCCACTAATTCTTCTAGCATACCAGTTTGCCATTCAACGACAGCACCATTCATTGATGAAATGAGTTTGTCAAGTGAAGATATCGTAAACTCTATTAAAGAAGTTGATATTAACAAGGGACCTGAACCTGACTCTCTTCCACCGAGATCTCTTTTTAAGTGTAAACATGAAATCTTTTCCCCTCTGTTAATTCTATTCAACGCATCTTTATTACGAGGGGCTTTTCCAACTGTCTGGAAGTCTTTTCGTTTGACTCAGATTTTCAAAAGTGGCGATAAGCGGTCTATAACAAACTATAGAGGTATTGCGATACTATCAGCTATTCCAAAGTTGTTCGAAAAAATTGTTTGCGATAAGCTTACAACGTTGGTTGAACCACGTTCAAACGAACAGCAGCATGGTTTTCGCAAATGTCGATCAACTACCACTTACCTCATGCTTCTTACCTCAACTATTCTTTGTGAAATAGAAAAAGGTAACCAGATTGACGCTGTTAACACGGACTTCGCCAAAGCTTTTGATCGAGTCGATCATGGAATTTTGATCTCCAAAGTTCTGAAGTTCTTTATTTTCGACTTGTCTGAAATTTTAAGTGACGTACCTCATCTTCTGTATGCTGATGACCTCAAAATATACCACACCGTCGACTCCGATTCCGAGGCTATTTTTCTCCAAGCCAAAATAAATTCATTATTGAAATTGTGTAACGATAACAGACTTTATCTAAATGTTGGGAAGTGTTATGTTATAAGCTTTTCGAGAAAAAAATCAGTATTTGAGCACACTTATAACCTGAATGATTCCCCACTTCAAAAAGTTGACCAGATCTCAGACTTGGGCGTCCTGTTGGATAGAAAGTTGAATTTCCATTCTCAATACGATACAATCCTTGCTCGGGCATGTAAGCAGCTCGGTTTCATAAAACGTCGCACCAAAGAATTCAAAAATCTATGGGTCACCAAAACTCTATACACCTCATTTTTTTGCCCTCTCCTTGAATATGGTTGCATTATTTGGAATACATGCTTTGGAAATCACAGCATCCGCATTGAATCTGTGCAGAAACAGTTTATTCTTTTTGCCTTGCGTGATGCTTATGACCCAAGAGACTTCGCTAACTTGCCACCTTACCAGGAAAGATTAAACATTTGAATCTTTCCTTGCACTCATCTCGATGAACTATAGTAAATGTTGCATCATTATCAAGCAATATCACGTTCAAGGAAACGATTAAACATACAAGGAACCCTCGTCGGCTTCATGAAGACCAACATAAAACTACCTACGCAGACAATTCTATGAGTGAACATTACTCTTCTTCTATCTCAATACATAACTTCAAAAAAAAAGATTACTGATGCATTAAAATAAGTTATTGTTAAATATATATTTACTTTTTTTGTGATTTGTTTAGATATAAGTAATTTTTTGTGATTGTCTTGTTTGGCTTATTAAATAAATAAATGAAATCGTATTCAGCCGGCCGAGGAGTGAGATCAGTTTATTTGGATGGATTATCAGTGATACAGGATAAAAGGAGTGAATGATCGCCACCATTGGTTTCACGACGGAATTTGTATGGAAAATGGCGAAAAATAACTTCCATCCCTCATAGAATATTGAAAGTGGTTTCCGTGTTTAAGAATTTGGAAATAAATAACGTGCTCGAGAATATTTCGGCTTACGTTACAGTTGAACCGGGTATCGTTTGTGCGAGTGCGTTTTGCTATTTAAATGTAGCGGAAGAGACTGACGGTGGTGCCAATGATCGTTTCGGCGGAAAAACGACAGAGGAAAAGTCAAGCGGAATTGATTTAACGTTTACTAGTTTGCAATCACCAGTAAAACGACGTGTGTTACATTTGCTCCGGCCCATTATTTCAAATGCAAAAATCTGTGAAATTTGAAAAGCGACGTCGTTTAACCATTTCCTTTAAAGTAACTTTTATAGCATTATCTAAAATGACAGACGATCATCTCTGCAAACCGAGTTCATAAGAGCGATGTCGATTTGCATTTTTTTCTTAGAAAAAAAAATTATCAAAAAGTGTGAATCCACTTAATATATATTATTTATTTATCTCGTGGTTAAAAATAATTCCAGAAAGATTTAATTTACTCGGATTGGTTCTTCTAAATCACAAACAACTGCAACCCTTGTTTTGTATTCGTCATTTTCATCACGATAACGCGCATGAACTCATTTGCCCATGTAAATTTGCGTCTTAGGCGAAACAGATTTCGGGACTCCTTTGTCCCGGCAATTGTAATGAAATCTGAACACCTTGACTTTCGTTTGAAAAATGTTGTTCATTAATTCACCTGAAATTGACAATTATAACACGCTCCTTGAATACACTTTCACTTACGATATTCGCTTACAAAAAAAGGCAAAAACTGAACATTCGTTTTTAACTTTGTACACAAGTCTACGTTTTTGCCTAAAGAGTCAAAAGATGAAATTTAAATTTGCAATTGTAGGTTTTTTAGTAGTTAGTGTGCGTGTCCTGAACATTTCACGTCAATCGATACATAGTCAGCAAGTTACAGCCGATTCTATACTTAGTAATTAGAGCAGCAATACATGCTACTGGGAAGATACACGTTTGCAACGGACCTAGACGCTACAGAAGTGAACGAATTTTGATAATTTTAGAAACGATTTTTGACATTGATATGCTATCACAACTAGTCAAACAATGAGATCAACATCTAAAGAAGGAAATGCTTGTTTAGGGTAGATATCAAATGAAATTGAGCGGTAGTGGCAACACTTTTTTTTCAATGCAATGTTTTGTGAGTCTGTAAGTTGGAAGACCAGAGTGTGGCTGACTCCTGGATGGAAAATAAAAGAAAGTACATTCAAGACTAATAAAGTGCGTTTCATTCAAATTCGATGTTTGGGATACGTTGCATAGTTTTTTCCTAACATTTTTTGTGCCTCTTGTGATAAATTGTCAAAGTCAAAAGCGCTTTATTTAATACCAATCGTTATAAATTTTTAAAAGAACATAAAGCAAATTCCAAACAATAAAACTATAAAAAACTTAATGGCCCGAATAGCTCTCTAAATTTATACGTTATCAGTTAAACACATTTAATGAAAAAAAATACACTAGCAAATTTAAATTAATTAAGATTATTACATATTTTTTGATTCAATTGGAAAAAGGAGAAAAAACCAACCAGCATTATTCAAAAATTACTTATATTACTAACACAACAATGAACTTATATCCTATACCTAATATGTTACACACTAATTCTAAATAAGTTCAATAAAAAAAAAACGTTACCTTATATTGAAACCTATACCTAATTTATAATACAAATGAACAACTCTAAATGTAGCAATAATGAGGTGAATCTAAAAAACTAAGTAACGATAAAAAGCACAAAAACAGAAAATAAACACGAATAATTTAGACATTGTCATTCAGCCACCAATACCTAGATTGCTCCATCTCAGCTCGACCAGCCTCAACGAACCTAGCAAAGGAGTATCTCCATTCGAATTGTTGGTCTCGTGAGCTCAAATTCGGAGGATATTTTATCTTCTTATCGGTGGCCCGTCTATATATGTGATATATGACTGGGACGCCGTCAGAATCAAAAACGTATCGATTCATGTCCAAATACACGAATGCTTCTGGAGGAATGAAGCCAGTAGCGAGGCAAGTCGCTATATACCCGTCTGTAGGGTGGAACGGCTGTGAAATCCAAGGGTTTTCGCTCACAGTCACAGATCTTGCGATATGATTCCGAAGAAGTTTCAATATGAAGATATCGACTCTTGTCACTTGAGCGGTTTGATAAATTTTATTTTTCTATTCGATATATAGTGCTTCCAATCCGTCTCAGGCTTCCTGTACAAACCAGTACATGCACGAAGACATTTCCTTTCGAAAACTCTTAATCTTTCCATCGTACTAGCACTCTGGTTGTACCAGATCTGGCATCCGTATGTCAAAACTGGCCTAACCAGGGTCTTGTAACAAATAACTTTGACTTTTTGATCAATGTATCTGGAATGAAAGAGTCGCCGAAGAGCCATGACTACTTTGAGTGCTTTACTGAGCATGATTTTCACATGTTCAGTACAGTACAGATACTGATCGAGATGAACACCGAGGTATCGAACACAGGATTTATGTGGAACCCGTTCTGAACTACCCTCACCAGCCATAATGTGGAAATCCTTCCAATTACGTTTCAGGTCTTGACTGGCCCCTTGCAGCGTTGTCCGAAACGAAATTGTTTCGCACTTCTGCGCATTGATTTTCATTCGCCAATTGTCGGTGTAGAGCTGCACATCATTAAACATTTTTTGAAGATGGCTCTGAACAATTGTAGCTTTTCGGTCTGCCGTATAGATGATCAGATCATCAGCAAACGCTACCAATGATCGCGTGGGCGAGACATTAAAATCAAAGCTGTTCAATAGCTTGCGAATGAATATTGAGAAAAGCAGGGGCGCAGTAACTGTTCCTTGCTGTAGACCATTCAAGACCTTGAATTCGCGCATTGTTGTCAGATTTCCATCAGTTACAACAAATTATTTCCCGTATAACATATTACACATCATGGCGACAAGGTGTCTGGGGAACCTGTCCTGAAGAAGTTTGAAAACTAGTCCATCTAGCCACACCGTATCGAAGGCTTTCTCAATATCAATGAGACATGCTCCAACACATTCTTTGTTGTTTAGTTTCCAACAAATGTCTGAGGTTACTTTCGTTACTGCATGTATGGTCGAATGCCTGGCACGAAAACCAAATTGGCAATTCGGCATCAACTCATATTTCTCAATGTGGGCGTTTAATGCTCTGTTGAGTATCACCTTAAACACCTTGCTGATGTTAGGCAGCAAGCCGATTGGGCGATAGCTTTTAGGGCATGAAGATTCTTTTCCTTTCTTCAAGATCGGAAATACCTTAGCCTTTTTCCACTCATTTTGGAAATATGCATTGCTCAACATGTTGTTGAACAATATGCAATAATTCCTAATAGCAACCTCAGGCAAATGTCGGAGAACTATATTTGGAATACCATCAGTACCACATGACTTTTTGTTGTTTATTCTGCGAAATATGAAACACAAGTCTTCATAGCTGACAAAATAATCAATAAGATTCATGGTCGGTATGAGGGCAGATGTTAACGTTTCATCGAAATGAAGAATTGATTGGCCGTTCAGGCTTGATTTGAAGTCGGAAACTTTTGCTTCAACGACCTCCGAAAATATTTCATTCCTTCTCTCTTGGTTTGGCAGATGAACCAATTCAAAATGTGTTCCAATCAGGGCAAGCTTCTGCAATCCATCACATATAATCCTGTTTCCATTTCTATCCGGAGTCGTACTATCAATTCCGATACCAGCCCTATCGAAAAGATTTATCTCATCACTAGCGACTCCAAGATTCGATACCTTCACTCGAGACTTCCTGCGGAATAAGCTATTCACTTTCGCGAAAACGCCATCTGGGTCCTGTGGGCTAATACCCCTGAGTTTTTCCGCCCATTGATTGCTGACCTCACTCCTGAAATATGACCGGATTAAGTTCCGGACATTCTTCAGATGTAACTTCAACAAAGCCAACGAGGGATGGTTGTAGTCCAAAATCGTCGATAAATATTGTTGACGCGGGTGAGAAGAAGGCTTTTCAATCTTTTCAACCTTGCGATGGTTGGTGTTTCATATCCTTCCATATTGTTTCGATGTTTAATCTTGGGAACAACTTTCTCAATCGTTTCCAACGTCAGCTTCTCTAACTTCGACAAATAGTCATCGATTTCATCGTCAGTTAGATTTCTGTTATTAGGAACCATTGAGCAAGCGTTCCCATCATCAGAAGGAGGACATTGCTTCTGGTACTCCCGATTAAACTTCTTTTGAAACTTTCCCCAGTCTGTTTTTCTGAAATTCAACCGATGGTTTTCATGTTGAACTGGAATGAGGAAGAAATCATCCCTTTGATGATTGATTTCCATTACGATTGCGTTATGGTCGCTATCGCAAGGAAGCACCTGCAGTTTCCGTTGAGGACTATTAAAGCTGAATTCAAGTCTTGCGTCACCAATGCAGAGATCCAAATATGAGTTTGTCCTAGGGTATGTTGGGAACTCCGACCCATAAAGGTTGCACCTGTACTCAATTTGGTTCTCTGTTATCCATGATTTCAGGAATACACCTCTTGGATTATTGGTGGCGTTTAGCCATGATGTATGCTTGGCATTCAGGTCACCAGCAAGAATATAATAACTATGCAGCCTGTTCAATTCGAGTATTTCAAACAAGGAATTGAGTTCCTCCTTGAACTTGAGAACATTTTGACCAGTTGCATAGGCAGAGATAACGAAGAGGTTATCCCCACGTGGCAGTGAAATTTTGATGACGGACACTTCAAGAAATTCAAAGTTTTTGAATTCGACCTTTTCAATATTTTGGAAACGATAGGGTCTTCTAACCAATATCCCGGTGCCACCTCCCCCATCACCTATTAGCCTATCGTTTCTTACGAATGCAAAATCTTTGAATTCCATGGAATGCCATGAATTGAGGTGGGTTTCAGTGAGAAGTATGATGTCAGGCTTTTGCTTGACAATGAATTCAAGGAGATAGTCACGTCGATGTATAGCAACGATAAAGTTGACATTGATCGATATGAGGCGAAGCCTATCCATGGGAATATGACTGGATGACAAGTTATTATTAGGCATTTGAAAGACCTAAACGCTGAAATGCAAAGTTAATTTTTGAATCTTGTTTGTCGATTCTCTCCGATAAAGAATTAAGTTGCTGGTAAATTTTGAGAAGCAGCTCATTATTGCCACTTACATTATTTACATTATTTCCAGCATTTTCTGCTGGTCCTCTAGCGGCGAGTGCAAATGATACTCCGGGCTTGACGAAGTTGGGAGGTATGATATTACGGTGTACTTGTGTTTGCTTTGGAGCAAATTTAACTTTTGCATCTTGATATCGGGAGCATCCTCGATATGATGCTGGGTGACCAAAAACACCGCAGTTAACGCAGTATAATTTTTCTTTAGGCTCCGTCTGAGCCAATTTGCACTCACTGGGAGCATGAACGTCTTTGCATTTAACGCAACGATAGTGCATGGCACAATTGGCAGCCGAATGTCCAAATCTTTGACACCGGTAACACTGGTTGACTTCTCTTTTCTGGGGGCGTTCCCACCTCACCACTCTGAAATTCAAGTACCTTATTTGTTGAAGGGCACTTGGACTGCTCTTATTTGCAATTTGTACCAAGTAAAGTGGTAAATTCTTCCTTTCTATGGTCGATCTTCTTGTCGCAAAGGCTTTGACCGAAACAAAATCAATATCTGGTGCAGCCTCCTTGAGAACCTGAAGAAGATCGACCGTATCCTCTCCGCTGTCCAAACCCTTCAACAAGAAGGTCTGATTCTTTTCACTTTTTGGGGTATAGGTGAAGTGTGGAACCTCCCCAGAAATCAGCGCATCTTTTGCTGACTTAAAATCAACCAGTGATTTTGTCCTTATAGTTAATTTTTCGGCATTAACTCTTTTTATTTCGAAATTGGCCAGTTTATTTTCGGCTGCTAACAGCCGAACCATATCTTTCCCGGTTTGTCCGAACACGTTGATTGGCGGAACTTTTTCTATCTTGTTCGAAGCGTTTTCAGAGGAACCAGCAGAACTGCGGGCTGGTTTTTTCTCCTTATTTTTGTTCTTTAAATATTCAATAAAATTAACGTCATTATCTTGATTAAAATTACCTCCGATGTTTTCTTCGATTTCCATATCTTCGGGTGGTCCCTCCAGAGCTGCTCTCCTTGTTGCCACCAACACTTGGAACTTCTTCTGGAATTGCTTGCTTTGTGCTTTTCTTCGGCTTTGTTACCTGTTGCCATTGATTTTGTTGCTGCGTCTTTTGAGGCTTCATCCCTTTCTTGAAAAGATCCTTGAAGGACTGTATCTCTTGTCTTAGTTCATCATTTTCTTTCTGCAATTTGGCTATTTGTT
Source organism: Odontomyia ornata (assembly GCA_963969285.1). Lineage (NCBI taxonomy): Eukaryota > Metazoa > Arthropoda > Insecta > Diptera > Stratiomyidae > Odontomyia > Odontomyia ornata. The sequence goes on from OZ017742.1 coordinate 222,390,099, forward strand.
GATTGTCCGCTATTATTTGCAGCTTGCACCCTCCATCTGCGGAGTTTTCTTCGTTATGTTTTCTTTTGGTGATTGTTGCCAGTTTCGTATTCGTCGTTTCCCCAGGTTGTCCCAACGGTGGGAAGCCGTCGGGCTCCTCCATACCAGCGGCGTAATTTTCTTTGGTAATTTGTTTTTCGTTACCAATCGAAGTAAAAATATTCGATAGAAATTTCCTGAGTCGATTACTTCGACAATATAAAATTTTTTCCGATAAAAATTAACTTCGGACTAACGTTTTTTAAAAATTAATTTTATTTTTGAAAACTTTTGACAGGAGCGATTTAAAAGACGTCTATACGCCTTGTGATAAATTGAATTTAAGACATCTGTGGCTGTTTTTTCCCATAATTTTCCAGGCAAAGCGCATGTTTTACCAGGGGTTGCTTGATGGCGCTTGAATATTTGTTATGCATGCATACAGACATTTCTGTGATCGTGCGTGCATGCATTTTGCTTAGAACATTCTTTTGCAAGTTATTGAATTGTGGCGTCGTATATTCTAGTGGCGTTTTTTGCATTCGGATCGCTCTGAAGCCATCTTGAGCAAAATAATCAAAATGATAATAAAAAGGCCTCCTCATTAAAAGTATTAGTCAGGATTCCAAATGGTTATATTGTCGTCAGAATAACCATTTTCAATTGAAGTAAGTATTTTTTTTTGACAGATCTTTTAATGTTATTTTGAAGATGAAGATTAGCAATTTTATTTCGTGAAATCCTCTTGAAAATAGCCAACCACTCATTGGCGTTTGTTTTAATTTTTATTTTTGAAATGCTTGGCAGTCAAGACTATGAACCCCTTATGTTACAATGGCAACTCAATTGCGAGCTTGCTACTCTGGTCAATCCAACTAGCATCATCGATAATAATCTTCATCTCAAGGTTTCCTGTAAAAACAATCTTGGCTCTTTATCACTCTAGTTTCTAAGTGATTTTCTTCCTAAAGCTCCTTGTTTATTTTAATGAAATTCCTAATGAAAGCAAGTTGTTCACTTATGTAAGCATTCAATGATTTGGGGTTTTTTGGAATGCTATCATCATCATCTACGGTGCGATATTCCAAGTCAGACCTTTTTGCTTTAGCACTAGAGACCTTTTGGGCCTTCACTTAGAGATAGTTAGAGTACCTCATTATCTCGATCGAATGTATTGCCACTCGGAAAGATAATATGATCAGTACCATACTTTGGCTGTATGTCCATTTTTCCAGCTGCAATACGTTCTTTTTTTGTGCAGAACGTATCACAACTGAACTGACTTCTAGTCCGTCTGACAAATCACTCGAAACAAATCTTGTTGTCAAGTACGTGATACAAACCAAGAACCTTCTGCTTACGCAGCGGATACTATAACCACTACATTACGTGAACTAAGCTAGCCCTTATTCTCCAGGAATAATTTCTTCCAATAATCACGGTTCCGCGACCTCGCTCGCCAGTTGATCACTCCCAGCAAGGATTTGCCGTCAGCTTCTATTATGTCATCCTACCAAGTCCTGCGTCTTCCCGCTGAACATCTACCTGGTGCTCTACCCTTTAATGTTCTTTTAGGTAGCCAGTGTTCTCCTATCCTTTCCTTCCGTAAGTAAATACAAGTAATTCGTTCTTTCCGGATTACTTTGCGTTTAAATATGTCCTCTGCATTTTCAGGCTCGCCACCAAGGTACATGTTTCACTTGCATATAATAACACATCTAAATTTTATTTTGCCCATGCACAACTCTTGACGTCAGAATGGGAAGTACGGAGTAAGAAACTTTATTTGCAGCGTTGGAGCGGCGTCCAATCTTGCCCTTATCGATACCCTTCTATTAATGTTGGCTCCAAGATAGATAAAATTATCTACATTTACAAGGCTGTAGTCTCCTTGTGTCAGCTTTTGTCGGACTGGAGTGTTCTTACTCATTTGAGTCATGAATTTAATTCTCGTCTTATCAATTCATCTGCCGGTTCTTTTTGCTTCAGATTCTACTCGTAGACACCATAAGTGTACCAAAGGTTTCAGGTGATGTCTTCCTAATGACCTGCTTCAGCGCAACAAAAAGTATTAGGTAAAGCCCAACCCCTTGTTTCATGCCTAATTCTATTTTGTTATTATGTTCACCTTGACCTGAGATTTTGTGTTTAGTATCGTGACGTTGAACATGCACAACAATCCCAAAGACGTTTCTTTTTCAACTCCACCGTAGACGGTCGCAAGCCAAGAAAAAAGAAAGTATCTCCTTGTTTAATGATTCCTCCTTCTCAATTCTACGACCTAATGGTAGAAAGTGGTCTCGAAGTCGCTCTTTGGATTCACTGATTCCCAAAAGATGTGACCTTTGTATTTATTTGTGGTTGGGAGGTGATTTCCACTTATGCACAGAGTATGGGACCCTCATGCCCGTAAGTGACTGGACTACCCACTAAACACCTCCTCTGTCAACATAAGAACCCATCCTGAAACCGTTTGATCCATTATTTTATTTATTTTTTTATTTACAATTCCATTTAACAGATTAAAATAAATCCAATTACAAAATGGAAAAACGACAAGCAGAAACAAGTAAGAATGAAAACTTAAATTAAGCAAAGAAAAATTAGGAAGATTAAATAATATTAATATTGAAAAATTAGGCATTATGGTCTATTAAACTATGAAAAGGTTAATATGAAATTAACAGGCTTAAAAAATGAAGTTAAGGCGCAAAAAAAGAAAAGAAAAAAACAACAAGTCGAACTATTCAAAATGAGTTGTAAGGACGAGGTTTCTTAGTCTTATTTTGAATACAAAATAGGAATCAGAAAAAGGACCAAGCTCAAGTTTATTATGTTTCCTTAACATTCGCACAACGGGAGAATGAAAGTATAAATTCGTACGGGCAAAGGGCACCTCGAACAAAGTGTTTGATGGAGAAGGACGCGTTGATTGACGGAAGTGTAAGTCAGCATATAATATTGGAGAGATTTGATTGTAACATAGTTGATACAGAAAACACTGATCCAAGTAGATGCGACGGGACAACAAAGTCGGAAGACATAAAAAGGATAAGCGGCATTCATAGGATTGATATGGGAGTTTGAGTTTGTAGAACAAAACTCGACTAAATTTACGCTGTACATTCTCTAACGAGTTCGTGAGGTAGGAGTATCGGGGGGACCAAACTACAGAACAATATTCTAGGATAGGACGGACAAGACAAGTAAACAAGCGGATAGGAGTGGATATGTTGGTGAACTTGTATGTGTGCCTAAAAATAAGCCCCACTATTTTTGATGCCCTGGCAGTCACATTTAAGATGTGAGCATCAAAATTGAGGCAAGGATCAAAAATAACACCAAGGTCTTTAGCAGAGCACACAGCAGCCAGTGGGATATCATTTAACGTATAGGTAAAGAAAATGGGAGATAGCTTTAGATTAAACGTCATTTTATGACATTTAGCAACATTTAAACAAAGGTAGTTAGTCGAACACCAATTATTAAGAGCAATCAGATCCATCTGAAGATATTGACAATCTTGTATCGATCTGATAGCTCGAAAGACTTTGAAATCGTCTGCATACAATAGACAATTAGAAGCAATGACTGATGGAAGGTCATTTATAAATAATAGGAAGAGGAGAGGGCCTGGAATGGAACCTTGGGGAACGCCGGACGTTGGATAAAATGGTATAGAGGTTGCTCCACAGTAACTAACACAACAAGTGCGAGAAGACAGATATGAATCCATCCATGATAAAAGAGGGCCAGCCACTCCAAAGGCTTTAAGTTTGTGACAGAGTAGTTGATGGTTGACAGTGTCAAAAGCCTTAGAGAAGTCAGTGAAGATCACATCAACCTGCAAACGGTTGTCCAGGGCCTTCGCGATGTAGTCAGTAAATTCAATTAGGTTGGAGGTCGTAGAGCGATACTTAAGAAAGCCATGTTGTTCCTTTGACAAGATAGGTGCCAATAAAACTGAAAGCCGGTTATGTACAAGACGCTCAAGTAATTTCGGAAAACAGGAGATTAGGGATATAGGACGATAATTGGACACAGAAGTAGGATCACCACTTTTAAGAATAGGAACAACATTCGCTCTTTTCCAGCAAGCCGGGAACGCACCAGTACGCAAACTAAGGTTAAAGAGGAAAACCAGGGGAATGCAAAGCGATGACGCTAATGACTTAACAAATATATTCGGCAAGCCATCCGAACCTGGGGATATATTAGGATTAAGGGAATTCATGAGGGTTTCAACTTCAATATAATCCGTGCAGAGTAAAGAAATGTCAATGGAATGGGACGTAAATGTATTTACTGGGTAGGAAACGTATGAAGGAGGAGTAAAAGTAGACGAAAAGAATTTAGAGAACAAGTTTGAAATGTCTTGAGGAGAAGAGCTTCTAATATTGTTCCAGTGGACAGAGGGAGGAAAAGAAGAAGAGGACTTGAACGATCTAATGTAAGACCAGAAAGGCTTAGTGTTATTTGACATAAGCGAACACTCCAAACTGCTGAAGTAATTTTTCATAGCATTCTTGATAACTTGTTTCGCTGCAGTACGTAAGACACAAAAACGGTCCCTGGATTCAGTAGAACCACAAAGTTTAAAGCAACGGTGAGCTTTAGTTTTGGCTTTCAAGGCACAAAGTACTTGCTTAGTGACCCAAGGTTTCTGCTTTGCTTTACGTGGAGTTTGTAATGGTGTAAAATGCTTGATCAAATCAAACAGATAATTATAGAATTTTCTTAGAGCTGCCTCACACGGCAAATTTCCGAAAAATACCTGCCAATCAACGGATATTAGTGAGCAGGTAATAGATTCGTAATTCGCTCTGAAGAAGTTGAATTTAGGAGCAGGTGTAAATGTACGATGTTTCAAAAGCACAACCGAGAGGTCAATCGATAACGGCGGGTGGTGACTATCGATGCGGACAAGGGGTTCTAATGCTAAGGAAACAGACAGACAGTGAATTGGAATATTAGACAGCACAAGATCGAGTAGCCGGCCGTTAGTATTAGGGATATTATTAAATTGCGAGAAAGAACAGAGTGAGAGAAACGAAGAAAGAGACAGAGAAGATGCATCAGTCGATGATACATAGTAAGGAGGGCACTCCGCCCATTGAACTGCTCCCAAATTAAAGTCACCGCAGACTAATATTAAAGATTAATATTAAAGGTGACGTAAGAAAACATATTTGGAAAACTCGTCAAAAAATGTCTCATAAACATATAAAGGAGAGTTACTAGGTATATAAACAGAGGAAACTAATAAAGATGTATTATTAGGAAGGAAGATCTTGACAATGACACAACCCACTATACGCAAAAAACAGAAGTCAGTACAGGGAGAGCTGCGTATGGTATTATTAACAGCTACTAGGACACCACCACCATCTTGTTTATTTGTAGAAGTCAAATCACGGTCACAACGATAAATATCAAAATCAAGTGAGATTTCCGAATTTAGTATGTTATCATTCAACCAGGTTTCTGTAAGACAAATAAACGAGTCCTCACAAAGTTGAAGCGATAAAAAGAGCTTATTCAGCTTGGTCCTTAATCCTCTAACATTTTGGTAGTAAATTGATACGTTAGAAATTAAGTTAGGGTCAAAAAAGTTTACACTAGTTCGCAGACTGCAGTTTACCCGGTGCACGAAAGGACTTCCTTCTTCGTGAGCTGAATGGTTTTACAAGTACTCCAGGTGGCCAAGCTTCAGGATTCAAAATAGTGTCACAAGTTGCAGGTACTGTAAGTTTGAAAGAAGCTACCACTCTATCCTCCAGATTGTCCTTTGTGAGTTTATGGCAGCTGATGACTTTAACAGACGGACCAAATTTTTTGAGAACATAGTTTTTTAAGTAGTCGGCAGATGTTTGGTAACTTAGACGCGAAATGAAAATCTCCTTTGGAGGAGCTACAACGTCAAGAGCAGGGATTTCATCATGCAAATTCAGGGAAGCTGCAGCCGATGTGTCGATGCCAGATAAAGATGGAAGTATAATTGAAGGTTTACCTTTAGTTTTTGGGATCGCCCCGCGGCTAGGTCCCGGAGAGCTTGGAAATATCAAAGGTGACTCATTACCATCAATATGTAGAGGTGCTGCTGAAGCCACAGGAGATATTGGACGCGTTGGACTCGAACTTGATCCAGATGCACGATACGGTGTTTTAAAAGATGATAACTTCGCCAAAGCTTTACTCCTAGTAACGATGAAAGGCCTTTGTACAGGAGTATTTATACCGCTATTACGTTCGGGCTGTATGGTCGGCGATAAAAGTTGCGCTTGATTATTAAGATCGGTCATAGTCACTGATGCCAAAGTTTTAGGTGACGCATCCTCAGTAAATTTCAAAAGGGTCTCAATCTCCAAACATGCACTTGAACATTTAAATTGGAGACGATTCAATTCATCCACTAGAGATTTGATAGTCTTCCCAGCTAATTGAAGACTTGAGACATACGCAGACAAAGAATATCTCCTACAGGAATCACAATACCAGTGAATTCCATTACCCGTTTTATTTATTAAGTCGGCTGCAGGGCCTTTAAGGTTGACGCAAGCCGAATGGTAGGAGAGTTCGCAAAACCCAAAGCAGAGGACCATTGGGGTTTTATTGTTTAAGTCAATGCACTTCACTGCACTGCACGACATAGTGAAAAATTAAAAATTAGAGTTTATATCAAAAACTAATTTAATCAAGGAGTAAAGTAATTATTAATTTAAATAATTTTTTTTTTTTTTTATTTTTTTAGTTTTTTAGTTCACTAATTCAGACTATGTATCTTGTAGGGTTAAAATTTCAAATGTTACACACTTGCCTACCTTTAGGCGGGTAGAAAAAATTTAGATGGAAAACAAGTAGATTTTCAAGATTGCCTATAGCAAAGTGCACAATCAAAGAACGAACAACTGAATCAATGTAAACACTATTCAAACGCACAACAAAGGAAATGAAGGCGAAATATAAAAATAGGAAAAATAGCTTGAATTACTTAAAGACGCACTACGCTGGGCAAAGAACTCGCGCACTGAATCGCAAGCAAAAGCACAACCGAAAATTATAGTTATTAAAAGTGCTTTCGACAATGTTATTAAATAAATGAAGAAATGAGGGAGCCGCGCACAAGAAGAAACGTCTGCTTAGCTCGAAGGTTTACACTACATTTTGGGCCAGGTCCCGTTTTGCTATGTCATGCGGCGCCTTTAAGCTAGTGGATCCCTCCAGTAAAGAGAGGGGCGAGGAATTGCCAGACAACCGATCCCCCAGCTCCAGCGCTCCCGGCTGTTGCGAGTCCCTTTTATCATTTAAGACTGCTTGAATGTAATATGCCACATGGTTCCATTTGTCAACTGATTTGAGCATCACCGTGATTATACTATCCGAGATGAACTCTCCTGTCTCTTAGTAGAGGTTCTTTCGCAGCCTGTCCCATTTTGTGCACGAAAAAAAATGTGTGGAAGCCATCATCTTCCTCTTCTGGGCAAAACCGAAGTCAGTCTCACCATGCCTTCGATTTAGCCACGGTCTCACATCCGAGATCTCCCCCGCGTCCTGATTTCGACGCAGGTAAATAGCTCGGCACTCTCTAGGAAGGAGGGTAACAGGTATCACGCCTGCAATGACACGCACCACCGAATCGGAGACTGTCGGATATGAGAATGCAAACCATAATGCTCTTCTTCTCTTTGACAGCGCCAAGCATTTGCGGTACACTTTCTTACTGAGAGCGTCGCCCCATATTTCTTCTCCGTACAGTAGCGCTGACCCTACAAGCGCTCATCAAATGCCGTCTTTGCTTAGATTCTGCTCACGCTAGGGAACTCGCTATTGATAACCGCTCTCACCTCGGCTAGGTCCGTGACGCAGTCAATGTGTCTTATTTCGATCGTTGCTATCAGCTCTAGCAAGGCTGTAGTTGCACTTTTGCAAAGGGCCTTTTTTACTGCGTCGCAAAATTCTTCTTTATTGGTGGTCTCTGCTCTGAATTCGACTAGTATGTGGGGCGACCGGGTTTGATCGGGGTACTTTGGTGGAGGTGTTGCTATTTTCGTATCCCACATTTCCCCTGATGTCCCACAGCACTTCTGTGAAGGATCGGCTATCTTGGGGTCTTGCGAGCAGTGCCTGCTGCCGGAATCTTCGTCGGGACTTCTTTCTCTCTCTGTCTTGTTGGGCGTTCCTTCGAACTTTATTTTCTGGCACTTTTTGAAGGAGTTTCTTTGCAACTGTCTTTGCTCCATTGTCAGCACTATCTGGGACTCCTGATCTGACATTCAACGCCTCTCAACCGCTTCTTTCTTCGTTCGTTTATCCCAATCTCCTTCGATTGGGCTAGACGCCATTCTTTTGTTGATGTTGGATGGTGGACCTATCTACGCGTGCCGTTTAGACTTAACCCTCAGTACTTTTTCAGCCTTCTACTCTTCCTCGGCTTTTAACCAACTCCACCAATAATGCTACATACGGTCCAGGAGCTCCTCTAGTTCAAGTAGCCCAATCTTTACTCCTTTGCTGATTTTTGGCGAGTCGTATGTAGATTTTATTCTTCTTAGAACACCGTCCGCTTTTCAGATTAGCCTTTGTTCATGTCACTGTATGGCGATTGGACTTTGCGACCACCTTTTTTGGAAGAGGCTATCACCTTCCGTTTCCGATTACAGTACTTCCGCCATACTTTCGACGTTGGCGATGAAATTGCACAACGGCGCTTAATTTTTCTGGTTACTCCTTCCTTTCCCTGCCATTATCAGTTTATGGACTTCAAAATGGTTCGTTATTATTTCAGGATTCAGAAACCTTGCTTCAGTCACTACGGTAGCGATTGCATCAGTAACCATCAATTGTCGATGTTCTTTATATTTTCACCCATGACTCGAACATCTGGCTTGTCAAGCAGAGTTTTCCACTCTTCCTTTTTAGGACGCTCTGGCGTTTGCATCACTTTTTTGCTGCGCCCAAAAGATGCAGGTACCTCAGTCTGAGCAAGACTGTCTGTTTATTTCCGTTTTTCATCTGTCTTCATTGTCATTGTATTGTTCGTCGTTTTTGTCATCGTTAGTACCGCTCCGGATAAGCTGTAAATATCATAGCTGCAGCCGCTGGTTGTGTCGTTATTGTTGTTATTTTCGGTTTCTTTTTTGAGTTTTTAGGGTTTTATGTTGCTCCAGTTTTATTGGGTCCCCCCTTGGAGCCACTATCTCCGTTCATGTATGCAGTCGTCTTTTTGGTCCCATGCTTATCTTTGCAGACCAGGGAGGTCATGCGAAGGTTGGTACAAGTCCTTATGGAGACAAGTGCTCAGATCCAAACCACCGCTAATCAGGAATCTACCTCAACCGAACCTACACCACCAACCCAATGGTGCCCGCAGGGAGAGTTAGCGCTCACTCAATGATTGGCAGCAGTCTTGGGTCAATTGCACGAAGGGAAGGTGAACTGCATACCTCATCCCGGACCTGGCCCGAAGCAATGTGACAAACGGTTCCAGGCTGGGTTCTCCGGTTGACAGGGGAGGTGTTTAGTGGGTAGTCCAGTCGCCTTCTTGCGAGCATGGGAGTCCCACACTCTGTACATAAATGGCATCCTTACCACAAAAAAAAAACTAATGGTGCAAGCTTCGAACGTACTGCGAGGTCTGCCAAGGTTTTAACGGGACGGAGATGGTATGATAGTAGAATTGGAGCCATACACACGCAAATGTCACCTCGGCACTACCATGTAAAACAACTAGGTCCAAACAATCATATCCGCCAGCTCAAAACATCAATTCCAGTTCGTTGTCCAAAGCGTAGTTTACATTTAGTCAGGGTCGTTTCCTATCATCCCAGGAGAAAACCTGACTGTGCACCGCGTTTGTTCGGGTACGTGGGAGTGGCACTCCCGAAAGAATAATAGCCTCTTAGGGTATTCCTTTCAGCCAGCATTCCTCCTGCGGGGAATGATGGGAAAATAAATGTCGAGAAATGTCAATTACTTTAAATACACCTACAGCTCTGCTACTAAATTCTATATACACCTTCACTGTGGGGACGTAAGAGGGTGTAGGCGAGACTTACGCGCCAGACAACGGAATTCAAAACAATGACCATGCCACTGGAATGTAGGATGGCCGACGGGCTAACTCCCCCCTCTGGAAAACCTAAAAATTTTTTAGAATCCGGCAACAGAATGGATTGGAGATACGGCAACGACCTCGCAACAAAAAAAGAGCAGTGGCATCGGATCTTGGAAAGTCCAATCACTGTACATCCTTGCCACCATTAAGGGCCTTTTATAACAGGTCAGTCAATATAAATTAAACATATTGGCAATCCAGCAAAGGAACTGGACTGGAAGTGATATTCAAGATATAAGATCGGACACAACATCCAACACTGGTAAGACTGTTGAAAAGCGAGAGTTTTGAGTCGCCTTCATGGTTCATAGGCAGTTCAAATTATACATTATTATTTTAAACTCGTCTATGAACGGTTGTGTGCGATCCGAATGCAATCAAAATTCTGCAAAATTTTGCTGATAAACGTACACGCCCGGCCTGAAGAAAAGGGTGAAGATACGAAGAAAACTTTTTAACAATCACTTGAGAAGACTAATCGACTCATTGCCTATAAACGACACGTAACTAATTCCGAGTAATTTTGACGCTAAGGTTGGCGAGGAGCTACCTCTTCGGAGAACGAATGGAAGATAAAGCCTCCCCGCTAAAACAAATGACAACGGTCAGTGCCTGATTAACTGTGTGCATAGCAAATATACGAAGATGACTCAAAGGAGTCGAACGCGTCTGCTCACACAGCAAAGCAAGATCCGGCGGCTTTTCAAGTAAAAAGATATCAGGGATATCAAATAAATAAAACACATAATTGACTACAACCAAGAGTTGTGTGAAATTTTTGACAAGCGAGAGGTCTAAACTATTGTATGACTGGGAAATCTGCAATGAGCTGGCCACGTGAATTGTATGGATGAACAACGGCTAAGGTTTTCGTTGGGGAACTGAAGGACAGAGTGCGGAAACCGAGGAAACACTTGTTGACTAGATCGACGACGACAGTTCATCACTGCTCGGATTTTGGAAAGAGAGAGCACTTTATAAGACATCCACAGTATAGCAAAGCATCTGTAATTTTCACACCTCAAATTGTCTCCCTTTTCCTGTATAGGTCATATTATACTTTTTCGCCAGTCCTCTGGTCATTGCTCTTCTGATAAGATTCTGCATATTTATCAGTGCAGAAGGCTACTTATATGTCGTTTTGCTAGTATTTTATCAACTTCAGAAGGCTTATTTGTTTGAGTTCACGCACTGCAACCTACGTTTCGTTTGTGGTTGGTAGTGAGATAGGGACTTTTTGTGCTGCTCCTGGAATGTTCACAGATTGGGTAGCTGTTGGAAACAGTGTAGATAGCTTCCGGAAATATTGCAGTCATTTGCATTTAATTTCGACTGGATAACCTATGGTTGCTCCTTGTACACTTTTGGTAAGACTTGTTCATGGACTGAAGCTACCTCTTATTTTTTTTAATAGAGGCATACGCCGATGTGGATGAAGGATCATGTTTTTGTTCATCTATTATATTTGATCTTGGTGTTAATGGTTAGTCGCTTCTTTCTTCGGCACACATTATTGGCTGGCCAATTTTAAGAGAAGGTGCGACTCCCCGTAAAAATAAAGCGAATTGCAGCTGGCGAGTCACGGGATGCTATGTACATGAAGGACTATTGCTGCATGTTCTTCTTTGTTACGTTGACAATCTCGTATGTTATTACGGCCATTCGTTTAAATCACGAGAAAAGATCAGTATCAAAAATAAAGTTTTGAAAAAATTTACAAAGTTGATCAGTAGATCATAGTTGCTTATCACATGTCAGAAACCCCAACGCGAATACTTGGGGAGAGGATTGTAATTAATTTTCGAATGCAAAACAAAACACTTTATAACACATAAGTGACTACAATCTCTCGCTAGAATGAATGTTTAGAAATAATGAAATTCAATAGTAATCAGAAATTAACGGCGTTTGCTTTTGTTTATTCAAGCTCCAATTGAAAGCAAATTCATGCAGATTATTTTGTAATATGTATATAGAACCACTTAACGTTTAGGGTCTATATAATAACAGGATACTTGCAAGAGCTTATTTTGCATTCATAACCCGTAAATTTGTCAGCAAAGAATCACTTCTAGTACATCAAATTTCAAAATGTTTTTCATCAAAGCAATACTATTTACTCTATTCTTAAGCTTTTTCTTCATCACATTTACTGAAGCTGGAATACTGGATGGCCGGGTGGTGAGTATACTATAAATTCAGCAAAAAAAAACGCAAGATCGTTTGGGCGACATATAATTTAACCCTTCTATCAAAGGAACCCCTGACTCAACAGGAAAATGAGGCAATTCGTCAAAAAGTTTTTAAGGAATGTGGAATTGATGTTATTATAAAAGGTATCAAGAAATATTTTTGTATGTTTTGTTAATATCCAAAAATTATTTAGCTGAAAGTAATCAAGATCCTATGAGTAAGCTTGAAGAAGAAAAATGGATTCACAGAGCTAAATGCGCAATGGCTTGTGCCCTTAAAATGCTTGGAGTTGTAAGTTCGTTCTGTGTCTCTTTTTTTCCAGAGGATCAATCCGAGCAAATTTTCGTTTATTGTAGACCATGGACGACAAGCAAATAAACAAGGAAACAATCAACTTTTTACCCGAACTAAATCTGATTGATAACAGTTATGTATGGAAGTGCCCTAATGAACCACTGTATGAAAAATGTTTCCATATCAAGGACCCGGATAGGTATATTTTATTAAAATTCAGAGGGAAAAATCAAAATTCATAAAAACTTTACGATAGGTGTGAATATGCGGGAAAAGTATTTGATTGTGTCCTGGTAGCATGTCGTAAGGCCGATAATTAGGAAGGACCTTGAAGCTATTGAAAATTCATGAAATTTCCTTAAGTTTTTCAAACAAAAAAAAATGGACATGAAACAAGCAATTAATAAGAAATTAGTGAAACCATAAAAGTAAATTCAAATATCTGATTATAAAGAAATAGTATTTCAACGTCATTAAGACTAAACAAGACCAAAACGAAAAGCTCTGTGAGGCTTCTCAATTAGATCTGAGGTAAGTTTCAAATAGCGCTGCAAATTTCGTAGGTTTTTTTTAGATTTTAGACTTTGACTCTCGGTGAATTTTTTAAATTTTTATCTACACATGCTAATCGCTTTTTTTGGTGGTATGGAGGTGAGTGCCATTTATGCACAGAGTGTGGGACTCCCATGCGCGACTGGACTACCCACTAAACGCCTCCCCTGTCAACCTGAGAACCCAGCCTGGAGCCGCTTGACGCATTACTTCGGGCCAGGTCTCGTTTTGTTACGCCGTGGGGCGCCTTCAAACTGAGGAGTCCCTTTTCTAGCGGGAGGGAAGAGGGGAAGAGGAAATGCCAGAAGAGCAATCCCCCAGCCCCAGCGCCTCCGGCTGCTGTGGGTTCCTTTTATATTTTAGGACTGCCCGAACATAATGTGCCACCTGGTTCCATTTGTCAACCGATTCGAGCATCACCGCAACTATATTATCCGAGATGAGCTCTCCTGTCTCTCTGTAGAGTTCTTTTCGCAGCCTGACCCATTTTGTATACGCAAAAAATATGTGACAGGCATTGTCCTCCTCTCCTGGGCAAAACCGACAATCGGGAGACCGTGACTTACCGATCTTGTGCAGGTAAGACTGCAAACACCCGCGCCTGCTCAAAAGCTGGGTCAGATAGAAGTCAGTCAAACCATGCCTTCGATTTAGCCACGGTCTCACAACCGTGATAAGGCGTGCAGTCCACCTTCCCTTCGTGCAATTCACACGAGACTGCCGCCAATTGTTGAGCGAGCGCTGTCTCTCCTCGCGGACAACTATCTCCCTCGCATCCTCGTTTCGGCGCAGGTTAATAGCGCAGTGCTCTCTAGCAAGGAGGGCGACAGGTTTCACGCCTGCAATCACTCTCACGGCCGAGTCGGAGACTGTTGGATACGAAGATGCAGTTCTCAGTGCTCCTCCTCTCTGTACCTGTGCCAAACGTTTTCGATATATCTCCTTGCTGAGAGCGTCGCCCCATAACTCTGCTCTGTACAGTAGCACTGCCCCTACACCACTCATCAGGAGGCGTCTTCTTGATGGGCTGGGTCCCCCTACGTTGGCCATAAGTCGACTCAGAGCCGATATTCCCGAAGCAGCCTTCTCAGCCGTTGCCCTGATTTGCTCAGAGAATCTCATCTTCGAATCGATCAGTAGCCCCAGGTACTTCACCGCTGGCTTCGATTCGATTTGTATACCTCCAATACTGGTCATCCTTACTCTAGGGATTCTCTTTTTTGTCAAGATGACCACTTCGGTTTTCTCCAGTGCTGAACTCAGCCCGCGAGCAGTCATCCAGTCCCTCACTCGGCGCATTAGCATACCTAGCCTAAGTTGTGCTTGTTCAGCGGATGATGTTGCGATCAGAGCCGCAACATCATCCGCATAGCCGACCAAGCGCGACTCATCTGGCATCTCAAGTCTCAGTAGCCCGTCGTAAGACACGTTCCACAGGTTCGGACCAAGGATAGATCCCTGGGCAACATCCGATGTAATTTCCATCCTTCGGTTGCCCTGCCTCGTGTCGTAGAGCAAGCTTCGGTCCTTTAGGTAGTTCCTCAAAAGCCGCATTAGATATTCTGGAACTTGAAAAGAGTTTTCTAGCGGTCCAGAATATCCACCCACCTAGCGGAGTTGAAGGCATTCCTGAGGTGGAGTGGCACCAACAGGACGATCTGTCACTTGGTGCGACTATGTGCCTCTGCCTTTTGGACCGCGTTCACCACCTCTGCAATCGCATCAATGGTAGAAGTGCTGCCAAGAAGTTAGGTCCCCAGCAGGACGAATCGCGTCAGTGAGTCTTCCTTTGATGAGCTTCTCTAGCACTTCCCCAGCCGTGCCTAGCAAGCATAACGGGCGGTATGCAGACGGCGATTCGGGATTTCCCTTCTCCTTGCTGATCAGCACGAGCCACGCCACCTTCCATCGTACCGGGTAGCAAGTCAAGACAATGGTGATAGACGAGCCGCAACACCTCAGCTGGAACACCATCTAGACCTGGAGCCTCCCTCGCTTACAATGACGGGACTGCCTCCTCCAGTTCCAGCTGTGTGAAGAGTGAGCACTCGACTGCTGTTTCACCATGGACAGCGTCAACACGGACGGGATGGGCGGGGAAGAGTCCCCGCACTATCGCGTCCATGTTTTCCGCAACATGTATACAAGGTTTCCGTAGGGCACCAAGTTTCCCCATGACCAGCTTGTAGCCAAGGCCCCACGGATCTTTGTTCACATTGTCCACTAGGTCTTGCCAGCAGCGAGCCTTCCTACTGTTGATCAGTTTGCGAAGGCATTTCCTGGCCGACTTATATGCTGCCACCTGGTTGCATGCCTCGTCACGGTTCCGCACCCGTTGAGCCTCACGTCAAAGCTTGAGACACTCCCTGAGCTTTTCAGCGATTTTAGTTGACCACCAGTACACTGGGGGCTAGCCATGCCGGGGTCTTCGACGGGGCATAGAAGCGCAGCAAGCAGTCGTGATTATGCTCATAGCTGAGTTCACCACGTCTTGAGCTGCCAGTTCTTCCGTTCCCTCCGAAGCTCCCTGCAGCGGCTCACCTGCTATGAGAACCTCGACGCATCCCTCGACGTCCATCCTTCCGATGTTCTATCCAGTTGTAGAAGGCCGAGAGCACGGACGTCGGGAGGCAGCATCACTTATCTCAAGCAGAATGCACTGATGATCACTGGCTGAGTAGTCCTCTAATACTTTCCAGTTGTGAATCCTCCGTACTAAGGACTCCGAGGCGAATGTCACGTCCGGTATGGTTCCCTCACAGCCAATACGGCGGAAAGTCCGCGTATTTCCGGAATTTAGTACGACGAAGGCCGTCCTGGCCGCCATTTCCAGGATTCGTTTTCGCCGCGGATCTGTCTGAGGTATGCCCCATTCGATTGCTTTCGCGTTGAAGTCTCCCCCAACGAGCACGTTGCCCTCTGCGTTCGAGACAGCGCCCTCCAAGGCCTGAAGCTTGGCTTGGAAAGATGATATCGACTCGTTAGGCGTTAGGTACACACTAAAGAAGGTGATCCCTGAGCACCGAACCCACACGAAACCATCCCCCCGTCCATAACTCTCCGCTTGAAAGACACTGTTCCGAACCCAGATGGCGGCAGTACGAGTTTCATCAGAATACCATAATGCAGAACTTTAATTATGGTGTTGCTCACTCAGCAGCAAGAAGTCGGCTTTCATGTCCCTCGCAAACTGCTCAAGCAGATTTTGGGTGATCCAAATGTGGTGTAGGCTTAGCTGCAGGATGCGGGTCATCGGAGCTCTGATTTTGCCTTGGCTAGGGCTTCCTGGAACACCCGACATTTTCCGGATCCCAAAACGTGTCCAAAATCAGATTTTGGATCAGCATCCTTGCAAAGAATACAGTGTGCCTCCTTCGTACACTCTTTTCTTCTATGTCCCATTTCACCGCATTTGTACCATACGGAACTCCTTTCGGGTCCTTTGCAAACTTGTGTGGTGTGACCATAACCAAGGCATTTAAAACATTGAAGAGGCGTTGCTCTTCGCCGTATCCTACAGACAACCCACCCTATTCGTACTTTGCCCTTGTTCAGGAATTGTTCGGCGTCCTTTTTGGTCAAGTCAACTATGGCCATGCATTGTCCCCTATTGTTTTCTGGTGTCAGTCTCGCTTTGATCCTTCCCACGCTAGGGAACTCCCTCTTGATGGCCGCTTCTACCTCGGCCAGATCCATCACGCAGTCTATGTCTCGTATTTCGATCATTGCCATCGGCTCGAGCGGGGCTACAGTTGCGCTCTTGCCGAGGACTTTCTTTACTGCGTCACAGAATGCTTCCTTATTGGCAGCCTCTGCTCCGAATTCCACCTGTATGTGGCCCGACCGCGTTGGTCGTACTGCTTTAATGGTAGTAATGGTGTCTTCGGGCCTTACGTTTCCCCTGATGTCCCGCAGTACCTCCGCGTAGGATCGGCCATCTTGGGGCTTTACGAGCAGTGCCTGCTGCCGGGGTCTTCGTCGGGGCTGCTGTCTCTCCTGCATTGCATCAGGTCCTTTTTCTAATTGGGCGTCCGTACGAACTTTACTTTCTGGAACTTTTTGAAGGAGTCTCTTAGCGGCTTTCTTCACTCCTTTTGTAAGCACTGTATGAAACCCGTCATCTGGTGCTCAACGCCCATCAAGTGCCTCTTCCTTCCTTCTTTTATCCCGATCTCCTTCGATTGGGCTAGACGCTATTCTTTTACTGACTTCTAATGATGGAGCTATCTGCATGTCGCCTTTAGATTTCACCCCAAGTGCCTCTTTAGCTTTCTGTTCGTCTTCGGCCGTTAACCAACTCCTTCGATAGTGCCTTATGCGATCTAGGAGCTCCTCTAGTTCATGGAGCCCTGCTTTTGCTGCTTTGCTGATTTTTGGGGAGTCGCATGCAGCTTGTATACTTTTCAGAACATCTCCCGCTTTTCGGAGTAGTCTTTCTTCTTTGTATCGCTGGGCCGCAATTGTACTTTGCAACCATCCTTGGGAGAGGTTATCGCGTTCCGTTTCCGAGTGCAGTACTTCCGCCACATATTCAAAGTTTGGCGGTGCATTCACACGGTGTCTGGTCAATCTTGGTTTTAGTGCCGTAATCTCCTCGTTGGCTTCAGAATGTTTCTTTACTATGTCGGGATTTGCGACCCTTGCATCGGTCGCTTCGGTAACGATCGCAGTAGTGACGATCGAATTTTCGGTGCTTTTTATGTTATTTCCCACCGCTCGAACACCTGAAGCGTCCTGCAGAGTTTCCTGCTTCTCCCTAATAGGACGCTCGGGCGTTCGCATCATTTTTTTGCTGCGCCCAAACGCCGCAGCAATCTCTGTCTGAACCAGACTGTCTGCTATTCCCCGTTTTTCGTCCGTCTTCACTGTCGTTGTGTTAGTCTTCGTTTATGTCGTTGTAAGTAACACTCGTGATGTACTGTTGACATCGTGGCTGCAACCGCTGGTTGCGTCATCGTTATTTTTTGTTTAGTTTTTTGGATGTTTTTGATCTTTTGATTTTGTTTGCTCCAGTTTCGTCCGGTCCCCCCTCGTAGCTGCTATCTCCGTTCGTGCTTATCGCCTTGCTTGAACCGATAGGTACAAAGTCAGCCTACTTTGTTTAAAATTCTTGCAAAAATTTTCGTTGAAGAATGAGATTTTCATACGAAAGTTTCATAAATGAATCATAACCTTAGTCTACGACTCCTTTTTTAGGTTTTTAAAAATGTTAACAATTGTACATCCTTCTTCTTCTTCTTCTTAGCACTACAGCCCTTCTCGGGCCTTCGCTTCCTGCAAATAGCGCCTTCAACTGTCTCGGTAATTCTACCGAGGTGCATTTGGGCGCGGCTGTAATTCCCTTCAACAAGTCAACTGCACATCGACTCATGTTGGACTCCCTGCTGTAAAATGGATGAGTTTGTCGGCAAACGTGAATGCTTCGCTCCGTTTGGATGCAGGATGAGTATTTTGCCTCCGATATAGGGTAGTAAATGTCACGGTGCAGCGTGATTCTTAAATACTGTGAGGATCGTTATATGGTCACTAATTTATTGGACCTTACCATAGGTATTGCGAGAAGTCTATAGAGCACGAAGGTCGTTGCTGCTACCAGTGGAATCCTTAATTCAAAGATAACAAAATCAATGGTCACCTTGGCCGTGATTGACGTTATTTGAAAGAGCTGTAGGACATTCCCCTAGTGTATAAGAAGCCGCTGGTTCTAGGGTAGATGCCCTCTGATCTTTGTCACCACCGCACCCAATTGTTGCTGTGACAATAACAAGGAATTGAACTGCCCGTGTTGAGTATCCGTGTTTACGGTGGTGAGGGACGATTGCATTCTCTGCAAATTGACGGTGATGAGTGTCATTTGTAATGAGAGCGTGGTGATCAAGTCGAGCGTCGGGGTTTGACTTCCCTCAGGATGAGAAGCCTTGATGGCATTGGTCAGTTTGGTTAGCTTCTGCTCTATTGCTGTGAAACGTTTCGGAATGTTTGTTCGGTTTTCCCAAGGATGTTCAGCGTTGAGTCGATGATGGAAGTTTGGTAGGAGCGAAGAAAGCCGCAAAAAAACTCCTTCAAAAAAAGCCAGAAAGTAAAGTTCACACGGACGCTTAATAACATAAAGGAACTGATGCAAAACAGGAGAGGCAGAAGCTCCGATGAAGACCCCGGCAGCAGGCACTGCTTGTAAAGCCCCAAGATGGCCGATCCTACGCGGAGGTACTGCGATACATCAAGGGAAACGTAGGGCCCGCAGACACCAACACTACCATTAAACTAGTACGACCAGCGCGGTCGGGCCACATACTGGTCGAATTAGGAGCAGAGGCCGGCAATAAAGAAGCATTCTGAGACGCAGTAAAGAAAGTCCTCGGCAAAAGTGCAACTATAGCCCCGCTCGAGCCGATGGCAACGATCGAAATACGAGACATAGACTGCGTGATGGATCTGGCCGAGGTGGAAGAGGCCATCAAAAAGGAGTTCCCTAGCGTGGAAAGGATCAAAGCGAGACTGACACCAGAAAACAACAGGGGACAACGCATGGCCATAGTTGACTTGACCGAAAAGGTTAGTTGACTTCCTGAACAAGGGCAAAGTACGAATAGGGTGGGTTGTCTCTACGATACGGCGAAGAGCTACCCCTCTTCAATGTTTCAAATGCCTTGGTTATGGTCACACCACAAAAGTATGCAAAGGACCCGATAGGAGTTCCCTATGGTACAAATGCGGTGAAATGGGACATAGAAGAAAAGAGTGTACGAAGGAGGCACACTGTATTCTTTGCAAGGATGCTGATCCAAAACCTGATTTCGGACACATCTTGGGATCAGGAAAATGCCGGGTGTTCCAGGAAGCCCTAGCCAAGGCAAAATCAGAGCTTCGATGACCCGCATCCTGCAGCTAAACCTACACCGCAGTTCAACCGCCCAAAATCTGCTTGAGCAGTTTGCAAGGGACATGAAAGCCGACTTCTTGCTGCTGAGTGAGCAACCCCATAATAAAGGTCCTGCATTATGGTATTCTGGTGAAACTGGTACTGCCGCCATCTGGGCTCGGAACAGTGACTTTCAAGCGGAGAGTTACGGACGGGGGGATGGTTTCGTGTGGGTTCGGTGCTCAGGGGTCACCTTCTTTAGTGTGTGCCTAACGCCTAACGAGTCGATATCATTTTTCCAAGCCAAGCTTTATGCTGTGGAGGGCGCTGTCTCGAACGCAGAGGGCAAAGTGCTCAATGGGGGCGACTTCAATGCTAAAGCAATCGAATGGGGTATGCTTCAGACGGATCCGCGGGGAAAACGAATCCTGGAAATGGCGGCTAGGACGGACCTCGTCGTACTCAACTCCGGAAACACGCCGACTTTCCGCCGTATTGGCTGTGAGGGAACCATACCGGACGTGGCATTCGCCTCGGAGTCCTTAGTACGGAGGATACACAACTGGAAAGTATTAGAGGACTACTCAGCCATTGATCATCAGTGCATTCTGCTTGAGATAAGTGATGCTGCCTCCCGACGTCCATGCTCTCGGCCTTCTACAACTGGATGGAACATCGGAAGGATGGACGTCGAGAGGTTCGTCAAGGTTCTCACAGCAGGTGAGCCGCTGCAAGGAGCTTCGGAGGGGACGGAAGAACTGGCAGCTCAAGATGTGGTGAACTCTACTATGAGCATAATCACGACTGCTTGCTGCGCTTCTATGCCCCGTCGAAGACCCCGGCACGGCAAGCCCCCAGTGTACTGGTGGTCAACTGAAGTCGCTGAGTTTTGTAAAGATGCGCGTTCTTGCACGCATTCTTGCTCCTCACTAGCCAAGCGGCTGGGCCGCAGATAAAATAGCGAGGACATAGTGTCCACTACGCTAATGTTACTAATACCGCAAATGAATGTTAAAGTCCTTGCGACGAGATATAAGCGCAACGATAAAATATTGCGTAGACAACCATAGCTTCGATCCTAACAGCGTTATCACGCAGAGAAAAAGAACGACTTGAAAGTCAAAAGTATAACTGTATTTTCTCTTAAATTTACAACGGTATTTACATCATTTTCTAGAAGTCATGCTCTACTTAAATTTTTACACATATAAAAATATTAGCTCGTAAACCTACTTAAAATATTGGTCATAAGTTTTCCTAAACCCAAAACCTACTTTCAACGCTTCAATTTCAAAACATAATTCTACGTTCATTTATTATTCATAATTTTTACTCCACGAAAAGTGTCAACATCCTCATTACATTCTTCACACCTCTAACAAACCCGAAACCACTTGACCTTATTCTTGACTTGGTCAGTTCACAAGCATATGCATTCATATTCCTTTAATTGTCTATCGAAACAGATAGCATGTCGTAAATCAGATCGCATGAATGGAAATGCATGTACTTGTTTATCCTCAGCACGCGACTAGTATCGCATTACACAGAAAAGGTCTGTGTGAAAAATGTAATGAACGATGCATTCGAATTCAAAGTCAAGTGATCATACTACAAAAATAATTATTCGAACTTGACTTTGATTTTCATGAAATGTTTCTTACGATAAGAATTTTATGTGCATGTTGAAATATAAGTTTGGGTTATATTTATTACAATTTGAATTGCTCGAAATAGATTCTTGCAATTAAAATTTATGTTCATGTGAAATGTATTTATCTTATTGTATTTATCTTTAAGTGAATATACAAATATGTAGAGTTACACAACAGTGTCACAAGCTTCGACGTGAGGCTCAACGGGCGCGGAACCGTGACGAGGCATGCAACCAGGTGGCAGCATATAAGTTGGCCATGAAATGCCTTCGCAAACTGATAAACAGTAGGAAGGCTCGCTGCTGGCGGACAATGTGAACAAGGAGCCGTGAGGCCTTGGCTACAAGCTGGTTATGGGGAAACTTGGTGCCCTACGGAAGCCTTGTATACATGACGCGGAAAAGATGGACGCGATAGTGCGGGTATACTTCCCCGCCCATCTCGCCCATGTTGACGCTGTCCATGCTGAAACAGCAGCAGACGAGTGCCCACTCTTCACACAGCTGGAACTGGAGGAGGCAGTCCCCTCATTGAAAGCGAGGAAGGCTCCAGGTCCAGATGGTGTTCCAGCTGAGGTGTTGCGGCTCGTCAATCACCACTGTCCTGACTTGCTGCTCAGCACATTCAACGCTTGCCTACAGGACGGGGTTTTCCCGTTACGATGAAAGGTGGCGAGCCTCGTGCTGATCAGCAAGGGAAAGAGAAATCCCGAATCGCCGTCTGCATACCGCCCGATATGCATGCTAGACACGGCTTGGAAAGTGCTAGAGAAACTCATCCAGGGAACACTCACTGACGCGATTCGTGCTGCTGGGGACCTATCTCTTCGGCAGCACGGCTTTAGAGCTGGAAGTTCTACCATTGATGCGATTGCAGAGGTGGTGAACGCGGTCCAAAAGGCAGAGGCATATAGTCGCACCAAGCGACGGATCGTCCTGTTGGTGACGCTTGACGTCAGGAATGCCTTCAACTCCGCTAGATGGGTGGATATTCTGGACACGCTGGAAAACTCTTTTCAAGTTCCAGAATATCTAATGCGGCTTTTGAGGAACTACCTAAAGGACCGAAGCCTGCTCTACGACACGACACAGGGCCAACGAAGGATGGAAATTACATCGGGTGTTGCCCAAGGATGTATCCTTGGTCCGGACCTGTGAAACGTGTCTTACGACGGGCTACCGAGACTGGAGATACCAAATGAGTCACGCTTGATCGGCTATGCGGATGATGTTGCGGCTTTGGTCGCTGGACGCACCGTTGAACAAGCGCAACTTAGGCTAGGTATGCTAATGCGCTGAGTGAGGGACTGGATGACTGCTCGCGGGCTGAGTTTAGCACTGGAGAAAACCGAAGTGGTCATCTTGACAAAAAAGGGAATCCCTAGAGTAAGGATGACCAGTATTGGAGACATACAAATCGAATCGAAGCCAGCGGTGAAGTACCTGGGGCTACTGATCGACTCAAAGATGAGTTTCTCTGAGCAAATCAGGGCAACGGCTGAGAAGGCTGCTTCGGGAGTATCGGCTCTGAGTCGACTTATGGCCAACGTAGAGGGACCCCGCCCATCAAGAAGACGCCTCTTGATGAGTGCTGTAGGGTCAGTGCTACTGTACGGAGCAGAGGTATGGGGCGACGCTCTCAGCAAGGAGGTATACCGAAAACGTTTGGCACAGGTACAGAGAGGAGGAGCACTGAGAATTGCATCTTCATATCCAACAGTCTCCGACTCAGCGGTGAGAGTGATTGCAGGCGTGATACCTCTCGCCCTCTTTGCTAGAGAGCACCGCGCTATTTACCTGCTTGGTTTTATTAGTGGATCATATCTCGGTTTTGTCATTCATGGATTTGGTGGCTAATTTCGATTATCTTTACCTTTCTTTGAACCTTCTGTTATTTCGGCCATGGGCTAGTAATCTAGCAATTGATTGGTAGGTTGGCTTACCAAAGGTTGGTCACTACGATTTCTCGTGGGCTGTTCCCGTTCCATTTTCTTTTATTCTTGTTTCTCTTTACTATCGTTGTGCAAGCCAACAACATTGCATTATCTTAAATATATCGCTAAAATCGAATAAGGTTAATAAGATCAGCGTCTGCTGCATATAAATGGTACTTAGGGGTGGGTTTGGAGTCGGGGAGATGTAGGCGGAGTCGAAGAAATGGGCCACTGCAAGGCTAACAAAAATGGACTATACTCCCTCAGGGGAAAGCTGGCCGACAGGAATACTCTTGGAGGCTAGCAATCTTTGAGGTGCTCCGCCCCCACGTACCCAAAGAAATATCCGCTGGAGGAATGCCGGTCGACAGGAGCACTCCTGGAGGCTAGTATTCTGCTGGGACCCTGACTGGATCTGGACTACGCTTTGAACAACGAACTGGAAATCACGCTTTGCGCTGGCAGATATGATGGTTTGGACCTAGTTGCTTTGCACCGTAGCGCCGAGATGGCACTCGCGTATGAACGGATCCAATTCAACTATCATACCGTCTTCGTCCCGGGAAAACCTTGGCAGGCCTCGGAGTACGTTCGAAGTTCGCACCAACGGGCTGGTGGTGTAGGTTTGGTTGGGACGGACTCTCGATTAGCGCTGGTTTGGCTCTGAGCACTTGTCCCCAAAAGGGCTTGTGCCAACCCTCGCATGGACTCTCTGCTCTGCAAAGATAACCATGGGACCAAAAAGGCGACTAGACACACGAACGGAGATAGCGACTCCGAGGAGGGACCCAACAAAATTGGAACAACTAAAAACCATAAAACAAGATCAAAAAACCCCAAACAAAGTAAACATAAATAATGACAATGACGGCACAACCGACGGCTGTAGCCACGATGTTCACAGCACATCGGAAGCAGAGCTAACGCTGACAAAACGGTGGTTAATGCAATGACAGTGAAGATGGACGAAAAACGGAGAATAGCAGACAGCGTTGTCCAGATTGAAATTCCTGCGGTGTTCGAGTGCAGCAAAAAAATGATGCGAACACGAGAGCGACCTTAAAAACGAAGAGCGGGATACTCTGCAGGTCATTGCTGCGACCGCTTGTAAAGCAGCTAAAGCAAGGGTTGGAAATCCCGAAATAAAAACGAATCTCCCGAAACCGACGAGAAGATTACGCCAGAAAGAGACAGGAGTGACCAGACATATAAAACGACTTTGTGTGATTTCATCACCAACGTCGAAAATGTGGCGAAAATACTATATTCGGAAATGGAAGCCGACAACTTCTCCCTAGAATGATGGTCGCAAAGTACGATTGCCGCCCAGTGACGTGAAGAAGAAAGGCTATCCCGAAAAGCGGGAGGTGTTCTAAAAAGAATACAATCTGCATGCGACTCACCAAAAATCAACAAAGCAGTAAAGAATGGGCTCGTTGAACTAGAGAAACTCCTAGACCTCATAGGGTTTTATCGGTGGAGCTGGTTGAAGGCGTAAAAGAACCAGAAGACTGAAAAAGAGCAAAAAGCTTTAGAAGCGTTGCGGGCTAAATCTAAAGTGCACGTGCAGATAACCCCACCATAAAAACTCAATTAAAGAATGGCGTCTCGCCCAATCAAAGGAAATCGGGATAAAAAAAAGGGAGAAAGAGGCACCTGAAGGGGGGCAAAACGCCAGATCAGAGGTTCCAGATAGTGCTGATGAAATGAGCAAAGAAGGCCGCGAATATAAAGTTCACACGGATGCCCAACAAGAAAAAAGACCTGATGTAAGCCAGGAGAGAAAGAAGCCCCGAAAAAGATCCCGGCAGCAGAATATTGGGGGAAACGTAAGGCCCGAAGACACCAAAACTACCGTTAAAGCACTATGACCAAGAATAGGGAAGTATTCTACGATGCAAAAAAACAAAGTCCCGGGCAAAGGCGCAACTATAGCTTCGCTTGAACCAATGGCAATGATCCAAACACGAGTCATTAAGTGGGTTACAGATCTGGCCGAGGTAGAAGAGGCCATCAAAAAGGAGTTCCCTCAAAGCGAGACTGACACCAGCAAACCATAGGGGACAACGCAGGGCCATAATTGACTTGACCCAAAAGGACATGGATCAATTTCTGAGCAAGGGCAAAGTGCGAATAGGGTGGGTTGTGTGTAGGATACGGTGAAGAGCAACGCCTATTCAATGTTTCAAATGCCTTGGCAATGATCACACCGCACAAGTATGCAAAGGATCCGATAGGAGCTCCCTATGTTACAAATGCAGTCAAATGGGACATAAAAGAAAAGAGTGCACGAAAGAGGCACACTGTATGCTTTGCAAGGATGCTGATCCAAGATCTGATTTCGGACACATCTTGGGATCAGGAAAATGCAGGGTTTCCAAGAAAGCCTTAGCCAAGCTGAAATCAGAAATTCGATGACCCACACCCTGCAGCTGAGTGAAGAAAGCCATGATAAAAGTTCAGCATCATGGTATCCTAATGAAACTGGTACTGCCACCATCTGGATTCGAAATAGGAATTTCCAGGCGGAGGGCTGTGGACCCGGGGATGGTTTTGTGTGGGTTCAGTGCTCAGGGACCACCTTCTTTAATGTGTACCTCACGCCGAACGTATCGATATCACCTTTCCAAGCCAAGCTTCAGGCTTTCGAGAGCTCAGTCTTGAATGCAGACGGGAATATGCTCGTTGGTAGGGACTTCAACGCAAAAGCAATTGAATGGGGCATGCCTCAAACAGATAAGCGGGTATAACGAGTCCCAGAAATGGCGGCCTCGGAGCCCTTTGTACGGAGGATATACAATTGGAGAGTATTAGAGTGCTATTCAGCCAGTGATCATCAGTGCATTCTGCTTGAGATCAATGATGTTTTTCGTCCGTGCTATCGGCTTTCTACAATTGGAAGAAACATCGTAAGGATAGACGTCGAGAGGTTTGTCGAGGTACTCAGAGCAGGTTCACCGCTGCAGGGAGATCCGGAGGGAGTGCAAGAAAAGGCAGCTCTAGACATGGTGAACTCTACTATGAGCATCATCACAACTGCTTGCAAAGCTTCTATGCCCCGTCAAAAGCCCCGGCCTGGCGAGCTCCTAGTGGACTGGTGGTCAAATGAAATCGCTGAAAAACGAAGGGAGTGTCACAAGCTTCGGCGTGAGGCTCAACGGGCACGGAGCCATGACGAGGCAAGCAAACGGATAGAAGCATATAAGTCGGCTAGGAAATGCCTTCGCAAACTAATTAACAACAGCAAGGCTCGCTGCTGGCAAGACCTAGTGGACAATGTGAACAAGGTTCCGTAGGGCCTTGGCTACAAGCTAGTTATGCGGAAGCTTGGTGCCCTACGGAGGCCCTGTATACATGATGCGGAAAAGATGGACTAGATAGTGCGGGCACATTTCCCTGACCATCACAACCATGTTGAAGCTGTACATGGTGAAATGCAGTCGAGTGTCCACTCTTCACACAGCCGGAACTGGAAGAGTCCTTTAGTTGAAAGTGAGGAAGGCTTCATGCCCAGATGGTGTTCCAGCTGAGGTGTTGCGGCTTGTCTTTCACCATTGTCCTGACTTTCTGCTCAGCACATTCAACGCTTGCCTACCGGACGGGGTTTTCCCGGTATGATGGAAGGTGGCGAGGCTCGTGTTGATTAGCAAGGGGAAGAGAAATCCCGAATCATCATCTGCTAGACACGGCTGGGAAAGTTCTAGAAAAACTCATCAAGGGAAGACACACTGACGCGATTCGTGCTGTTAGAGACCCATCTCCTCGGCAGTACGCCTTGAGAGCAGGACGTTCTCCTATTGATGCAGCGCAGAGGTGATGAGCGCGGTCGAGGAGGCGCAGGCATATAGTCGCACGAAGCGACGGATTGTCCTATTGGTGACACTTGACGTCAGGAACGCCTTCAACTCCGCTTGATGGGCGGATATTCTGGAACCGCTGGAAAACTCTTCAAGTTCCAAAATATCTAATGCGGCTTTTGAGAGCAAAGCCTGCTCCACGACACGACACAAGTCCAACGGAAGATGGATCTATCTTCGGTCCGGACCTGTGGAACATGTCTTACGATGGACTACCGAGACTGGAGATACCAAATGAGTCACGCTTGATCGGCTATGCGGATGATGTTGCGGCTTTGGTCGCTGGACGTACCGTTGAACAAGCGCAACTTAGGCTAGGTATGCTAGTGCGCCGAGTGAGGGACTGGATGACTCCTCGTGGGTTCAGGGTTCAGTTTAGCCCTGGAGAACCCCTAGAGTAAGGATAATCAGTATTGGAGATATATTTATCGAATCGAAGCCATCGGTGAAGTACCTGGGGCTACTGATCGACTCGAAGATGAGTTTCTCTGAGTAAATCAAGGCAACGGCTGAGAAGGCTGCTTCGGGAATATCGGCTATGACTCGACTTATGGCCAATGTAGGGGGACCCAGCCCATCAAAAAGACGCCTCTTTTTGAGTACTGTAGGGTCAGTGCTACTGTACGGAGCAGAGGTATGGGGCGACGGTCTCAGCAAGGAGGTATACCGAAAACGTTTGGCACAGGTACAGAGATGAGGAGCGTTGAGGGTTGCATCTGCGTATCCGGCAGTCTTTGATTGGGCGGTGAGAATTATTGCAGGTATGATATCTGTCACCCTCCTCGCTAGAGAGCGTTGTGCTATTTACCTGCGCCAAAACGAGAATGCGAGGGAGATGATTGTCTGCGAGGCAAGACAGTGCTCGCTCAACGATTGGCAGCAGTCTTGGCTGAATTGCACGAAGGGAAGGTGGGCTACGCGCCTTGTCTCGGATGTCAGACCGTGGCTACATTGAAGGCATGGTGAGACTGACTTCTATCTGACCCAGCTTTTGAGTGGGCATGGGTATTTTCAGCCTTACCTGAACAAGATTAGTAAGTCACGGTCCCGCAACTGTCAGTTTTACCTACGAGAGGAAGACAAGCTGCACAGCGACCTCTACAGGGAGACGGGAGAGCTCACCCCGGAATATATAGTTGCGGTAATGCAGGAATCGGTTGACAAATGAAACCAGGTGGAACATTTATTCGGGCAGTCCTAAAAGATAAAAGGGACTTGTGGCGGACGTAACGTATCCAGCGTGCATACGTGTGCGCCCTGGGTTAGGCAACATAAATCACGAAGTCCGTTGCGGTGCTATCAACATGCGCGACTATATTGCACTTGATTGAAATATTGCTGACTGGGAAATTCCGCGATGAATGGGTGCATCTATGTTGCGCCTGGATAGCGTTGCGCTGACGATATGCGACGATGGAACGGATGCACGTCAGCAGATGTTTTAACCAACGCGGTAAGCAGCCGTGGAGCTGTCGTTGGCGATGCCGTATCAGCGATTTCAAGGAATATAAGCAAACAGCACACAGCAATCTCTCTCAGTCTCAAATCGTTACGTCAAGTCGAAGCGATCGATAGAATTGAATCAATCTCTGCGACTCCAAAATAACTTGCTATTATTTTTATCATTCTAGAGAATAAAGAATATTTATAGGAGGACCAAGTTTCATTCCAACACACCAACCTCGATATTGGTGATCCTGACCATCGAACTACGCTTCATCATCGACATTGGACCTGTGCCACGCTCTACGTTTACGCTCCACAATAGTAGTGAATGAGCAATACACAACCACCAGCCATCAAGGGAGACGTCACCAACACGCTGGTTGTGACCTTGGAGCAGCAAATTCAGAGCTTAAAAATCGAGTTGCTGCTAGTGCTGGTGCTAACCATCAACATACCGCACGCGGCCTTCTTAGCAGCCGGCATCAGCACCACGCCACGCCAGAGAGTCCGACGATCACCTTTTTTGGTATCACCAGCATTACGGTCCAAGCGCCAAAAATTGCTGACAACCCTGCTCCCACTCAAAAATTTTACCACATCTAATAATTAATTGGTACCGGATTCGATTATCTATACGAATTCTTATATCCGGCTCGACGGACCAAAAATGTTTCGGATATAAACACCTTTTGAATTGAAAGAACAAAACTACTATTTATTTCACCTTATTATTTTCTAATTTAAATTCAAGTACAAACTTATTATTTTCTAATTTAAATTCAATTACAAACTTATCGATTTTACTTTAAATTTATCTTCAAATTTACTTTTCGACCGTTCGCATTCACATTCAGAAAACTAAAGAGATAATATGTACAGATTTTTCGCTGTACCGCAATTTTTAAAATCAAAGGATTTCGGTGCTTTCTAATTCGCTATCAGTGAATTTCAAACTGACAATATCGTAACTTGAAATAAATAATATATCATTTCTGATAAAATCATCACCGTGATCTTTAGTAATTGTTGACTTTTAGATGTCAGAAACGTTTGTCAATATTGATTGGGAGTGTAAACAACATCAAATTCAGATAAGTTTTCTAATTCAAATATGAAAGAAAAACGATTCTTTGTGCTTTTTTTGTTTCAGGTTTCAGCGCTGGATTCGAAGACAACTTAAACACTGTCCGACTTTTTCACGATATGCAAAGGGCTACTCCTTGCGCTTTTTGATGGGCGGCGAATTCCGAGTTGGATGGGGTGATCAAATTTGGCTTTGGAGGCGGCCAGCTTATCACGTGGAAGTCATCGTGCCTCAGCGTTGACCGGTGGTCCCTTGGTTAGGATGCGATGCGTGGTTGAGCGCTTGGTGTTTGGTTGTTGGCTGTCCTCCGAATGATTAATGTATTCAAACAGCAGTTATCGCAGCTCGTCACTAACATCATCCGGGAGTAAGTCAGCTTAGGGTGGTTTTTTGTCGATGTGCGCAATGATTGTTTTGTTTTGTTTTATTGAATTTAAGGGTACCATTAAGATTTTATTCAAGAAAACATAAAATCGATAAATCATACTATTACTAACAAAGATGAGTGAATTGCGACTTCTCATGTTTTTGTTTTTGTTTTACTCACTAAGGCCTACATTCCTGATTTTTTTCAGATTTTTCGGATGACAGGTGTCCAATCGCGAGGGGGGGACACAAATTTTTCGTGTATTTCCCCTCCCTGTGCACCCCTCGAAGCAAACTTTGCTAAACTAAGACCTGTTTTGAAAAGTTCTTATCCAGACCTTTCATTTGATACCCATATCGGCTACCTCCAATGAAATTTTTTTCGGGGGGTCACTCCCCTATATGGGGAGACCCCCTTAAATACCTTATAAAATTTTTTTTGTATGTGAACTTTGAAGAGAACACCACTTTACACCTACACACAAAATTTGATGTTTCCAACTCAAGTAGTCTCCGAGAAAAACTGCTGTGACACACGGACGGACGGACAGACGGATGAAATTCAATACGTAGATGACTATTTATAAGGTTAATCTATCCTGAAAGTTTCATTAAGATTGAATCGTATTTAGCGAAGTTATAGCGGTTTGAATTTTCCTATATTACTATGGAACAATATGCGCTGCATTTATTACTATGGCAACATATGGCTATGGAACAACATGCGCTTTTTACCAACTCAGACACTACAGTTTTGCTAGGATTTGCATGAAAATTTCAGGAATGATACGTGTCATGTATATCTTTGAGAATCGGTTCAGCTAGTGGTATCAGTAATCGTGGCTGTTTAAATGCGAAGATTGAATAATTTTGAGTTATTTTTTCCCAGCTTCCACGTTTAAGGTGCATGCTTTGAACACTTGATTCAATTTAATGAATAACTGAAGCTGAGTACCTACAATTAATGCTCATACGTGAAACAAGTCAAAGAGGCGGGAGATAGGTTCTAGCAAAAGGGTTCTGAAACCATTCTAGGGTTCGAAAAAATTGGCCATTAATCGATGATAACAGTACAGGAGAGTGGCCCCTGAAAAAAAAATTCATCAAACGTAGCCTATATGAGTATGAAATGAAAGTTTTCATGGGAGCTTTTCAAAACAGTTCTTAAACTGTCAGTTTTTGCTTCAGTGGGGGCACAGGGGGGAAATACATGACAAATGTGTTTCCTCCGTCGCGTATGGGCATCTGAAATAATTATCAAGGGAGATATTTATGAGTATAACAATAACAAAAACCTCAGGAGTCGAAATTCGTTCAACTTTGTTAATAATAGTATGATCTTCGTATTTCATATTTTCTCCAATAAAATCGTCTTTGACATGTTTCTTGATTTAATTCGATCTAGTGACTGAATTTTGTAAATTGAATACAAAACCCTTCTGACATGAACGTAGGTCTGTTTATCCAACTTGTTTCTATTAAAATTAAATTAGAAAACTTATCTGAATTTGATGTTGTTTACACTCCCAATCAATATTGACAGACGTTTCCGACATCTGATTGTCAGCAATTACTGAAGATCACGGTGATGATTTTATCAGAAATGATATATTATTTATTTAAAGCTACTATATTGTCAGTTTGAAATTCACTGATAGCGAATTAGAAAGTACCGAATTGCTTTGTTTTTGAAAATTGCGGTACAGTGAAAAATCTGTACATATTATCTCTTTAGTTTTCTGAATGTGAATGTGAACGGTCGAAAAGTAAATTTGAAGATGAATTTTAAGTAAAATCAATAAGTTTGTAATTGAATTTAATTTAGAAAAAAATAAGTTTTTAATTGAATTTAAATTAGAAAATAATAAGGTGAAATAAATAGTAGTTTAGTTCTTTCAATTCCAAAGGTGTATATACCCGAATCAAATAGAGATTGGCAACCATGCGAGGACTACCGCGCGCTCAACAACCATACAATCCCGGACCACTATCCCATCGGATTTCTTCAGGATTGTACTGCAGCCCTCCACGGAGTGACATTTTTTTCCGTGATGGATTTACAGAAGGCGTACCACCAAATCCCCGTGGAACCAAGCGACATTCCGAAGACCGCCATCATTACACCGTTCGGATTGTACGAATTCATGTACATGACATGAGGGCTTTGCAACGCAGGTCAGATGTTTTAGCGCTTCATGCATGAAGTGCTTCGTGGCTTGGACAATGCATTTGTTTACCTTGACGATATACTAATCTTCTCTCCCAGCCAACAGGCACACCTGGTTCACGTAAAGCAAGTGCGGGATCAGCTTGTCAAGTTCCGTCTGGTTGTCAACATTCCTAAGTGCCAATTCGAAAAACAGGAAGTCAGGTTCTTGTGACACGCCATCAACAACCACGGATTGAAGCCTTTGCCTGAGTAAACGGAAGGAATTTCCGCAACACCGAGGCCGAAGACCGTACACCAGCTGAAGTCCTTCTTAGGGATGGTCAACTTCTACCGCCGTTTTCTCCCACATGCATCTCAGCACTAGCGCCCTCTGTTGCGGCTGATCACAGGCAAACGCAAACATAATCAAACGCTTCTCAACTGGACGAAAGAAGCGGTAGCTGCATTCTAGCAATCAAAGGCGCATTTGGGGAAAGCACCAACCCTCGCTCACCCGGACTCCAACGCTGCATTGTCTCTTTCTGTCGATGCTTCAAACAATGGTATCAGAGCCGTACTGCAACAAACAAAAGAAGGAAGTGCAACGCCACTTGGTTTTTCCTCAAGGAAGCTGACTGACGCCCAACAAAAGTACAGCACGTACGACAGGGAACTTTTGGCCATTTACGAAGCAATTAAGCACTATCGACACATGGTCGGAGGCAAAGTGTTCACCGTCTTCACCGACCACAAGCCGTTGTAGTTTGCACTCCAACAACGCTCGGAAAAAGCATCGCCGAGACAACAACTCCAGCTGGACTTCATATCCCAGTTTACTACAGATATACGACACGTCCCAGGCCGAGAGAACACCGTTGCTGATTATCTTTCGAGGGTAAGTATAATTCAAAAGATCGACTTTAACACTATCGCCCTAGTACAGAAGAATGATCCCGAGCTTCAAACGCTAATGAATACCCGCGACCAGCCACTTGAATGAAGACAGCAGAGACTAGATGACTCCTCCCTGACTCTGCACTGCGTTGTGACGTCAGAGAGGATACACCCTTTCATCCCGCAGAGGTTCCGAGTGACGGTTATGCAAAACATCCACGGGCTCTCACACCCAGGCATCCGAGCAACCAGGAAGTTGATTACCGAGCGATACCTCTGGCCTTCAATGAACAGCGACATCAACAAGTTCTCGCGAACTTGTCTATCATGCTAGTCCAAAACAAAATCACTCGTCACATTAAACCACTGTTGCAGAGATACAGCTTGCCCGATGCTAGGTTCGGGCACATCAACATTGACCTCATCACACCAAGCGAAGCTTTTCCCGTTGGCACGAAGCAATTCCAATCGAGACAATCACGACAAAAGCGGTGGCGGAAGCTCTGATCAACATATGGATCAGCCGTTTCGGAGTCCCTGCACGCATCGCAACCGACTTGGATAGACAGATCG
This sequence comes from Odontomyia ornata, assembly GCA_963969285.1. Classification (NCBI taxonomy): domain Eukaryota; kingdom Metazoa; phylum Arthropoda; class Insecta; order Diptera; family Stratiomyidae; genus Odontomyia; species Odontomyia ornata. Next base: position 222,424,089 of record OZ017742.1, read on the forward strand.
AAAGCCAAATTTACAAGGAACTGACAAAAATACTCGGAATCACGCACTTACGAACAACCCCATATCACCCAGCGTAGAGCGGTGGGATCGCATGGTCAAAACCACGATCCGCTGCCACGAGTCACCTCAATGGAGCAAGCCGCTACCAACCGTACTACTCGGACTACGATCAACGCTGAAGGAAGACATCGGCTCGACGCCAGCCGATATGGTCTATGGAACGACACTTCGCCTACCCGGAGAACTTGTCATTATTTTTATCATTCTCGAGAATCTTTTTTTTTGTGGTAGGGAGGTGAAGGCATTTACGCCCGCCGAGTCTGGCAGTGTAGGACTCCCATGGAGGATACCCTTGAACTTCCCACTAAACACCTCCCCTGTCAATCTGAGAACCTAGCCTGAACCGTTTGACACATTACTTCGGGCCAGGTCTCGTTTTGTTACGCCGTGGGGCGCCTTCAAGCTGGGGAGTCCCTTTCCTAGCGGGAGAGGAGAGAGGAAGAGGAAATGCTAGAAGAGCAAATTTTCTTTTATTTTAGACCATTGATGGTAAGCAAATAAACAAGGAAACAATCAAGTTTCTACCCGAACTAAACCTGGGTAATAATCGTTATGCACCGAAGTGCCCTAATGAACCATTTTATGAAAAATGTTCCCATATCGAGGACCCAGATAGGTACATATTGTTACATGTACAGATAATTCTGCGAGCTACTGTCGCAGTTGTTTTCACAATCATTAAGAACATCAACAAAACGAATTTACACGAAACCACGAGAACCCAACAAGCATTATCAACATGTGAAGTGAGTCACTGCCAATTCATTACGCTGCTGGAATGTTCCCGCTCATTCACCAATGTACGAGAACTGAGTTGAATGATTAGAGACCCTATATAAAGGTGAGCTGAATGAATGGGGGGATCATTCTTCACAACCGCGATAGAAAACTGCGATACGCGAAGTACAGGCAATATTGATTGTTTGAGTGTGAAGTGATTTTAGTAGACAATTACGATAGAAATTTATGGACAAGTGGAAGGTAGAATTTTAATAGTGAAAATCAAAGTTGTGAAATTGTTAGTAAAGTGATTGTGCATTTTTAACGAATTAAATAAACTCTTTTAATTTAATTTAAAAGACATTGCGTTTTCACTTTCCCGGAACATTAAATTATTGGCCGCGAACCAAAACACGCGACAGTGGTGTCGAGAAGTGAGAAAGAAAATTTTGAAAGTGAAAAAAAAATTGGAAGCAGCGAAGGCAGTAGTAACCACCTCAACAACCCCGCTTATAACCGCAGCGCAAAGCACATCCCGAAATGTTAAAGCACCAATATTCGATGGGTAAATGGTCTGGAGTATTTACAAGATCCAGTTTGAAGCTGCCGCAAGGGCAAATCACTGGAATGAGCAGGAACGAGCAACTGCACTGATTCTTGCTCTAAGAGGCCCAGCTGCCGAGCTTTTGCAGACGGTCCCCGTTGAAATGCATTCGAACCCGAATGCTATAATGAATGCGCTCGACATGCATTATGAAGGCGGCCATCTCAAACAAATTTATCGGGCACAGCTACGGAATCGGATGCAGGAGTCTTGCGGAACCTTACAGCAGCTAGCCCAAGGCATTGACCGACTGGCACTTTTGGCTTACCCAGCCTACGACCAGGAACATGGAGATGACGCAGCAACAGAAGCATTCATCAGTGCCTTAGAAGACCAGGAATTACAATAAACTGTGCGTTCAGCTCAAAAGCAAAAAGTCAAGGATGCATTGACTTATAGCCTGAACTTTGAGGCAGTGAAAAATGTGACTCGTACCACTACCCGGGTTCGCAAAGTAGTGACAGACGAGTGCAGGTGTGAGCGCGTGGGAAATGAGCGAGAGCCGCAAGTAAATGGTGCGCCTAGATGCTGCGATTGCGGTGAGAAGGGGCAGAGGGACTGCAAGAAGCGAAGAAAACGGAGCTATTGTCCAGAATGGTGGAGATCCAGACCATGTCAGGAGGCTAGAATAGAAGCCCATCAAACTGAAAGGGCCAACTTCATGCGACGGACGTCGGCTAGGAGGATCGACATCCCCAGCATCCCCATCACCGTGTCAAGGCAACATCGTGAAGAAGCAGACTTATGCCTTCTGGGTCAAGTTGATGAAGAACATTGCACAATAACAAACGACACTTGTGCAACCCGATCGACGATCCGACGAGACCTAGTGAGGCCCCAACTACTTCACAAGGACAGAGTTCATGGCAATGCTGACACCCTATCTCGTCTTCCATGTCCAGCTAACTTCAAGCATTGCCGACGGATTGAGGAGAAGGAACCGTCCGTTGATCTACGCTTGATCACGGCCGAATTTGATGAAGGTTGGTCATCGGAGGAGATTCGAAACGCCCAGTTAGCCGATGAAGACATCGGATCATTGCTTGTATGGAAGGAGACAACTGGGTGACCTGAGTGGAAGGACGTTTCAATGCATGGCGTAACCCTGAAAAGCTATTGGGCACAATGGAACTCCCTTCAGGTGATGGTTGGCGTACTCAAGCGGAAATAGGAAACAGCGGATGGCAGCTCCTATAGAATGCAAACTATACTACCCAAAAGCCGAATCCGCGATTTGGTTAAGGAAATGCATGAAGGATCCTCGGGAGGCCACCTTGGTGTCAACAAGACGTTCGCGAAATTGCGGGAAAGATTCTACTGGCTCCGTGCTCGAGAAGACGTAGAGGACTGGTGTCGCAGATGCACAATTTGCGCTTCCGTCAAAGGTCCAAAGCGACGACTGAGAGGACGAATGCAAACCTATAACGTGGGAGTACCATTTGAAAGGATTGCTGTGGACATCGCAGGACCTTTTCCCGAATCTGAATGGGGAAATCGATACACGCTGGTTGTCGCCGATCATTTCAGCAAGTGGCCCGAGGCCTACCCCGTTCCCAACCAGGAAGCAACTACTGTAGCCGAACAGCTAGTGTTAAATTGGGTCAGTAGGTACAGCGTCCCTTGCGAACTACATTCGGATCAAGGCCGAAACTTTGAGTCACTAGTTTTTGGCGAAATGCGCGAGCTGCTCGGAATACGGAAAACGAGGACAACATCGCTGCATCCCCAATCCGTTTCAACGGCACGCTCAATAAACACCTGGCCAAGATGGTTGACGAGAACTAAAGGGACTGGGACCAACATATCCCACTAATTTTGTTGGCGTACAGAGCTGCCAAACATGCATCGACGGGCCAAGCCCCAGCCAAAGTCATTTTAGGAAAGACTATTTGTCTGCCAGCTGATATAAAGTTCAGGACACCCCCTGAGAAACCCCAAACGATCTCGGAGTACGCAAGCGAGCTAAGACAACAGTTGAACCGGATTCATCGGACAGTGCGAAAACACCTCGAATCGGCAACTGACCGCATGAAGACCAGGTATGATCTAAAGGCAAATTCTACTGGCTTCCAGCAAGATGACTTAGTCTGGCTATATAACCCACAGCGACGGAAGGGTAGGTCTCTAAAGTTGCAGCATAATTGGGAGGGACCATACCGAGTTACAAAGAGAATCAATGACTTCGTATATCGTATACAGGAACACTGAAAGCCGAGAGCCAAAATTAAAATCGTGTATCTGGACCGTCTTGCCCCATATTACACCCAGGGAGATTTGACTACAAGTGGCGACACATCTTTTCGGGGCGAAAAGAACTGAGGTGGGGGCAGTGTTACATGTACAAATAATTCTGCGAGCTACTGTCGCAATTGTTTTCACAACAATTAAGAACATCAACAAAACGAATTTACTCGAAACCACGAGAACCCAACAAGCATTATCAACATCTGAAGTGAATCGCTGCCCATTCATTACGCTGCTGGAATTTCCCAATGTACGAGAACTGAGTTGAATGATTAGAGACCTTATATAAAGGCGAGCTGAATGAATGGGGGGATCATCCATTACAACCGCGATAGAAAACTGCGATACGCGAAGTACAGGCGATATTGATTGTTTGAGTGTGAAGTGATTTTAGTAGACAATTGCGATCGAAATTTATGGACAAGTGGAAGGTGGAGTTTTAATAGTGAAAATTGAAGTTGTGAAATTGTTAGGAAAGTGATTGTGCATTTTTAACGAATAAAATAAACTCTTTTGATTTAATTTAAAAGACATTGCGTTTTCACTTTCCCAGAACATTCAATTATTGGCCGCGAACCAAAACACGCGACAATATTATTAAAATTCAAAGGAATAAAAATCAAAATTCATGAAAACTTTACGTTACGTGTGAATATGCGGGCAAAGTATTTGATTGTGTCCTACTTGCATGTCGTAAGACCGATAATCAAGAAAGATCTTGAAGCTGTTGAAAATTGATGGAATTTCACAAAAAAAAAATGGATGTGAAACAAGCAATTGGTCAGAACATGCAATTAATAAGATACTATTTAAACTGCAAAAGCAAATTTGAATTTCTGAAAATAAACAAAAAGTATTTCAGTGTTAATAAGACTAAAACGAAAAGCTCTATAAGGTTTCTTGATCAGAACGTAGTCCACCCAACGATCCAAGAAGTAAGTTTCGAATATGTCTGCAATTTTCGTAGGTTGTTTTCAAATTTTAGTCTTTGATTTTTGATGAAGTCTATACAATAAAAATGTTGATTAATCTCTTGTTAGATAACCATTGTTGAAATAACCTAACAAACAAATTGTTGGTTAACAAAGAACTCTATATTTTAATATTCTTATGAGTTAATTTATAATCAAAATGTGGCTATGCTAAAATTTAATTAACACGCGCAATTAAAATTCATTTCATGTAAATTGCTGACGTACGACTGATTTTTGCACGCGCGCCCATGCCTGATTAATTACCAACGCAGAAATGTCTATAGTATGCGATATGCAACAAATGCAGTTACATATATACATCATATGTATTTGACCATAGGATACTATCTTATGGGCATTTTTCTTTTTCCTTTATTACTTTGTCCGCAATTCAATGGATTTCAAAGGACGGGTGCAAAATAGTTGTAAGTATTTAAGATGCCAGATGTATTTTAAGGATTACTGTATGTTTATAGAGGATAAACAAATTGTCGAAGAACTATTAATTGTGCAATGTTCAATAGTTACATACTCTTTTGCGTATGCTATCGTAATTACCGAACCTTATTTTATTACTTTTATAATTTCAAAGGACGGGTGTGAAATAGTCGTAAGTAATTAATATGCCAGATGTACTTTAAGGATTATTATATGTTTAGAGAGGATAAGGAAATTGTCGGCAGACCAAAGAGATTTAATAATTGTGCAACGTTACTGTTTAATGACATGGCAATAAATGTATGAAAAAAGGACATAGAAAGTAGGCGTAAGTTAAGTATAAATAGGAAAATATCATTTGTAACGATTCAGTTAACACTCGAAATTCGAAGGAGAAAGTATACTCTTTATCAAAAAACTAATTGTTGATTTTTATTTTTTATTTAAGGAAAAAGTTAAGGCATTCACGTCTTAACTTGTAATTGGCGCAGTCGGCATTGCACTTGATAGACACTTAGTTTTTGCTGGATTTAGCTCACAATTGGTGAGACTGGACTTCACAAAACGATAAGTGTATGCATCAAGTGAACGAGCTTATCAACCTCCTCAGCCAGTGGACTTTAGAAGATCAACAAGAACTTCAAACGATGGACTTTTCAAATGTAATGAAGTTCATTTCAACACTACCGGCTTTCGATGGCAACCAGGATGACCTTCATTCATTTATTCAAGCGGTCGACGCAATTTCACCACGTATAACGGCTGACAAAAACAGCGAAATATTGTTCCAGCAACTATTATCAAAAATCGTTGGACAAGCACGCGCTACTCTAAACTGTCATACGGTTTCAACGTGAGATGAACTGAAAAGCATCTTAATTCGGCATTTTGACACGCATGAGTCGGAAATTCAACTGATGGGAAAAATGCAAGCTGCAAGATTCACAACGGGAGCTCAATTTTACAATTACATACGTAAGTGTTTAAGCAAAATTAATAATAAGATAAAATATAGTGTAGATTTAAGCGAAGAAGTGAAAATTAGCAAAATTAGTTTATATAAGTGTTTAGCCAAGGATATATTTGTGAACAAGTGCCCCGAACCTTTGCGTGGAATCTTTTGTGCGCGAAATCCTGACTCGCTTGAAAAGGCCTACGAAATTTTAGTAGAAACAAATTACGTTAATTTCTCGGTTGAAAAAAACTTCAATCAAATGAATCGTTCTAATGATAAAGTTTACGCCTCTACTAATCGATTTAATAATACCCAACGGCAGCCACCTTCAAATAACTTACGAGGATCTAACTCTAATAATTTTCATTTTGCAAATCGGCCTCATATGCCTATTGATGATTTATCAATGAACACTATCCGCTCAGAGGAATCTAGTCTCCATACGCAGGATTTTCGTATAGATGCCTCGGGCAAAAAATTACCAATTATCGAACTTACAGTGGGAGGTCGAAAACTTCAATGTCTTATAGACTCAGGATGTTCAATATCACTTCTTGACGAAAAAATTGTCCCCGAATATCAGAAAATTCTCTCCTCATATCCCATTATTATATCCTCAATAAACCAAAATTCGCAAAGTACCCACTATCTCCGTTCTCGCTTTCTTGAAGAATTCGGATCAGTGGCGTTCGTAGAATGGCATCTTTTGCCATTTACCCATAAGAATTTCCATGCTATTATAGGAAATAACATCTTATCTGACACAGGTACCATTATTAACTATAAAAATAAAACGGTCATCACTCCGAAACAAGTTCTATATTTTGGCGAACAAACAGAACGAATTTATTTCTCGGAAGCACTTAAACATTTCCCACAAAGTGAAATTCATCCTTGCAAAGAACAGTATACAGAAGAAGAATATAATTTTATAAATCGTATAACCAAAGAATTTTCTGACTTGGAATACGACGAAAAACGGCCATTAACGTTTACACACAGCATCAAGCATTCTCTTCCCCTGACATCGGACAAACCAATTTATCAAAAAAATTACAGAATTCCGCAATCAGTCAATGATTTCGTTAATGAACAAGTCAACGAGGTTTTGCGACAAGGAATTATACAGCCTTCACAATCTCCTTATAACAATCCGATATGGGTTGTACCTAAAAAAGGTGGAAAACACAGATTAGTTATAGATTTTAGAAAATTAAATCACTTAACTGTAGAAAATAAATTCCCCATTCCAAGCATTGACGATTTGTTAGGAAAATTAGGAAACTGCCAATACTTTACAAGCATCGATTTGGCCAAAGGATTTCACAAAATAGAGCTTCAACCTGAAGACAGGCATAAAACAGCATTTTCCACGGGGATGGGACACTTTGAATTTTTAAGAATGCCATTTGGCCTTAAAAATGCACCCAGCACATTCCAAAAATTAATGAATAATATTTTACATAAATACATTAATAAAACTTGTGTCGTATATATGGATGACATCTTAGTATTTAGTACGTCACTGCAAGAGCATGAAATAGCCCTTAGAAACATCCTAACTGAGTTACGAAATGCCAACCTAAAAATTCAACTTTCTAAGACACATTTCTTATCAAAACATACTGTGTTTTTAGGTCACGTAATTACTCCTGCTGGTATTAAACCGAACCCAGAAAAAATAAATGCTATCGTAAAATTTCCTATACCTACAACGACCAAGCAGATAAAAAGCTTCCTTGGCTTCACAGGATTTTATAGGAAATTTATCAAAGATTATGCCAAAATAGCTAAGCCCCTTACCTTAAGGCTACAGAAAAATTCTAAAATCATTGTTTCTGATCCAGATTACATCGAATCTTTCAACCAATTAAAAAACTATATTATTAATGATCCAATTTTGGCTCACCCGGATTTTTCGAAGCCATTTACTTTAACCACAGACGCTTCCCAATTTGCTATTGGAGCAGTTTTGTCTCAAAACATAAAACCTATAGCTTTCGCGTCTCGAACTCTCAATCAATCCGAGACAAACTATTTAACGATTGAAAAAGAGCTCCTTGCTATCATATGGTCAACTAAATATTTCCGACCTTATTTATATGGTCGACACTTTACCCTTCTTACGGACCATAAACCTTTGCAGTATCTAGACAACATAAAAGAAGATAACGCAAAATTACAAAGGTGGAGGCTTAAGTTAAGCGAGTATGACTTTGAAATATCGCATATAAAAGGAAAAGAGAATCATGTAGCAGATGCCCTTTCTAGAATAAAATTGGCAAATGCTATTGATAATGAATCGATGGTTGCTACACAACATACAGCTAGAGAAGACAATCACAATTATATTTATATTTCCGAAAGACCAATTAATATCTACAGCACTCAAATATTTTTAAAACAGGGAAAAACAAATCAAGTTAAATTGATAAAGTATCAAGGAAAACGAATACTGCATCTTATTTTTCAAGAGTTTACACAAGCAACAATGAAGTACATACTTAACAACCACATTGCCAAAACTGGCACAACAGCAATTCACTTTCCAAATAAAGAATCCCTACTTATGATGCAAGAAGAGTATTCAAAGCTTTGTACCTCTAACAAAAAGTTTTCTGTAGTACAAGCAACAAAGAATCTCCATAACTGCAATGAAGTAGAAATTAAAGAATTGATAGCAAAATATCATGTAAACTCAAACCACCAAGGGATTGAAAAAGTGTATCTAGATCTAAAGAACAAATATTACTTTCCAAATCTAAAAATTCTCATTACAAATTATGTAAATGCTTGTAAAATATGCAAGCAATCTAAATATGAAAGAAACCCCGCTAAGCTTCCATTTAGAGATACTTACCACATAGATATTTGGTTCAGAGACAAAAATTCAGCCTATATTTCAATTATCGACAAACTTTCGAAATTTTTGGTACTTGAACCAATAAACAACCGCCAAGGGGATACTGTTAACCAGGCTCTTCAAAGCGCGTTCAATAAAATTGGGAAACCGAAAAAAATAATCACTGACGCTTTGAACACACAAAAAACTAAAGATTGGTTAACTAATAACAATATATCATACCACTTCGTATCCCCACAGCATAAAACAGGTAGCTCCGATATAGAAATAGCCCATAGAAGTTTAAACGAGAACCTTAGGACTTATCTTTTACGCCAACAACAAGAAGATAGAAACCTAATGGAACTGAATCCGGTACAAGAATGTGTTAAATACTATAATAGCACAATTCATTCCGCTCATAATGAAAAACCAGCCGCTGTATTTTTTCAGCAAACATCAACCCCCCTCTCAAGCGTCCTAGAGCGAATAACAAGAAATCAGCAACGAAAAAACGCATACCACAATAATAAAAGATTAAGCGTTAATCTGGATACAGAATTCATAAAAAACCCTAACCCAACCAAACTTCAGCCCAGATATCTAGTAGCAAAAAGAAATCAGAAGATCCACCCCCAACGATATCGCAAGTCTAAAAAGATTACAACTTTACAGTATCAACATTCCTAAATCCCAATGAGTTCGACCCCATTTATCAATCCCAAGAAACTTAAAACTACAATAACTTATTTACAGTTTTAGATTTATTGAAAATAATTTTACTTCAGGAATAAGGAAATTCATCATAAATTTAATGAACCATATAATCACAACAAGCCCTTAGCAACAATAAAAATTTCGATTACTTGAATCTGAGGACAGATTCTTCACTTGAATAGGGAGGAGTTACATATATACATTATATGTATTTGACCATAGGATACTATCTTATGGGCATTTTTCTTTTTCCTTTATTACTTTGTCGGCAATTCAAAGGATTTCAAAGGACGGGTGCAAAATAGTTGTAAGTATTTAAGATGCCAGATGTATTTTAAGGATTACTGTATGTTTATAGAGGATAAACAAATTGTCGAAGAACTATTAATTGTGCAATGTTCAATAGTTACATACTCTTTTGCGTATGCTATCGTAATTACCGAACCTTATTTTATTACTTTTATAATTTCAAAGGACGGGTGTGAAATAGTCGTAAGTAATTAATATGCCAGATGTACTTTAAGGATTATTATATGTTTAGAGAGGATAAGGAAATTGTCGGCAGACCAAAGAGATTTAATAATTGTGCAACGTTACTGTTTAATGACATGGCAATAAATGTATGAAAAAAGGACATAGAAAGTAGGCGTAAGTTAAGTATAAATAGGAAAATATCATTTGTAACGATTCAGTTAACACTCGAAATTCGAAGGAGAAAGTATACTCTTTATCAAAAAACTAATTGTTGATTTTTATTTTTTATTTAAGGAAAAAGTTAAGGCATTCACGTCTTAACTTGTAATTATGCAGTTATAATTTTGATATTGTACGAATTTTGTACGCGAAACTGGAGATCCGCTCACTTGCGTTGCCTCGCGAAAACTTCATATCCACCAGTCTCTTGTTGTGAGACGCGAACGTTCCAGTTCGACTTCGTCTCTCATCACACACACTGAGTCTAGTTAGCTTCGTGTCATCCAGTGAAGTTACGTCGCCATGGGATGCGGTTACACAACATCCATGAATCGTTCGAACCTCTAACATCCTGCCCGGCTGAACCGCCACGGTTCAGGATGATGTCCTCATCTGCCTCAAATAGCCTGCAAAGTTTTTGCACAGGCCCTTGACACTGTTATTGGAAGGATAACCCTCGGCCGTTCACTGATCGCTATTGTATTCGACGGTTGCAACTCAAAATTCTACGTCTCGCACTCGCTGCGAATACACGTGTTTTTAATTCACTTCTGACAAGTTTTCAAAAAATTTAATTAATTTTTTTTTAAAGTCAGTCCAAAGCTAATTTTTGTTTTTATTGGAAAAAGCTTTCATCGTCGAAGGAATCATATCGAATATTATTTTACTTCGATAAATCAACAAAAGCAAATAATCCGAGGACTAACTCGGGACTGCTGGTATGGAGGAGCCCAACGGCTTCCCTTCGTTGGGGGACCGCGGAAAGAGTAGCAACATGAAATTTGCGCCAATGGTCAATAAAAAAACATACGAGTAACCATGAAAACTCCGCAGATGGCGGGCGTAAGACTTAAATAGTTGAAAACAAGGGCCGCAAAGCAAATCAATACGGAAACTAAGGTGAAGAAAGCTTTCAAACAAGCTATCCCAGAAGAAATACTAAGTGCTGGAGGCGCTTACGACAGCCAACACTGTTATGAAGCGCTGGGCAGACTCCAACAAGAAAAGGACGTTGAAGAGTGTACTGTAGGTGATTCTAATCAAGATAACAATGATAATTTTATTCTTTACTTAAAAATTAAAAATAAGGAGAAGACGCCAGCTTACAGTTCTGCTGTTCCTTTCGAAGCAATGTCTAAAAATACAGAGAAAGTTCCGCTAATTAAAGTATTTGATCAAAGTGGAAAGAATATGGTTCGGCTATTGGCAGCCGGAAACAAATGAACCAATTTCGGTGCAAACAGAGTTAATGCTGAATAATTAACGATTAGAAAGAAATCACTGGTCGACTTCATATCAGCTAAAAATGAACTGGATTCTGGAGGGGTTCCGCACTTCATCTATACCCCGAAAAGTGAGGAGAACCAGACAAATTTGTTGCAGGGTTTGGGATGCGGAGAAGACACCGTCGATTTTCTTCAGGTGCTCAAGGAAGCTGCACCTGAAATTGAATTTATTTCCGTTAAAACCTTCGCGACAAGAAGATCGATGGTAGAAAAGAAGAATCTACCACTTTACTTGGTGCAAATTTCAAATAAGAGCAGTCCAACTGCTCTTAGGTGCTTGAACTTCCGAGTGGTAAGGTGGGAGCGCCTCCAGAAAAAGGATGTGTACCAGTGTTATCGGTGTCAACGATTTGGCCATTTAGCTGCCAACTGCACCATGCATTATAGGTGCGTCAAATGCAAAGACGTTCATGCTTCCATTGAGTGTAAATTGGCTCAGACGGAGCCATAAGAGAAATTGTTCTGTATTAACTGCGGCGCTTTTGGTCATCCGGCATCATATCGAGTATGCTCCCGATATCAAGATGCTAGAGCAAAATTTGTCCCAAACACAACTTCCCCGGCGCGCCTTAGTTCCCAACTTCGTCAAGCCCCGAGTATCATTTGCACAAGCCGCTAGAGGCCCAGCGGGAAACGCTGTAAATATTGTAGGTGGCAATAATGAGCTGCTTCTCAAAATTTATCAGCAACTTAATACTTTATCGGTGTGAGTCAATAACCAAGATACGAATATTAATTGTTTTTTCGACGTTTAGGGCTTACTAATGCCTCAAAATAAGTTGTCATCCAGTCAAATCCCCATGGATAGGATTCGTCTCATCTCGATCAACATCAACTCCATTGTTACTTTACATCAATGTGATTATTGCCTTGCATTCATTGTTAAGCAAAAGCCTAACATCATACTTCTCACTGAAACCCAACTCAATTCATGGCACCCCATGACATTCAAGGATTTTGAATTCGTAAGAAACGGTAGAATAATAGGTGATGGCAGAAGGTGGCACCGGAATATTGGCGAGAAGACCCCATTATTTTCAAAATATCGAAAAAGTCGAATTCAAAAGCTTTGAATCTCTTGAAAAGTCGGTTGCCAAAATCTCACCGCCAGGTGAGGATAACCTCTTCGTTATCTCTGTCTATGCAACTGGTCGAAATGTTTTCAGGCGCAAGGAGGAGCTCAGTTCCTTGTTTGAAATACTCGAATTGCATAGGCTGCATATTTATTATATTCTTGTCGGTGACTTGAACGCCACCAATAAGTCAAGAGTTGTATTACTGAAATCGTGGATAACAGAGAACCAAATCGAATACAGCTGCAATCTATATGGGTCGGAGTTTCCAACATACCCTAAGACAAATTCATATTTGGACCTCTGCATTGCTGACGGAAGACTTGAATTCAGCTTTAACAGTCTTCAACGGAAACTGCAGGTACTTACTTACGATAGCGACTACAACGTAATCGTAATGGAACTCAATCACCAAAGGGATGATCTCTTCCTCATTCCAGTTCAACATGAAAATTATTGGTTAAATTTCAAAAAAACAGTCTGGGGAAAATTTAAAAAGAAGTTTTATCGAGAGCAACAGAAGCAATGTCTTCCTTCTGATGATGGCAACGCTTACTCAATGGTTCCTAATGACAGGAATCTTGCTAACGATGAAATAGATCTCCGTTTGTCAAAGTTAGAGAAGCTGAAAAGCCTTCGTCTCACACGCGACAACAATATTTAGGAGCGAGTTTTGGACTACAACCATCCCTAGTTGGCTCTGTTGAAATTACACCTGAAGAATGTCCGGAAATTATCCGTTCATACTTCAGGAGTGAGGTCAACACTCAATGGGCGGGAACTTAGAGGGGTATCAGCACACAGGACCCAGATGGCGTTTTCGCGAAGGTGAATAGCATATCCGTAAGGAGTCTTCAGCGAAGTTATCGAATCTTGAAGTCGCTAGTGACGAGATAAATCTTCTCGATAGAGCTAGTAACCAAATAGATAGTACGATTCCGCAGAGAAATGGAAACACGATTCTAAGTGAGGCATTATATAAACCTACCGTGATTGGAGCTCATTTTGAATTGATTCATCTACCAAACCTCGAGGGTGGGAATGAAATATCTTCAGAGGTCGTTGAAGCAAAAGTTTCCGACTTTAAATCAAGCCTGAACGGTCAACGAATTCTTCATTTCAATGAAACAATAACATCTGACCTCATAACGAGCTTGAATCTAATTGATTCTTTTATCAGCTATTAAGACTTGTGTCTCATATTTGGCAGGATTAACAACATGAAATCATGTAGTACTGATGGTATTCCAAATGTAGTTCTCCGAAATTTGCCTGAGGCTTCCATTGCGAATTATTGCACATTGTTCAACAACATGTAGGGCAATTCATATTTCCCAAATGAGTGGCAAAAGGCTAAGGTATATCAAATCTTGAAAAAAGGAAAATAATCCTCATGCCCTTAAAGCTATCACCCAATCAGCTTGCTGCCTGATATCAGCAATGTGTTTGAAGTGATACCCCACAAAGGATTGAAAGCCCACATTGAGGAAAATGAGTTGATGCTAAATTGCCAATTTGGTTTTCAAACCAGGCATTCGACCATCCATGCGATAACGAAAGTAACCTCAGACATCTGTTGGAAAACATACAACAGAGAATGTGTGATATGGAAAAAGCCTTCGATACGGTGTGGTTAGATGCACTCGTTTATAAACTCCTTCAGGACAGTTTCTTCAGGCACCTTGTCACCATGATGTGCAATATGTTATACGGGAAATCATTTGTTGTAACTGATGGAAATCTGACGACGATTTGCGAATACAAGGTCTTGAATGGTCTACAGCAGGGAAAAGTTACTGCGCCTTTGCTTTTCTCAATCTTCATTCGCAAGCTTGTGAACGGCTTTGATTTTAACGTCTCGCCAACGCGGTCAGGGGGAATGCTATTCAGTAGGAATACCCTTGGAGGCCAGCATTCTTTGGGGAGCGCCGCCCCCACGAACCCGAGGGGCACTGTGAGGTTCCCTCCTGCGTGAACAGGTAACGACCCTGATTGGATCTGGACTACGCTTTCGACAACGAACTGGATTTCATGCTTTGGCCTGGCGGATATGATGGTTTGGACCTAGTTGCTTTGCATGGTTGCGCCGAGATGACACTCGTGTGTGAACGGCTTCAATTCAACTATCATACCGTCTCCGCCCCGTTAAAACATTGGCAGGCCTCGGAATACGTTCGAAGTTCGCACCATTGCGTTGAAAAAGAAATAAAAATAATAACGACGACGCAACCAGCAGTTGCAGCCACGATGTTCACAGTATATCGAGAGCGGTACTAACGATGATCAAAACGACGATTAATAGTATAATAGTGAAGACGGACGAAAAACGGAGATTAGCAGACAGTCTGGTTCAGACTAAGATTCCTGCAGCGTTTGGGCGTTGCAAAAAAATGACGTGAACGCCAGAGCATCCCATAAAGCAAAAGCGGGAAACTCTGCTGGACGCGCCGGGTGTTCGAGCGGTGGAAGAAAATATAAAGAGCATCGAGAATTCGATGGTGACTGCTGCGCTCGTTACCGAAGCGACCGATGCAAGGTTTTTAAATCCCGACATAATAAAGAATCACCCTTAAGCCAGCGAATAGATAACGGCAGGAAAAGAAACAATAGGCCAGGCAAATTAAGCGATATTGTGTAATTGCACCGCCAACGTCGAAAATGTGGGTGAAATACTGCATTCGGAAACGGAAAACGATAAACTCTCCCAGGGATGGTCGCAAAGTACAACTGCCGCCCAGCGACATGTAGAAAAAGGCTATTCCGCGAAGGGGGAGATGTTCTGAAAAGAATAAAATCTGCATGCGACTCCCCAAAAATCAGCAAAGCGGTAAAGATTGGGCTCCTTGAACTAGAGGAGCTCCTAGACCGCATAGGGCATTATCGGAGGAGCTGGTTAAAGGCCGAAGACGAGCAGATGGCTTCAGAAGCGCTGGGGGCAAAATCTAACGGCCACAAACAGATAGGTCCACCATTAGAAGTCAATCAAAGAATGGCGTCTAGCCCAATCGAAGGAGATCGGGATAAAAGAAGGAAGGAAGAGGCACTTGATGGGCAAGGAGCATCAGATCAGGGTTCCAGGCAGTGCTTACAAACGCAGTGAAGAAAGCCGCAAAGAAACTCCTTCCAAAAGTACTAGAAAGTAAACTTCACACGGACGCCTAACAAAAAAAAGACCTAGTGCAAAACAGGAGAGACAGAAGTCGCACCTAAGACCCCGGCAGTAGGCACTGCTCGTAGAAGCCCAAGATGGCCGATCCTACGCGGAGGTTCTGCGGGATATCAGGGAAAAAGTAAGGCCGGGAGATACCAACACTACCGTTAAAGCAGTACGACTAACACGGTCGGGCCACATACTGGTCGAATTTGGAGCAGAGGTTGACAATAACGCAGTGAAGAAAGTCCTCGGCAAAAGCGCAACTATAGCCTCGCCTGAGCCGATGGCAACAATCGAAATAAGAGACATTGACTGCGTCACGGATCTGGCCAAGATATAAGAGGCTATCAAAAGGGAGTTTCCTAGCGTGGGAAGGATCAAAGCGAGACTGATATAAAAAAAAACAAAAGGGGACAACGCATTGCGATAGTTGACTTGACCCTAAAGGACCCCGAACAATGGCAAAGTACAAATAGGGTGGGTTGTCTGTAGGACACGGCAAAGAGCAACGCCTCTTCAATGTTTCAAATGCCTTGGTTATGGTCACACCACAGAAGTATGCAAAGACCCGCTAGGAGTTCCCTATGTTACAAATGCGGTGAAATGGGACATAAAAGAACAGATTCTACGAAGGAGGCACACTGTATTCTTTGCAAGGATGCTGATCCAAGACCTGATGTTGAACACATTTAGGGATCAGGAAAATGCCGGGTGTTTCAAAAAGGCAAAATTAAAACTTCGATGACTCGCATCGCCCAGCTAAACCTACACCGCAATCTAACTGCCCAAAATCTGCTTGAGCTAATTGCGAGGGACATAAAAGCCGACTTTTTTTTGCTGAGTGAGCAACACCACGATAAAGTCCTGCATCGTGGTATTCTGATGAAACTGGTACTGCCGCTATCTGGGTTCGAAATAGTGATTTCCAGGCGGAGAGTTGTGGACAGGGGATGGTTTTGTGTGGGTTCAGTGCTCAGGGACCACCTTCTTTAGTGTGTACCTAACACCGAACGACTCGATCTCATCTTTCCAAGCCAAGCTTAATGCTTTGGAGGGCGTTGTCTTGAACGCAGAGGGCATCGTGCCTGATGGGGAAGGCTTCAGCACGAAAGCAATCAAATGGGGTATGGCTTAAATAGATCCTCGGGGAAAACGAATCCTAGAGATAGCGGCCAGGACGGTGCTCGTAGTATTAAATACGCCCAATTACCGTCGTATTGGCTTTAAAGGAACCATACCGGACAGGACATTCGCCTCAGAGTCCTTAGTACGGAGGAAACACAACTGGAAAGTATTAGAGGACTACTCAGCTAGTGATCATCAGTGCATTCTACTTGAGATAAGGGATGCTGTCTCCCGACGTCCGTGCTCTGGGCTTTCTACAATTGGATGAATTATCAGAAGGATGGACGACGAGAGGTTCATCGAGGTTCTCACAGCAGGTGGACCGCTGCTGGGAGATCCAGAGGTGGCGGAAGAACGGGCAGCTCAAGACGTGGTGAACTCAACTATGATCATCATCACGACTGCTTGCAATGGTTCTATGTCCTGTCAAAAACCCTGGCACGACAAGCCCCCAGTGTACTGGTGATCAACTAAAATTGCTGTAAAACGAAGGGAGTGTCACAAGCTTCGGCGTGAGGCTCAACGGGCGCGGAACGTTGACGAGGCAAGCAACTGCGCAGCAGCGTATAAGTATGCCAGGAAATATCTTCGCAAATTGATCAACACTAGCAAGGCTCGCTGTTGGCAAGAGCTAGTGGAGAATGTGTACAAGGATCCATGGGGCAAGCCAGTTATGCGGAAGCTTGCTGCTCTACGGACACCTTGTATACATGATGCGGAAAAGATGTACGAGATAGTGCGGGCACTCTTTCCCGCCCATCCCGTTCGTGTTAATGCTGTCCATGGTGAAACAGCAGTGGAGTGTCCACTCGTCACACAGCTGGAACTGGAGGAGGCAATCTCCTCATTGAAAGCGAGGAAGGCTCCAGGTTCAGATGGTGTTCCGGCTGAGGTGTTGCGGCTCGTCTATCACCATTGTCCTGACTTGCTGCTCAGCACATTCAACGCTTGCCTACGAGACGGGGTTTTCCCGGTACGATGGAAGGTGGCGAGGCTCGTACTGATTAGCAAGGGGAAGGGAAATCCCGAATCGCCGTCGGCATATCGCCCGTTATGCAAGCTAGACACGGGTAGGAATGTGCTAGAGAAACTCATCAAGGGAAGACTGACTGACGCGATTCGTGCTGCTGGGGACCTATCTCCTCGGTGGTACGGCTTTAGAGCAGGACATTCTACCATTGACGTGATTGCAGAGGTGGTGAATGCGGTCCAAAAGACAGAGGCATATAGCTCCATCAAGCGACGGATCGTCCTGTTGGTGACACTCGACGTTAGTAATGCCTTCAACTCCGCTAGATGGGTGGATATTCTAGATACGTTGGAAAACCCTTTTCAAGCTCTAGAATATGTAATGCGGCTTTTGGGGAGCTACCTAAAGGACCGAAACCTGCTCTACGACACGACACAGGGCCAAAGAAGGATGGAAATTACATCGAACGTTGCCCAGGGATCTATCCTAAGCCCAGACGTGTGGAACGGGTCTCACAACGGGCTACTGAGACTCGAGATGCCAGATGAGTCGGGCTTGGTTGGTTATGCGGATGATGATGCGGCTCTGGTCACTGGATGCACGGTTGAACAGGCGCAACTTAGACTAGGTATGCTAATGCGCCAAGTAAGAGACTGGATGACTGCTCGTGGATTTAGTTTAGCACTGGAGAAAACCGAAGTGGTCATCTTGACAAAAAAGAGAATCTCTAGAGTAAGGATTATCATTATTGGAGATATGCGGATCGATTCAAAGCAATCGGTGAAGTACCTGGGGCTACCGATCGACTCGAAGATGATTTTCTCTGAGCGAATCAGGGCAACCGTTGAGAAGGGTGCTTCAGGAGTATCAGCTCTGAGTCGACTTATGGCCAACGTTGGGGGACCCAGCCCATCAAGAAGACGCCTCTTGATGAATGCTGTAGGGTCAGTGCTACTGTACGGATCAGAGGTATGGGGCGACGCTCTCAGTAAGGAGGTTTACCGAAAACGCCTGGCAAAGGTACAGAGAAGAGGAGCGCTGAGAATTGCATCTTCGTATCCGACAGTCTCTGATCTGGCGGTGAAAGTCATTGCAGACGTGAAACCCGTCCACCTCCTTGCTAGAGAGCGCCCCCAGGGAGATGGTTGTCCGCAAGAAGAGAGCGCGCTCACTCAACGATTGGCAGCAGTCTTGGGTGAATTGCACGAAGGGAAGGTGGGCTGGGTGCCTCATTCCAGATGTGAGACCATGGCTAAATCGAAGGCATGGTGAGACTGACTTTTAGCTGACCCAGCTTTTGAGCGGATATGGGTGTTTTCAATCTTACCTGCACAAGATCGGTAAGTCACGGTCTCCCGATTGTCGGTTTTGCCCAGGAGAGGAAGGCAATGCCTGCCCCACAATTTTAAGCGTGTATAAAATGGGACAGGCTGCGAAGGGGCTCTCTACAGGGATACGGAAGAGCTCACCCCGGATAAAACAGTCGCGGTGATGCTCGAATCGGTTGACAAATGGAACCAGGTGGCACATTATGTTCGGGCAGTCCTAGAAGATAAAAGGGACTTACAGCATCCGAAGGCGTTGGGGCTGGGCATTACTTGTCGTGCACTTCCTCTTCCCAAACACAAAAGAAAAAAGTGCAAGTTGTAGCATGGAAGTAACGACCACGTGGCATTTTGGCTTTCGTGGTTGAGTCCACAGTTTCTTGCATCCAAGTGCCATTTCTGTTGTCGAAATGAAGGATATCGTTTAGTAGGCTACTGAAGATGGAGTATTTACAAACATCCATGATGAACCTCATTTAATTCCTCGATTACCTAGTCGTGTAGAATGATGCTCATGCAGTTGCTGCTAACGTCGTATATGATGTGACGTACGAATTGGAAGCAACCTAGCTCTATTTTTCACATAATTTCTTTATGTTTTAACTAATAAAGCTGCAGATTAAGGATACAATTACTTTCTTGAATTTTAGTTTTTCAATTTCAAAAAAAGAACATGGTCGACCGCTCCTCAGGCATATCTCAGTTAAAATATGAGAAAATTCCATATGGTAGTGTTCGGAACAAGCTCATCTAATTAACCCTGAAGTTCACCCGCACTTTTGCAAAGACTTGTTTGTGAATTGAAGCTGTCCTTTACTTGTTTAATAGAAATATATGCCGATTTGACTTTATATGGGATCATGTTTTCCTTTATCTGTTGGATCTTGCTATTGATAGACAGTCGGTTTTTCTTCGGCATAAATTTTTGGCTTGCCATCGGAGGGTTCTTCTTTTGCCCAGTTTGGTCGGTAGACGTATTTTTTATACGACTAGTTCCAGCTTTATATTCTCCTTCATACCAGTCGTTCCTGCTTTTCTTTGGTCGATGCCCCAATAGCTCTTCAGCTGCTTCTGTTGAGGTATCTCTTACTATCTTCAACATGGTTTGAATATCATCACTATTTTCTGCTGTCTGTGGGATATGTCGATGTGATTTTCCAGCTGTGACATGCACTTGGACGTTACTGAGCTTAACCTTACCCTTATAAGATAGTGGCCTGAATGGCAAGTAACGCCGCAGAACAAGCATGTGTTGAGAACGTTAGTGGCCGCTCGTTTTTGTATGAGAACATGACCGGTCTGGTTGTCTGGGTATGTCCACATTTTCTTACACTTTTTTTATTCGTCGTAATAGTCGTTGCTGTTTATTTAATACGATCCGAGGATATTGTCTAAGTTCCATGACAAGTGAATAGCAAGTTGAGCGATGTCGGCACTTCTATTTAGTAGTTTTTTGGTCACCGATGAGTGGTACTTTATTTTCCACATACCCGCCGGCTAGGGCACCCTCTATCTGCCACTTGAAGACGCGACCGATGGGAGACTGAAACTCCCCGGAGAATGCTATATACAGAAATAAATTCCTTAGCTTTGGATTTTAATAATTTATAAAGATTTTTTCAACTGAACCTTATTGGTATATTACATATAAACTTTGTTTTTGGGGCATTTATTGAGGTTATCAAAAATATTTAAACTATTTATATTTCAATACAAACAACTTATTCCAATAGATATTGCTTACGCTGCAAAGCAATTTTTATGCGAATGAAACCTACCGATGACGCCGATATTTAACAGCTGAAAAAGGTTTGGGCAGCTTTGTACCGGATGACGATAAAATGTTTAAGGGCTGTCTAGAGATCTCACTCAAGAGGAAATGTTTAACTTTCACGCCAGGTAGATGGTGCATATAGATTTCAACAAAAAGTGCGACTTCGTGAAAATTAATCGAATTATAGTTAGCACGCCACAAGGGACACGGGATGCTACAGAATACTAGTGAACGAAGAATTCCCAGACGGATTGTAATAGAACACAGCAAAGCACTGCAGCATGGGAAAATACGATTTCTCATCAACATTTTGGTTTTCACATGAAAACTGCTAGACATGGCGTCAGCATTTTTATCTAATAAAAAACTGTCAGAAAAAAAAATGAAAACCGACTTCAGAATGCCCTAAAAAGGATGAAATAAATTTTATAGAAGCGGTGCCATATCATTTTTCCCCATTTTTTTGTGATGGTGTTGATGTTAGACGTATTTATGTTGAAATGGGGAAATTCATTTGGCACCGCTTCAATAACATTTATTTCATCTTTTTTAGGGCATTCCGAAGTCGGTTTTCTTTTTTTTTTCTAAAAGTTTTTTATTTCACCCTTTTTAGTGGCAAATTTGTTCATTTCAAACCATTCAAAACTCAGTTTCTTGAATACATTGTATCATGTTCTCGTATATTAAAATATAATTTTTTACTGCAATGCAAAAACCACTACGGCGAAAATCTGCAGCGTTCATAGGAATCGAATTTAACTCTGGTACATTTAATCCATGATCTCATCAACGTCTACCTTGATTTTAGATTTCATAATAATCCAATATGAATTGTAGCTTTGAGAAATGATCGAATTTTGAACATCGCCTAGCCGCCATTTTTATATTCTGACCTGACCCTGAAGTGCTTTTTTATCGTTCAACTTTTTTCGACCTTTCAGTTCGACTTTGGATTTTTTATTGGAGCTTTATCACACAATTGAATAAATCTTTGTACTAGTTTTGGTACAAACTGGAGCTATAATTTGGCCAGAACAGAAATATTGCTGAAAATCGAAGCAAAAGCACACACACACACACACACACACACACACATATATATATATATATATATATATATATATATATATATATATATATATATATATATATATATATATATATATATATATATATATATATATATATGTATATTATATCTATATATATATACACATATGTATATATATATATATATATATATATATATATATATATATATATATATCTATATATATATACATATATGTATATATAAATATATATATTAAATACCTATATATATATATATATATATATATCTATATATATATATATATATATATATATATATTCACACATCTTACGCTCATATATATATATATATATATATATATATATATATATATATATATATATATATACATATATATATACATATATGTGTGTGTATATATATTTATATATATATATATATATATATATATATATATATATATATCTCTATATCTATACTTATGTATATATATATATATATATATATATCTATATATTTATATATGTATATATACATATATATATATATATATATATATATATATATATATATATATATGTATACATATATACATATATATATATATATATATATATATATATATATATATCGATACATATATATATATATATATATATATATATATATATACTATATATATATATATGTATGTATATATGTATGTATATATAAATGTATATATATATATATATATATATATATATATATATATAAATATATATATATATATATATATATATATATGTATATATGTATGTATATATAAATGTATATATATATATATATATATATATATATATATATATATATATATATATATATACATATATATATATATAATATATAGATATATGTATTTATACATGTAAGTAAACAAAAAATTCACTCCGCAATCAATCTCATGAAATTTACTTAAAAATATCCTTCTTTACCGCATCCTTCGTTCACGTTTATTCGCCCTCGCCCTCGTTTTGAGTTAGCTATGGCACCTAATTTTCATGAAAGTTTCAAGAAAATCATACCATATAGTTCAATGAAAACACGGCTATGCATTTTCATGTTCATCTGTACAGTTATGATCAATTATTCTCGCAGGCTTTTAGTATGGAAATCACTAATTTTAGATTTCTGGGCACATGTTGTAATGTACTCGTACATATAATATTAACTGGAGAGTAACGAGTCGACTACAATTTGAAATCACTCAATCCTTATTATTTCTTCGGGGAATTTTATAATCCTATATGTAACTTTTACGTCTAAGGATGTAAGAAGGATCCTATACCAAGCTCATTGGCAAGCAAAAGTGAATGCGGAAAAGAAATAGATCCTGAAAGGTTCCCTTTAACTATTATTGAATTGTATTTATGCCACATTTAGAATCAATTTATTGGTTATTTCCGGTAGAAATCATGGACTAAAATGTACCGTTTATGCAGAAAATTAACGATACTGAACATTTTTATCATCCGTCACCAAAGGACTCGCTATCTCCAACAAATCCTTGCAGAGTGTCAACTAATTGGCACTTTTCGTACGAAATATCAATTTCTCGACATCAATGTATCATATTTAACTGTTAATATCTACAGAGTCCTTGGAAGGATTTCAATTGTGTTCCGATACATTTTAGATCAATATGTTGTCCTTCATTTGAAACCTCTACAATCAAAATCCTTACGCGCGCCGATCGGTTATGCTGAAAAATCCAGGTGAAAGTAGGATTTTTTTTAGTTTTAACGGTAAAAGTCCTTTACCGTTGCTTGAATTTCTTATCCTTTAAACGGGACCTAACTGGAAGAAAGACGTATCATTTGCCAAAAACAGGACTCTTCTATCTATCTCCGTTTAAAAGTTATGCGTGAACATACAAAAAAAAAAGCAAAAAAAAAATATACGCGATGAATTGATAACCTTCTTTCTTTTGGAAGTCGGTTAAAAATGATTTGGAGATAGAATGTAATTTAGTGTTTAAGTAGATTTTGTAAATGTTGCCAGGCTTTGCCTGAAAATAAATATTTTTTTAAACGAACTTATCATTCGTTTATTAACTTACTATGGTCATTCGTTTGAATCACGAGGAAAGGTCGGTATCAATGACAAAGTTTTGAAAAAATTTCGAAAATTGATAAGTCGATTATAGTTGGTGTCTGAAACCCCTACGTAAATACTTATGAAGAGGATTGTAATTAATTTTTGAATGCAAAACAAAGCACTTCATAATACATAAGCGATTACAATCTCTAGCTAGAATGAATGTTTAGAAATAATTGAATTCAACAGTAATCAGAAACTAACGGCGTTTGCCTATGTTTATTCAAGCTTCAATTAAAAGCAAATTCATGCTGGTTTATTTTGTAATACGAGTATACAGCACCGCTTAAAGTTTAGGGTCTATATAATAACAGGATACTATCAAGAGCTTATTTCGCATTCATAACTCGTAAAGTACTCAGCAAAGGATCATATTGCGTCAATTTTCAAAATGTTTTTCATCAAAACAATACTATTCACTATATTCTTAAGCTTTTTCTACGTCACAGTTGCTCAAGCTGGGATACTGGATGGCCGGGTGGTAAGTACGTCTCCAATTTAGAAAAAAAAGCACATAGTCGTCTGAGTCGGTTTTTCTCGATTAATTTAACCTTTTTTTCATAGGAACCCCTGACTCAACAGGAAAATGAGGCAATTCGTCAAAAAGTTTCGAAGGAATGTGGAATAGATGTTCTTATAAAAGGTATCAAGAAATATTTTTGTATGTTCTGTTAATAACCAGAAATCAATTCGCAGAGGGTGACACCAATTCTAAAAATAAAGATCAAGTTGCATATGAAAAATGGCTTCGCAGATCCAAATGCGCAGTGGCTTGTGCCTTTGAAAAGCTTGGAGTAGTAAGTTCGTTCTGTGACGCTTTTCTTTCCAGAGGATCAATCCGAGCATTCTTCTTTTATTGTAGACCATTGACGACAAGCAAATAAACAAGAAAGCAATCAACTTTCTACCCGAGCTAAATCTGGGTGATAGTCGTTATGTATCGAAGTGCCCTAATGAACCACTGTATGAAAAATGCTCCCATATCAAGGACCCAGACAGGTAAATTTTATTTAAATTTTAAGGAATAAAATTCAAAATTCATCAAAACTTTACGATAGGTGTGAATATGCGGGGAAAGTATTTCAATGTGTCCTGCGAGCATGTCATGAGGCCGATAATCAAGAAAGGCCCAGAAGCTATTGATGAAATTTCTTTACGTTTTTAACAAAAAATGGATGTTAATAAGCAATCGGCTAGAAATCGCAATTAATAAGAAATTATTCAAACTGCAAAATTAAATTTAAACTTTCAAAACTAAACTAAAGGAATAGTATTTTATCGTTATTAATACTAAACAAGACTAAAACCAAAAGCTCTGTAAGGTTTCTCAATCTAAACGTAGTCTATCGAACGATCCAAGAGGTGAGTTTTCAATAGCGTTGCAAATTTTGCAGGTTTATTTTTTTTTTAGATTTTAGACTTTGGATTTGGAAAATTTAAATGGATATGAACAAAATGCGAATTGCCTGATTTGTACTGATTTGTTGAGAATTAGCCTACTTTGTTCAAAATCTGTTTAGGGTTCAAACACAAACAAGTTGGGTAGACAGACCTATGCTCATGTCAGAAGGGTTTTGTACTCAACTTACAAAATGCCGTAACCAGCAACGAATAAAATTAAGAAACACGTCATGTTCGAGGATCATACTATTATTAACTAAGTTGGAAGAATTTTTTAATTCTGAGGTATTTGTTAAAATTGTACCCATAAATATCTCGCTTGATAACTTTTTCAGATTTTTTTAGATCACGGGTGTCCATTCGCGAGGGAGAAAACACATTTTTCATGTATTCCCCCCCCCCCCCCCCCCTCTGTGCCTACTGAAGCAAAAACTGTCAGTTTAAGAACTGTTTTGAAAAGCTCTCATAGAGAACTTTCATTTGATACTCATATTGGCTACGTTTCATGAAATTTTTTTTCAGGGGCCACTCCTCTGTACTGTAAGCATCGATTCATGTCCTATTTTTTCGAATCCTAGAATGGCTACAAAACCCTTTTGCTAGGAGCTCTCTCCTGCCTCTTTGACTTGTTTCAATTGTATGTAGTCATCCTCATGATATCTATCATTCCTGAAACTTTCATGCAAATCCTAGCAAAGCTGTAGTGTCGAAGTCGGTAAAAAGCGCATATGGCTCCATAGCCATATGTTTCCATAGTAATGCAGGGCATATTGTTCCATAGTAATACAGGAAAATTCAAATCGCTATAACTTCGTTAAATACAGATCGATCTTTATGAAACTTATAAATAGTCATCTGTGTGCTAAATTTTATTGAATTTAAGGGTACCGTCTAGATTTTATTTAAGAAAACATAAAATCGATAAATCATACTATTACTAACAAATTTGAGTGAATTTCGACTTCTCACGTATTTGTTGTTGTTGTACTCATTAAGGCCTACATCCATGATTTTTTTCAGGTTTTTCGGATGGAAGGTGTCCAATCGCGAGGGGGGGGGTACGCGAAAAGTTCGTACATTTCCCCTTCCCCTGCCCCCCTCGGTACTCATAAGGCAATTTTAAGACCTGTTTTCAAAAGATGACACCCTACTCGACTACCATTGGTGAAAATTCTTTTTTGAGGGGTCAACTCCCTATATGGGGAGACCCCCCTTAAACCCCTTCGAAAAATTTTTTCACCCTTGAACTTTCAAGAGGTCACCACTTCTGACCTTTCCACAAAGTTTCATGGCTGTAGCCTCTATAGTTTCGAAGAAAAAGTGCTGTGACATACAGACGGACGGACGGACGGACGGACAGACGGACAGACGGACACAGGTCGTGATTGCAATAGGGTTTTGTATTTTAGTACAAAACCCTAAAAAAGGAATTGTTCGAATAAAAGAATGAAATTTAGATTTTGAATAACATCTTTATTCACCGACGGTTCGATTTCAAGTCCAAGCAGAATAAAAATGTAAAGTACAATACGTCATTAGAATGTAATCTTTGCACAAGCAAAGCAGCAAACATCACAAACTTCCTCGGCACAACAACAAATACAATCCAACATTCTGAATTGCAACCGTCTGATCGTTAATGCCTAACGGATGGCAAAATATCCAAAAACGTTTAAATGCGAATTGTGTTACCTAGAATGTAATGTTGTTGCTATCGTTATTGGTTGTACAGCAATGTGGGGCTCGATGGGGTAATATTGGATAATAGTTTGTAGACGTGTTTTTAATTCGCTCGTGTCAAGCATTTTTATAAATTAAAATAATTTTTAAAAACGTCAGTTAGAAAGTAATTTTAGAAAGAAACTTATTACAAGGTCGAACTATTCAAACAATTTATCGAGTATCTGGATTTTACCTGCGAGAAAGTTTCAAAAAAGAAGAAAAGTTTTTTTTCACGGGGGGGATGGAGGAGCCCGGCAGGCATTTACAAAATTACAAATGATAAAATCATGAAGCGGAAAAATGAGCAAGACAACTGTGAGCATGGAAAGCATATTACGCTCTCAAGCGAAGATTATGAAAAAGTAACCAGGGAAAACGCAAGGGTTACGAAACAAAACGACGAGTTGAAACTCCGTATACAAAGTTTGGAGGATATGGTCTGGACGTTATCGAATGGGATCAAACCAAAAGTGAAGCCACAGAAAACGTCCGGCAAAGAAGAACCGAGATTTACTAAGAAGAATGAGAAAAAGGAAACAACAACAAGCAAGACCAACGAGAAAGCAGTACCGACACAAAAGACTCAAACATATAAAACAAAATCGCAAGACGCGAGCAAGCCATCAATCCATGATGCTAAAAATATCCTGAGCGCAGGAGGAGCGAACGATAGCGCCAATTATTATGCGGTGCTGTCTGCAATGAACGAAGAAATGGACATCGAGATGGAGAGCAACAATAGCATGGGTAATATTGGTAGTAGCAATAATTTCATTCAATATTTAAAATTAAAAAATAAGGAAAAGGAGAAGAAGCAAACCGGTGTGTCTACTGGTTCTCCTAATAAAATTAATAAGGTAAATGAGAAAGTTCCTCCAATTAACGTTTTTGAGCAGCGTGGAGGAGATATGGTTCGGTTATTGGTAGCCGAACATAAAATCGATAACTTTGAAGTTAAGAAAGTGACCGCTGATAAGCTCACGATCAAATAAAGACACTGGCTGATCTCAAACTGGCGAAAAGTGCTCTTAATAGTGTCAAGGCTGCCCCGCTTCACATATACGCCAAAGGTGGAAAAAATCAGACCTTCCTGTTGAAGGCCTAGGACTGTAGGGAGGATACAGTTGATCTCCTTGAAATGTTGCAAGAAGCAGCACCAGCTGTTAAGTTCAACTGTGTGAAAAGTTTTGCTACAAGGAGATCAACTGTCGAAGGTAAAATATTACCATTTTATTTGGTCCAGATTTCCAATGACAGCAGTCCGAGTGCCCTCCAACAGGTAAGGTACTTTAACTCCAACAAACTGAGGTCAACCAGTGTTACAGGTGTCAAAGATTCGGGCATTCGGCTGCCAATTGTGCAATGCACTATCGCTGTGTTAAGTGCAAAGATATTCACGCCCCGGTGTATGCAAATTGGCTCAGATGGAGCCAAAAGAAAAATTGTATTGTGTTAACTGCGGTATATTTGGTCATCCAGCATCATATCGAGGCTGCCCTCGGTATCAAGATGCAAGAGTTAAATTTTCCCCAAAACAAACCAATGTAAATCACAATTTGTTACCTCCCAACCGTCAAACCCGGGATATCATTTGCACTTGCTGCCAGAGGACCAGCAGACAACAATTTAAATAAAATAAATAATGCAAGTGGCAATAATGAGCTGCTTCTCAAAATCTACCAGCAACTTGAATCTCTTTCAGATAGAATTAATAAACAAAAACAAAAAATCAATTTCGTTTTTCAACGTTTAGGCCACCATGCTTTAAAATAGTTTGTCATCCAGTCACATTCCCATGCATAGGATTCGTCTCATCTCGATCAACGTCAACTCCATTGTTACTTTACATCGTCGCGATTATCTGCTTGAATTCACTGTTAAGAAAAAGCCTGACATCACCCTTCTCACTGAAACCTACCTCAATTCATGGCACTCCATGACATTCAAGGAAGGAATTCGTAAGAAACGATAGGGTAATAGGTGATGGGGGAGGTGGCACCGGGATATTGGTTTGATGACCCTATTGTTTCCAAAGTATTGAAAAAGTCGAATTCAAAAGCATTGAATCTCTTGAAGTGTCCGTTATCAAAATTTCACTGCCACGTGGGGCTCACCTCTTCGTTATCTCTGTCTATGCAACTGGTGGAACTGTTCTCAAGCTCAAGGAGGAGCTCAATTCCTTGTTTGAAACACTCAAATTGAACAGGCTTCATAATTATTGTATTCTTGCTGGTAACCTGAACGCCAAGCATACATCATGGCTGAACGCTACCAATAATCCAAGAGATGTATTCCTGGAATCGTGGATAACAGGGAACCAAATTGAATACAGGTGCAATCTATATGGGCCGGAGTTCCCAACATACCCTAGGACAAATTCATATTTGGACCTCTGCATTGCTGACGCAAGACTTGAATTCAGCTTTAATAGTCCTCAACGGAAGCTGCAGGTGCTTCCTTACGATAGCGACCATAACGCAATCGTAATGGAAATCAATCATCACAGGGATGATTTCTTCCTCATTCCAGTTCAACATGAAAACCATCGGTTGAATTTCAAAAAAATAGACTGGGGAAAGTTTCAAAAGAAGTTTAATCGGGAGTACCAGAAGCAATGTCCCCCTTCCGATGGTGGCAACTCTTGCTCAATGGTTCCTAATGACAGGAATCTAACTAACGATGAAATAGATGTCTATTTGTCGAAGTTAGAAAAGCTGACGTTGGAAACGATTGAGAAAGTCGTTCCCAAGATTAAACATCGAAACAATATGGAAGGATATGAAACACCAACTATCGCAAGGTTGAAACGATTGAAAAGCCTTCTTCTCTCACTCGTCAATAATATTTATCGACGATTTTTGGACTATAACCATCCCTCGTTGGCTTTGTTGAAATCACACCTGATGATTGTCCGGAACTTAATCCGGTCATACTTCAGGAGTGAGGTCACCAATCAATGGGCGGAAAAATTGAGGGGTAGTAGCTCACAGGACCCAGACGGCGTGTTAGCGAAAGTGAATAGCATATTCCGCAAGAAGTCTCGAGTGAAGGTATCGAATCTTGAAGTCACTAGTGATGAGATAAATCTTCTCGATAGGGCTGGTATCGAAATTGATAGTACGACTCTAGATAGAAATGGAAACAGGATCATTTGTGGAGGATTGGGAATGAAATATTTTCAGAGATCGTTGAAGCAAAAGTTTCCGACTTCAAATCAAGCCTGAACGGCCAATCAATTCTTCATTTCAATGAAACATTAACATCTGACCTCATACCGAGCTTGAATCGTATTGTGTTTCATATTTCGCAAGATAAACAACAAGAAATCATGTGGTACTGATGGCATTCCAAATGTAGTTATCCGACATTTGCCTGAGGTTGCTATTAGAAATTATTGCATATTGTTCAACAACATGTTGAGCAATTCATATTGCCCAAATGAGTGGAAAAAGGATGTGGTATGTCCGATCTTGAAGAAAAGAGAAGAATCTTCATGCCCCAAAAGCTATCGCCCAATCAGCTTGCTGCCTAACATTAGCAAGGTGCTTGAAGTGATACTCAACAGAGCATTAAACGCCCACATTGAGGAATATGAGTTGATGCCGAACTGCCAATTTGGTTTTCGTGCCAGACATTCGACCACACATGCAATAACGAAAGGAACCTCAGACATCTGTTGGAAACTAAATGATAGACACTGCGTTGGAGCATGTCTCATTGATATGGAGAAAGCCTTCGATACGGTGTGGTTAGATGGACTAGTTTTTAAACTCCTTCAGGACAAGTTCCCCAGACACCTTGTCGCCATGATGTGTAATATGTTATATGGGAAATTATTTGTTGTGACTGATGGAAATCTGACAACAATGCGCGAGTTCAAGGTCTTGAATGATCTACAGCAGGGAACAGTTACTGCGCCTCTGCTCTTCTCAATCTTCATTCGCAAGCTATTGAACGGCTTTGATTTTAACGTCTCGCCAACGCGATCATTGGTAGCGTTTGCTGATGATCTGATCATCTATACGGTGGACCGAAAAGCTACAATAGTTCAGAGCAATCTCCAAAAAATGTTCAATGATGTACAGCTGTACACTGACAATTGGCGAATGAAAATCAATGCACAGAAGTGTGAAACAATCTTGTTTCGGACAACGCTGCAGGGGGTCAGTCAAGATCTGAAACGTAATTGAAAAGATTTCCACATCATGGCTGGCGAGGGTAGTCATCTCGATCAGTATCTGTACTATACTGAACATGTGAAAATCATGCTCAGTAAGGCACTTAAAGTAGTCATGGCCCTACGAAAGCTCTTTCATTCCAAATACATTGATCAAAAGCTCAAAATGATCTGTTACAAGTCCCTGGTTAGACCAGTTTTGACATATGGATGTCAGATCTGGTACAACCAGAGTGCTAGTACTATGGATAAATTAAGAGTTTTCGAAAGGAAATGTCTTCGTGCATGTACTGGTTTGTACAGAAAGCCTGAGACGGATTGGAAATATTATGTATCGAATAGAAGAATTTATCAAACTGCTGAAGTGACGAGGGTCGATATCTTCATATTGAAATTTCTACGGAATCATATCGCAAGATCTGTGACTGTGAGTGAAAACCCTTGGACTTCACAGCCGTTCCACCCTACAGACTTGCCTCGCAACTGGCTTCATTCCTCCAGAGGCATTCGTGTATTTGAACATGAATCGATATGTTTTTGATTCTGACGGCGTCCCAGATATACTCGTATATCGCATATATCGACGGGCGAACGATAAGAAGATAATATATCCTCCGAATTTGAGTTCACGAGACCAACAATTCCAATGGAGATACTCATTTGCTAGATTCGTTGAAGCTGATCGAATTGAGACGGCTGAATGACAGTGTCTAAATTATTGGTGTTTATTTTCAGTTTTGGTGTTTTTCGTTATTTAGTTTTTTGAGTTTCAGCTCATTATTGCTACATTTAGTGTTGTTATTTATTTGTGTTAAAACTTAGGTATAGGTTAGGTATATGTTATGTTTACAATATTACGTTAGAGATAAGATTAAACGCTTAGGTTAGGAACATTGTTATATAATTTTTTTAGTTTTTTAGTTAAGATAAAGTTTTTGATTGCATTTTATTAGAAATAAGTTACAACATATTAGGTGCAGGATCAAAGTTTCACTGTTGTGTTTAAATTATAAATAATTTTAGGATAGTTTTGGTTGGTTTTTTCTCATTTTTACAATTGAATTCTAAAAATATGTAATAATCTCAATTAATTGAATTTGCTATAGTTTTTTTTGATGAAATGTCTTAATGATAACGTATAAATTTAGAGAGCCAATTGGGCCATTAAGTTTTTTATTGTTATTGTTTGGAATTTGCTTTATATTCTTTTAAAATTTATAACGATTAGTATTAAATAAAGCGCTTTTGGCTTTGACTTTGACAGGTTATCCACTTATGATTTGAGAGGTGAACTGTGCTTCGGCATTTTATAATCCAAAATTGTTTCTTGAACACTGCTATCATTAGTTGTACGCCGCCATGAAGAGTTTTGTGGTGCACATCACGAATTATTAATTCTGTGAGGTAATTGTTGTGAGGTAGGATAATTCCATGTTTTTCATCGAAAGTCATGTCCGTATGGCGTAGTCTGCCTCCGACTCTATAATAACCGAGGAGCTATGGCTCTAAAAGCCAGCGCTGCCACAGGCACACAGCACAAACTCAATTTAACAATGAGTGGCCATTCGGTCGCCTTCCCCATCGCAACACTCGTTTTTTTTTAAGTTTTCATTTTTCGTATTAATAATTATGATGTCATGTGTTAATTCTTTACAGTGTAGAGTATAAATGCGAATTTCGAAATAAAAATTTAAAGAAACAATAACTTTGACTTATAGAGCATTTTCAAATATAAATTCATTTTAAATCGTTTCTCTGCATTTTTCCCACTTAATTACGCCTAATCATCATAAACGAAAATTGCTTTCAATCGATAACTTAAGCGAATCTACAAAAGACGACGTAGATTTTAAAAACAACCGAAACGAGTGTGCATTATCACCATCGCGGATCCACCCATAGATGTCACTATTAAACGAAACTTTTCGCGATTTTCCATTGCTGTTTCGTTGCTCGATGGTTCGGCCCCGCCATTTTTTGGGGAACTTGAGAAAAACACGAGGGAGTTTGCCGGCGGTCTGGATAGAACGTTATTCGGTGTTGTAGGCAAGAAGTCCTGACTGAATTGTTTTAAGTTTGTTTAGTTATTTATTATTGCAGTTGAGTTTAAATAGAAAATAGTGGTGACTCAATGATGTCGAAGGTCTTGTGAAGATTTCGAGAAAATTCGTGTTCGTTACTTCTCTAGACTGTAGGTAAATGGAGACATTTGCATAAATGCTGATACGTAGATACCAATGACGTAATTTCTGTTGATTGTCTCATACCAGTGACGCTAACGTTTGTCAAGTCTTTCGCGCCTAAATATTGCTTCCATCGGAATTTTTGGGAAATTGTGCTATTTTGTTTGGGAAAATATCTGTTCTGAGGTATAGATATTTTCGAATTCTCGATTCAATTTTACGAAGCAGCGGCAAAACAACCAAATGGAAAACGGAACTCTAAATGCCGCAATAGACAGTTTTATTGTGAAACATTATAACAGGTTAGTGAAATAGCATGGAATAATACAAGTGATTTATTTTTCCTTACCAAGGGCCAAGGATGTGTTCATATTTTAAGCTACCCCTCATTGGAGCTCCTTCATGTATTAAAAGCACATCCGGAATCAAGATACGTCGGGATAGGGAGTGTGTGTGCAATGCGAAATGTGAACTCTACTGTTATTTGTATGGCAACTTTTTGTGAGTATTGATTTCCTTCATTGTCGCATCGTTGCGAACAAATGAAAACTTAACTAGTAACTTCGAAATTTGATGGAAATTCCGGTTGCGTTTGTAGTGCGGTCAATATTTTGGTTGATAAATAATTCGAGTAGAACTTACGTTATCATTATTCGAGCACACTGCCACAGTCACCTTACCCAAACGGCATATAAAAAAGGGGTACCCTAGATATTGGAACTAGTGTTGTTCAGATCGATCAACTCCCTTCTCCCCCACAATTTTCGGTATAATCAAAACATTAAATAGGACAAGGACAGGAAAAATTCGCTTCAGGGGCATGATTAGTGACATAGAGTGGACGGTTAAGTGTCGTCTATGGCCGAACCCGTTAACAATCAATTGCTCTCGGCAGTGACGAAGGGGCATCGTAGCAACACGACCACGGCGCCAGGTTCACAAGCTTCCAGTAGCCATTCACATTACCATAGCCACCAAAATAGTAGCAAAAACACAAATCGGAAAAAAATCGCGAAGTCTACGAACAAAATCGACACATAACGAAGCTAACGCCGACTCCTTGTGTAACGTTGGCAACACAGCGACGTTGACAACAACGCCTGTTAGAAAATAGTACCAATACGAGTGGATCTATTAGATCGTATAAATCTCAATCACCAAATCCTGCATCCAAAAGATTTGAACGAAAACGGATATCGGACCAAAACTCGTTGGCAAGTTGCGAAGATTTATTGACACATTCGAGTCACAAGAGACGTCGCCAGAACCCAACCGATGATAACACTAATCGAGAACACGATAAATCTCACCAGAAGGATTCAAGTGAGAAGAAAAACAACTCGTCCAAACGTGATTGTCTAGCTTCTAGAACACGATCGCGAATATCAGTCGACTAGCAAGAACAAATCTAGCGGGAAGACGTGAAGGATTCCGGAACCTTGCGGGAGTGAGTGAACATTCCTTTGAATCAGATTCCCTGAACGAAAGTCAAATGCCAGCTTTTAGTGATTCAGTGGTGAATCCTGAGGAGGCGATAAGCATTCTATACAAGTTATACAATGTCGTATCTGTTTATTTTGCGGGACATAACAAGTTCATTAAGTTCTTGACCAATTATTAATATATTAAACTTTTAATGGCTCAAACGCAACACTACCTAAAATTAAACTAAAATTATCATTCGAAATTAAAATACTGCACACTAGTATTTAAAACAAGGCATGTGTATTAAATCATTTTCATAACGTGCAAACACTTCAAATGACGATTCAACATAAACTTAATCTAAAACTATTTGGAACTTAAAATAAAAATATCCGTGATGTGCGAAGAACAAATTATCTGTTTATCTGCGCGCGTGATAGATTTCAAAATAAGAGAGTGTGTTTACGAACTTATTGTCGCCGTGCACCTAGAGCTGACCAAAATTTCTCAATGCAATCACGGTGTTGATAGTGCAAGGATAAATACGGGTACCCAACGCCATTTGAATTGAGGACAAGCCGCAATTACTCCATGGCCTGCCGTGAGTACAGTGATTGATAACTACTCGTACACATACAATACCCAAGCCCCATTTCGATAACGATTTCAATCCGTCCGAAGAACCCGCACTGGAGCAGTACTAATTAGCTGATGCCGCGTTTGGTTCGTTTTCAAGGTTTCGGCAGCCCCCCGCTCTACTGTTCATTGTCCGGGACGAGCTGGTTAACGGAAACACGTTCGCCATTCCTGGCATTCAAAGCGCATCGGATCGACAGTTCCTCGTGTTGCAGCGTATTCAACTGGCCCCACAATCATCGAAATGGATTTTGTGTTCTGCATCCACCGCTAGCAAGGGAATTATATTCTCCTGTGTCAGGAACTGTGGTAGAGAAGAACACATCAGTTGAGGATACCCCAGGGTTGAGCAATACATCGTGTTATGAAAAAGGCTGGTTATTCAAAGTGAAGCTCAGTGAAACTTCAGACATTGATAAACTTATGGATGAGAAGAGTTACGAACAATTCTTGAAAACGGATTCACACTAGCGCCCGTTTCAAGTGATTTTATTACTGAATTTTGTATGGTATTCGCCCAAAGAACCTTTATAGTGATAGGTGAATTATTCGGCCTTAGATCATTGTCGAATTACATTATTGCTTTTAAGTTAACAAAAGTGGAAATTTACAGGATGTATCCAGCACCCATCGAGCGCCCGACGGAACATGCGGTGAGTCCTTTTTTATGTAATAAAATTCAATTCTAATATTTGTATGATATAATTATTCACAGTATATTAATTATTTTATTTAAATTTCATTTCATTCACATTTAAATTTCATTTACTATATTATTATATCCGATATACGAGTATTAAAAGTCAACGTTTGAAAGGATAATACAACAATACACCTGTGATTCAAATATTTTTGTAATATTGATTATAATAATAATGACTGAAAAAAATTCTTCCGAATGAAAACAGAAATATTAAGCAACGCGAAAATAAAAATGATGGATTAAACTTAAAATCGGCCTTTCCCTTCCGGTTTTTCTGACCGAGTATAGGACCCGGTACGGTGGCAGGCTTCCACCCCAAAATATGAGCCAGCCGCCGGGTACAAACTAATTCCTTTTTCTGTTTCAGGTGACTTTATGGGTTGAGTGGCCCAAGCAAAGTGCCTTTTTATGGCATAGAGTTATGCAATTCAATTGTATAATTCTATGACATAAATTCGTCACCGGGGTACTCCCCTTCTGATGTTCATATAATTCAAGTTGTATGAGTTTTCCACTCAGAAGAAGAATACCTGGCCACTTCAACAAGTTAACAATGGATTTATTCCGGTTGGGTGGGTATGAAGGGGCTCCACCACCACCCGGTTGCCCCTCTTTCATTTGTGGGCCCTGAATTTATTTGGGTAAAGACGAGGTCACCCCAAGTTCCCCTTTCTTTTCAGGTTTCACTTGTTCTCGTAACAAGTTATAATTCCCTCTGTGTAGTTATCTACAATTTTTGCGACTTCTGTCGCCTCTTGATCAGCAGTTCAATTCGTGAATGCGAAATATTTTTGTAGTGGGTCCTCGTGCTGGGGAAATTAACCCGTCCCACGACACCGCAATGCTAGCCTGCCATCGCATTCACGCGTCTCCAGACGAGGGCATTCTCGGCAGATACCGACACCTTCTTCTGCCGAGGCAGCAGACCATCGCTGTAGTCCTTCACGGACATTGAAACTCACTTTATTCACTACAACTCGTAAAAGGTGATCAGTATGCAAAAATGGATTAAGCTTGAAAAGTGTGCTTTATCGTGAAATGGGTTTTCCTGTTCTCAATTGAAGAATTTCCTTTTGAAAATGATGGAACTGAATTCTTTTGATCGAAAACGATAACGCATGATGAATTTCTTCGGATTTCAAGTACGATGATTCTCTCTCTTCAGCCTTCCATTTGATGTTACTGGTGAAACGAAAGCAATATGCAGTCACTCGGCACAATTCGGGCAATGATGAATTTTGGATAGAAGATCCCATTCCGTGGAGAGACCAACGTAAAGAGAGGAGATTTTTCAAATTACTAGTTCGGTGGAAGAAATATTGGTGGGGTTCGGCTACATTTGGGCTTCTGATTTAAGCCAATGAGGTCCGTCCCTCACAAAGTGCATTTTCTTAAGTCTGCTGGTGGGAGTCCTCGAGATGCTACGTCGGCAGGGTTCTCCTTCGATGGTACGTGCTTCCAAGTATTGGCACCTAACAATGCATGGATTTGAGTTACTCTGTTTGCCACACAACTTTTTCATTTTGATGGATGAGCTTTTAACCAATATATGACAATTTCCAAATCGGTCCATGTGTGAAGTGTAAAATTTTGTATTAGTACTGCCTTTATGACGGAGTTCATTAGCTTTGCAAGCATTGATGCGCCACACAGTTCTAGTCTGGACAATGAAATAGTTTTAATGGGGGCCACCTTCGTCTTTGCAGTCATTAAAGTAACCTTTCTACTGTGTCTACACTGAACGCAAACATATACCACTGCTGCATAAGCCTTCATTGAAGCACCGCAAAAGCCACGAAATTCGACGTGATGGTTTGGATTCGTATAATGAAATGAAATGAAATTGATGGAATTTCTTGTAAAGAATTATAAAAGTTCAACCACTTGTTGCTGATGTCGTCTGATATTGCTTCGTCCCAGCCATAAATCTTGCAAGAATATCTTCGCTTGGACATTTGTAGGAGCTATCCATCCTAAAGAGTCAAATAACTTTGCGATTTCGGAAAGAATTTTTCGTTTCGTTCGAGATTTGATGAGTGCTTCTATCTGAAAGGTATACGAAAAACAATCGTTTGCTGGATTCCATTGGGCACCTAGTGCCTTTACGTTGCTAGCCCCATCGATGCACAATGGTAAGACATTTTCATTGGTTTCCGCTGATGTGTTGCGTAAAACCTCAGGTGAATTCGATGACCACTTTCGCATTTGAAATCCGCCTGATTTCATGATAGCCTTGACTTGATTCGTTTTTTCTATAGCTTTCAGAATGGTGGTCGCCAGTAATTAAGTCGCCCACGTACATGTCGTTGGATATAGTTTTGGATCCGATCGGATGTCTTTCTTCTTCATCTGATGCTAGTTGCTTCAAAGTTCTGATCGCGAGGAACGGTGCACTTTTAGTTCCAAAGGTAACAGTTGAGTGTGCAGAGTCTTCTATGGGAGCGTTGGGTGTCTCACGCCAGACGATACGTTGAAAGTTTGAGTCTCTTGGGTCTATCCTGATTTGGCAATGCATTTTTTTCAGCGTCGGCCATAAGAACAATAGAATATTTTCTCCATCGAAGTAGTAACGTTGTCAAATCGTCTTGAATTGTTGGTCCTTTCATAATAATGTCATTCAATGATATTCCGCTTGATGTTTTTTGGGAGGCATTGAACACAACACGAAGCTTGGTGGTACAACTACTTTCTTTAATGACTGCGTGATGTGGGCGGTAACAAGAACCGTATGTCTCATTCCCGTGGCGTTCCAAAATAGCATGATCTTCTTCGGTAGTTTCCACTCGATACATATGTCCCAGAGTCAAGTATTCATTCAAACAAGAAGAATACTGATGCTTTAATTCAGGATGCCTCTGGAAACGAATCTCCATTTCATGGAGCGTATTAATTGCTATATCTCGTGACTTGCCCAGGTTTGTGTTTCTCCTATCATTTATGAACGGTAAACCGATTCGGTATCGACCATCAGAACACCGTTTAATGTTATCTTTGTAAAAATTTTCACATTTTTCTTCTTCTTCGGTAATGAATTTCTCAGTTGGCGCTTCCTCTAATTTCCAAAATAGTTTTACCTGACTATCGAGTTCGCATTTTATGTGGAAATTTTGAATACTAGTGGCTCGAGGGTGACCAGTCCTAGAAGTGTCCCCTGAGAAACTCCATCCAAAAATGGTTTCTTGTGCGATTGGTGTTCCTGATGGGCCCTTTCTGAAACCCGGTTGCATAATTTTTGCGTATACATCAGCCCCAATATGTAGATCGATCCTCCTTGGATGATTGAATAAAGGATCTGCCAATTTCAAGTCCTGAATATTATCCCATTGATTACAGAAGATCATTCGACTGGGGAGGAGATTTATCAATGTTTTAAGACAAAATAGTTTATGCCAACTTTATTGAAGTTATCGATAAGTTTAAGTTGCAAATTTACTCTACTAGTAATTCTTCCTGCCTTGATATGACCAAGGCCCATCACATCCGCACTTATGGAATCTCTTTGTAACCGAAGAGTTACAAAGAGATTCCATAAGAGAGGTTTTTTGTTGAAGAATGCGACTTTGATACGAGTGCTACGTCTAGCATTCTTTGCGTACAAATGTGTTTTTTAAATAGCTTTGTCACTAATTAAAAAATTAAATTAATTTTTTTTAAAGTCTACCGAACAATAATTTTTTGCTGAAAGCGGTTTATTGTTTGTCGCATTATACCAACAATTGATTCATCACATGAAAGCATCACTGATTTAGCCTGCGGGTTTCAAGGCGAAAGAAATCCCCGGGGCACCTTCTCCACTAAGAAGTGGAATGGAGGAGCTGAACGATGATTTCAACATGAGGGGAAGTGAACCACCAAATTTAAATTTTTTGCCATTTGGAAACCAGTATCTACGATTTTCAACTTTCGGAACCGCCGAAAGAGAAGCTAGGGTGGAGAAAATTTGAGAAAGAAGATTCGAAATGACAAAGAAATTTTAAAACAGATGAAATGAAAAAAAAGGAAACAGACATATTCAAAAGAAAATTGAATGAAATGCACCTCGCCGCTTATGATGACTTTCGATAGAGAATCGTCACAATTAAATCGACACAATGATTCCACGCTCTTGTGGAGTATAGCGCTCGATTGTATTATGTCACTGTCTAGTCTACAAATATCAAATGTGGCTCATGAACGAAGCCATTTGCAAAAGTTATAACATCTTCCAATCGGGTGATTAGTTTTGCACCACCTTGTAGATACACTTGCATTCTTATTGTTATGCACAACCATTTCTTCTTTTTCTTAGTATTACAACCCTTTCCCTTTCTGCAAATAGCGCCTTCAACTGTCTCGGCCCATTGAAATCCGAGAAGCGATGAACTGTCGTCGTCGACCGTGTCAGACCAGCGCTTCCTCCGTTTCCCCCCTGGTCTCCGGCCTTCAGTTCTACCAACGAATACCTTTTGGGGCATACGTTGTTCGTCCATACGATTTATGTGTCCAGCTCATTGCAGCTTCCGCAGTTTTACAATCGTTGAGACCTCCGGCTCGTCAAGAAATTCATACAGCTCATTGTGGTATTGAATTGGTCATTGGTCACTGTCTAGTTTCGCTTCGATAATTCTATTTGGGGGTTGGAGGAGGTTCCAGATTCAACATTCAGCTTGACATCAACGGAAAGAGCGTGCAAGGAACAGTTCAGCAAGACAACGCAGCAACAGTCGTTTCGAAATTCGACTTCCCTTCAGCGATAATCCCGGAAGGCTGGCTGAATTGAAAGATATTGCCGCACGCAGATTCTTCGCGATCGAGCGCAGGCTAGAGAGGAATCTCCAACTGAAGCTTGAGAACACGGATTTCATGGAGATCAACTGGCAGCCAAACGGGGAGGCACATTGTTTTCTACCGCATCATTGCGCGCTGAAGCTGGGCAGTAGTACCACCAGGTTGAGAGTGGTCTTCGATGCCTCCAGCAAGACTCCCACGAACTTTTCTTTGAACGATATCCTGGTTACCAGACCCACTGTCCAGGACGACCTATCCACCATCGTGCTGCGCATCCGTCTACCACGCTTTTTATCCACAGCCGACATCGAGAAAATTTATCGGCAAGTTATGCTTCAACTGGACGATCAAAACTGCCAGATTTTGGTCAGAAGAGCCAGCCCATCACATCCATTATGATATTATCGTTTAAAAACCGTGAAGTGTTGCACGACACGTGCCCCATATTTGGTAACCAAATGTCTTCAGGTTCAGGCACAAGAAGAGCAACACCGAGCACCTCTGGGCAGCAGCGCATTACAGCATGTTTTTACATGGATGACATCATGACCGGAGCAGACAACTTGGCTGAGGCTATCGAAAAACAGGGGGAGCTACGCAGGATTCTCACTGTCGACTCCTTCAAGATATTCGCGACACCAAGTGCAACACCAATTGACTGCACGCGCTAAATTGATCCTTGTTGGATTCGACGCAAGTCACAGCAGTGCTGTGGCTATTATCAATTGGTGCAAAACCAATTGATTAAAGCGATGAAAACTAATTGGCACTTTAACCAATTAGCCTTACGCGAATAACAATTTTGTTTTTAATGATGGCTGGTTTGTACCAAAACACGGGAGCACCTTGAGCCAATCAATTCTTTATCTGCAGCTGAGCATGACCCACGCACTTGAACGTGTGCACCTCAAAAAAACAGTCTCGAACACCACAAAACTAAATACAAAACACCTTGAATTTCAAATGACTAGTGACTTTATTTTCCTCCTTCCAACTCTTAAATACATAACAACTTTGTTGACAAAAAATGCTGACGAGATTCAAGTGGAATCCACGCGTGACAATGTCTGCACTCGAGCTCAAAACATATATATCAAATATCAATTATGCTTATTGTGCACATGTATGCTTACTTTAGGTAGATGGACAATGTGTTTAGATTAAAATACGATTAAAATGCTGACGATATGTCTGCATGTGGAACTCATTTGTTTACTATTTCATTGAAAGAATGGTTTACTATACATTGTATTCATTTCAAATAGAATTCCATGAATTTATATTTTGTGAATTCGTATTTTGGGAAATGAAAGTTGATGTATTTATACATTTTCTGCCCCCCATTGAGGGATTCCTCAACTGATTGATTACACGTTGACGGTGAAATCTGCATCCACAGAGTTTCTTGGCGCTGGTGTCGGTCTTGAATTTTTCGACTCACTGCGTCCCTGCCACTGAAATCGCCACTTCCAGCAAATAATTATGGTGAGTATAATGAGTAGAGTGAAGGTCGTATAGCCGATTGCCAAAGGATGATGAAGCGGCTGCTGAATTTCATTGGGTAGTCCAGAATTTTGCTGGTTTGCCAATAATTGCTGTAATTTTGCAAGGTTATTGACATCGGCAGCATACGGAGTAGCATTATGAATTCTCAATTCTCCCATAACCGGTAAATCTGAAGAGATATTGATGTTTGTGAATGATGTATAGGATAAATGACTGGTGGTGTTGTAAACGCTACAACCGTTCAGCTGCAGTTGGGTGTTCCTTAGTGAACACTCAGATTGAAGTTCTAAGAGGCCAGTTTGTTCCAATGTAACCTGAAAGTTATTAGCGCCGCAGATCGCATTTAGATTGGTTGGTTCTTTGACTGCGAATATCCATTGGTTGATGCCTTGTAGTCTCGCGCACATGTATTCGTCAATGAGCCTTGTTAAAGGACATAAGGCATTGCTGTTTTTGTTGAGCAGGTTCACTTCACATGCCAAGTAGCTGGATACGGATGTATGGATGGTTTGTATGTTGGGACATAAGAGGTAGTCTGGTGAATTTTCAATGCAATGTCGGAGCATCTCGGATGTTATTGGTAGATATTTGTCCCTAAGATTGTTTATAGCCAACAACGAGATCCTTGGATTGATGGCAATCATGGTGTTGTTAACTATCATTGGAATTGGTGTGAGACGGAATACGTGAAATCGCTCTTGGGTGATCAATGGCAACTTTATGTTGAAGATAAAATAATCCTTGGCGGCGGCTCCTTTTATCGACATTAATTTGTAAAAGGTGGATGGATCGTTGTCCTGGATTGGTAGTTGAAGAGGTGGTGCTAAATGAGCCCTTATTTTGCTGACCTCCTGTCGAATCTGGCCGACTGGTAACAAGATTGGACTGAGTTTTCCATGGTGGGTGTCAATGAAAACGTCTATTAGTAGAGCTTGCACCCTTTGCAAACTGGAGGCTCTAAGTGTCAGCTGAATAGACAAAGTGGTTACCAACTGTGAGAGCCGTTGTTGATATTCTTGAAGATCATGCTCCTGGATCTTATGCGCCATGTCATTAATTTGTTTTTCCAAGTCACCAAAGGTTTCGTTGACTTGTGCCTGATCCCTTTTAATGATGTTGATGGTAGCATCAATGATTGACGTCTGGTTCTTGAGAAGACTAAGGAGGTGATCCTCATTTGCCTTAACATGATCAATGGTGTTGGCCATTTGTTGTGCATATTCTGTGTCCAAAATGCCAAAAAGTGAGTGAGCGATGCTGCCGATCAGATCAATGGCGCCTCGTTTAGAACGTTTCCTGGTCAAGAAGATCTCATTAAGCTCTAGCTCATTAATGACATGATCAAATTGTTTGATCAGGGCGTGACAGGAAGAGTTCTGATGCATTGATCCACACAAATGTTGTAAAGCTTCTCTCCCGGTGTGCATAGCCACTATGCCCTTCCAAATGGGTTTAATGTCGTAGTAGATTATTAAATTCCACTCGGCTGCTATGGGTTGAATGGTTGAAATCTGCTCAAAATGAATGCCTGGTGCATTCTTGAATTTCGTAATACGAACTGGTGGTGCCAAAACCAGCGGTAGAAGCAGCAAGGCGACTATGATAGTGAGCATCCCTGGATATGCTGTCAATTTTTGTCGCTTTTTAGGTATTTCCTGAGTGGCTGGCTTGTTCTTGTCGTCAGATTGATCTTCCTCATCCATCTGCTGACGCCATGATGGCCCTGGAATATTCCTCAAATCAACCGGATCATAATATGTCGGTGGTGTCTGCGGCTTGAGGTAATCTTCCACGGATAAGGGAGCCAGTCTGTGAATTGGTCTTGTCTTAGCACCTGATGCTGTTTGGACTTCTGCAACACGAACCATTCCATCATTTCCTTTGATCGTCTTAACTATGCGTCCAAGTGGCCAACTCTGTACAGGACGGTCATCTTCCTTCATTA
This sequence comes from Odontomyia ornata, assembly GCA_963969285.1. Lineage (NCBI taxonomy): Eukaryota > Metazoa > Arthropoda > Insecta > Diptera > Stratiomyidae > Odontomyia > Odontomyia ornata. The sequence goes on from OZ017742.1 coordinate 222,468,698, forward strand.
CCACCATCATACCTGGTTTGACGTTGGTTGCCTGGTCAGTCCATTTTTGTTTTTGTTGCAGTTGGTTCAGGTACTCTGTTGACCATCGTTTCCAAAACTCCAGCCTTAAACCTCTCACCAACTCCCAACGGCGCAGCAGGCTCGAAGTGTTGGGCTGGGCGTTGACATCGATCTGTGCCGTCAATGGTTCACCAATCAAGAAATGGCCCGGTGTCAGGGCTGTTAGGTCATTTGGGTCAGTTGACATCTGACAAATTGGTCTGGAACTTAGAACTGCCTCGGCACCAATTATGACTGTTTCTAACTCTTCGTATGTGAGGGAGGCGGTTGAAAGGCTACACATGAGGAGATGTTTTACGGATTTAACCGCAGCCTCCCACAGACCTCCAAAATGAGGTGCTCTTGGAGGAATGAATTTAAAATCAATTCCTTTATTGCTGCACGCCTTGATAATGTTCTCTTGTGCAATTGGTGAGTAAATGGATGGTTCGAGTTCAGCCAATTTATTCCTTGCGCCGACAAAGTTTGTTGCGTTGTCGCAGTAAAGTTTTTCGCAGTGTCCTCTTCGTCCCAGAAAGCGATGAAGTGAACCAATGAATGCATCTGTTGATAGGTCAGTAACGAGTTCCAGGTGCACGGCTTTTGTGGCAAAGCAGCAGAAGACCACAATGGATGCCTTTTGTGGCTTCTTGCCTCGAATTTTGTAGTGCACCCAAAATGGACCACAAAGATCGACACCAGCATTTATAAACGGTCGTGCTGGTTGAACTCTGGTGTCAGGTAGATTACAAATCACTTGTTTGATGAGCATTGGTCGTGCCTTACAGCAGGTTATGCAATGTTGTACGACTGCTCTAGCCATTGTTTTTCCTTTGATTGGCCAAAATCTTTGCCTGGTATGAGCGAACAAGGCCTGTGGACCACAATGAAGATTTCGGTCATGAATGCTTCGCATGAGCAATTTTACTATTGGGTCGTTATATGGGACAAGCATGGGGTGTTTAGCGTCGTATGATAGTGATGAGGCCTCCAGGCGGCCACCAACCCTGATGATTCCATCCTTGTCCACGAATGGCGATAGACCAACCAACGAACTACCCCTTTTTACTGTATTATGTTTCTTTAAGTGAGCGAGGTCATCCCTGAAGTCCTCCTGCTGTATTGTGCGGATGATCACAACCAATGCACTCTCCAATTCTGCTGGTGTCAGAAAAACGTGCGTCGGCCTAGCTGCCTTTGGCTCTGTTAAGTGTCGGGTGAACCGGAGCATGTATGCAACTATCCGTTGCAAGGTCACAAATGAATTTCTGTGGTTTATCCCGTATATTGTGTCATTCGGGCCACACACGGCAGCGACCGTCACCTCTGGCTGCTTTTTCTTCAGCTCTGAAGAGTCATCACACGAAACCTGGTCAATTGTCTTCCGAAATGGTGTCGGCCACAGGCTTTCCCTTCCATGCAGAAAAGTGGTCCGTAAAACCATGATGAGGTGAATGATCGAGCAGGCTGGCCACGCGACAGTGCGTCAGCTGGATTGTCCGCAGATCGCACATGACGCCACTGGGAAGCTAGTGATCCCTCCTGGATACTTGCCACTCTGTTCGCCACAAATGTTTGGAAGGATGATGAGGATGAGTTGATCCAAGCGAGGACAATCTCCGAATCAGTCCAAAAGAATGTTGTGTGGTTGTCAAACTTCAAATCTCTTTTCACTCTAGAGGCTAACTGGACGCCCATCAACGCTGCACACAACTCCAACCGCGGCAAAGTTTGAGTCTTAAGCGGAGCCACTCTAGATTTAGCGCACAACAGTTTGATGACCACCTGTCCATCTTGAAAGGTGGATCGCACGTAGATTGCCGCTCCATATGCCTTCTGAGACACGTCGGCAAACACGTGGATCTGTACTGATTTCGGGGTCCGCTGAGTGAAAACATGTCGTGGAATTTTTATGTCCTGCAGACTGTTGAGCTCACTTCGAAGTGATCTCCAACTCCTTTCGTGGTCCGGAGGCAGTGGGTCATCCCAGGAAAAAGTCAGTTGCCACAACCTCTGGATGAATATTTTTGCAGTCACCACGACTGGGGCCAGTATTCCCAATGGGTCGAAAATTCTGGCCAGCTCTGACGTGACAGTGCGTTTGGTAACCTTCTCGGCTGTTTGCTGGTTCACCCTTATTAAGAATTGGTCATCGCCAGGTCGCCAGATCATGCCTAATGTTTTTACGGAGTTGGCTTGCATCTCTTCTAGATCCAGACTGACCTCCCGATGCGCCGGTGAGATTAGGTCCAGGAGTCGCTTGTGGTTGGCACACCACTTATGAAGTCTAAAGCCGGCTAGACCTAGCAGTTCCGTTAATTGTCTTTGCATTTCTAGTGCTTCCACCAATGAGTTGGAGCCCACCAAACCATCGTCGACATAAAAGTGATCCTCGAGAGCAACAGATCCCAACGGGTACCTTTGGCGGTTGTTTTGCGCGAGCTTTTGGAGGCATTTGGTTGCCAAATATGGTGCTGAACGTGTTCCGTATGTGACGGTGTTGAGTTGATAATAGCGCATTGGTTCTGATGGATTCTCACGCCATAAGATGATTTGGTAGGCTCTGTCCTCTGGATGCAACAATATTTGCCGATACATTTTTTGAATATCGGCAGTGAAGACATAAGTTGGAAGACGGAAGCGTAGCAAGATGGTGAATAACTCAGGTTGGACTGTTGGGCCGGTGTGCAGGATATCATTGAGTGATGAACCTGAACTGCTCTTTGAAGATGCATCGAAGACGACCCGCAATTTTGTAGATGTACTTTCCGGCTTTAATACACAATGGTGTGGTATAACATAATGTCTTTCGGGTACGTCTTTGGCACTAATTCTGGTCATGTGGCCCAGGGACTCGTATTCCCTCATAAAATCCTTGTATTGTTCCATCACGGTTGAATCCTTCGCTAAGCGTTTTTCCAGGGCACACAGTCGATTAAAAGCTGTTCTTCGAGTCTCTCCCAATGATGATGGTTCATCCTGAAAGGGCAATCTGACCATGAATCGACCGTTCTGCAATCTAGTGGTATGCTCCACAAAATGGATCCCGCATCTTTTGTCCTGTACTGATAAAGACGGTTGATGGTTAGTGACCTCATCGATCCTCCAAAACCGCTCCACCAGTTCGCTGGTCATCTCCTCGTCCGTAGTGAAAACACCACTTGTAGCATGACCCATGTGATCCTGGTCAACCTTTCCACACACCACCCATCCAAACACGGATTCTGAAGAGTGGGGGTGGCCTCAGAGAGTTTCAGCAGACCTGGAGCTAGAAGCTCATGATAAACTTCAGCTCCCAAAAGCATATCCACGTGCTCTGGTTGATTAAAGGTTGGGTCTGCCAAAGAGACGGTAGAAAGAATTGGCCAAGAGCTAGTATCCACGTATTGAGCTGGTTGCTTAGATACAATTTCAGGCAGGATGAATGCCTCAAGTGTCGTTGAAAATTGTGTGAGTTGAGATTGGACCTCTAGATTGATGCGTTGCCTGGCGCTTCTCGATGCTCCTCCAATTCCCTCAATCTGCAAGCTTACCTTCTTGGGAGACAAACCGAGTCGCCTTACAAGTCCCTCCGTCACCAAATTCACCTGAGAGCCGGAATCCAGCAATGTTCTGCACGCAATGGTCCTACCGTTGCAAGCCTTGACCAGTACTTTTGCTGTACCAAGGAGTATGTAGCTATGGCGCTCATGGTCGGAATAAGCTGCAAGGGAGGAAGGCTTGATGATCTGCCCTTCTGGCTGAGTTGGTTTGGGGGAATCCCTTTTGGCTCCATTACCCTGAGCCGGGTCCAGGTGTAGCAACGTTGTGCTTCTGGTTGCACTTACTACATGCTCGCAACGTGCAGGCACTTGCTCTATGTCCAACTCGCAAGCAATTCACACACAACCTGTGTTTTTGTGCACACTGCAATCTGGTTGCGGCCGACATCTGCAAGAACTGTTTGCAGGCGTAAACTGGATGTGCTGCTTGCTGGCAAATTATGCATGACGTCTTTCCCTTGTTCGTTGCTGTCGAGGTCAAAATTTTGCAGTGCTTGGTTTTTCCTTTTGGCCGATTGCCTCAAGCGATTGGAATCGGAACTCCAAGAAGTCCAGAAATGATCGTACCGATTGGTTTTCTTTTGGCTTCTGGATAGATTGTTCATACAACGTGTGGCTTTGTCGGTCCAACTTTTTGACGAGGAAGTGGAGAAGCAGTGGATCCCAAGATGAGACATTAACTCCCAAGTTGCTCAATGCTAATAGACTCTCGTGAATAGTGTCGTGAAGGTTTTTCACAGCTGAAGATGATGGGTTCTCACTAACTATGGCTGGGGTGCTCATGACCTTGGATATTATGGATGACGTCAATATTCTGATGTTGTTGTAGCGCTCCTGAATCAGATTCCAGGCTGAGGTATAGTTTTGCTCTGTTAGAGCCGGATGTCGTATTAATTTCTCAGCTTCACCAGATAGATTCGTCTTCAGGTACCACATTTTTTGGATCACGGGTATTGATTGGTTGTGGACCATCTGGGTGAACATGTCACAAAATTGGCCCCACTTCAGGTAGTCACCATCAAAAGCTGGGATGGTAACCTTCGGAAGTCTTACGGAAGGACTAATTGTTGCACAAGAAGTCTGATTTTGATGAGCAGACTGCAACGTAGCTGTCCTCAATTGGTTTTCTCGCACTAGCCTCTCCATTTCAATGAAGGAATCCTGCTGATACTCATGTGGGTCATCCTTGAGTTCCAGGATGGCATAGTGCAGATCTTCAATCTGATCCCATAATTTTGTGATGCTGCTGGTGGTCATGCGTACAGATTGGGGATTCACTTTATCTGATATGCTGTCCAAATGCCGCTGGATGGTGGCAATCATGGCCTTTTGCCGTCGAATCATGGTTGCCACTTTTGCTGATTCTGGTTTCTGGGAAGGATGATCCTTAAACGATGCAATTTGGATCGGTTCATGCACTTCCTTTGGCCCTGTGGCGGCCTGGACCTTGGCGTCCTTCTCAATTATCTGAGACAACTTTTCCTTGAACATATTTTCATAATTGTGCACCAGATCTGAAATTTCCTTGTAATAATCTGATCGGAAATATGGATGGTCGATGGGAACATTCTCAAGTGTGCGGATCTTATTGTCAGTGGTTTCAAACTGATCCCAAGCACTTAATAATTCGTAAAGCCTTTTTTCGAAATAGGTCCTTGTCTTGCGAGTATCGCTATCCTTTTTGTAATTTCGGATAAGCGACTGGATCTCCTCGCCTGTCCTTTTTTGCTCTATGGCAAGCTGCTCCATTGCAAATTATTGATGGCTGCTAAGGTCCACTCCAGAAACTGCCTCTGATATCTGCACTGGTCTCGAAACACGTGGGTGCAAATGAGGATGCTTAAGGGATCAAACAGCTGCAGGGTCCAGTCAGCGTGAATAAGGATCACGTCGGGGTCACCAAATGTCGACTCCTTCAATATATTCGCGACACCAAGTCAATTAGTGCAACACCAATTGACTGCACGCGCTAAATTGATCCTTGTTGGATTCGACGCAAGTCACAGCAGTGCTGTGGCTATTATCAATTGGTGCAAAACCAATTGATTAAAGCGATGAAAACTAATTGGCACTTTAACCAATTAGCCTTACGCGAATAACAATTTTGTTTTTAATGACGGCTGGTTTGTACCAAAACACGGGAGCACCTTGAGCCAATCAATTCTTTAGTGATTGGCTATCTGCAACTGAGCATGACCCACGCACTTGAACGTGTGCACCTCAAAAAACAGTCTCGAACACCACAAAACTAAATACAAAACACCTTGTATTTATTTTCCTCCTTCCAACTCTTAAATACATAACAACTTTGTTGACAAAAAATGCTGACGAGATTCAAGTGGAATCCACGCGTGACAATGTCTGCACTCGAGCTCAAAACATATATATCAAATATCAATTATGCTTATTGTGCACATGTATGCTTACTTTAGGCAGATGGACAATGTGTTTAGATTAAAATACGATTAAAATGCTGACGATATGTCTGCATGTGGAACTCATTTGTTTACTATTTCATTGAAAGAATGGTTTACTATACATTGTGTTCATTTCAAATAGAATTCCATGAATTTATATTTTGTGAATTCGTATTTTGGGAAATGAAAGTTGATGTATTTATACACTCACCAACGTAGGCATGCATTTGCGCAAATGGTGAGCTAATCATCCTTCCCTTTTGCAGCAGATCGATATCGATGACCAAGAGGTCCACTTGGACTTCAACAGTCTATTGGAGGACTTGGCTCCCGAAGGCTGATGAATTCCAGATCCACATTAATTTAGATCTTACCGTGTCTAAGCTAACCAAAAGGACGATCGCGTCAGACATTGTACGTATGTTTGACCTGTTGGGTATTTTGGCTCCGGTTCTTGTGACGACCAAGCTGTTCCTGCAGGAGTTATGGTGCCTGGAGCTGGATTGGCGCAAGCCTTGCCAACTGGAATGCACAGTCAATGGTTCGAGTTCCATAATTTCCTAACATCGTTGCGGAGGGTGCGTTTTCCATGACCCGTCAGCGTTTACGAGAAGCCCGTGCAGATGCAATTACACACTTTTTGCGATGCCAAAGAGATGGCAGGTCGTGTTGGCTTGGGTTAATTCTACGGCCTCGTCCTACAATACCTTTGTGGCCAATCGAGTTTCAACTATTCAAATGCTGTCGAGGCCGAAGCAATGGCGACATGTTGCTTCACGAGACAACCCTGCAGATGTTCTTTCAAGTTGTTTTTGCGCTAGCTGAACTGGGTGGCTGTGAACTGTGGCTACAGGGGATCTTGTTCTTGTGCAAGCCTGAAGCGGATAGGCTGCTCGAGTACAGGAGTGGAGGACTCTGTGACTTAGAAAAAAGGCGAACCAAGGCGACAGCACTAACGGCATTACAGGTGAACAACCACTTTATACATGATTGTCAGCATGAAACCTTCAGCAGGTTGCAGTGAATAATCACCTATAGGCTGCGTTTTGTCGATCATTGCCAGCCAAGCTCCCAGCCTCCTCAAACGCGCACCAGAGCAGTCACCCATCACAAACTATCCAGAGTACTAAGGGGCATGCAGCAAGATAACTTCCACGAAGAGTTGCGGGACGTTCAGCTCAACAAGCAGATCTACAAAACCAGCACTATGGCAGAGCTGCCTCCTATCCTGGATTCGGGCGGAGTCCTTTGCATTGATAGGAGGTTGGAGGCCTCGAAACTCTTGTTCGAAGCCAAGCATCTGATGTTGCTACTTTATTGACACCCGTTCCCGAGATTGCTGATGATAGACACCCATCGTCACAACTGTCATCTTGGAGTTCAAGCGCTGTTAGCCACCACAAGACAACGTTTTTGGCCAATTGGCGGGAAACAGCTGGCAAGATTGATTCTGCATTAATGCATTCTATGTGCACGAGCCAAACCCCGGCTTTTCACTCAGATTATGAGAAATCTGCCGGGTACTCGTGTGCAGCCAGCATGCCCGTTCATCAATGTAGGCGTTGATGTCTGCGGACCGGTGCTTTTACGCTAGCGTAGCAGAGGTGTGCGGCCTCAGAAAGGATACATTGCTATATTCTGCTACTTTGCTACCAACACCTCTATCTGGAATCGGTGAGCGATCTGAGTACTGAAGCTTTCATCGGTGCTCTGAAACAATTTATCAGGAGACGGGGCCACTGTGAGTATCTGTACTGCAACAATCCTACCAACTTTGTGAGTGCATACAATCAACTGCGCGTTTAATCTTCGCCGCTTCATTCGGCAGAGGCTCAACACAGGGTGATCGACCCCTGCAGTTCCTGAGAAATAGAGTTCCACTTCATTCCACCACGCTCCCCTCACTTTGGCAGACTGTGGGAGGCGGCCGTTAAGTCAGTCAAAATCTTGCTCTATCAAGGCGTTTCATCGGCCACACTCACTTATGAAGAGCTGCTGAGAACTGGTGGTCGAGGTGGAAGCCAGCATCAATTTCTGACCGTTGATTCCAATGTCAGATGTCCCCAAAGAGTTGCAAGCGTTGACACCAGCATGCTTCCTCATTGGAGAACCCCTCACAGCCATGGTGGATGGGTGGGTGAAGCCTGTCACTGATGGGCTTCACACTCGCTGAAAACTGGTAAACTATCTAAAAACAAATTTTGGTGTCGATGGTCTCGCGAATATCTAACCCAGCTACAACAACGCATCAAGTAGCAACAGATGCAACCAAATGCGACCCCCGAAACAATTCTCATCATCAAGGAGGACAACATACCGATCCTGAAATGGCCCCTGGGATGAATCTTACAAACGCACAAATGCGCAGACAGCTTCGTTAGAGTCGCCGACATGAAAATGCTACGGGAACGGTGAGAAGGCCTTTTCATTGACTTGCTCCTCCACCAGTAAAGGAGAGTACTAAACCCGAAGGCACTGTTCCCGAACCGGATGCCCAAGCCCTACCTGAGGTTCAGCATCAAGCATATGACTCCAGCAATCACAACAGTGGAGTTCTTTCAGGAGAAAGGAGGACGCCACTACTATCGCTACTGCTAGTTTGCCTGCTGACCCTTTTGGCAGTGAAAACTCCCATCAAGGTGCCGTCAATTGGTCTACAGCCTGGGCTGCACTTTCAATCCCTGGGAAATTCCTTCCTATTGACAAGCGAGTGGAAAATTTTGGTCAACTATGACCGTATTGGACGGAGTTAGCCATGCTGCAGAATGGCACAATCTGGGTGCAACAACTATGCGATCGTGATCCTCGTGAGACTAACTGCTTGCGTCTGATTGAGCAATTTCATCTAGGTTCTGAAGATTAGATCCAGGATAGGTGCGATAAATGCGGTGGGCTGTCTAGCCAGATCCCTATTTGGCGTCCTAGACGAGGCCTGCGCGAACCAGATGTTCAAAACCATCAGAACTATGCAGGGAGTTCAGAATAAGCTGCACTCCTTGCTCAAAAATCAGACGTCATTTATTGAATCGACTCTAAGCATACTTGGGAAAAGCAAACAGATGGCTTAAAAACGCAACACAGCAGGAGTTCAACTTTCGAATGAGATCACGGCCCCTGAACCTGAAGGCACTCCAACTCGAGTCACAAATTTAATCTTGACGCCATCGTTTCAGTTGACTTTGATGGCCCTCAATTTACAGCGTCATCAATTTGCCATGTGGGATGTGATTACGGGTATACAGCACGGAAACTTCAATTTGTTGCTGTTATCCCAACATCAGCTCAGTATGGCTGGCGATCATCTCCCAGAGAATTAACATTGGTTGAGAGGAATTTTTGAAATGATTCAAATTGACATCCATCAAGATCAAGGTGAATGCGGAACTTATACTGTTCGAGCTCAGGATGCCACAGATTCACACATTAACTTTTGAGCTGTATAGAATCCTGCCAATACCGACGGAAAAACGCAACCATCTCATCACCATACTGCATATGTCACCATATCTCATCATCAGCCCATATCGCGACGTGTACGACCCGCTAGACGAGATGGAATACGCTGCCTGTAACTGGATGGAGCAAACCATGGCATAAAGAATAACAAGGTATGCTCGCTCATGAAAAAAGCTTTTTATGTGACGTCACATGGATCGAAGCTTTCAGAAAGAATGCAATTGTTAATGAATTTTATATGAATTTCTGGACTTTTTTTAACTAAAATCAGAAATTTCTCATAAGAATCCATTTTCTTGCTTGATTCTTACCTTTTCAATCAATTTTGTGTTCATACTAATATAAATAAATCTTGAAGTTCAAAGACTACATATTATGATAAAAGCAATTGCTCTGCTTTGGTATACGTGCGCATTTTCAGCTAATAGTATGTTGAATATATTATCCGATCTGATTAAGGTACACTTTTAACAAATATTTTAAATACATTATCTTTAATTTTCTATATTTTTCAATTTATTAATAAGCAACAAAGTAAGTGATGCGTACAAATGTAGAAAAATGAATACTTTTTAATTCTTGAACTGTGAGACTCAAACGTTTTAGTCAATGTGATCTTTTTCAGCAAGCATAAACGATTTTCAGGGATCGTTAATTTTACAATTTTACTCAATTCGAATTCAAGGACAATCAACGAGACACGTAACGTTCTCATTGACAAATCCTATGAAATTTTTATGAATTCAAATATTGCAAAAATAAGTTGCATGCAATTTTATTTAATACAGGTAATTCAGTTTAACTACAAATTATAAATATCACATTGCTATCATGGAGATGTTTTCCTCACTTTTTTTATATTTTCGTCTATATTTGAACTTGCGAATGTTTAAACTCAGTTTGAGTCGAAAATATGTTTTACATCTATAACGATTCCTTTGGCTTTACCATTCAGATCAATATCGATAGATTAAGTTATTAAATTCTGAATATATCCGAGTCGCATATGATACCAACATTTGCCAATCCAACCGATTCGATCCATGTGACGTCACAAAAGCTTTAAATGGCGATAGAGCTTTCGCGAGCGAGTATACCTTGTTATTCTTTATACCAAGGAGCCAAACATTCACCTCTGCCGACAGTCTCTGCCGTTGTACCACAAGTACGCCAACATGGGCACGTGTGAGGTGACGCTACTGAATCTACTGCCATCTGAGGCCAACTGCCACCTGATCGAGCTGCCTACATCCTTCTCATGGGCCAACATTCCCCAATCAAATGAATGGATCAATGCCTTCACAAGTCTGGCGGTAGCTTATCTTGTGTGCAGAGATACCACATCCACCCTGACATTCCAGGGCTTCGGAATTCTGCAGCTGGCTCCAGATTGCACGCTCAAATCCGATGAATGACGATTCAAGGTCACCACATTTATGAGAGCTCCATCCAACCGGCACATGTGAGAACGCATTACCCGATCGAAGACACCAGCCCGGAGTATGCCATACCACCCAACATCCCCACTCACTTCAGAACGCAGGCTGCTAAGATCAACGACCTACGAAGGCAACTCAAGCTGCAGGACCTCGCCTGGAATGACTCACTAGATGTACACGATGTCCAACAGTACGCTCTGAGATATTTGAGCCTCATCGCACACTGGTCGTTTTCCTCTGGTGTGAGACTAAGAATGTGAGCTGCCAACAACGCCAGAGAAGATCTATTCCAACACCGAGGAGACACAGCCTTCCCCACACCATGGACAAGGTTGAATGGAGCGTTCAACGGGAGGGTGAATTTTGATGCCCACAGCAGGAGAATGGAAATCCTACCTCGTGCCCTAGCTATTTCCAAACTATAATGCTTGAATTTGCCTCGTTTCCCTACAATTACATTTTATATTGGCGAAGCAAGGTAAGTTCAGGCACATTTTTTATTCTACCCTACTTTGTTCACCCGTTGTATGATAAACGTACTTACACACATGAGCTATAAGCACATTCCATACACATAATGTGTTCTTTCGAATTATCAACAAAAACATGAAGAAACTAGCAAATCATTCAATTATAATCGAGTTGATGTCGAAAAAAACCCCGAATCTCATGTGTGTGTGTTTAATATTTCTGTTGATAGTAACTTTAATAAAAAAATTTAATTTCTTTATGTCGTGTTTGTTACTTCAACAGATATAGAGTTAATAAAATGAATAATCAAACTCTATTAACTGGATCTTCTTTTAACCCCTGAAAAGGGTAAGAAATCGCCACTTGAGTGGATACATCGTCTGATGTGGGCCTCACAGGGTTGCCCTCATTCCTTGTTTGATTTGAGGGCTTTCACGTCAAAAGATGGTTGGCCCCTGAAGATGAGTCTAGTCATCTAGACTTCGTCCGGTTGAGAGGGCACCAAATCAAGCTGTTCCTGAATTTTCTCAAATTCGTTATCATCCCTCGTTGAAAATGGAAGGATGACTTGTGTCATCGGTAGGTTGTGCAGACAAGTACAAGATCCCCTTCAGTTTCCGCCAGGCCACGTTATCTCTAAACATTTGATGAAGGTTGCTCTGAACTTTTGTAGCTTTTCAGTCTGCCGTTTAAATGACCAGATCATTAGCAAACGCTACCAATGATCGCGTTTACCAGTTACAACAAATGCCATATAACAGCGCCTCTAGTAGCCCCACGAGAGAAATGAAATAGAAGGCTTGTTTTCACGCTGAACAGCAACTGAACTTTATGTTTAAATTACAGAAGTTTAAATAAAAAATTGTCTAAGTCAAAATGCTTACTATAAGTAATTTTTCCTTCCCACGGGAACAAAAATTTCAACTCAAGTTTCCATAATTTTTGCAACCGATAAAAACTCTAAACTTTCATACTCCTACGGAATCCAGACCAGCAAAACTTTCCTATGCAAACAAAATCACGCACAAGTTGCAACTCATGCTCGTTTTTGCGGACAAAACGTAGGAATTTCTCTATCGTAAGTAAACATCTCCTCCTTTTGAACGGACTGTTCAAAGATCCACTTCTTGATCCACTTGGAATTCCTCAGCATTCGCACGGAGTGGTGCAGGTGTTGGATGACGCTTGCTGCTGTAGAATTTCCACACGGGTACAATAAACAGATCACCAAAATCAATGGCCCCAAGTATCCAATGGTGAAGTTGGTGAAATTATGCACGTGATTTGACTTGCCTGTCGGGAGTTCTGTTTTGGCGTTTCTCACTTTTTTGATGCTCTGCAGCAGTGTTTTAACGCCCCTTTCTAAATTATCTTCATGCATGACAGACATACGTTTAGCATTGAAGATTTTCGTGAACTCGATGAGGTCGGAAAGATTTTGCAAAGGTATGATAGACGTTCTTATCATAGTGGGATGTACTTTGCTCATGTGTAAAATCTTCTTCTTCTTTGTAGCATACAGCCCCGCTCAGGGCTTCGCTTCCTGCAACAAGCGCCTCCAACTGTCTCGGTCCATTGACCGCGTCCTCCGATTTCGAAATCCAAGCAGTGACGGACTGTCTTCCTCGACCGTGTAAAACCAGCTTTTCCTCAGTTTCCCCACTGGTCTCCAGCATTCAGTTCTACCAACGAATACCTTTTTGGGTATCCGTTTTCATCCATACGATTCATTTCTCCAGCCCATTGCAGCTTCCACAGTCTTACAATCGTTGAGACCTCCGGCTCGTCAAAAATTTCATACAGCGCATCGAATTTGCTATTGGTCCCCGGTAAGTTTCGCTCCGATTATTCGCCTCAGGACCCGTTGCTCAAAGGCTTTCAATATATTTGCGGATGCTTGGGTTAGGGTCCATGTTTCAAACCCATAGAATAACACAGGTCTTATCACAGATTTGTATGCTTGGAGCTTTGTTTTCCTGTATATGCACGTAGTCCTCAAGTTCGGCAAAACTGAATTAAATATTTTATTTGCGAGCTGTATTCTTCAGCGTATTTCGTCTCTTTCATTTTTGGTACAAATATGAATTTGTCATAGGGTATGCTGGCAACCCCGAGCCATGTAGATTGCACTTGTATTCAGTTTGGTTCTCTGTTATCCACGATTCCAGGGATACAACTCTTGGATTATTTTTTGCGTTCGGCCATGATGTATGCCAGGCATTCAGGGCACCGACAAGAATATAATAAACATGCAGCCTGTTCAAATCAAGTATTTCAAACAAGGAATTGAGCTCCTCCCAGAATTTGACAAGATTCTGACCAGTTGCATAGGAAGAGATAATGAACAGGTTATCCCCACCTGATAGCAGAATTTTCATAACGGATACTTCAAGAAATTCAAAGTTTTTAATTCAACTTTGCCAATACTTTGGAAACGATAAGGTCTTCTAACGAATATCCCGGCACTACCTCCCTTATCATCATTTACCCTATCGTTTTTTACGAATGCGAAATCCTTGAATATTATGGAGTGTCATGAACAGACTTCGGTTTTAGTGAGAAGCATGATATCAGGATTTTCTTGACGATCAATTCAAGGAGATAGTCACGTCAATGGAGAGTAACAGTGGAGTAGACGTTGATCGAGTTGAAAGGAAGCCTATCCATGGGCATGTGACTGGATGGCAAGTTATTTTGAGTCATTTGAAAGACCTAAACGCTGAAAAACAAAGTTTATTTTTGGGTCTTGTAAGTTGATTTTTTCCGATAAAGAATTAAAATGTTGGTAAATTTTAAGAAGCAGCTCGTTGTTACTGCTGACATTATTTACAGCATTGTCTGCTGGTCCTTTAGCGGCGAGTGCACATGATACCCCGGGCATGACGAAGTTTGAATGTATCACACTGCAGTGTACTAGCGTTTGCTTTGAAATAAATTTAACTTTTGCATCTTGCTATCGGGGACATCCTCAATATGATGCTGGATGACCAAATAGGCCGGAGGCAATGCAATGCAATTTTTTTAGGCTCTGTCTGAGCCAATTTGCACTCATCATGAACTTCTTTACATTTTACGCACCGATAGTGCAAGAAGCAGTTGAAAACCGAATGACAAAATTTTTTATACCGGTAACACTGGTCGACATCTCTATTCCGGAGGCGTAACCACTTCACCACTCTGAACTTTAAGTACCTTATCTGTCGGAGGGCAATTTGATTAGAAGTTTATACTGGTTAAAGTAGTCAGTTCTTCTCTTTGACTTCCTTGTTGCAAAGATTTTGACAGAAATTAATTCAATTTCTGGTGCAGCTTCTTAAGCACCTGAAAGAGATCAACCGTATCCTTTCCGCAGTTCAGACCCCTCAACAGAACAGTCTGATGTTTTTCGCTTTTTGGGGTAGAGGTGAAGTATGGAACCTCCTCAAAATCCAGTGCATCTTTGGCTGGCTTAAAATCAACCAGTGATATAAAATTTTTCCTCCTCCATACCTGCCATCTCGAAATGGACTTAAGGTTTTTAGCTTTTCTTTATGTATTGAAGTATAATTACAGTTGATATAAATTTCTTGAATTGCTTCGATGATATAAACATTTTTCCTGATAAAATTAACTTCGGAAACGTTTTAAAACATTTATTTATTTTTTGAAGACTATTGACAGGAGAGAATATTAAAGCTGATTGAGTTCAGCGTGTTTTTGTATTGGAGTGTACAGACGCACGACTTTCGTGCGTACCTGTACTCGGCGTAGCAACCGAGCGCGACTCAGTCTTCTTCGTAAATACTCGAATGACGAAGAGCGCCGGGAGTCAATCACCGCATTGGTTAAGTTAGTCCGTCTCGATCGCTCCAGTAGCACGCACGCAGATAAACGTCTTCATATTATTAAATAAAATAACAAAATTATTAAACTAAAATCAACGTTTATTTATTCACCTAAACTTGTTCTCCCATTCCTAGTCTAACAGGTTATGGGCCCAGTTTAGGTAGTAACTGTGAAAATTAGGAGAACAAAAAAGTGGAAAAATTAACTCGACGAGTCCCACGTGGCGCGGAACGGAGGTCGGCCATTGTTCGGATGTGTCGAAGTTAACGAGAGTGAAAATATGCGGAGTGTAAACCGAATCCGTGATATCAGTCGGCATCTCAATAAAGGGCGTGAAGCCATTTGACGGAACGAATTTTCAAGGCTGGAAAGCGCAAGTAAATGTTTTATTTGTGATGAATGATGTTCCCGATGTCGTCGACGGCACGAGGCCGGAGCCTCCTGCTGGAAACGGACAAGCGGCCGCGTTGAATGAAAATATAAAGGACGATGCAACGGCTAAGTTTATAATACTGTCGAATCTCGACGAGACGCAACAGGTGTGTGTATTGTCCTGCGTTTCTGCGAAAGAAATGTGGGATAAATTGTGCCTAATTCATGAACAGAAAACCACAACAAATAAACTAGGTTTGTTACAAAAGTTTTACGCGTATCGAATGAGTGAATCGGATACGCCAGTTCAACATGTGGCGAAGGTGAAAAACATGGCGAGTCAACTCAAGGACATCGGCGAAGATGTGTCGGACGCTACGACAATGGCAAAGATACTCGCGAGTCTTACCACGAGGTTCAGCACGCTGCAAGTAGGACAGTGTGGATCCGGTACGGCAGACTCTCGATAACCTCCAGGAACGCCTGATAAAAGAGGACGCAAGACTCAACGTCGAAGAAGAAACGTCAGAAGCGCTGACTGCGACAGCCAAAAATTTTCGTTCGCGAGGAACGAAAAGTGCTAAAAATAAAAAGAATGAAAATAAAAGGACTGAAAATAAACAGGACATGAAGGAAGTGTAGTGTTACAAGTGCCAAGGCATGGGACATTTCGCGAGTCGCTGCCGAAACAAGCGAGAGCCACGCGATGGCGCCGAAAAAAACGCGACTGTGCATTCGTAGATGAAATGAGCGGTTCGGTTGCGTCGGGCTTCAAAAGTGCGGGAACCGCGAAGGTGCTGTGGACAAAGACTCAAGTGATGAAGGCCGATCAGAGCGATGTCTGGCTGATCGACAGCGGCGCATCGCGACATCTAACTTACCGACGTGACTGGCTATCAGACTACAAGTCGGACAATACGGGTGCTACAGTATCGCTTGGCGATAATCAAAACTGCAATGTCGCCGGTGAAGGCACAGTGAAAATTAAAAGCTTGATCGAAGGAATATGGCAAGATACAAAAATCGAAAATGTGCTACACGTGCCAAAGTTACGAAAAAATCTGTTCTCTGTCGGAGTATGTACTAAAAAGGGATTCCAAGTGCGTTTCGAAAATAATCAAGTTATCGTGGCGCGTGACAGTGAAGTACTTGCCACGGGAATGAAGCAAAACAATGGCGTGTACAGAATGTGTTTCAAGGTCGCGAAACAACAAGGGAGCAACGCGGAAGCCAATGTAGTTGCGACGAATTTAACCGTGTGGCACGAGCGTTTGGGACACGTCGGGAAGCGTGCAATTCGTGAATTAGCGGAAAAAGGACTCGTGAGTGGCGTAACATTTACAGACAAAAGTGATGTTTTCTGTGAGCCGTGCAGTCTTGGAAAAGCGCACAGGTTACCATTTAATAAGAAAATGGAGCGCGACAAGAAAATAAAGCCAGGTGAAAAAATGCACTCAGATGTCTGTGGGCCCATGTCGACGAACTCGGTCGGTAGATCAAGGTTCTTTTTGACATTCAAAGACGAAGCAACAGGCTACAGGCACGTCTATTTCATGAGAAGGAAATCCGAAGTATTCGAAAAATTCAAAACTTTCGAGAAAATGATCGAGAACAAATTCGGAAGAAAAATGAAGATTTTTCGCTCTGACAATGGTCGAGAATTCTGTAACGAAGAGATGGACAAATATCTTGAGGAATGTGGCATTAGACGAGAAATAACAGTGCCATACAACCCGGAGCAAAATGGAAAAGCCGAGCGCGACAATCGGACGATTGTCGAAAGTGCCCGTACAATGATAATCGCGAAGAATCTTCCATTGACTCTTTGGGCAGAACCGTATGGACAAGTGGCAACGTAACTCCGTACGAAGTGTGGACTGGGAAGGTTCCGAGCCTAAAGCATCTCCGAATCTTTGGATCAGATGCATACGTACACACTCCGAAACAATTAACGCGAAAATTTGACGCTCGAGCAATCAAGAAAGTTTTTGTTGGATACACGGAAGAGTCAAGAAATTACCGGGTATACGATCCTGAAAAGAAAAAGGTCAGCGTTGTTCGAAACGTCGTATTCAACGAGAAAATCGGGCCGCCGTCGGTAGAAGCGAACGAGAAGGAAGATGAATATGAAATATTTCTTCTAATGAACGAGGCACGAGAAGATAACGAAGGACATGAAATCGACGAGGAAGAAGAACACGAGAACAACGGTGAGGACAACGTCGACATCAGAGAACGAGAAGAAGAAGATCACAACGAGGACAACGCACAAGAGAACGAGCAAGAAGAAGTAGATCGCGAAAATCGAAGAGTCCTGCGAGATCGAAACGCAATTCAAACTCCGAGAAGGTATCGGCACGATGCAAATGTAGCCGAATACGTGATTCCATTGACATACGAAGTAGCAACAAAGAGCTCCACGCTGTTCGAACTAAAGATTTACAAAGTTTCTGAGTGAATTTAACTTCAAAGAATGTGAAGCAGATAAGTGCGTGTTTACCGGGAAGTTTAAAAACGACGAAGTATATCTGGCGCTGTTCGTCGATGATGGGCTGGTAGCCTCAGACAATGTAGAGACTCTTAAGAAAATCATTCAACGATTAAGCGAAACGTTCAGAATTACGATGGGAGATTCTAACATTTTTGTCGGGTTACAGATCGAAAGAGATAAAGAAAAAGGAAAAATGGCAATTCACCAGAGCGCGTACACAAAGAAAATAATCGAAAAATTCGGCATGGTAGACGCGAAAACGGTAAGCGTGCCGGTGGATCCGCACGCAGCAATGACCCCGGTCGTAGAAAGCGAAATATAAATAAACAACGTGCCATATCGCGAAGCAGTAGGCTCTTTAGTTTTTCTAGCAGCCGTTTCAGGACCAGACATTGCTTATGTAGTAAATGCAGTCAGTAAATTCTTGAACGAGCACGATTCATCCCATTGGCAGGCGGTTAAAAGAATATTCGCGTATCTGAAAGGCATGGTTAACTATGACATCGAGTATTAAAGCGGCGGTAGCGAAGCGAAGCTGATAGGTTTCTCAGATGCTGACTACGCCGGAGATGTAGAGACGCGGAGGTCGACGACCGGATATGTATTCTGTCTGTCAAGCGGAGCCGTAACATGGTCGTCACAACGACAAAACTGGTGACGTTGAGCACAACAGAAGCCGAGTACGTAGCTGCATCGGCAGCTGCTCGGGAAGTAGTCTGGATTAGAAAATTGTTGTCGGACATCGGATGTCCTTGTGATAAAGAAACAACGCTTTATGTTGATAATCAAAGCACAATCCAACAAGTCAGAAATCCAGTTTTTCACAAAAGAACCAAGCATATAGATGTTCACTTTCACTTTATTCGCGAGTAAGAGAACGAAAAAGAAATTGTTGTTGAATACGTTTCATCTGCAAATCAAAGAGCAGATATATTTACAAAGGCGCTGCCGCGAGATTGCTTCAAGGGTCTATGTTACAAGCTAAACATGATAACAGCAAACGAGAAACACTCGAACGGCGGTAGTATTAAAGCTGATTGAGTTCAGCGTGTTTTTGTATTGGAGTGTACAGACGCACGAATTTCGTGCGTAACTGTGCTCGGCGTAGCAACCGAGCGCGACTCAGTCTTCTTCGTAAATACTCGAATGACGAAGAGCGCCGGGAATCAATCACTGCATTGGTTAAGTTAGTTCGTCTCGATCGCCCCAGTAACACGCTCGCAAATAAACGTCTTCATATTATTAAATAAAATAACAAAATTATTAAACTAAAATTAACGTTTATTTATTCATCAAAACTTGTTCTCCCATTCCTGGTCTAACAGAGAATGCTAAACATAGAATACCCACGACTTCTCACATCACGTCAGAACAATATGCATTCAGCTGAGGGCGTATCGGCCTTGAATCGAATTATGGCCAACGTAGGGAGACAAACCACTTCTACCTTAGATGAAGAACTGAAAACATAACATAACGAAGGCTAGCCCAAAGTATTAGATAAAAAAAAAATTCAAACTACACTCTCTGATTGACATGGAAGACGTTTAATAGGTATACCAGAGTTCCAGCGTTTCTGGAAGTACCGCATTAAGGACATAAATAGCCACCTGCTTACCACAAAACAACAAAAGACGTGCATAAAATGTGTGATTATAATGAAAACCTGGTAAAATTCCCTTCGGAAAAATTGTTTATAAATATTGAAAGTCAACAATAAATCAGAAATTATCAGCTCAAATTTTTAATTTCTATAAACTTTCATTAAGTGGAAATAACATGTTTATTTGATAGAAATGATTCTAAACTGATTAGCAAGAACATATAACTTGGCAATTTTCTGAACAGCTCATTTTGTAAATGCATTGCGAATAGAACACAACCAGTCAATTTCGAAATTCAAAACCATGATTTTTAACAAACAGATATTGATAACGCTATTTTTAACTTTATGTTTCATAGATGTTATGCAAGCTAGCATTCTAGATGGACGCACTGTAAGTCTTTCAATAATTTAGCAAAACTTTACTCAGATTTTTTCTTATAGGAACCGATGCCCAAAGATGAAGCAAAAGCATTTTTTCGAAATGTGTCAAAAGAGTGTGGTTTCGATGATCTCACCAAAGGTCTTGAAGAAATACTATCCATTTCTCTCCACCAATGAAATTTATCATTACAGTAACAATTCATCCCTCAGATGCAATGGCGATCAAATTATTCCTTCGCAGGGCAAAATGCGTGATGGCATGCTCCCTTGAAAAAATTGGAATTGTAAGTGTGTTTTATATCAACGTGTTTCTACAAATCTGATTTGAGAAATTTGTAAATCATTTAAGATAAATGGCGATAATCAAATAAACAAGGAAGTAGTCGCTTATATATCCGAAGTGCTGATGGATAATAATGATCATAGCAAAACGTGTGACGATGAAAAATTCTATGAGAAATGTTACGATATCACGGACCCAGAAAGGTAAACTTTTTACTGAATTTGATATGGACATATTTGATTGCTGATAATTTTTTGTAGGTGTGAGTTTGCATTTAAACTGGGTGAGTGTTTCCAAAAATATTGCCGCCCAGAGGAGTATCGAATAAAAAATCAAATCAAACACGAAAATTTATTTTAAGTAAAATAGGAAGCCGTATTTAAAGCATCGAAAAGATATTCACAGATGTAAACTCTTAGTAAAAATATTCGAACAATATATTTTATTTTGCACTTAGCACGTATTGTCATGTGTATGTAATATGTTATTGTGATCGTTGATTAAAAATTGCCGTTCCGAAATTATCTTGAAATTATGCAATTATGCTAATATTAATACATATTAAAAGTGATTAATTGTAACGAGGTTATCACCCCAAGATTATGCTCTGCCGCGATGACAGAAAAAACAAAATTAAGGAGAGATGAGCAACATATTTCAAAAACTTCCCAAATCCTCCGCACAACTCCTGAACTTCAGAGCCTATAGATATTCCTGGAGAGCTTCCATTGGCCTCATCAACTCTGGACAAAGTTTTTTCGAATATTAAGGCCACAAAGAATAATCAAGGCCCGGGCATTGATGAGATTCCAGTAGAGCTCATCAAATATGTTAGTAGCGGTGTTCAGAAAGCCAGCCATAATGTCACGCTCTACATTTGGCTACACCAGACCGTAGGAAACTACAACCTCGATTGTTTTATTTAACTAGGAGCCATCCTAAAGAAGAGAGGTACGGAACAAAACAAGATTGGACGCCGCATGAATGGCGCAATAGAACCAAATACTCCCTTCTTTCCATTCTAAGATCCACAGTTGCGCACAGGCAAAATAAGCCTCATATTTACAAATCACTAGTTAAACCTGTGCTGATATAGAGAAGAAGTGAAACATGGACCCTGATGTGTAAATTCGAAAAAGCAGTGGACATATTCGAATGCAAAGTGCTCTGAAAAATTTATGGCCGAATGAAACAAGGAACAGGAAGAAGATAAAGTCAACAGGTCAAAAATTTGACAAAACTCGATTTAATTATTCAACATAATTGCCTTCTAGGGCGATACAATGAATATAGCGATTTTTCAACTTTTCGATACCACTTTTAAAATTTCTCTTTCTCATCAAAATAGGCCTCAGTTTCAGCGATTACTTCATCATCAGACTTTGATTTCTTTCCAGCAAGTATACTTTTGAGATTTGAAAACAGAAAAAAGGAGCTGGGGGCTAAATCTGGAGAATACGGTGGGTAAGTAAGCAATTTGAAGCCCAATTCAATCAATTTCACCATTGTTTTCATCGATTTGTGATACCGTGCATTGTTTTCGTGAAACAACACTTTTTTGCAAATACGGCCGTTTTTTGCGATTTCAGCCTTCAATCGATCCAAAAGTGCACAGTAATAGTCGCTGTTGATGGTGATTCCTTTTTGGAGATGGTCTATGAATATTATTCCGTTCGCATCCCAAAAAAAAGACGCCATCACCCTACTGGCCGACTGTTGTGTCTTTGCTCGCTTTAGATTCGGTTCTTCGACTGCTGTCCACTCAGCTGACTGTCTTTTGGATTCTGGTGTGAATAGTGAAGCCATGTTTCATCCATTTGTCACATATTGACAATATAATTCGATTTTATTGCGGTTTCAATTTTTTTCAATAACAAAAGTTGCTTCGCACAAAATGCTATAACTCACGAATCAATAGTCTGATTGCTCCAAAATTTATACACGCATCGTTCGAAGATAAGCACTTATAAAAAATTATATAAAAAAATCTAGTAACGGCATCTTTGTGTCATCCTACGGACTTATTGAATGGACTGTTATAACAATCAGTTTTATGAACTAGTTGACAAACCAACTGTATCTCCCCACATAATGTTACGCAAATTACAATGAGTTATAACGATGGGTTGTATAAACAACTCGACGACCCACATGTATGGTTTTGCATAATTTTATGCAAATTATAATTGGCCGGCCATGTAGAAAGAATGTAAGAAAACCGGCTATCCAAAAAACATTAAAGGATAGAACAAAATGTCCCAATAGGAAGACATGATCGAAGCTGACAGGAGATCTTTGCTGGGAGTGATCAACTGATGAACGACGTCGCAAAACCGTGATCATTGGAAGAGATTAATCCTCAAGACAAAGATCCGACCTGGGCTGCCACGCAACAGATTCTTTGGCAACAAGAACACATGCCGAATGAGTAAAGCTATAAAATTAGACTCCCTATCTACAAAAAAGGTGACAAACTATAGTGCGAAAACTATATAGGCTTATCATGACTTTGTACCACGTATAAAATATTTTCAAAGATTTTAGAAAATAAAATCAGATCATATGCCAAAAGTATTTTTGGGGAGGAACAAGGTAGCTTCAGAGTAGGTAGATTTATGTTAGATCAATTGAGAAATCCTGGGAGCTTAGCATAGACGTATACCAAATTTTCATTAACTTTAAGCAAGCAAATGATAGTATAAACGCCATGTACTGTACGTTACGATCAATGATGTTGCATGTTTTCTGTAAAGTCAACGGAAGTAATGCTTTGTTTTGGTATCCAAGCCAAATAAGTCCATCTTTATGCACAGAAAGTTCTAAGTATACAAGCCGATGATAAGATCTGTGCTATACTATGGGTGTAAAACACGGAATCTACAGTCCGGGTTTAAACTAAAATGCGAACACAAAGGTCTTCAATTATACCTCTTACTTTATTCAAAGGCCGTGATTGACAGCCTAATCGTTTTTACACACAGACATATGCCAATGAAGAAAGATGGTGTTGCCATAGTTCATATAGACGTTGGGTAGCAAAACATTTCTGGATGACCGTCGGCCTCTCCTGACGATAACTCGTCTCGAGTTAAATGGATGTGTCGAACTCCTCCAGACATAATTCCCACCAGGGCTTTATTTTGACACTGCTCATCACCGAACTGAATGGTTGCTGTTTTTGGTGTTCTTTGCTCCCTTCCAAGACAGATCAATCAAGCCGTAGAACTCTCTTGATTATACAGGGGCCACCCGTAACTGCAATGGCCCTTTCGAACAAAATTCAGCGCTCTTTCCTTGTACTGCCTCGGTTTCTGATGTCTCTCGTCGAATCGCTTTTTCCACATAAGTCTAGTCTCGGATATATTTTTGATCGTGTCTTCTCTCTTGTCTGTTGTCGTTTTCTCGTTCCAATTAGTATCCTGCACGGCTGCTAGAAGCCTTTTGCCGCTGATGTCCTTCACCGGGTAATCAAAAATTAGCGCGATTGGAGAATACTTCGTCGTTGCACTCACTCGTGCATTCAGCGTCCATTGAAACTGTCGTAGTTCGTCATCCCAGGTTAGCGCATGACGTTTTAAGGTAAGCCAGTATTGACTCGCTCGGCAATATCATTCCCTGAAATATGTTCAAGTTGCCGTTCTAATGTGGGTTATGTCGTTGACATTACAATAATCCTCAAACATATGCGAGGTAAACGCTGTTCCCCGATCGGTGACCACCACACGTGGGAGACCAAAATACGTCGTCAGCTGATTGACTGCTTCGAGGGCAGGTTTCGATTTCGTTGACCTTGTCGGATTGATGACCGTGTACCAAGTTAACGCATGTACCATGACCAGCACAGACTCGTTACCGCGGCGACTTCTAATAAATGGACCCAAGTGATCCATATGGACTATTGCAAATGATAATTGGGGAATGTCCATACCATGTTATTGACATCCCTTTATTCTCGGCTCTCGGACATAGCTACAGTCAGTGCATGTCTTCGTGTAGTTCTTTATGAAGTTACGCATTCGAGAGAACCAAAAACTTCGTATGATTTGCATCAGTGTACCATCGACACCCGGATGTCCGGTGTCATCGAGGCACACCTTCGCCAGCCACCAGCGTATGCCCTTCGGAACAACGAGTATTTTTTCCCCTCTTTATCAACTATGAAGAGACGACTGTTCTTTATAACATATTCCTTGCCAATTTGCTCCCGCTGCTCAGACTCCGCCATCATCTCGAGAGCGTCCATGATGTTTTTCACGTTTGAATCTTGCACTGTAGAGTACGTACCTAATCCTCCATCGACAAGTTGACACTACCAACATATTTCTCTATCCCACTCGGTTCAGTCGGTGGCTCCACAAGCGGTCGACTCAATGCGTCGACGTGAGACATCTTTATTCCGGGATGAAATACAACCCGGTAATTCAACTCTTGTAGTTTTAAAAACAATCTCACCACTCACGGAATGAGAGGCTTCGTCGCTTTCAGACTGGCAGCGGCTTGGCCTTTTCCTACAAGTACATTTGGAACCGTTTACACGCATCGACGATCGCGAGCACCACTAGCTCGTAGCTATGGTATCGGCTCTTCATTGAATTGCACAGACGGCTATAGTTCTGCAACAAGATGCCTGCAAAGCCCATGGAGCTCACATCGGTGTGCAACTAATGCTATGGTGCCTCGTCGAAAATAACAATGGTGGGTGCCTGAGTCAACAACCTCACCAGCTGTTGATGTGACTCCTCGCATTCGGTCGACCAGTTGAGTAGTACATCCTTTTTCAACAATCATGTTAGTGGCGCGGCTATGATGGCATAATTTGGAGTAAATTTCCTAAAGAAGCCGGAAAGCCCAAGGAAATGCCTGATATCGGTAGCATTCTGTGGACTAGGGGATTATTGCACCGCCACGGTTTTTATCTCCCGGGTCTAATTCCTTCAGCCGTTAGTTCATGTCTAAGGAACTCCACTGTGCTCTGGAAAAATGAACACTTGGACTTGTGCAACATTAGTCCTTCGCATTTTATGACTTCTAGGAATTCCTTCAAGCACTCCAGCCCCTGCTCGACAGTCTCAGATGGAATTATGACCTCGTCCACATAGCTTATCGCCTTGCCATTCATCGATACTATGAGCCTCCTCATAAGTCGTTGAGAATTCGATTGAATTCAAAGTGGCCATGGTGAGTTATGAACGCCATGTACTGTTTGGCCTCCTGCGCTATCTCCAACAATGATTGTAAGACTGCGGAAGCTGCGGTAGGCTGATCACGTGAGTTTCGTAAATGTACAATGATTACCCAAAAGCATATTCGTTGGGAGTATTAAAGGGTGGAATCCAGTGGGAAGACAATTCATTGATGCATAGATTTCGAAATTGGAGGACGCGGTGAATGGACTGAGACGGATGGAAGTGGTTTTTGCAGGAATTGAATAGCCAAGATAGGCTGTAATTAACGAAGGAGTAAAAGAATGAGAATAGATAAGTTAAGGTGAGTCTAAGCTTCTTTAAAATGATTGCTATAATTTTGTATAAGCGGTCAAGCATCTACCAATCGATTTATCTTTACTTTTTTAGTGGTTAGGAGGTTAATGCCACTTACGCATGGAGTGTAGGACGCCCTTGCTCACGAACAATTGGACTGCCTACTAAACACCTCCCTTGCTGACCTGAAAACCTAGCCTGGAATCGTTTCACGCACTACTTGGGGCCAGGTCTCGTTTTGTAATGCTTTCAAGCTGAGGTGTCTCTCCTCTAGTGAGAAAAGAGAGAGGAGGACGAATTGCCAGACAAGCAATCCCCCAGCCTCACAGTCTCTGGCGGCTGCGAGTCGTTTTATTTTTTATGAGTGTCCAAACATAATGTGCCACATGGATTCGGGCATCACCACAACCATACTATCTAGAGTGTGCTCTCCCATCATCCTGTAGATGTCCCGTCGGAGGCTGACCCATTTTTTTCCATAAAACTGACAATCCGGAGAACGTGACTTACCAATCTTTTGCAATTAACACGAAAAATGCCCATGCCCACCCAAAATCGAGCAGTCGATCTCACCACGCCTTCAATTTACCCATGGTCTCACATCTGGAATGAAGCGCGCAGTCCACCCTCCCTTTGTGCGATTCACCCAAGACTGCTAACAATGGTTTTGTGAGCGCTATCTCTCCTTGTGGGCAGCCGTCTTCCTCACGTCCTTGGTTCAACGCAAGCAAACAAGAAGACTATGATATTTGCAATTCTCAGTGCTCCTTTTCTCTGAACCTGAGCCAAGCGTTTTCAGTACACCTGTTACAAGACTAATATACTCTATGTATACTGGCATGAATGGAAGTTCGATTTGATTTGTATCCTATATATGTACACCATCAAGGCTCCCGGGAAGAAAGAACTTACTGTATGACACTTTCCTGCTTCGATTTTCAATTTCAAACGAGATCAACAAAGATGAGAGATAATTTGAAGAGTAATTTGAGTTCACTGCTGATTTCCTAAATCATTTATACGGCAAACAATTAGCTATATTTTCATAAATTGTTGTGGTGTCGCTCCATGATCCTTGGTTAATGTTGAGTGAATCGCTCCTGACTTTGATTCAGACTCGCTGTTCATTGGAGTCGGCGGAACTCGGCGCGCATTCCGTATGAACGTTAGCTTGTAAAGGGAAAATCTTAGTTTGGGTTGTTAGGACTATTCCGGAGGCCTAACCAATCTGGGGCGAGTTTTGCTGGACGTAGCACCAAAATACCCACTTGTATTTATTTGGTGCGTACGCGTATCCACTCGCTTGCTCTAGAATACCTGTAAGCTACACTCAACTCCACTCTAAAGTTTTCCCAATGAAATACACGTTTCTTCCATCAAATACATTTATTCGTCTAACAAACACAATTTCTCATTTGAACTTTTTTACGGCACTGCTCTGCCTTGAAATCCGACTCCAATGCTTTGAGTTCTGCTCTAAATGCCTCCCGCTCCGCTTTGGTCACCGCAAGACGTGCCAACCGGCGCAGATCACTGCACTTGCGGCGGAACTCAACAATACGTCCACCTCTTGGCCGCTTTTCTTCCGGCGCGTCGACCGTCGTATCGAGCGGCTTGATTAAGCGTGCCCGGTACTCGTCGATTGTGATTGGTCTCGGACCCGCTCCGGGCGTCGCAGCAATTGCTTCCTCGAGCGACGGACGGGGTTGTGTCGTCATCACAGGCTGCTGGTGGTGGTTGTCCAGTCGCCGTGTGTCGGTTGTGGCGGTTGATGGTGGTGCGAGCTGGTAAATTCGTTGCGGATGGTGGTTTGGCCCAATTGTTACGTCCACACGATGCTAATGTGTGGTGCCGGTGGGTCTGCTGGCGATGCGTGTCGGTCGTGGTGGCTGCTGGCGATGCGAGCTAGTACATTCGTTGCGGATGGCGATTTGGCGCGAATTGCTATGTCCACGCTATCGCTGGATCGGTATCCCGTTAATTTGCTCGTCCCTGGGCGAAATGCCTTAGGGAAACTACTGCTCGGGCAAAGGTCTTGAGCAGGGCAATTAACGCTGTTTGCGTCGGGCTGCAAAATAGCTGGTTGATGCGCGTAGGGCAAATGGTTGCCGTTGTTGTTGTTGTCCGTACGATTGCTGGATCGAAATTACTTCAATTTGCTCGTCCCTGGGCAAAATGCCTTAGGGAAACTACTGCTCGGGCAAATGCCTTGAGCAGGGCAAGTAACGATGTTGGGCTGCAAAAATAGCTGGCTGATGCGCGTAGGGCGATTTCCGTCCAGCTACCTGGATCCTGGCTGGTACTCTCTTGAATCTGTCAGCCTCGGGCTAAACGCCTTGAGACGATTCTACTCGGGCAAAGGCCTTGAGTAGGACAAGCGTAGTATCAAGAGTGTCTCGTTTGTTGATGGCCATGAATATTTATCAAAAATAATGCTTACCTCCAGTTTACCTTCGTTCTCATTCATTTGCGTTACATATTGGGTGCATTTACCTCTTTGCTTAGTAAACTAAAATAACGATTAATTAATAGTAAATTAGGTCAGTGGATTGTTATGGGAAATTTTCACCTGGCCATCCATCGGTGACTAGCAACAATGCTTAAGCTTTTCGAGAAGTGATTTTCTACGTGTATTATTTCCATTTACCACAGGTTTGTGGGTTGGTCAATGCCAAGCTAAGTGGACGAGCACGAAGTATACGGCATACTCACGCATACACTTACTTCTCAAGCCTATGCGCATGATGCAGTACACCTACGCGACCAATGTGTGAAACGTTAGTAATGCTCGAGACATTGGCCGAGCCTAATGTCTCGAGGTTGGTGCGGTTCACCACAACAGGGGTAGCCACAGAGCGTGAGCACCAAAAGGCTGGTTGAGGATCACGGCTCAAGCCAACACCTCGTTCTTAATTACGTTGTACATTTACACATTGTTTGGAATTTCTCCGCACTCTTTGCAAACTTATAACGATCGATATTGAATGAAGTGCCTTTGACTTTGGCTTGATATTTTTTGAGGTCGGCGGGACTTGTCAAGCTTCCCATGTGAGCATCAGCCTGTAGAGGGAACCGAGAGGACGGGCCAATGGACCAGGGTGGCCACATGGCTTGAAACGCCAAAATAATAAATGGGGCTCTCGGCTCAAGTCAACACCTCACCCCTCATCATTTCAATATCTCCACACAACGTTTCAGCCAAAAAATTTGATCGCGAATGGCGCAACTAATTGTACGTTGCAGGGTCATTTGGTAAGTGGGTAGAAACACGCTCCTCAGTAGATTCAAATCACACGGATCTGCCAATACTCAACCAAGCACTTATACTTGGTCGCGGAGCGTGCTTTTGCTCTAATTTTTCCTGAAATCTGCTGAATACGCGAACATGTGAGCTCCCATTACACAGAGGCCCTTCATCGCCGTCTCGTCAACAAACGATATTCCCTCAGGGCAGACTTTTAAGTTGCTTGCATAATTCTCCACTCTAGAGCTTACAACGGGCTGGTTTACACCAAACAGCAAGATACGTTTTGCTGCTGTATTTCCTTCTTCTCCTTCCTCTTCTTTCTGTACCCGTTGTTACTTTCTGCTGGCTGACTCCTTCCTGCTTGTGAGATACATGCCACTGTCGTCTTTTCACCTCCACCGGATATCTGCTACATAAGCTAACACGGCTTGGTCGCAATTTGATGATTCTTATCATGTGAATGAACGTGCAGCGAAAATTTGCTTATATCTTTGAAAATAGATGCCAATGGCTGACGAAAACATGAGGTGGCACGTTTGCACGTTGACAACACATCTCCTTACTGAAAATATCAAACCACATTTTTGCTCTGAACAGAAGCACTGACCCTACAGCATTCATCAAGACGCGTCTTCCTGATGGGTTAGGTCCCCCACGTTGGCTACAACTCACTACACTCAGAAAAGCTCATCTTGGAGTCAATGAGTGGCCCCAGGTACTACACCGTAGGCTTCAATTCAATTAGTATGACTACAACACTAATCGTCCTTACTCTAGGGATTTTCTTTTTTTGTCAAGAGGACCACTTCGGTTTTCTATTGTGGTAGACTGAAACCACGAGCGTATTAGCATACCTAGCCCAAGTTGCGCTTATTCAACGGTGCATCCAGTGATCAGAGCCGCAACATCTTCCGCATAGCCATTCTTTCACGACTCGTTTGGCGTCTCCCGTCTCAGTAGCCCATCATAAGACACGCTCCACAGGTCTGAACCAATGATAAATCCCTGAGTAGCGCCCGATGTAACCTCTATCCTTTGTCAGTCCTGTGTCGTTTCGTAAAGTAGGCTTTTGTCCTTCAAATAGTCCTTCAGAAGCGCCATTAGACACTTTGGAACTTGAAAAGAATTCCCCAGAGTATCCAGAATATCATCTATCTAGCGGAGTTGAAGGCATGATCCCTGAGTAGCACCCGATGTAACTTCTATCCTTTGTCAGTCCTGTGTCGTTTCATAAAGTAGGCTTTTGTCCTTCAAACAGTCCTTCAGAAGCCCCATCAAATACTCTGGAACTTGAAAAGGATTCCCCAGAGTATCCAGAATATCCATCTATCTAGCGGAGTTGAACGCATGACTAACGTCGAGTGTCACCGACAGGACGATCCGTCGCTTGGTGTGGCTTTATGCCTCTCCCTTTTGGACAGCACTCACCACCTCTGCAATCGCACCAGTGGTGGAGCATTCTTCCCTGAAACTGTACTGCCGAGGAGATAGGTACCCAGCAGCACAAATCACGTCAGTGAGTCTTCCCTTTATGAGTTTCTATCCCACGTTTCCAGCTGTGTCTAGCATGCATAACGGGCGGTAAGCAGACGGTGATCCCGAATCTCCTTTCCCCTGATCAGGACAAACATCGCCGCTTTCCATCATACGGAGAAAACTCCATCCCATCGGCAAGCTTTGAATGTGCTGAGCAGCAAGTAAGGAAAATGGTGATAGACATGTTGCAGCAACTCAGCTTAAACACAATCTGGGCCTAGAGCCTTCCTCGCTTTCAATGAGAGGACGGCCTCTTCTAGTCCCAGGTATGTCCAGAGTCGGCATTCAATTGCTGTCTCACAACAGGCACTGTCAACATGGGTGGGGAAGAGTGCCCGCACTATCTCGTACATATTTTTTACTTAATGTACGCAAGCTGTCCGTAGGACACCAAGCTTCCGCATAACCCTACTGATCCTTGTTCACATTGTTCACTAGATCTTGCCAGCAGCGAGCCTTTTTGTTATTAATCAGTTTGCATAGGAAGACTTATGTGCTACTACATGGATGCGTGGTTCATCACGGTTTCGTGCCCGTTGTCTCACACTGAAACAGTCATGACGAAACTCATAGTTGAATTCACCACGCCTTGAGCTTCCAGTTGTTCTGTCCCCTGCGAGTCACCCTAGAAGGGAGCACCTGCCATGAGCACCTCGAGAAACATCTCGTCGTTCATCCTTCCGATGTTCCAGCCAATTATAGAATGTTGAGAGTACGGACGTCGGAAGACAACATCACTCATCGCAAGCAGAATGCTCTGATGATCACTGGCTGAGAAGTCCTCTAATGCTCTCCAATTGTGTATCCTCCGTATTCGTAACTCCAAGGCAGACACCCTGTCGGGTATGGTTCCTTCATAACCAAAACCTCGCTAAGTCGGCGTTTTCCCGATGCTCATTGTGACGAGCACCGTACTGAGCGCCATTTCTAAGATTCGTTTTCTCCATGAGTTTATTGAAGGCATGCCCCATTCGATTGGCTACCTCAACGAACACGTTACCATCTGTGTTGGAAACAGCACCCACCAAAACATTATACTTGGCTTAAAAACGTTATTGATTCGTTCAGCATTATGTACACACTAACCAAGGTTATCTTTGAGCACCAAACTACATGAAACCATCCCCCATCCGCAGCCCTCGCCACGTTAGTCACTGTACCGAGCCCAGATGGCGGCAGTACCAGTTTTCGGATGCCATGATGCAGAGGTTTTTGCATGGTGTAGCTCACTCAGCAGCACCAAGTCGGCTTTCATGTCCCTCATCTCAAGATGCGCCCATAATCCGGTCTTGGGTCAGCATCCTCGCAAAGGATACAATGAGTCTCCTTTGTACGCTCTTTTTTTAGGGTTTTGTAAAATAATTTTACAAAACCCTACTAAAATCGCGTCCTGTCTGTCCGTCAGTTCGTCCGTGTGTCACAGCAGTTTTTCTCGGAAACTACTTAAGCTAGAAACATCAAATTTTGTATGTAGGTGTAAAGTGGTGTTCTCTTCAAAGTTCAACTACAAAAAATTTTTATAAGGTTTTTAAGGGTGGGTCTCCCCATGTAGGGGAGTGACCCCCCAAAAAAAAACTTTCATTGAAGGTAGCCGATATGGGTATCAAATGAAAGGTCTTGATGAGAACTTTTCAAAACAGGTCTTAGTTTGGCAAAGTTTGCTTCGAGGGGCGCACAGGGAGGGGAAATACTCGAAAAATTTGTGTCCCCCCCTTGCGATTGGACACCTGTGATCCGAAAAATCTGAAAAAAATCACAAATGTAGGCCTTGGTGAGTACAACAACAACAAATACGTTAGAAGTCGCAATTCACTCAACTTTGTTAGTAATAGTATGATTTATCGATTTTATGTTTTCTTGAATAAAATCTTAACGGTATCAGTACACAGATGACTATTTGTAAGATTGATTTATCCTGAAAGTTTCATAAAGATTGAGTGATATTTAGCGAAGTTATAGCGGTTTGAGTTTTTCTGTATTACTATTGAAAAATATGCGCTGCATTTATTACTATGGCAACATATGGCTATGGAACAACATGCGCTTTTTACCGACTCAGACAGTACAGTTTGGCTAGGATTTGCATGAAAATTTCAGTAATGATAGGTGTCATGTATATCTTTGAGAGTAGTGGTATCAGTAATCGTAAAACAAAAAAGATGGCTGTTTTAATTGCGAAAATTGAATAATTTTGAGTTATTTTTTCCCAACTTCAACGTTTAAGGTGCATGCTTTGAACACTTAATTTAATTTACTGAATGACTGAGGGTGAGTACCTACAATTAATGCTCATAACTGAAACAAGTCAAGGAGGCGGGAGAGAGCTCCTAGCAAAAGGGCTTTGTAACCATTCTAGGATTCGAAAAAATTGGCCATTAATCGATGATAACAGTACAGGAGAGTGGCTCCTGAAAAAAAAAATTATCAAACGTAGCCGATATGAGTATGAAATGAAAGTTTTCATGGGAGCCTTTCAAAGCAGTTCTTAAACTGTCAGCTTTTGCTTCAGGGGGGCACAGGGGGGAAATACATGAAAAATGTGTTTCCTCCCTCACGAATGGACACCTGAAATAATAATCAAGGGAGATATTTATGAGTATAACAATAACAAAACTTCAGAAGTCGAAATTCGTTCAACTTTGTTGATAATAGGATGATCTTCGTATTTCATATTAATCGTCTTTGACATGTTTCTTGATTTGATTCGATTTGGTGACTGCAGTTTGTAAATTGAATACAAAACCCTTCTGAAATGAGTGTAGGTCTGTTTACCCAACTTGTTTATGTCTGATTTCACAACATTTGTGACATAGAGAGCTCCAATAGGGTTCTTTGCAAACTTGTGCGGTTCGCTCAAGCGAGGCTACGGTTTCACCTTTGCCAAGGACCTCCTTTACTGCATTGCGGAATGCTTTTTTACTATCGTGCGTGCGGCTTAACCACGTTGATTATACTGCTTGCATAGCAATGTTGGTGTCTGCGGGCTTTACATTAGTCCTAATATTCTGCATCACTTCTGCGTAGGATCGGCCATCTTGAGGTTTTGCGAGCATTGCCTGCTGTTGGGGTCTTGGTCGGGGCTTTTCTCTGATGTTTCCATCATATCTTTTTTCTTGCCAGACGTTCATGCGAAATTTATTTCTGGCACCTTTTGCAGGAATTTTTTTGCCGCTTCGTTCCATCTATCAGGACTGTCTGAAACCTCTGGTCTAGCGCCGCACGCCCATCAAGTGCCTCTCTCTTCTTTCTTTTATCATAATCTCCTTCGATTGGACTAGACGCCATTCTTTTGTTGATGTTTGATGGCGGTTTTATCTGGACGTGACCTTTAGGCTTGACCTTCTGGGCTTCTTTAGGCTTCTGCTCTTCTTTGGCCTTCAACCAGCTCCTCTGCTATTGCCGGTTACACCCAAAAGGAAATAGGGTGCTCCGGCGGGACTTACGGTTCAGCTCATCCGGAGGTGGGCGTGGGGTGCCACTCGCTTGTCCACCAAGGCCCCACTAAGCCATCAAGCGAGAATACGGCTTGCCGGTTCCCCTTTCTCGCAGCACGAAAAAAGACACTCCACCACTACACTTTTTATGTCACTGGGAACAATCATGCAAATTAGTGCAATCGTTTTTCAGCCAGAAATTTAGAATAGCTATAAATAGACACAATTTTCTCGTGGCTCTCAAACGATGGAACAAAAGCTATTTTCAATACTAAACGACTCCACTCTTGTAAATTCCTTTTAATTTATATAGTCAAATCCTTCACTTTTTTTTACAATTGCAAGACGTGCAAAGTCAAATTAATATCCCAAGATTTTGACACCCGCTACAAACCCCGTCCTCTGAGCACTAATACTCGACTTCAAATTTTCTTCCACTGATTTACCACTCAAGCCGCAACCTGAAACTCAAATTCAATTGTGCTGTATAGAGAGAATTTAGTTTTTTCTGGATTTTACCCCTAATTACTTAATAAAATAAACTTCATTTATACAAACTTATCTTTCGTTTCAAATTTCTTTATGTGAGTAAGTAAACTAAATTCACAATTGCAATAGAGTGGAAAAGAAGAAATCTTTAAAGAAAAACTTACTGGTCTACAAAGTATAAAGGGGCCTCTTCTTTGCTGCTTCCGTCAACGTTACCGAAATTGCTTCGCCACTGACTACTCCGACAACTCCCTCGTGGCCTTTCTTCGTGCTGATGTTTCTCAATATCGTAATCTGCCCTCCGCCTAGTACGCATTTGCTTCCTTTCATTTCATAATCCAGTCGACGCTCGTCCTCTGTATTATCCGCCGTCGCTTCACTTTTCCACCTTCGAGTCGCCAAGTCAAAGCTCTTATACAATATCCCTCTAACGGCCACTTTACCGCTCTCCAACCGAGTTCTTTGTCCCTAAACGATGTTGAACCCTGGTGTTCATTTGTTGAACGAAATTTCGGTAGCATATGGATATGTGGCGAAATACTTCTTGTTCAGGATGTAAATGTTGCTGGCCAGTGGTTCAAGAAATTTCTCCCAAATTAAGTTATTGTTCGATTAATGCCGAACCCGATGTGGCATATTCTTTTGCAGCAACCCAGCTATCTACCAGTATGGATTTTATTTATTTTTTTTCTTTTAAAAATCATTACTACAAGTACAATTAAAAAGTATTACCCAAAACTCTAATCGAGTGCGGTTTAGGATTGATTTGTTGAATGAGTCACACGACTGATATGGTAGTGTTCGTGGTAAGATAATGTTGATGCCTCTCTAGTCCATCCATGACATGCCCTACGCAGTCTACGAGCTCCTTTAGTTCAGGGAGCCCAACCTTTACACCTTTGCTGATTTGTCGTGAGCCGCATACTGGTTTTATTCTTATTAGAACGTTTGCTGTTTTTTCGATTAGCTGTTCTTCATAGCACATTTTCGACGGTGGCAGTGGAACCACACAACGGCGCCTCGTTTGTCTGGTCATTCCTTTCTCTTTCTGCTGCGATCGCTTTGTGGGCTTCAGCATTGCTCATCATTATTTCGGAATTGAAAACCCTTGCTTCTGGCGTTGGTATCATTTTTGTTTTGTTTTTGTTATTGCACCTGAATAATGCGGGAATTTCAGTTTGACAAGTTTGTCCGTCTTTACTATCATTGTATTCGTTGTAGTTTTTGCCGTCATTGAGAACAGTACCTCAAAGTACTGTTAACATCGTAGCTGTTACTGTTGGTTTAAATAAATCGATTAGTGTAATCTTGAAAAACTGTCGGACTTTGCTTTATTGTGTGAGCGGGCACGTTTCCACTCCTTTGAGCCATCTTCAGTATCCGAAGAGGACTACAAGGTGTGGAAACGCACACACAAAAAGCAAGGCCCGATGGCTTTTCAAGAAAAAAGAGAATTGGCCTGCAGATACGAAATAAAAAAAATAATTGACTAAATTGATTGGCAATAACAAATTTCAAACTCTAAAGAGAAATTTATAGACACCATCACCGCGCCATCCAGATGAGAGCATGCGGGACAAGACGTGTGACATGTTTTCGATAGGGGAAACGCACATGCACTCTCATCGACGAGAAGTAAAACGACAAATTTTTTCCCAAAGCTCTATTTGGTTTCACATGAATTTCCTAATGAATGCAAGTAATGTATTAACGAGTGCATTCACTACTATATGGTTTGCTGGAGCAGCTGTTCTTACAAACACACCCGAAGAGAATCCACGCTTTAAATATTTGAAGAATTGTAGCGCTTGATAAATTTAATAAAATATTCTAGTTTCTTTTTTAATCAGAGAAAGTATAAAAAGTTTTGATGTTCTAGTTTAAACCTGACGGTCAGCACATTTTGCCCTAAAGCGAGGTCATTTTTTCCTTTGCACTTTACCGTGTATCTAGGCACCAAAATAACGAAGACGGGTAATGAAAGAGATGAAAACCGCCGAAGAATACAGCTCGCGAACAAAATATGTTATTCAGTTTTGACGATCTTGACGACCAGCATCAAAGCTCCAAGTATACAAATCTGTGATAAGACCTGTATTATTTATGATATGGGTGTGAAACATAGGCCCTAACCCAAGCATCCGAAAATATAATGAGCTCCTTTGAGCGACGGGTCCTGAGGCGAATAATCGGAGCGAAGCTAGACGGGGACCAATGTCGAACCCGAGACAACCATGAGCTGTATGAAATTTTTGACGTGCCGGAGGTCTCAACGATTGTAAGACTGCAGAAGCTGCAGTGCACTGGGCGCATGTGAATCGTATGGACGAACAATGTATACTCAAAAAGGTATTCGCTGGGAGAACTGAAGAGCGGAGACCAGTAGCGAAACCGAGGAAACGCTGGTCTGACTCGGACGACGAAGACAGTTCATCGCTGCTCATATTTCGAGATTGGAGGACGGCGTCAATGGACCGAGACAGTTGGAGGTTGATTTGCAGGAAACGAAGATCCGAGAGGGGCTGTAGTGCTACGAAGAAGAAGCACAAAATCTATCAAACTTTGATAAAAATTGTTCTTTCTTCAAAAAAAAACAAAATTTTCGCCATATACGTGAATATCAACTCATCTGCTATTGCCCTTACCATTTTATGTTGAAATAACTGCGGATCAGCACTTTCAACCCTACCTTCCCCTATCAGAATCTAATACAAAGATTTTCCAGGAAATTTCATAAATAGCCCAGTCATATTAGGGCTTTCACCTCGGAATGAAAGATAATAAGCTGCAAATTGGTATGAACCTTTGTTTTGTCATTCTAAATGTTGTCTCAAAAGTCACAATCGTTATTGTGTTCGCGTCTCAAGATATTCAAGGTCAAAGGTCACAAACATCGGTTTTTCGCGAATATCTGGCTTCCTATCGGTTAAATGAGATTTGCATTTATTATAAAAGTTGTAGGCTATAAAATTCCCTACAACTTTTGTTTAAACTTTTTTTTCATACGACCAACCGTTTTGAAGGTAGAGCGCGAAGAGTGCACATCGTACAGTCATATACGGCCTAATGCAAGGTCAAGCGTGAGTTATGGTTATCAGTACGTTATAAAGTCAATTATTTACTTGGAAATTATAATTATTAAACAATGCCTATTATTTATGTACTAACTATTAATTATTTATATTTAATTAAAGTAAGTAACTTGATTATTTATATATAATTATTCATATTTAACTATTTAAGTATAAAATATTATTAATTCTGGATTATATATTTTAGTTTTATTTTAAGTTAAAATGATAGTAAGAGTATATATTTTACACATATTTTTATTTATTATTAAATACGGCATAATATACATTTATCAAAATGTGAGTTCAAATATCAAAAGTATCTTTGTTGATTTTAATTGTAATGAAATTGGAAATGGAAGCTAATTATCTTCTTCTTGTTCGTCGTCTTCTTCTTCTTGTCGCTCAAAAATGTTCGATTCATTGTCATCATCCTCATTATCTGTCATGTTCATCTCCAAACCTTCCAGAATATCGGGATCATATGTATTTTCTTCATCGGGATTACTTGGATACAGTGAAGCGTTGAGGCAAGCTTGTCCGTTGCACTGGCCGCAAGCTAAAGAACATTGTAGCCCTGATTTTCTGCATCCACAGCGGGAACCACAACCATTTTTGCAATTGCAAAATATTACGTTTAGTAGTTCGGCTGGTGCTGGAGGTAATAACGTTCGTATGGGCTCCAGGATTTCATTTTCAAGCATCCAGCCCCATTCTTTAGGTTCTAAGTCCTTCCCTAACCACGTTTGAATCTGGTAGTAGACACGTTTTATGTGTTGATGAGCTGCTACACTTGTTGGTGGAAGTGTTGACAGTTGTACAGGTTTATTTAGTTTTGTAAATTTGATGAATTGCGTGTAGCGGAAATGATCAATGTTGTCCTCAGATTTTGGAGCATTATATAATGCCAACAAGATGCGCACTCCATTTTCTAATAATGTTTGTTTTGGGCAGTTTTCTTGTTGAAATACTTCCACCAGTTTATCTAAATCAGGAATTTTTTCCAATGCTCTAGTAACAGTTTTTTTTTCCTTTTTTAAATAGCGCAGAAGTCGTGTCACAGCCACTGAATGCGTGTAAAAATAAAATGTGCTTTTTAGTACGAGGATATTGGTCAAAACTTTTAGTAGAATATATTTGTGTTTTGACATTGCCTTTGCCAACTTTTTTCAAAAAAATTTCCTGATGATGTGACTGAGTACGTCCAATTAAAATAACGAGCAAATCGATATCTTCTCCTATGATGACAGCAGTCTTTTGATGTTCTGATAAGGCAATAGCTGTGTCAATGATGAGTTAAATATGAATAATTATATATAAATAATCAAGTTACTTACTTTAATTAAATATAAATAATTAATAGTTAGTACATAAATAATAGGCATTGTTTAATAATTATAATTTCCAAGTAAATAATTGACTTTATAACGTACTGATAACCATAACTCACGCTTGACCTTGCATTAGGCCGTATATGACTGTACGATGTGCACTCTTCGCGCTCTACCTTCAAAACGGTTGGTCGTATGAAAAAAAAGTTTAAACAAAAGTTGTAGGGAATTTTATAGCCTACAACTTTTATAATAAATGCAAATCTCATTTAACCGATAGGAAGCCAGATATTCGCGAAAAACCGATGTTTGTGACCTTTGACCTTGAATATCTTGAGACGCGAACACGATAACGATTGTGACTTTTGAGACAACATTTAGAATGACAAAACAAAGGTTCATACCAATTTGCAGCTTATTATCTTTCATTCCGAGGTTGACCCCTTTTTTTACCTAATATGACTGGGCTAAAAAATTATGCAACTGCAAGAACCATTCCCTGATAGCAGTCAGCAATCTGTTTTCCCATCTTTGGAATATGAATAAATCTACACATGAATGAAACGAAAAACGACAGAAATTTCCAGGCAGAATATTCAATGTTTACAAATATTGAAAGACAATAATAATCAGAAATTACGAGTATCAAGCTCTGATTTCAGTTCATTTCGATGTTTATTGAACACAAAGAAAATATGTATGTATGTTA
Organism: Odontomyia ornata; assembly: GCA_963969285.1. NCBI lineage: Eukaryota > Metazoa > Arthropoda > Insecta > Diptera > Stratiomyidae > Odontomyia > Odontomyia ornata. Next base: position 222,508,317 of record OZ017742.1, read on the forward strand.
GTTTTCTTTATAATAGATTGAATTTTCCTTGATCAGAAAGTACATATAAACTGTAGATTTTTCATAGAGCTCATTTTGCGAATGAAGTGTTAACAGTTCACCTAAATAACTTATCGTTATTGGTTATAAATTTATACTCGTATAAGTATGATTTCTAGCAAGCAAATACTGATAACACTAGCCTTCACCTTTTATTCCGTTCAACTTGTGCAAGCAGGCATTCTAGATGGACGAACTGTAAGTATTTCAATAATTTCTTAAAATAATTTTTCATACAATATTAATAGTATAACAATTTTGCCCGCTTCTAGGAACCAACCAGCAAAGAAAAAGAAAATGAAATCCTTCGAAATGTATCAAAGGCGTGTGGCTTAGATGCGCTCAACGATGGTACTCAAAATATTTTGTTTAATTTTTCTACTGACCAAATTTTTGATTTGTAGAAGTAGAAAAAATCTCCAAGTTAGATGAAGCGGCGCTAAAAACGTTTCAACGCAAGGCAAAATGTGCAATGGCTTGCTCCTTCAAAATGACTGGGATTGTAAGTTAGTTTTATATTGACATGCTCCTTCCGACCTAATTTGAAGAATCCTCAATTCCTTTTAGATTAATGACGATAATCAAATAAACAAGCAAGTACTGACTTATGCAGCTGAAATGACGCTGAGGAATAGCAATCCGAGTCTTAAATGTGAGGCTGCACAATTTTACGATAAATGTTACAATATCACAGACGAGGATAGGTAAATTTTTATTGAATGAATACCGCAAACACTTGAATTAATGATGGTTTCCTATAGCTGTGAATATGCGTATAAACTAAGTGAGTGTTTCAAATCACAGTGCCGCCCGATTGATAAGTGAAAAAGGAATATAGTTGGACTCAATCAAAGTTTTAAATTACGAATTTAATATTTAATAAAAAATACTAAAAGTACAATTGAACTTTCAAAACTGGATATCTAAATAGAAAATTTCTACCGTTTATGTGGTATTAATTTTTTAATCGAAATTACTTGAAATTTGGAACATTCAAATGCAAAAGACCCCTTGACTATGCTTTAAATACCTCTCCTATCGACCTGGAAACCTATCCTGGAATTGTTTGACACATTACTTCGAGTCAGGCAGACTGTCAACATTTTGTGCACACCGGTAAGTTTGCTTCTTGGTGCATCTTTTTGGTGATTTCAAGCCGGGTCTTGTAAGGGTTAGGCATATTTAATGGGCCTTTAACACGCGCAAGTCATCCCACTACATCTGTTGACACGAAAAAATCTTCTTAGCAGAAAAAACCCCCTTTGGTAGCACCAGCCCGAAAGGTAAATTTCTTGTATGTAGCGTAAGGTTTTGAAAAAGAGTTTGGCTTGCCTACTACTAGACTAGACTTCTTACTGCGATTTTTGTAGCACCACATGGGTATTTGTTAACATAAAAAGAATCTTATCGAGTTAGTTCTTCTAGGATTTAATTTAATTCAATTTGTATTTACCTAATTTGTCGTCTAGCCTGATTGTTATCTGGCCAAATTCGACTATGCACCGAAGTAACAACTTCTATGCAGCAAGAGAATCTAAGTTTGGCCGAATAAACCAGCCAAAGTATTTTTGATCAATAAAATCTTGTATTTGTCTTTTAATAAATACCAGCCTAAGATATACTTTGGCCGAACTCTTTATTATCGGACGGGTCAGAATTTACTGATCCCGAATCAATACATTCTTTTTCTTTTATACTAATTCTACTCATTGTTTGTAAATCTATTTCTCACGCCCTCATTACTTAACGTTCAACTTGTGTGGTCATCAACACCTCGCATTCCCATTTACCATACTCATCATCGCAATGCAATTTATGACCTATTTTCTAGGTCATAAATTTCGTCGTCTCAAGTGCATTACTAGGTCGCTAGCATGCATATGGCAAATCGAATGCGGAAGAAAAGTGAAAGTGAAAGAAATTGAACGTTGAGTAATGAGGTAGGTTTCATGTTACATACGTTCGTCGTCACATTAGTCTTTGCGACATGTTTTGTTTTCATATTCCAATGCAATGGCTCGTGATAGTAATTTATGACCTTACCATGGGATTGGAATATGAGACGAAATACAATTTGAGTATTTGTATTATGAATGAATGATTTAATTGAGTTTATGCAACTTATTTAGTGGGAATAGTGGGAATCATTACAATCTGCCGACGTTCGTATTTAGAGACCCTTTATAGAGGCGCAAATATTTTGCTAATTAAATAAAGCTGCACACGTATGGATCACATATTGAAAATCGGCGCATTATAAATTGTTATAAACATATAAATACAGCTTTTCCCTTCTCACATTTGCTGTTTACACATTTCACAGTGGTTACCACACAGAGGTGATAACTTGTCGGCTTAAATAGCTCAAATAGTCAATTTCAAAGGTTTCCATAAAAGTTTAATCGGCACTTGCGTTGCCATTAATATTTACATTTCCAATTCTTTTCTGATCCATCAGGAGGCGCCATTTTGAATTTTTATTGAAAACGGCTGTTAAAAATATTAAGCTGTAAATTTTCGAATTTTTATTTGTCATCCGATTTGCATAATTAAATTAAATTAAATTAACTTGCCTTAATAACTTATAATTTCAAGTTTCATCGGAATATATTGACAAACTTGGCTGCTAGAGGGCTACAGAAGTAAAAAAAACAATTTAAGTCACCCCCTGTATGGAGAGACCCCCCTTAAACACCTTAAAATATTTTCTTGCACTGCAAATTTCAAGAGGCACCACTTTTGACCAACATAGAAAATTTCCTCATTCTAGCTCATGTGGTTTACGAGAAAACTTGTTGTGACGCACGAACAAACGGACGAACGGACAGACAGACAAGTCGCGATTTTATAATTTTTTAAGGCATTGTTAAAAATATTTTACAATATCTTAAAATGTTCTGCTTTATAAATACTTCCAAGTTAAGTCATTTAAATCGTTTCCATGAAAAATATTCGTTATTTTAGTTGCGCTTGCCTTCTGCCCGTTGGGGGCCGCCAGTTTGAATGCATGCATTTGATTTTGGATTATTTTAAATTTTTGTGTACTAGGACTACATCAATCAATGTGCCAAATCTCGATCAATTCGTAGTTTCACTTTTTTTCAAAGTCAAAAGCGCTATATTCAATATTAATCGGTATAACTTTTCAAAAAATACAAAGCAAATTCCAAACAATAGCAATACAAAAACTTAATGGCCCAAATGGCTCTCTAAATTTATACGTTATCATTAAACACATTTCATTAAATTAATTAAGATGATTACATATTTTGAAATTCAATTGGAAAAAGTAGAAAAAACCATCCAACACTATCCTAAAATTATTTATAATTTAAACACGACAGGGCACTTTGATCCTACACCTAATATGTTTTAACTTAATTCTAATAAATTTCAATCACGAACTTTATCTAACATATCCCTAATTTTTAACACAAATAAACAACAATACTAAATGTAGCAATAATGAGCTGAAACTCAAAAACTTAGTAACGAAAAACACAAAAAACATGAAAATAAACACGAATAATTTAGACATTATCATTCAGCCACCAATACCTAGATTGCTCCATCTCAGCTCGATCAGCTTCAACGAATCTAGCAAATGAGTATCTCCAATGGAATTGTTGGTCTCGTGAACTCATATTCGGAGGATATTTTATCTTTTTATCGGTGGCCCGTCGATATATGTGATATATGACGTCAGAATCAAAAACATATGGATTCATGTCCAAATACACGAATGCTTCTGGAGGAATGTAGCCAGTAGCGAGGCAAGTCGCAATAAACCCGTCTGTAGGGTGGAATGGCTGCGAAATCCAAGGGTTTTCACTCACAGTCACAGATCTTGCGATATGATTCCGAAGAAGTTTCAATATGAAGATTTCGACTCCCGTCACTTCAGCAGTTTGATAAATTCTTCTATTCGATATATAATATTTCCAATCCGTCTCAGGCTTTCTGCACAAACCAGTAGGTACATGCACGAAGACATTTCCTTTCGAAAACTCTTAATTTTTCCATAGTACTAGCACTCTGGTCGTACCAAATCTGACACCCATATGTCAAAACTGGTCTAACCAGGGTCCCGTGTTATGCAATGAGTGTGAAACATGAACCCGAACCCAAGCATCCGCAAATATAGCATATTGAACTTCTTTTAGCGACGGATCCTGAGGGGAACAATCGGAGCAAAGCTAGATGAGAACCAATGGCGAATTCGATGTAAACATGAGCTGAATGAAGTTTTTAGCACATGAATCGTATATACAAACAACGGATACCCAAAAAGGTATTCGTCGGGAGAACCGGAGGCCGGAGACCAGTGGGCAAACTGAGGAAACGCTGGTCTGACTCAGCCTACGATGACAACGTAACAGAAGGATTCAAGCCGATCGCAGGTTAAATTTGAGGAAAGGTCTAAAAGCCAATTACAGGTTCAATTTAAAGAGTTGAAGCTAATCGCAGGTTCAACTTGACAAACAGCACCAAATCCTCAACGTTGCAGAAGGATTCAAGCCGATTGCACGTTAAATTTGAGGAAAGGTTTAAGAGCCAATCGCAGGTTCAATTTGAAGAGTTGAAGCTGATCGCAGGTCCAACTTGACAAACAACACCAAATTCTCAACGTTGCAGGAGGATTCTAGTCGGTCACAGAAGGATTCAAGCCGATCGCAGGTTCAACTTGGCAAACAGCACCGTATTCTCAACATTGCAGAAGGTCTCAAGGCTATCACAGGTTTACTTGGCAAATGCCACCGTAATCTCAGCGCTGTAGAAGGATTCTAGCCGATCGCAGGTTCGATTTGAAGAGTCAAAGCCAATCGCAGGTTCAACTTGGCAAATAACACCGCATTCTCAAGATTGCAGAAGGATTTGAGCCACAGGTTGAATTTTGGGAAGAACCACTGCAGAAGAGTGGGTGCAGTAATAGCTGGAAGCAGCTAGCAATTCCTCTTGATGGAATTGGTATGCTATTTTAATCAGATCAGCAAATCAAGAGTACAATGGCCACTCCAATAGCAGCACAAAAGTTGATCTTCGATAGTATCAATCGGGTCATCCCCAACTTCAAAAAGGATGGGGCCAGTAGACACTCATTGGCATATTTCGAGACAAGATTAGCGCGTCTTGATGACCAGTGGAAAACATTTGAAGAACTACATGCTAAAACCCATGCGCATTTGCAGGAGGAAACAGAAAAAGGCTTACTGCAAAACTATATCGAGGATTCTGCCTGTATTGAGGATTTGGTCTTGGAAAACAAAACGATCTTTGAAAAAAGTATCTACAAACATCGTGCTGTTTTTTTAGGGCAGCCACAACTAGCTATGAACACAAGTGACAACCTACAGTCAGAGCGGATTGAAATTCCAACATATGATGTGAACTACGGAAGTTGGATAGCTTTTCGTGACCTATTCAAATGCATGATTCATGAGAACGCAGCTTTATCACATGTGCAGAAGACGCAGTATCTCCGCAGCAATCTTAAGGGTGAAGCAGAAAAACTTGTGAGTCATTTAAACATATTAAGCGAAAATTATGATGCAGCATGGTCAATATTGTGTAAAAGATATGACAATATGAAGATCATAGCGCAGGAGCTTATGCAACGTTGGTGTGGTGCAGGTTTAAATCAGGCAAACCATTTTACAAGACTTCGAGATATGGTGAACACCACCAATCAGCTTATGGCAAGCCAAAAACACTGAAAATCGACGGGTTTGACCTTGCTCTAGTGTTTATTCTTAATAATAAGCTCGATAAAGAGTCTAAAGCGGAATAGCAAAGACTTATAAGTGACAGCACAGAAGTACCAACGCTAAAGAGGTCTATAACCTTCCTTACCCAAACATTCACAATGCTAGAATCATTAACATTGTCGAAGCCATACTCAGAACCGAGACCACCGAAAAAGGTTACTACGCACACTACACAAGTCGCAACATTACGGTGCGCTATGTGCACCAACCCCCATCGGTTGTTTGAATGTGAACGGTTCAAGAAGGCAGACGTGGATTTACGACGCGAATTGGTAAAAACAAAAAGTTATGTTTCAACTGTTTTTCCCAACAACGTACAGTGAAGCAATGCAGATCCAAGAAAACTTGTAGAAACTGCTCCAAGCGTCATAATACTCTACTGCATGCTGTAGATGATAGGTTAAAGCCTACGGAATCACCCCCATCTAAACCAACTACCAGTTAGACCCAAGCACACAATGCACTTCTTTGTAACACTCAAGTACTGCTTGTAACATCACTCATGACTGTAAAAAATAGTGAAGGTACAGCTGTCACGCTACGAGCATTATTGGTTATCGGCTTAAGGACTCACAGAATCGGCAGTCCCATTATTAGGATTAACCCGCAAATACTTTAAAGCGTATATAGGCGGTATTGGGTGTTCAGAAGCCGTAATATCCAGAGGAGTATTTGAACTTACAGCATTGATCACGAATAAGGACAACGATACATTTTTGAGTTTTCCGGCATTGATAATCCTCAAAATTACGGCAATGCTCCCCGCCACAAGCATCAATGTTGCTTTATCTCCACTACTTAAGAAATTGAAGTTGGCTGATCCCGGTTTCAAGCGGCCATCCCACATGGATCTACTTCTTGGAGCGGACATCTATGGCAACTTACTGGACAATGGGTTCGTTCATGGACAGCCTTGCGCACAAAACACAAAACTCGGTTGGGTTCTCTTCGCATCAACTGCCAGCTGGCGAACCGATAAGAGCTCTCTATCTTTGGTAGCATCCGAAGAACTGGATAAAATTCTCAGGTGTTTTTGAGAGATTGAAGAACCGTCAACCACAATACAACTAGCACCAGAGGATGCTCAAGTTGAAAGACACTTCTCTGAAAATACGAGTAGAAACTTAGATGGAACATACATAGTCATGCTGCCATTTAAATCGAATATTGATCCAGAGAAGAACTGAAGGAATCTGTTTGTATTGCACATATTAGATTCCAACAGCTAGAGCAACGCCTTTCAAGTCATGCCGAGCGAAAAAAGGAATATCACGCGTTCATGAAAGAATATTCAAACTTTGGTTATATGGAAAAAGTGCCAGATGATTTAGTCCAGAATACAGATTGTTACTTCCTCACACACCATGAAATTATCAAGGAGACTAGCTCCACGACAAGGTTACGTGTGGTCTTTAATGCATCGCAGAGGTCAATAGGTGGAAAATCCCTGAATGATATGTTACATGTTGGTCCTACAATACAAACTAATTTCCTTCATCTGCTACTGAGATGGCAAAACTACCAGTACGTTTTTGCTGCTGACATAGAAAATATGTATAGGCAAATATGAATTCATGACAGCGATCGAGACTACCAGCGCATTGTGGAGGTTCTCTACTAAAGACCCAATCTGTCACTACCGATTGAACACAGTGACATACGGCACAGCCTGCGCACCGTTTTTAGCAATACGACTCATCAATAATTGGCAATTGATGAACGTGCTACCCACCCGGAAATCACTGAAACGATACTCCAGGACTTCTATGTCGATGATCTTTTGACTGGCTTAGATAATTTAGCCTACTTAAAACACTTGCAAGCTGAACTCAGAGGTTATCATCCTCGAAAATGGTCAGCTAATAAGCAAGACCTTTTAGAAGCTATTCCCGAGGAGGATCGAGAAAATCAAAAACCATTAGACATAGCTCTTTCAGACGAAATTAAAACGCTTGGACTACAATGGCATCCTGAAGAAAATTTTTTTTCATTCCAAGTCCGGTTTACAGAGGAACAAAAGTTAACAAAGCGTTTCTATACTTTCAGAGGTCGTGTGACTCTTTGATCTATTGGGTTGGCTACAACCGTGCATAACCACAAGAAAAATCACCATGCAGAAATTATAGCTACTAAAATTAGGATGGGATGGTGAAGTTCCTCCAACCGCAGCAAAAGATTGGAATGATACTCGCAAGCAATTACTGGTTCCCGAAAAACTTTGCATTCCCAGATGGAACAACTGCACAAATAACGCAACCATCGAACTACATGGTTTCTGTGACGCCTCCAAAGTAGCTTATGCAGCTTCAGTATACGTCCGAGTTTTGGATGCAAACGAGTGCATATCTAATAGCTTGCTTAGCGCAAAATCCAGAGTTGCTCCATTGAAAACGATATCAATACCGAAGCTTGAGCTCAGCAGTGCCGTTCTCCTGTTAGAAACAATGAAACAGATAAAACAAGCATGTCAGTGGACGAATATTAAAACATGGTTTTGGACCGGCCTAAAAGTTGTCTTTGCCTGGATTCAAAAACCTGCGGCAACTTGGAAGGTGTTTGTGGCGAATCGTGTGAGCCTTATACGAGAGAAGTCAGTGCCTAATGATTCACATCATGTTTCTGCAAATGACAATCCAGCTGATCTGGCTTCAAGGGGAATCCGTTCGGAACAACTGCTTCACTCATCTCTATGGTGGAAAGGGCCGGTTTGGCTTACGAATCCAATAATTCATATAACGAAAAACTCAACGCTGACAGCAATTGAACAGGAAATCGTTACGGATGAAACACGTTCAGTTGCAATAATTGCAACTGAACCCACTCCGGAGCCAGAAATATTCAGGAGATACTTGTCACTTCCAAAACTTCTTAAAATGATGGCTTACATACGTCGATGCACTTATAATGCTTTGCATTCAAACCACAAATGGACAGGTTGTTTAACTTTCAAAGAGCTACAAGAAGCGAAAATCAAGTGCATACACTTATCCCAACAACACGCCTACCCACAAGAATTATATACATTACGCAACAAGAACGAAGTATCCAACAGCAGCATTATTAAGACCCTAAATCCCTGGATTGACGCCCATAGAATCCACGGGGTTGGAGGAAGATTGCAACATGCACCAATCAGTGAGAACGCCAAACATCCGGCTATAATTTCTCGCGACTCATTCGCGAAATTGATGGTGAAACAGCATCACTTGACAACATTACACGGAGGAATGCAGCTAGTTTTGGCAGTCTTACGACAGCAATACTGAATTGTCAATGCACAATCTTTCGTTAAGCACATACTGAGGGATTGCGTCACTTGCTTTAAATCCATGGCACGTCCAGGATACCACTTACTGAGACAACTTCCTCCCCCCGGGTTTCAAATGGAGAAACCTTTTGCACAGACAGAACTAGACTACGCCGGGCACTGGAATGGCAGACGTGGAGGTAGAAAAAACGAAAGCGTACTGTCTTCGTCTGTTTGGCAACTAAAGCTTTCCACCTGGAAGCCGTTAGTGAACTATCGACACCGGCATTCATCGCGGCGATCCGACGATTTATTACCCGAAGAGGCAAATGTCACACCATATACAGCGACTGCCGGACAAATTTCCTAGGCAGCGAAAGGCAGTTGAGGGAAGCATTCAAGGAAGCCACGAAGCACTGTGAAAAACTTCTTGTCAACGAGGAAATCCACTGGAAATTCATTCGTCCCGGCAGCCCGCACTTTAGTCGGCTCTGAGAAGCTGGAGTAAGATCGATGAAACGATACTTGATAAGGGCAGTTGGTCAACAGTTACTAACGGTCGAAGAGTTATACACACTCTTGGCACAAATAGAAGCCTGTTTAAACTCGAGGCCTTTATGTGAGGTAAGCAGTGACCCCAACGACCATAAAGTGATTACTCCTGGGCACTTTTTGACGGGATGTAACTTGTTTGAGATACCATCTATCCCATCAAATAAATCCATCAGCTCTAAATGGGAATCAGCTCAACGAATTAAGCAATATTTCTGGAATCTATGGAAGCTCGAATATCTCAGCCAACTACAAGCACGGCCAAAATAGATGACAACACAACCCAATCTCTAGATTGGAGATCTTGTCCTCGTAAAAACTAACAACTTTTCCTCCACACATTGGCCACTCGCAAGAGTAACGGACATACATCCTGGATCAGACGGTATTGCTCACGTTGTGTGCGTCAAACTTCACGGTAGAGTCACTAGACGCCCTTTCACCAAGATTTGCCATCTGCCGTTTGCCAATACAAATCCGGAGGCTCCAACAAACCAACATACGCAGCTAGCTCAAACGACTACGCTGCAGCCTTAGAGTCGGAAATTTACTGTTTACTGCCTTTCGGAAAGCCGTAACGAGGAACCTTTCCGTCTTCCCGCTTCTACACCCACCTGTTCTCAGTCAGACAATAAACGAACAAAACATTCCTAATCTTTCAGCACCAAAAAACCATTAAATTCAACGAATCCTTTGGAAAGTACATTCAACAAGAACAAGAGATCATCGAGGACTACCAGACTACTTCTTCAATAAAATTGTATAGCACCCTTAAAAATATTTCAGTAGTCCTACAAAAGGTCCTTAAACTTTGTAAGTTTAATGAAAATCGAATGATATACACGGAAGTTATAGCCATTTCAAGTTTCTCCAATTACAACAGCAATAACACATGCTTTTTGTATTTTATGGACTTTCCGTCAAATCAGTCACTACAGTTTTGCATTGATCGTCTTGAAATTTTCAAATAAGGTCAATAACATTAATTTTCCTCTGACATGAGCGTAGGTCTGTCTACCCAACATGTTTGAAATTCAAATGATGGTTTTCATGTTGAACTGGAATGAGGAAGACATCATCCCTTTGATGATTGATTTCCATTACGATTGCGTTATGGTCACTATCGTAAGGAAGCACCTACAGTCTCCGTTGAGGACTATCAAAGCTGAATTCAAGTCTTGCGTCAACAATGCAGAGGTCCAAATATGAATTTGTCGCAGGCCATGTTGGAAATCGCAACCCCTATAGATTGAACTTGTATTCAATTTGGTTCTCCGTTATCCACGATTTCAAGAATACAGCTTTTGGATTATTTTTTGCGTTCAGCCATGATGTCTGCCAGGCATACAGGTCAGCGGCAAGAATATGATAACTATGCAGCCTGTTCAATTCAAGTATTTCAAACAAGGAATTGAGCTCCACGTTGAACTTCAGAACATTTCGACCAGTTGCACAGACAGAGATAACGAAGAAATTCTCTCCACGTGGCAGTGAAATTTTGATAACGAACACGTCAAGAAATTCAAAGTTTTTGAATCCGACTTTTTCAATATTTTGGAAAGAAAAGGGTCTTCTAACCAATATCCTAAAGCCACCGTTTACCCTATCGTTCTTTACGAATTCTAAATCTTTGAATGTCATAGTGTGCCATGAATTGAGGTGGGTTTCAGTGACAAGCATGATGTTAGGCTTATGCTTGACGATGAGTCCCAGGCAAAACTAACGATAGATACAAGCCATATGGCAGCAGCGCTTACTACCACACACATGACCATTAGTAGGCCGACTTTGCTGGCTAACTTACATGGCGTTATATGAAGAATTGTGGAGGTGCCAACAAAAATTCGAGGTTTTGTACGGTTCAGAGACGGATTTCTACAGTGAAATCCAGATGATCCGCGGAGAACACAATAGCGCTCCTATTGAAGTGAAAATTATTTCAGTTCTTATACCCGTTTGGTTTTTATCGCCTTCCAAAGTGAATTTATAGGAGTTTGTTTACATCTCAACGCTGAGCTATCAGTCGACGGTGCAAAACGTGTGCTTCATTTGCTCGTCTTGGAAAGTTTAGGAGTACAATGGGCTATACAAGGTGAATTTATAGCATGCACGGAATGCGTTCGGCACGTTTTTTATTCGGAAAATAGTATATATGACGAAATATAAGCATTTGCTAATGCAGCAGTTGGGTGACAGCTACCGGAAGCTTGTCCATAGTAGGCCGACTAATACATATGCAAATTGCTACCATATGGCCTGTATCTATCGTCAGTTTTGGTCCCAGGAGATAGTCACGTCAATGGCGAGTAATAGTGGAGTCGATGTAGATCGAGATGAGTTGAAGACAATCCATGGGAATGTGACTGGATGGAAAGTTACTTTGATACATTTGAAAGATCTAAACGATGAACAAAAGTGAATTTTTGAATCTTGTTTGTTGATTCTCTCTGATAAAGAATTAAGATGCTGGTAAATTTTAAAAGCAGTTGCTAGTTACATTAATTGCATCATAATCTGCTGATCTTTTAGCGGTGAATGCACATAAAACCCCGGGCTTTACGAAGTTGAAATGTATCACACTGCGGTGTACAAGCGTTAGCCTAGGACTTTTGCATCTTGATATAGGGGTGTCACGGGAAATTTACAGCGAGGCCGTCAAGGCCAATTGGGACGACCCCAGGGCTCGACACTCCTTTCCTGTTGAACCCGAGTATACGGATAGACTGCGCGGAAAAGTACTAAATGCCACCCCGAGCCAGGGTGCTAGAGTATATGAAGATAAAATGTAAGTAAATACTATTCAATTAAAGAAACGGTAGCTCGTAAGCTTAGAATTAAATTAATTAACTAAGGATTACAACGCAGCGAAGTAAACGAGCCCAAACGCACCTACGCCCAGCTTGGAGAAATCCTTAAGAAGCAAAGGATAGAAAGCTCAACCCAGTACTGAATTCAACGTTGGAAACAAACGATTCACGAGTACTTAAAACATCATCGGGTCCGGCTACAAAGGATTCTAGCGTGAATTTTCCTAACAAAGCATCTTCGTTATATGTAACATCAATGTGCTGGCTCACAATAATAACTTTCAACCCAACCCATCGTTTCTTTACAATTGACCAAATATTGCGAGAATTTTGCGGAGTTAGTGCTATATCAGAAGGCATATAATAATGCATCAGCAACTAGTAATGCTCAAGAAGATGACAATGATTCGAGCCCTGTGTATTTAAATTTCAACTTACAAAATATGATGCAATCAATACAAACATTCAATATTGAATTCGACATATATATCCACCAAACAAATTGTACATCGAAGACAAAATCGAGAGACAACGATATAAGTTAGTTGAAATTAATTCGCAACGACCAGGAAAATTGCAGCAAATGCGCACAATAAGCGGACATTGATATTCAAATTTCTCCCCCCCAGGTTAATTGGCGTGAAGAGCTAGATGGCGCAGAGGTTGCTTGGTGAAATGCTTATGCGCTGGAATGTTAACGGTGCTTACCGAGAACTGGGGGGAAAGTGAACGGAAGTGAAAGAAGAAGTGGCCTCTTCTTGGTGTGACCTTTGCGGGGTGAGGACGTTCTCCGATCGTACTGGCGGATGTTGATGCATTGTATCGGAGTGCAAATCAGCGATTCAATTTGTGCGGCATCAGCGATTCAATTTGTGCGGCATCAGCGATTCAATTTGAGCGGCATCAGCGATTCAATTTGTGCGGCATCAGCGATTCAATCTGTGCGGCATTAGCGATTCAATTTGTGCGGCATTAGCGATTCGAGCGGAATCGGCGATTCCAAGAACCTAAAAGTTGATCGAGGAATAGGATTTTCGACCTCGTGCCGGGGCGCCCCAAGGTAGTTGAGTTAAGTGAAATGATTAAGAATTTGTACTAGGGATAATTAACGAATTTGCTCAATGAATAATATTAATTTTGCTCAATGAATTATATTAAAAGCCTCATTCCGACCAACCTAAATTCTTTCCGTGACTATTCATTTGGTTGGAGAGGTGACGAGGAGGCGCATTTATATTTATATTTTAGGTTTGGCGCCCCATTTGTGAACCTGGCTCGGGGGAGTGCGTGCAATTTTGTTCGACTACGGGATAGGACCGAGCACGTAGCCCTCCCTCGTGCTGAACAACCAGGGGTGCACCAGGAAAGGAGAGTGACGACCACGAAGCAACAGGGCAGTGATCTTGGAGAGTCGGGGCGGAGCCCTAAGTGGGACAAAAGTAATAAAGGGGTTGAAGGCGAAAAGCGTTGGTTGGTCCGGTAGGCTTAACCTCGCCAATTGGCTTCCGGGGTATTTTACGGGTTGGCGAGTGGCGCTCATCCATCCCCATCTCCACGGGCTGGTCGGGACCAAAAGACCCCAACCGGAGCACCCAACCCCCCCTTTACCATTAGTGAAAGGTAACAGGGAAGATCCTTGATATGAGGCTGGATGACCAAATACACCCCAGTTAACGCAGTATAATTTGTCTGTCGGCTCCGTCTGAACCAATTTGCACTCATCATGAACTTCTTTGCATTTTATGCACCGATAGTTGTCTTCACTTTTCTAGAGGTGTCATCACCTCAACACTCTGAACGTCAAATACCTTATCTGTTGAAAGGCACGTTGATTAGAAGTTTGGACTGGATAAAGTGGTAAATTCTTCTCTTTGATTTTCTTGTTGCAAAGGTTTTGACAGATATGAATTCAGTTTCTAGTACAGCTTCTTAAGCACCTAGAAGAGATCAACCGTATCCTTTCTGCAGTTCAGACCCCTCAACAGAAAGGTCTGATGTTTTTCGCTTTTCGGGGTCTAGGTGAAGTGTGGAACCTCCTCAAAATCCAGTCCATCTTTGGCTGACTTAAAATCAACCAGTGATTAACAATTTGTATGCCTCCATACCTGCTATCCCGAAATGGTCTTGAGGTTTCTAGCTTTTCTTTATGTATTGAAGTAAAATTCCAGTCGATATAAATTTCTTGCATCATTTGCTTCGACGATATAAGCTTTTTTCTATAAAAATTAGCTTCGGAAACGTTTTAAAATACGAGTATTTATCTAATTTTTCAAGACAGGAGAGAATGCTAGACGTAGAATACCCACGACTTCTCACATCACGCCAGAACAATATGTATTCAGCTAGGGTGTATCGGCTTTGAATCAAATCATGGCCAACTAAAGGAGACCAAACACATTTACTTTATATGAAGAGCTAAAAACATAGCAAAACGATTGATCTGACGCCTCCTCGATGAAATAAAACAATTCTCTTGAGTTAATTGAAATGACTGACTTTATTTTCTCAATTGCTTTTGATACGTTCTAAGGTGGGTTCTGTAAGAAAAATCGTTATCCTGATGGATCATAATGATCCGTGAGCCAAATTTTTCCAGGTGGAAATTAACACTGGACATATCTTCTTACTGTCTGGTGTTTGGAATTCGTAGATGAATCTGATGATGTTGGGAATGTTAAATGTATGAAATGTAGAATCTGATGATGTTGGGAATGTTAACGATGGGGATATGTATTAGTTAATTAGATTCATGGGAATATTTTTCTTTATGGAATTTATGTGCGAACATTGCCGCCCACCAAAAGCCAACCCAGCTCTTAAAATTGATGTTCCTCATACCATGTTGATGATGCTTGTCTACTGTTTTGGTTACGTTGTTTCCGGTGGCACGTTTTACATCGAATTAGAACAACTGCGACTAGGAAAAGTATGCAAGTTACGACTGATTGTTCCGTGGTTTACAGAAAAAAACACAATTTGCGAATTTACAATTTGTTTTATTCAACACTTGTTAATTTAACAACTCGCGGAATACAAAAAGTGCTTCAATCACTTGACTACTTAAATTTATAATATTTAATTTCTAAGCAAACAAAATGCTACCTGGGTGCAATTAACTTAATTTAGCGGCGTTTGCACAACGGTTGTCGCTACAGGTGAACGATCAGCTTGGTCATCGATTAGTTCCGAATGTTATTTCAGGTAATAAAAAATGCGCGTGTTGCGTGATTGCAATATGAAGAGGGTAATGGCCTAAATACAGTTTTGGGTCGAATGAAATGAGAATGCGTGTGGAAAAGTGATGAGTTCGAACGGCTGAAGTATAATTGATTTTTTAATATGCTTCAAACTGTTCGGTGAGGCGCTTAAATTAAAAACTGGTGGTGAGGGTGTGATGTATCGTAGGAATCGATGACTTTGCATCGTCTTTTGGGCTGAGAGAATAAACTCCTTTATGTGAATGGAACAATCTTCGGCTAATTGACACAACCTCGTACCATTAAGCATGATGCTTGTCATTGATTCCTTGCAGATTGTTTGGGCATGGGTGAGTCCTGGTGTCGCAAATAGCCAAAGGTTCCGTGATAGTAATTGTTTTAACACAAGACCGTTCACAGTAAATCCATGTGTGTAGCAGTTGTCCATTGTATACTCCTTGTAGATTTCCTTGATGTATGATGATAGAAGGTATTTATCGCTGCTGGTTTTGTGGGCGTTGAAAACATCTGCTTCCGATGTCTCAAAGAATATGTGATCCTGGAATGAACTCCAAGAATATTATTGCTGATGGTAAACTCAAGGTATGTTTTCCCACTTTGATGTTGGGGAATGGAAGTAGCTTTTATTAAGTCGAATGGACGGTTGTCCACAATAGATAGATGTCCTTGTATGTCAATATATTCTTCATTGCGAAAGACTGCTATATCTGCTGTTGTTATGTGCAGTTAATCCAGTTGAGGAGATAACAGAGCATGTGCTCTCTGAATGTCAGTCTCCAGTTCTGCTAACTGGGGGCATTTCCAAATTCCAGTTCTTGTATAAAGAGCAATTAGAATACGGTTGTATTTACTTTGCACTTCTTGAACGAAATTCATTGCTTAGTGGTACGTCCCTAGGAACTGTATATTCATAGCGTTGTGGTCAGAATCCTCTCAAAACTGTTCTGAAAAGCTGTTCTGAAAAGTGGTTAAATTGCATTTTCATTCTCTTAGATGTTCTATTGAGGATTTTCTTTGCTTGAAGGATGATTCTACCTTGATGAGTAAGCAATTGCTGTAGTTTTTCTTGATTTTCTGCCAAGTTGTTGGCATCGGCTATTACTTGATCGTTGACTCCAAATACTGCTATCAGCATCTGCCCAAGTAGTCCACGCTTAACGCGATTCATGATGAATTTCAAAGTTTCAATTTTATGAATTGTTTTTTCAGTGTATTATTCAAGTGACTTGACAGACTTTTGCATTGTATTTTCATTGTTATCCAGTTTCCCAAGATGCAGAAGTTTTTTATTCCATTGTTGACCACATCTAACGTTTGACCATCTCGGTCTAAGTTTGACATTGAAATCTTTATGTTCAGTTGCAATGAACCACGCATTAGGTTTGCGGTGCCAATGTGCTCGATGAATAACCCTCCTTCTAAGCGTGTCACATTGGCTGTGCCTTGAGTTGGTGTCACCAACGAACATAATGTCAGCAACGTTATGAGTAGCAGTCTCGAAAAAGTCCCCTTTTTCAAAGTGAATTCTCCCTTGCCTCGTTTGTTGTGCATCGTGTTTTTTGTCGTGTCCATGGAAGTGGTTTTTCGTTTTTTCGTTAAGGTTATGTTGTTTGTTGACGCATCAGATGTCAGAGGGTTTTTGTCCGTTGACGACTCCTCTGTTTGGTTGTTGAACGGTAGTTGACAAATCTTTGTTATGGGACGTTTTGTCACATTTCCGTTTATGTTTAACGTAACCACACTTACGAGTCCATCCTCGCTTGGATGAGTGGCTAGTATTCTTGCTAATGGCCACTGTAATGATGGAAAATGATACTGTTTTACCAATACCAGGTCACCAACTTTTGGATTTTCTTGTGGTTTGAGCCCTTTTGGTCTTTGTTGAAATCTGCACTAGTCTCCATCTTTTCAATAACGTTAGGTTCACTTCTTCCGGATCACTCTTGATCTCAAATAAGTTTCCACCAGTCATAAAATACCCTGGTGTTAAGGCGGCGTTGTCTGAAGGATCATCGCTTATTTCGGTTAATGGTCTAGAATTTAGGCACACTTCTATTTGTGCAAGAAGTGTGTAAAACTCTTCAACGGTCAGCAGCTGTTTATCAATGACTTTAAAGACATGACGCTTCATCGATTTGACACCAGCTTCCATTCTAGACCTTCTCGAGCTAGTAACTCCATGTTTGTGTGTATAGTTTTTTCGGATTCAAGTCGAAGCTGCCTATTGGCACCAACAAAGTTAGTACCACAATCACTTTAGAGTCTGCGGAAGTTTCCTCGTCTTGCAATAAATCGTCCAATTAATGCAATGCACGTATCTGCTGATAAGTCTGAAGCTAACTCCAAGTGGGAAAACCTTTGTTGCCATGCAAACGAAGATGACTACATACGCTTTGGTGGTTTTCGCACCTCTTCCTCCATTCCATTTAATTGTTATCGGGCCAGCATAGTCAACGCCAGTATTTTCGAACGGATTTGATGGACGCACGCGAATAGATTGCAATGCTCCCATTAGTTGGTAATTGCGCTTTGCTGTCACCTTAAAACAGGTAAGATAACTATGAATTTCTTTCCTTACGAGTGAAGAACAGGATATTATCTAATAATCAAGTCACAGTGTCGCAAGAGTTAATTGGATGCCTCCGTGCATGGTTTGTTGATGAGCTTTTTTGACTAGTTGTCTGCTAGCTTGTCTTTTGATATGATAGCAGGATGTTTTGTATTCTGTCCTACCAATGCAAAGTGTAGTCTTCCGCTCACCCTGAGTATGCCCTCAGAGTCTAGACCAGGAGTTAGTGATCGAATGTTACTCGATTTAGGTATGGGCTTTTTATTTTTGAGATGCTAAATCTCTTCTTGATAGGCTTGCTTCTGTTCTAACATTATACACATGTTATTTGTCTGTTTGAGTTCTAAAATGGAGAGAAAGCTTATTTTTGTGTCTGCAGGTGTACGACAGTTGTGAACAAAACGGTTGAAATAGGCTATTACTCGATTCAGCTTATTGAAATTTGAGTAACGTGAGAATATCTCAGCTTCATCTAACGCTTTTGCTACTATGAGTGCAACTTCACGCCTTTCAACTTCCTTGCTTTCCTTTTTTTTTTGTGGTAGGGAGGTGAAGGCATTTACGCCCGCCGAGTCTGGCAGTGTGGGACTCCCATGGAGGATATTCTTGGACTACCCACTAAACACCTCCCCTGTTAATCTGAGAACCCAGCCTGGAACCGTTTGACACATTACTTCGGGCCAGGTCTCGTTTTGTTACGCCGTGGGGCACCTTCAAGCTGGGGAGTCCCTTTCATAGCGGGAGGGGAGAGGGGAAGAGGAAATGCCAGAAGAGCGATCCCCCAGCCCCAGCGCCTCCGGCTGCTGTGAAACCCTTTTATATTTTAGGACTGCCCGAGCATAATGTGCCACCTGGATCCATTTGTCAACCGATTCGAGCCTCACAGCTACTATATTATCCGGGGTGAGCTCTCCCGTCTCCCGTGACCCATTTTGTGCACGCAAAATATGTGTGACAGGCATTGTTCTCCTCTCCTGGGCAAAACCGACAATCGGGAGACCGTGACTTACCGATCTTGTGCAGGTAAAACTGAAAACACCCATGCCCGCTCAAAAGCTGGGTCAGATAGAAGTCAGTCTCACCATGCCTTCGATTCAGCCACGGTCTCACATCCGGGATGAAGCGCGCAGTCCACCTTCCCTTCGTGCAATTCCTCCAAGACTGCTGCCAATCGTTGAGCGAGCGTTGTCTCTCCTCGCGGACAACCATCTTCCTCGCATCCTCGTTTCGGCGCAGGTAAATAGCGCGGCGCTCTCTAGCAAGGAGGGCGACACGTATCACGCCTGCAATCACTCTCACCGCCGAGTCGGAGACTGTTGGATACGAAGATGCAATCCTCAGTGCTCCTCTTCTCTGTACCTGTGCCAATCGTTTTCGGTATACCTCCTTGCTGGGAGCGTCGCCCCATACCTCTGCTCCGTACAGTAGCACTGACCCTACAGCACTCATCAAGAGGCGTCTTCTTGATGGGCTGGGTCCCCCTACGTTGGCCATAAGTCGACTCAGGGCCGATATTCCCGAAGCAGCCTTCTAAGCCGTTGCCCTGATTTGCTCAGAGAAACTCATCTTCGAGTCGATCAGTAGCCCCAGGTACTTCACCGCTGGCATCGATTCGATTTGTATATCTCCAATACTGATCATCCTTACTCTAGGGATTTTCTTTTTTGTCAAGATGACCACTTCGGTTTTCTCCAGTGCTAAACTGAACCCGCGAGCAGTCATCCAGTCCCTCACTCGGCGCATTAGGATACCTAGCCTAAGTTGCGCTTATTCAAAGGTGCGTCCGGCGACCAGAGCCGCAACATCATCCGCATAGCCGACCAAGCGCGACTCATCTGGCATCTCAAGTCTCAGTAGCCCGTCGTAAGACACGTTCCACAGGTCCGGACCAAGGATAGATCCCTGGGCAACACCCGATCTGATTTCCATCCTTCGTTGGTCCTGTGTCGTGTCGTAGACCGGTTCGATCCTTCAGGTAGTTCCTCAAAAGCCGCATTAGATATTCTGGAACTTGAAAAGAGTTTTCCAGCGTGTCCAGAATATCCACCCATCTAGCGGAGTTGAAGGCATTCCTGACGTCGAGTGTCACCAACAGGACGATCCGTCGCTTGGTGCGACTATATGCCTCTGCCTTTTAGACCGCGTTCACCACCTCTGCAATCATATCAATGGTAGAACATCCTGCTCTAAAGCCGTACTGCCGAGGAGATAGATCCCCAGCAGCACGAATCGCGTCAGTGAGTCTTCCCTTGATGAGTTTCTCTAGCACTTCCCAGCCGTGTCTAGCATGCATAACGGGCGGTATGCAGACGGCGATTCGGGATTTCCCTTCCCCTTGCTGATCAGCACAAGCCTCGCCACCCTCCATCGTACCGAGAAAACCCCGTCCCGTAGGCAAGCGTTGAATGTGCTGAGCAGCAAGTCAGGACAATGGTGATAGACGAGCCGCAACACCTCAGCTGGAACACCATCTGGACCTGGAGCCTTCCTCGCTTTCAATGAGAGGACTGCCTCCTCCAGTTCCAGCTGTGTGAAGAGTGGGCACTCGACTGCTGTTTCACCATGGACAGCGTCAACACGGACGGGATGGGCGGGAAGAGTCCCCGCACTATCGCGTCCATCTCTTCCGCGTCATGTATACAAGGCTTCCGTAGGGCACCAAGTTTCCGCATGACCAGCTTGTAGCCAAGGCCCCACGGATCCTTGTTCACATTGTCACTAGGTCTTGCCAGCAGCGAGCCTTGCTACTGTTGATCAGTTTGTGAAGGCATTTCTTGGCCGACTTATATGCTGCCACCTGGTTGCATGCCTCGTCACGGTTCCGCGCCCATTTAGCCTCACGTCGAAGCTTGTGACACTCCCTCCGCTTTTCAGCGATTTCAGTAGACCACCAGTACACTGGGGGCTTGCCGTGCCGGGGTCTTCGACGGGGCATAGAAGCGCAGCAAGCAGTCGTGATTATGCTCATAGTAGAGTTCACTACGTCTTGAGCTGCCAGTTCTTCCGTCCCCTCCGGAGCTCCCTGCAGCGGCTCACCTGCTGTGAGAACCTTGACGAACCTCTCGACGTCCATTCTTCCAATTTTCCATCCATTGCTTTCCTGTTCAGGTACCGTACTTTTGTTTAATTTTATCTCACGTTCTCTTCACCATGATGGTCCATTACACCATAAAGAACTATCTATCAATTCGGCTGGATTCAAACCTCGCGTCGCAAGATCGGCGGGGTTTTCTTGTGATGCAACATGGTTCCAGTTCTTTTGTATCATGCTAACTCTGTTAGCCACAAAAATATTCCAAGTAGATACAGGTTTCTGTAGCCATGGCAAAACAGTTTGTGAATCCGACGAATATTTAACTGGGACTTGTTCCCATCGGTGTGCTGCAACGACTTGCTCCATGATATTGGTTAGCAATACTGCTTCACAAAGCTCTAACCTAGGTATCGACTCAATATTGCTGGGTGACACCTTCGATTTAGCGGTGAGAAGACATGTGGTGATCGATGATTCGTTACTGATTCTTATTGTTATGGCTGCAGCGAATGCCAGTAGTAATGCGTCGCAAAATCCATGAAGTTCAATTTTAGCGGATGGAATGTACCCTATCCACCGAGGGATCCTTAATTGGCTGAGTTCATGCAGCTGTCGACGCACCGTGAGCCAGTCGTTGATTGTTTCCTTATCGAGTGGCTCATCCCAACTGCATTCTGTTTTCCATAGCCTTTGCATCGCCATTTTTCCTATTATGATAATAGGCTGTAATCATCCAATTGGATCGAACAACTTTGAGATGTCAGACAGAACGTCTCGTTTGGTGCATGGCTCATCCTCTGTTTTAATTTTGAAAGAAAATGTACCGGTTGCAGGGTGACAGTAAAGGCCTAGAGTGTTAATAGTGTTTGATGTATCAATGCTTAAGGTTACCTGGGTTGCACGATCAGCAAGAGGGACGTTTTCTAAAAGTTTCATGTGATTTACGCTCCACTGCCGCAAGTGAAACCCACCTATTTGCAATAAAGTTTGAAGATCTTTTTGGAGTAGTACTAACTCCGACAGTTTGTGTGATCCAGTTAGACAATTGTCTACATAGAAATCCTCCTGTAAAACCCTGGCTGCAGTTGGAAGGCTTTGACGTTCATCTTCGGCTAGTCGTTGAAGTGTTTTAACGGCTAACAATGGTGCGCTTGTTGTTCCATATGTATTGGTTGTAAGACGATATATTTGAATCGGGGCTGTCTTTTTGAAGCGCCACAAGATTCGAAGGCAATTTCGGTCAGTTTCGTCTAGCCATACCTGCCGATACATCTTTTCGATGTCTGATGTAACCACATATCGATGCTGTCTCCATCTCATTAAAATGTGAAAAATGGTTTCCTGGAGGTTGGTCCAGTTAGTAGTAGCTCGTTGAGTGATTTTCCAGATTTCGTCTTTTGCGATGCGTTGAAAACTACTCGAAGCTTGGTTGTTGAGCTCCTGTTCTTGATGACCGCATGATGTGGTAAATAGTTTGACGGTTTTTCGTGAATTGCATTGATTGTAACTCGTTCCATATGTCCAAGATTGAGATACTATTTCATGAATTCGTTGTATTCTCTGTGTAAGGCTGGATCTCTTTGAAAACGTTGCTCTAATTGACGAAATCGAACAAATGCTGTCTTCTGTGTGTCGATTATATTACTTTCCAGGTTTGAATTTGATTTGAATGTTAATCGCACTGAATAGGACCAATACGAAAGACGTCGTGTGAACTTGCGGTAGTGTTCTTCTGCTTTTCTTTCCTTTGCTGTCAATGGCATGGTTGATGGAGTTTCCTTAAGTTCCCAAAAACGACGCAATGACTTATCCAGTTCATCGTATGATACAAAAACCTGAACCCTTTGTCTGTCTGTTGATTGTGCCACGGGACCAAATAACACCCATCCGAGCTTTGTCTGCTGTGCCGATGGATTTCCTGTTTTTCATCCAGGTAGTAAGATTTTGCTAAGCATATCTGCTCCAATCAGTAGATCGATTTTCGAAGGCTTACGATACCTCGGGTCTGCTAGCTCTTCTGGTTTGTGCCCTTCCCGAAGATGTCTGGATGTTTGTACAGAAGGTGAAGGAGTTGTAATAACGTTCAAGATGAGTGGGTGGAACATCAATCTTTCTTCCTTTCCATTTCCTCCTTTCACATGCACTACGATTCTGGTCTATCCACGTGAGGTAACTTCATGACCTCCACCAAAACCTCCAATAGATAAATTAGCCTTTCTCCTCTTGGCATTCAATACTCTCATAGCCGCTTCACTTATGAGTGATATTTGTACTCCATTATAAAATAACGCCCTCAGTGTAATAATTTCCGCTATCTGTGGTCCAGTGTTGAAATGTGCGCACACACGAACCAACGCTGTTGCTAACAGAACTTGGCTTCTGTTGTCAGCTGTGCACATACATGTGCTGCTATTTTTGGTTTTACGGGCTTACTGACTGTGCGGCAAATACATGCAATGTTGTGTTGTGTTTTTCCCGCACACCTTGTACCCACGTTTTGATGAGCACTGTTTTGCTACGTGCTGATCGCTGAGACAGTTGAAACATAATCGCTTCGAATTGACCAGTTCTCGTCTTTTTTGCTTACTTGTCTGACTAAATTTTGTGCAGCTGAATAGCCGGTGATCTTCATTGCACATTGTGCACTGGTACTGGCTGAATAGACGGCAACCGCAGGCCATTTAACGGGTGATTTCGTACAAGAAGTTGATAGGGCTTCCAGCATGACGAACCGGTTCTTCAGGAAAATCAAAAGTTCTTGAAGAGCTGGAACGTTCTTTGACTGCCCGATTTCTTTTTGCCATTCTTTCCTGGTTTCCTCGTCCAGTTTTTGTCGAACGCGTTGACATTGAGGGTTGAAAGCGTGGTCACTAACTGATTAGTTATATTGACCATGCGCTTGAGCTGTTTAACGTCGTCCTTGCTGCATCGTGGTGAGTCCCAAAACCTTTGCACCATCTCGTTTGAGATAGCTCTGTCGTTGTCATAGCACTCGCATAATTCCCACGCTGGCTGGTGGTTGGCTTCAGTGACAGTCAAGTGCTGGGTGAGGTTCTCTGCCTTATTTCGTAACGAGTTTCGAAGGTATTGTAGCTTCTGCATCCCATTAAGTTTCTCGTTCTCATGAACCATACATTTGTGCAGATCCCGAAATGAGCACCACGACAAATATCGACCATCAAAAGCAGGTATCTTGATTTTTTCCAGTTTGATGGCTTCCATCTCATTCCCTAAAGCTGTCGCAGTGGAAGAATTCCCTTCGTAATCCTTCATCTTCCCTAAGAATAGTATCTCATAGTCTAGAGCTATGTTTTCCAGCGCCTCAAACTCCTCATATACTGCGTGCGTTCCTTGTCACTCTTCATCTCCAGGCATCTCAGCGGATGACTTGCTTCGCATTTGCTCCAAAGTCCCTGCAGCTTTTGAAGCCTTGCGTTGAAATAAACAAGACTATAACGCCTCGTGCTAACCTTTTTGAAGTTCTCGATGAGCCTCTGGATCGCTCTTATGTTGAGATCCTGGGTTGCTTTTTCCGACATCCTTGGCTAATGTTGAACCTCTGTCTTCTTAATCTGCTTTTTGACCTACTTATGGTATCTGCTTCTAATATCAGCTTCTGATATCGGGCTCAACGGACTAATTTGCTGATGCCTCCTCGATGAAATAAAACTATTCTCTTGAGTTAATTGAAATGACCGACTTTATTTTCCTAATTGCTTACATTCTAATGAGGGAAAAAATTATTTGAGAAAAGTCATTATGCTGACGGATCATAATGATCAGTAAGACAAATTTTTCCAGGTGAAAATTAACACTGGACATATCTTCTTACTGTCTGATATTTGGAATTTGTAGATGAACCTGATGATGTTGGGAATGTTAAATGTATGAAATGTAGAATCTGATGATGTTGGGAATGTTAACTATGGGGATATGTGTTAGTTAATTAGATTCATGGGAATATTTTTCTTTATTGAATTTATGTGCGAACAATTACATTGATTCGTGAAAAAGCGCGGCATCTCTCCCACAATTACCCTATAATACTTGGAGAAAACCGTAAAGAGTAAAATTAACTCTAAAGGCGTTTCCATCCGCTATTTGCGATCCCTGCGTCAAATTAACTACAATCTTTAACTCCTTGACAATCACCTAAGCAGTATATCCGAAGCAATCACACTGGCAAAATTTAAATTTGCACTCTGACTCTTACTAGTCGTTTTGTTTGGCCGATGTACGTGTGTTTGATCGCAATCATTGCAGGTGATTTTATAAACTCCGCTTTTCTCTTGCATACTCTTGGGGTCTTTGGTGCTACCGGGTATGGTCTTCAGCTGTGCTGCTCTGCTCGTGCCTACTATTTCGATTTCATACTTCTTCATAATCCATTGAACGCTGCTGAGTAGGTTATTGCTGCTCTTGTCGCTTTATTATTGTTTCTGATCTGTTTGAACAGTGTGGTTTGCTTTTCTCTTGCCTCTCGCTTTTTCTTTTTGTTGATTATTGTGTCGATGAGGTATGTTTGATACCCGTTGATCTCCGCTGTCCTTTTGATGTAAGCGGTGGTTTTCTTTTTAAATAAATAAATTTTATTGTTACCAATTTGAGGACAAGTTAACAACTCACAACAGTTTATTACTTAGAAACTAATGTCGCCTCGCTGATGTTAGCGGAACGTGACCGGCAGATTCCCAGACAGGTATCGGATGCGCGTGGTGTTGACGATTGTCTAATTCCCAGATAGGTGCCATGTGTGTGTGTTTTGAATATGTTGCTGGACAGAACTGTTGGCGCATCAGGTGACGAGATGAATGTAGGAAAGTTGGAGCTATTGGTGTTAAGTCCTCCCATTTTAGGTTCTGGGTGTCCTCACTCAGAAGAGTGGAATTGTTTCCTTATGTTTTAAAATATATTGGTAATCGATTTTGTTTGCCAAATTATACTTCTTTGTAGGTCTTATAAAAAATGTCTCGAAATTTATTTCAGGAGTGGTTGGTACAATATAAAACATATGAGTAGAATTCTACGTAACACTGACATCTGCGAATAGCAGTGCATTCTAACATTATTATACGGTACATGATTTGAAAGATTTTCTAAAATGTTTTCTACTTCCTGTTTCGAAAGGATCGTTGAATCGGCAATATTTGGTTTCGCTAATTGAATGGCTTGAACTAAGTTAATTAGATCTTCTTTTACGATTCTTGTTTTGTACTGTGTGCTAAGTGCCAAAGTGTTTTCAAAAATGCTACCCTCTTTTAAAGTGTTTAAAATTTCGTTTGCTATGTTTGTTATTCTGTTAATTTCATGATTGCTCTTTTGATTAATGAGAAACTGTTTATTGTTATTTTTTTTTGGCTCGTTAATTTTCCCTTTCGTTATTACATGATCATCATGATCAGTGTTCCCCGCGATACATTTAATTGCAGAACCAATAAAATTTTGTGGTCTTTTGGTTTTATGTTGTGTCAATATTGCTGATTAAGTTTTCTATCTATTTAATTTGGTGATCAAGGAGGAAACAGAAAGGATTACTGGTTGGATTTGGTTTATCTGCGTGAAGTTTTTATATTGATCTATTGGTATTATGTGGATCAACTTAAGATTTGCCACCTGGCCCTTGGCTGTTCCAGTTCTTAGTACCAAAAATTGTGTGTTTGAGTAGTCAATAAGTTGTACGCTAGCAAATGCTGCTGCGGCGAGGAATGTGAAAGTGAAAATCAATTTTTTATGTCACTTTTGTTAATAACTCTTTCTGAATCAGTTACAACAAAGGATGGTGTGTCCTCTTTTACAATTTCTCTCTTGCACCTTGTTGAGAGTTTAGTACCACCACGTTTATTATTTTCAACATTAATGACCTCCCCTACTTCGTAAGTTTTTCTTTGCTGTCTCGATTTGTTATGATATGCAATATCCCTTTCTTGTGTCTTTTTTAGTAGCTCAAGGTTATCTTAACGAGGTTTTTCAAGCATCTCGGGGTCAGTAGAGACAATTCTTCCATAGAAGACCTCGATTGGTTTTTTTTAGTAACTGAGTGTACACTACAATCGTACTCATACATCGGCCTTTCGAGAAGATCTTCAAAGGATATGTGTGTCCCATCTGTTTTAAGGCATCGGATTATCTCTGTTAAGGTGGGATGAAACCTCTCAATTCACCCATTAACCTCGCTTTTATAGGCTGGTGTGCGGTGAATTTGAATTCCGAGTTAATCTTGCATCATGAAGGTAATTGAAGCGGAGTTTAGATATTTTTCTTCATTTATCACAACGCTTTTAGGGATACCAAAGAATACAAGGAGTTGTCTTAGTGGCTGACGAACATCCTCTATGGCTCAGGATCTTAATATTTTAGTTTGGGCGAATTTAGAAAATTTATCAATGGCTGTGAGTACTTTGTGATTCTGTCAGGTAGATGTATATATGCATGATATGGCCTGGATATTCTAGGATTGGAGTGTTACCGAGTATAGGTTTGTTGGGATGCCTATCATATTTGTGTTCCTTGATATGACGCATTGTTTTACTATTTTCTTGATTTTGGCATTCATTATCGGAAAGTAGTATCTTTCTAAAACTTGTTTTTTATTTTCTTATGCACTTCTGTGTGCCCGTTTATGGACTTTCACTATAATTTCCTCTTGCTCTGTTTCACCACTTATGTTTTCAGCTTCTTTTTGTGTGAACCTTATTTTAAAGTTACTGAAATAGAGGACATACAGATCCTGACGATTTCCCATCGTATCTTCGGTTGCCATGATACCATTGAGTACGCTTGGATTCAGGTACCTTTTAAGTACACCGATGAGGGTCTTACGTGTATACACTGGCTCAAAAAATACATATTTCCAATAATTTGGGAACATTTTTACACATGCATAGCTCGTAGTTTCACCAATTTTCAAAATGAGCTGCGTTCAGAATGCATTAATGGGGGTCTCAACTGATGCTATAAGATTTTGGAATTAGATGTCATCGCTTTGGGTTACAGTTGAAAGTGAGGTTATATTACTTTCGTGTGGAGGTCTGGACAGTGCGTCAGCTACTACATTTGCCTTTCCAGGCTTGTATTTCAATTTGTATTGATACTCTTCGAGGATGGCTTTCCATCTCTTCATTTTCGCGTTAGTATATTATTTTTAATTGCTTAGTGCATAACATAAGTTAAGGGCTGATGGTCGGTAAAGATACGGATTTTCCTAGAGCCATAAAGATAATTTCGCAACGATTTAAGGGCCCATATTATCGCTAGCATTTTGTTTTCATTTGTTGTGTAATTTTCTTCTTCCTCTCTTAGAGTTCTGGATAGAAATGCTATTGGTCTATCTTTCTGCAACAGAACCGCGCCAATGGCATGTTGGGAGGCGTCTGTTGTGAGATCAAATGGCTTTTGGAAATCTGGAAAACGAAGAGTTACATCACGTGAAATAAGAGAATTCTTGATCTTTTGAAAGGCTTCGATTGCATCTTGAGATAGGTTTATGCGTGTCTTGTCGGACATATGTCTGGAGATGCGTTCTTCTTCTCTTCGTAGAAGTGATATTAATGGGGTAGCCAGCTTGGCGAAGTCACGGATAAATCTACGATAGTATCCGGCGATCCCCAGGAAGACTCTTAATTCCTTCAACGTTCCTGGAGGAGGAAATTTTGCAATAGCCTCTACTTTATCCGGATCGGTTTTTGTACCTTCTTCGGAGACGAAAAAACCCAAAAATTCCACAGGTTTTTTTAAGGAGTTCGCATTTGTCCTGTTGCACCTTGATATTAGCTTGTTCTAACGTTTTAAACACCCGGGCAATATTGTTCATGTGCTCCTTCTCATCGGCACCAAATATGACGCTGTCGTCGATGTAGACATAACATCTAACACCGATGTGTTCACGTAAAATGTTGTCAAGTGCTCTTTGAAATATGGATGGTGCATTTTTCAGTCCAAACGGCAACCTAGTGAACTCATATTTACCATTGTTAACTGAAAAAGCAGTCTTCTCTTTATCCGATTCCCTCAATGGAATCTAGTGGAAGCCGCTCTTCAGATTACAGTCAATAACTTACTATTGTCGAGGTTTGCGAGAACTTCGTTAATCTCAGATATTGGGTATCTGTCAGGTATTGTTACGGAATTCTGTTGTTTCCTGTAATCTACAACAATCCTGTACTTCTGCTCTCCAGATGCGTTAGGGTAAATGTGATGAACACAGGAAGGTTGTATGAAGTTTTCGTTTGATCCTGTGTCAATGAGAAACTTGTTTACTCTGCCGCTCCTCACTACGAATTATAAATATGGTAGTGAAGAGCAAGTCACTCTAAAAAATGAATGTCCTGAGAGTCTTGATATTATGGAGGGACTTCGAATTCTTCGCTATCGTGTCTCCTGGCATTTTGATCTAAAAAATTTGGGCTTATTTCTATATTTTAAACACCAATTCCTTCCGGATACCATGCTTCGTCCCATATATTTTCTTCGTTTACTTCTTTTTCGAACTCAAGCGTCCCAAGGTCTGGGTCGTACTCTTCGGTTAGATGAATCCGTTGTTGTTTCCATGCGAATAGTAATTTTTCTGGAGGCGGTCTCTTTCTAGTTTGGGGCTGCTGTGGTCGGTTCTGATAACTGATCATACGAGAAAGTATAGTTTGATCAATATCCATGGGTTCCGGCCGAGGTTGTGGCTTTATAGGAAGTTGATACCTATTTGGAGGTTGCAGGTTATTTGCGAAAGGAAAGTTTGACCGCAGATGGTTTGGAATAAAATTTTGTTGCCAGTATGGTTGTTGAACTTGTGGTTGTTGCCGTATGAGGTCAGGGAAAAATGTATACTGAGGTGCTGGTATTGGCTTTTGTCTAGGAGGAACGGGCAGTGGTGCTTGGACCAGTGAACGTCTAATGTTGTTGTTGCTGGTATGCCCATGTTGTTGTTGATAATTGATATTCTCTAATTTCATGCATAGATGAAGAGCCTGTGGCAGATCAGCAGGTTCCTTTATACTGAGGAGCCTGGGAAAATCTCCATTTAGGCCTCGTATAAATGTGTCCAGCGCTTGGTTCCTATAAGTGCGGATTAAAAGGTTCATCGATTTGGCACTCAAATTCATGGTCGATATTTTATTCAAGATTATAAATAAATGGTGGTATATGGTCTGATAAAACCCTTGAATGGTGTCGCTTCCTTCTACTAAGCAAGTGAGCTGATATTCCAGAGTAGTAACATCCCGCTTATCGGCGTAATGCATTGTTAAGCACTTTGAAATACAGTCCCAGTCTAGAGGAATATTGTACGATTCCAGGGCCGTATCGGCATTTCCAGTGATCTTGTTTCTTATTACGTGCAAGATTCCGTAGTAAAGACGTGTACCCTTTTGGGAATTATAAATGTGAAGGATACGGTCCACGCTTTTTTTCAAGGCCCAAATCCTCCTGCTTGGCCCGGAAATTCTCGAAGGCTCTTCACCACGTCAGGGATGCGGTCCATTTGCGAGATATTTACCAAGTTGGCTGGTAGGATACACTGGTCAATATCTTGACTCGCATCGTCTTGTGGATTTAGATATGGTTCGATAAAGTTAGTTAGCAAACTCCTAAAAAGAGCCTCAATTGCCTGAACAGTGGTAGTGCTTGAAAATTGAACATTTTGAAGTGCCTGCGGAGCGGGTTCTTGAGGAGGAGGGTTGGGAATGTCTGGCAACATTGCAAGTCTAATGAGGTTGTTTTCATTTCGGAACATGATCACGTTTTAAATTTTTCGAAATGTACCTTCAATTCCCGAACAATTGATAGGTAACTAACCTAAAATCTGAATTTTTATATTTCACTATGCACTTCGATTTTGAAAAAAAATCAAATAATCAGCACTTTAACCGCATAAAAATTAAAAATTGGATGTGGATTTCACTTTAATTGTTTGCAAGAAAATGGAAATAAAAGGAAAAATTACTTACATAAGATAAATGTTTATATCCTTCATTGTTTTTACAGGATCCACTAAACTTGAAAACTTTTCTCACAATTTAATTTTCAGATTTTGTATTCAAATACTATAATTTTGCTCTTTCATAGTTGGGAATGCACTACACAATAATTTTATAAATTTCTTGCTATTTTTTCACTAGCACAATCCAAATATTATTTTTCCCTTCAAGGTGGCTGTCGGCTCGTGCCGACTTCTTTTTGCTCCTCGACTACTCGGGGGCCTCTATTCCTTGATGTTGGAGCCAAAGCACGGGGCAAGTTGGTGAACTTTTTAAGTATCCCGTTACTCGTGTCTTTCTTCTAAAATTTCGCGAGTCCTTTCGCGCACGATACTTTCGAGCGATAATTAACGCGTTTTTGTACTCCGTTTATCCCGTCTTTGGTCCTTACTCGGGCGCCAGTTAAGAAAACTCCTTTGGTTTTCTTATTAAATAAATAAATTTTATTGTTACCAATTCGTTAACAACTCACTACAATTTATTACTTAGAAACTAATCTCGCCTCGCTTTGCTGATGTTCGCGGAACGTGACCGGCAGATTCCCAGACAGGTATCGGATGCGCGTGGTGCTGACAATTGTTTAGTTCCCAGTTTTTGTACTCCGTTTATCCCGTCTTTGGTCCTTACTCGGGCGCCAGTTAAGAAAACTCCTTTGGTTTTCTTATTAAATAAATAAATTTTATTGTTACCAATTCGTTAACAACTCACTACAATTTATTACTTAGAAACTAATCTCGCCTCGCTTTGCTGATGTTCGCGGAACGTGACCGGCAGATTCCCAGACAGGTATCGGATGCGCGTGGTGCTGACAATTGTTTAGTTCCCAGACAGGTGTCATGCTTGGGTATTTTGAATATTTTGCTGGGCATCAGGTGACGAGGTGAATGTGGGAAAGTTGGAGCTAGTGGTGTTAAGTTATACTGTCATAAGAGTGATGGAGAAAGTGAAGGAATTGAAGTAGTTAAAAAATGTTTTTTTTTTGCAGATTTCATTGCAAGGAAATATTTTGGCGCTGGTCATCTTTGACTGTTGATGTCAAACCATTTTCCCTTTTAAAATCCACCCTACTAGGAGATTACGAAACTCACGAAGGAAATTGCATTGATATCAATAATGAAATGAATAATCATTAATATGCGGTCGTCTTATTTCTTAATTTTTTATGTTAAACGAAATATAACTTCATACATTGCATGTTCAACTAAAATTCCTGACACCAGTAATTAATATCAAGTACCTGAGCATAAATATTCATCTCATCACTATTCATGACTACTAAATTGAAAATGCAAAAGAGCGCTCATCATCCTTCACTCTGAACAAAATTTAGTCAAAGTATTTTTTACATCCTTTTGGAAGAGTAACGAAAAGTTAGTGCGGACAAAATATTCTTTAAAAGTCAGCAAGAGTCAATGACTCTGCTTCACTTTTCTTTCGGTGTTGAAGCAGACAATGTGGTTAGGAAAATAGTCGGAGAATTTGGAAAATTATCAAAGATCCTTTCGCTTGCACACATCCTTGTGTGAAAAATACGTATTTAAGAGAAATGGAATTTTAAGGTAAAGTAAAAAAATGATAAAAGTAAAGCTGTTATTACCATTTTGATAATAGTCAACTACTTCCATACAGGATGCATATCTGCAGCAAGAAGTACGAGTATACGTAACCATCGGATAATACCACCATTAGTCGACATACAAAACTTCATCATCATTCCTCCAGTTGTACTAAAGGAAGTTTGCAATGCTTATGGGTATTCAGGAATTTCACAATGTTCCTGAGGGGTTTGCTCTAATGGTCTTTTGCGGTTAAATTGGAATCATAACTGGCAAAATGTGGGCTGCCGGGAACGCGTTAAGGTCTGCATAACTTTGTGGTGGGATTTTGAAAATGAGGCCGTGAACCAAAGAATCATGAATTTACATACATAAATCTTCAGAGGACTATTATCGTGTGACAGTGTCATGTAAATAGCAGGGAAATTTATGTTGTTCCTGTTTTGTGAAACTGCACTTGAGGAGTTTCATTGTTAAAGTATAGATAAATTGTATCGGGTAAAAGTTGGTTTGACAGGAAATTGTCCTGGGTTATAAGCGTGGATTTGGTTTATTCAATTTTGTAGGTTTTATTGCTCATATTCATGAATTATTTTTAAAAGCGTCATTTGTTTTTCGTACAATCAGACCTGGTAAAGAATTTTTCCTCCCTACCTAAACGAACGTTACCGACCGCCAATCCCGTCATATGTATATGTATATGGAATAATTATGTGATTATTTCGTTTAAGATACGTGGTTTGATTAGGATGCAAATTGAAGTTTCCAATCCATAAAGTAGTCGAATAAATAAACCAATGAACTATCGATTTTTTGTGCAGTAAGATAGATATTAGTGCAGCCTTTTTCGTTCGATTTGTGACAGCGTCTACAAACTGATCAACTGATCAATGTATTTGCGCATAGGAAAAATGCATTTTTGAAGTGCATCTCGGAGGAAAAATAAATAAAAATTCACAAGACGGTAAATATGAATGAACATGAGTCCAATTTTGTATCTAGGGTTTTTCGAACCCACTGAACACGAATATCACTACGGTGATGGCTTCGGAGGGACTTGGTGCAAAGGCTGGACGGTATTCACTTCGTCTCTTGAAGTCTTATGAGAACTTCTTTCATAATTATTTGTCAAGGGTCGTTATTCAACGGGGTTTTGGGCTCGCAGAGTACTAATATGACATCTCAATAGCTTCCAGAGTAAATTTTGTATTTTTGAGATACACTTTTAATATGCATTTTACTTATGGACAGACACAGCTTTTCAAAATGCATGGATCAATTTAGCTCACAAAGTTTGTAGATGCCCCCACTAATCGAATGCAGAAAACCGCATTAAGACCCATCTTACTGTACCCCATTAAAAATCGATAGTTAAGCCATTTTCAGTATTATTCCTCCACTATTTAGCATTCCCGATCCTCAAAGTGCTAACATGCACATTTTATTGACCTAAAACTTGGAAATTCGAGGGAGGATTCATTGGTTAATTAACCTCATATGCATGTGATGATTTTGGAAATCATAGCAACTGCTAGCTAAATAATTATACTAAGGTTATAATAGCTTTGGCTACAGTCATGATTAAAATGCCACATTTTTTCAAAGAGGTTTACTAAAGGCCAACATTGCACCAAACACATTTTTTGCTGCTCAGGAAGGTTTGAGCATTAAAAGATTTTTTTTTAAATCTATTGTTCGGAAAGCAGATATTTTGAATAGTATGGAATATTTTGAAGCAAGTTTTGGAGGCAATACAAGAATTTCTAATATTTTTGGTATGTTTCTACAGGAAAGTTTTTTTTTTGCTGGAAACATTACTTAGATGATGTCGGATCTGGTATAATCAGTACTAGTATAATGCACGATTCAGACCTTTCAAAAGAAATGTCTTCATTCATACACTAGTCTATACAGAAAGCCTGAGCTGGATGGGACACACTATATATTGAACCGAAAAGTTTATCAAACTGGTAAAGTAACCAGCAGCAATTTTAAGTAGTCAAAAGTGAGAAAAGTCAGAAAAACTTACTGTAATCTTACAGTGTAAAATTGTGTGTTTCTATGACAATATGAGAACTGAAAATATTTTTGGCCCTTGTCAGCAGAAAGTGGGAAAATTTTAGCTAGTTGAATATAGTAGTTGTCGATAGATTATGAGACAAACAACCCTGGTTCTGAGTAATACGAGTTTTGAAAATTAAGTAATGAGTAATGACCATATATTTAAAAATTATTCTACAACTCTGCCATCCTCTTTAAAGTAGTCCCCTTGAGCAGCTATACAACATTTCTGGAATGCTTCGACTGGGATGTCCGCGAGTACCCTCGTCACGGCCGCCTCGATGTCTGTAATCGACTCAAAATGGGTTCCTTTGACCACCGATTTTATTCTAGGAAACAAAAAAGTCACAGGTAGACATGTCGGGCGAATAAGGCGGCTGTTGCAACACGGCGATCTCTTTAGAGGCCAAATACTGGGACACGCTGAGGGCGGTGTGGCGCGCCGCGTTGTCGTGATGAAGGATCCAGTTACGAGCGATGTCTGACTCGTTTTCGAAATTTTTCGAGTACTTGGCGATATTAGACTTGATTTACGGTTTGCCCCGATGGAACAAATATCAAAAAAGGCAATAATCATCGTTTTCACCTTCGATTTGCTCATGCGAGCTTTTTTCGGGCGGGGGTTGCGGAAACAACCATTGTGAGCTTTGGCGTTTGGTTTCCAGGTCGTATTGGAAAAACCAGCTCTCATCACCTGTAATAACTCGACAAGCAGCATGGGATCGATTTCCACTTGTTTCAAACAGTCTTCTGCGATGGTCATTCGATGCTGCTTTTGCTCTTCAGAAAGCTTCTTTGGAACCATCTTCGCGCACAACTTTTTCATCCCGAAATCGTCGGTTAAAATTTGTCTGACAGTTTCACGGTTCATACCTAGTTCCGAGGTCAACATTCGAACTGTTAAACGCCGATCTTCATGGATTAAGTTGCGCACACGCTGCGCATTTGCGTCAGTCCGCACCTCGATTGGTCTCCCACTCCGCGCCTCTTCTTCCATGCTTTCACGCCCCTCCTTACACTCTTTATGCCATCGAAACACCTGGGCACGACTAAGAGCACTGTCACCATGCACTTTTACAATTTTAGCGTACGTATCCGAAGCTGTTTTGCCCAATCCTGGCGCAAAATTTTATCGTGACGCGTTGCTCTTGAACCTTTCAAACTTGGTACGGCCAGTACGTTGATGGTAGTAATTTCGAAGGCTACAAGATAGAACGAGGACGATTCATGCACTGAATTGAAATATCGACGGTTCTATTTCCTTTTGATTTGATTTATCAACTCAATCTCATGAATCTGCCATTTTCTTCGCTGGCACTCAAATAAAATTGAATATTGAATTTGCGGTTCAACTGCAAACACATGAGAACTTACATAGGATATTGCCAGAGTGATATGAATATTATATTTTTATGAAAACGATTAACTTGACTTTTGAGTATATTTTTTTTATTATTATTTTTTTTATTATTATTTTTATAACTTGATTGTAGTGCTAGCTAGTAATAAATGTTTCAAAAATTAATAATTATCAAACACAAATCAAAAAATTTAAAAGTATGGATTGCTTACATTCCCCTAATAGACATTGTTTTAGAAGCAATGCCATGATGTTTCCTCTTTCAAAATGTATTTAGGAACGCTTTCTTCCTAAATAAACTACAAATTATTACTCACTAAGCGATTTCTAAGTAAAGCTTAAGCATTTTTTTGTTTGTTTATGTCCTCAGGCCAATTTTTTTTATTTCGAAAAGTCATCGGGCCTTGCTATTTTGGTAAAGAGACGCGTTTCGACTCGCATGAGTTATCATCAGTGTCTAAACGATGTGTAGAAAGAAATGTCTTTTTATTTCCTTGATAAAACGTGGGACCTTACTTCTTTAAGTGAACAGACGCGTTTCGACTCCTATGAATCATCTTTATTGTCTTCAGTGTCAGTACCCCAAAGGAGTCATAACGCGTATGCTCACTCAAAGAAGCAAGGCCATCGTCTTAAAAAAAAGGACAGAATTGGCCTGCGGATATCAAATAAGCAAAATAATTGACTAAAATGTCTTTAGATTGGTCTAGCGTGGGTTAAGCAGATAGGCCCTGCGTTAAGCCAGATGGAGAGCTGTCGAGAATATTAGGTTTTTTTCTCGGTGTTGTTGAATGCACGTTTGGTGTGGTTCGTCTCGATTCCGATTTCGTCGGAGGGTTTTATCTAGAACTGAGAAAATTGCGGCGGGATTTGTCATAAGTTGTTCGTTGATTATATTACAGTCTTTCTTTCTATATTTATATATACCTAGTCTTTCTAGGTTGTCAAGTATCACTCCTTTGCTTTGTTTGTGTAGCAATGTCTTTGGGTTTGTCATAGCGCAAGACTTCTGTGTGTGGTGTTGCAAGTGCGTCACATATTTGGAGTCTGCCTTGTTGTGCAAGAATGGTCGTAAGTGCTCTTTGTATATTGTTGTTAGTTTCCGTGTTGTCCTTCCTATATACGAGATACCATGTCGCAGTCCTTACATGTCAGCTTATATATGCCGCTGTTTCGTAAATTGATGAGCCATTCTGTTTTTGAAAATCGAGAAGACTCCGTTTCGAATATGAGCTTTTGATTTTGGGTAATAAGAGCGGGGGTCCTTCACATATTTCGATCAATAATGTGTCGAATCTCATTCAAATCTGAGTTGTTTAAGACAACTTTATTTACCATCTAATGTGAACCATCTTTCGATATAGGAGGAACTTGATCAATTGACCAAAAGTTTCATCAAAATCTTTTAAAAATCTTGGCTCTCTTATGAGAATCAAAATTCCATCATCGCTTTATTTTAAATTTCGTTTTAATCAAAGAACAATTACGACTTTTGCAGGCTTTCAAACTTTCAGCCGCGATTTGGAAAGTAGACGGCGAACAACTAAAAAATAATCAAAATCGATTCTACAGCAGACTTTTAACTACAAAAATACATGACTTTAACTACAAAAATACATCAGATGGGTTTACTTTGAATATTTTATTGTGCGACTCATACATACAGCTCAATAAACGTTTGTGGAAAATTTCGTCAAAATCGGAGCACAAATTTTAGCAAAGCAGGAACTAAGAACCGCCGCCATTTTATTTTCACGTGATCGATTCAGGTACATAATTAACTTTGCCGATACGCCTTTCCTGTGAATTTGGTGCAAATGGAAGCAAAGTTGTGATCCCCAGCGTGATTTCCAGTTTCTAGTTTGACAAAACGGGAACGAACTACTTTACTAACATCTCGTTTTTATACATAGATACATATGCACTGACAAAGCCATATGAACAAAGTCATTTCACCAAGAACAATAGTTCTAAAATATGTTAGTAGTTCTCTCCACCGAAACTTATTATAAATTATCAATCATCTATCATGTGATACCAAAGGACAATATGATTGGAAAGGAATTGAAATGTTCTGTTTCTCCTTATCAGAAAAGCAACGATCATTCTAATGAAAATAATATCCATTACTTACACTCATGATCTCATGATGATACTTCCAATTTTAAGGATGGTCTTATTTGACAACCCCTTTCTTGGTTATGTTCATTGGTATCGCATCATAAAAAAATACAAGATTCGTCTACTCACAATGTTCTCCTTGTTAAAAGAGCCTTATAAACTCAAATTTGTAACCAACGTTATAACCGGTCATTGTGGAAGTCTTTACTCAGGACTCTACTTGTAGGTTCTCTTTTACTTGCCCATCGTAATAAGGCCGGTATTTTTCACATACAAGCTACTTTGTGGAAGATATTCGTATAATGAGCCTTTCTCGCTGCAGTATTTGGGCAAACCTAATCCAACTCCATATAAACCTTAACACCAAGCCATCTATTTTTCACGGTAGAGTGTTGCTGTAGACGCTATGTTACTGGTGTTTCCTATTGCCGTTTTATATCTATCTATATACACTACCGGTCAAAAATTTGAGACCACTAATAAAAACTCTTGTTTTTAGGAGATAGCAGCTCCGAGGGGGGACCCAATAAAATGGAGCAAATAAAATCAACAGATCAAAAACATCCAACAAATGAAACCACAAGCAAACAGGACGCTAGCACGGAGAAACCTTTCAGGCAAAAACCGCTGTTGGCAAGAACACCGATAAAACAAGTCTCCGATTGCGGGGGGAGGCAGCAAACCCCAGAAACACTGTCAAAGTCAACATCACAGGTTAAATCATCGGAGACAGACCACAGACGGACTAACGAACGAAAGAAGGCAGAGTGCGTTGTGCAACCTGGCATCATTGCGGCCTTTGGGCGCAGTAGAAGGACTATGCGCACCCCGGAGCGCCCAGTGCAAGCCGTACACAATCCGGATCAAGCTGCGACACCAACAGAGGCCAGTGTAAGACTGGGGGAGGGAGAAGTTTTGCCGTTGGCCGACGCCACTTCAAACGCGACCCAAGCGATAGAAGCACAAGGACTAGGAAACGGGTGCCTCTCGCAAGAGGTGGCGCCAAATAACACAATCGCCCTTGACCGCGCCGAAGAGGAGCGGCTTACTCGGAAAGCGGGGAATATCGTCAAACAACTGAGGGCTGCCTGCGAAGTGCAGAAAAACATAGGCAAGAGTGTCAAGAATGGCATTCTTGAACTGGAGGAGCTTTTTGGCCGCATAACGCATTAGGAGGGAGTTCCCCAGCTTAAGTGAAGTCAAGGCAAGATTGACACGTGAAAACA
Source organism: Odontomyia ornata (assembly GCA_963969285.1). Lineage (NCBI taxonomy): Eukaryota > Metazoa > Arthropoda > Insecta > Diptera > Stratiomyidae > Odontomyia > Odontomyia ornata. The sequence continues at coordinate 222,547,840 of OZ017742.1, forward strand.
CAAGAGAGCAACGCATGGCTATTGTCGAACTAGCTGATAAAGACGCCCAGCAAATCCTGACGAAGGGCAAAATTAAGGTAGGTTGGGTGATCTGCAGGATACGGAGAAGTGCAATCCCTATCCGCTGCTTCAGATGCTTCGAATACGGACACACCGCGTATGGCTGTAGGGGACCCGACAGGAGATCTCTGTGCTACAAATGTGGTGAAACGGGGCACAAAAGGAAGGAGTGCACGAACGAGGCAAAATGCATTCTTTGCAAGGATGCTAAGCTACCACCCGGCGACCTCAAACATGAGCCGGGGACAGGGAGATGCTGGGTTTTCAAGGAGGCCCTAACTAAAGCCAAATCGATACTCAAATTATCCGTATCCTGCAGGTCAATTTGCACCGAAGCGCAAACGCCCAGGACCTACTTGAGCAGTTTGCGAGGGATAAGAAAGCTGACCTCCTGTTGCTGAGCGAACAACATCATAACAAGGACTCGCAAGCGTGGTACCCTGACAAATCTGGTACCTCGGCCATCTGGGTTCGAGACAGCGCCCACCTTCAGGTGCAGGACCATGGACGCGGGGATGGTTTTGTGTGGGTGCGGTCAGGGATAACATATTTCAGTGTTTATCTGACGCCTAACGAGGCAATGCGATCTTTTCGAACCAAACTCGATGCCCTGGAGGAGACTTCAACGCTAGAGCCATTGAATGGGGTATGCCACAATCCGACCCAAGGGGAAAGCAAATCTTGGACATGGCGGCCAGAACAGCGCTTTTTGTCCTAAATACTGGTAACACCCCTACTTTCCGCCGCTGGGGTTGCGTAGGAACCATACCCGATGTGACACTCGCTTCGGAGTCCCTGGTACCCAGAGTACACAACTGGCGAGTACTAGAGGACTACTCGGCTAGTGATCACCAGTATATAGCTGTTGAGATTCACGACGGTGCCACTCTGCGTGCATATGCCCAAACTTCAATCCCCGGATGGAGGACTGGGAGGATGGACGTTGAGAGGTTTGCTGACGCGCTTACGGCAGGCGCACCGTTGCTGGGAGCTCCGCCAGGGAGTGGAGGGCCTACAGCCAAGGACTTGGTGAACTCAACTATGAGTACCATCATAGCTGCTTGCGAGTCTTCCATGCCCCGTCGGAGATCCCGACATGGTAAGCCTCCAGTATACTGGTGGTCAAACGAGATCGCCGAACAAAGAAGCGAGTGTCACAAACTTCGGCGAAAGGCCCAGCGGGCGCGAACACGGGAGGAGGCAGACACTAGGCTAGCAGCATACAGGTCCGGCAGGAAATATCTTCGCAGGCTTATTAACAAGAGCAAGGCCCGATGCTGGCAAGACCTCGTGGACGATGTAAATAGGGATCCGTGGGGCCTTGGCTACAAGCTGGTCATGGGGAAACTTGGTGCCCTACGGAAGCCTTGTATACATGACGCGGAAAAGATGGACGCGATAGTGCGGGGACTCTTCCCCGCCCATCCCGTCCGTGTTGACGCTGTCCATGGTGAAACAGCAGTCGAGTGCCCACTCTTCACACAGCTGGAACTGGAGGAGGCAGTCCTCTCCCTGAAAGCGAGGAAGGCTCCAGGTCCAGATGGTGTTCCAGCTGAGGTTTTGCAGCTCGTCTATCACCATTGTCCTGACTCGCTGCTCAGCACATTCAACGCTTGCCTACGGGACGGGGTTTTCCCGGTACGATGGAAGGTGGCGAGGCTCGTGCTGGTCAGCAAGGGGAAGGGAAATCCCGAATCGCCGTCTGCATACCGCCCGTTATGCATGCTAGACATGGCTGGGAAAGTGCTAGAGAAACTCATCAAGGGAAGACTCACTGACGCGATTCGTGCTGCTGGGGACCTATCTCCTCGGCAGTACGGCTTGAGAGCAGGACGTTCTACCATTGATGCGATTGCAGAAGTGGTGAACGCGGTCCAAAAGGCAGAGGCATATAGTCGCACCAAGCGACGGATCGTCCTGTTGGTGACACTCAACGTCAGGAATGCCTTCAACTCCGCTAGATGGGTGGATATTCTGGACACGCTGGAAAACTCTTTTCAAGTTCCAGAATATCTAATGCGGCTTTTGAGGAACTACCTAAAGGACCGAAGCCTGCTCTACGACACGACACAGGACCAACGAAGGATGGAAATTACATCGGGTGTTGCCCAGGGATCTATCCTTGGTCCGGACCTGTGGAACGTGTCTTACGACGGGCTACTGAGACTTGAGATGCCAGATGAATCGCGCTTGGTCGGCTATGCGGCTGATGTTGCGGCTCTGGTCGCCGGACGCACCGTTGAACAAGCGCAACTTAGGCTAGGTATGCTAATGCGCCGAGTGAGGGACTGGATGACTGCTCGCGGGCTCAGTTTAGCACTGGCGAAAACCGAAGTGGTCATCTTGACAAAAAAGAGAATCCCTAGAGTAAGGATGATCAGTATTGGAGATATACAGATCGAATCGAAGCCAGCGGTGAAGTACCTGGGGCTACTGATCGACTCGAAGATGAGTTTCTCTGAGCAAATCAGGGCAACGGCTGAGAAGGCTGCTTCGGGAATATCGGCCCTGAGTCGACTTATGGCCAACGTAGGGGGACCCAGCCCATCAAGAAGACGCCTCTTGATGAGTGCTGTATGGTCAGTGCTAATGTACGGAGCAGAGGTATGGGGCGACGCTCTCAGCAAGGAGGTATACCGAAAACGATTGGCACAGGTACAGAGAAGAGGAGCACTGAGAATTGCACCTTCGTATCCAACAGTCTCCGACTCGGCGGTGAGAGTGATTGCAGGCGTGATACCTGTCACCTTCCTTGCTAGAGAGCGCCGTGCTATTTACCTGCGCCGAAACGAGGATGCGAGGGAGATGGTTGTCCGCGAGGAGAGACAACGCTCGCTCAACGATTGGCAGCAGTCTTGGAGGAATTGCACGAAGGGAAGGTGGACTGCGCGCCTCATCCCGGATGTGAGACCGTGGCTGAATCGAAGGCATGGTGAGACTGACTTCTATCTGACCCAGCTTTTGAGCGGGCACGGGTGTTTTCAGTCTTACCTGCACAAGATCGGCAAGTCACGGTCTCCCGATTGTCAATTTGCCCAGGAGAGGAGGACAATGCCTGTCACACATTTTTTGCGGGTACCAAATGGGCCAGGCTGCGAAGGGAACTCTACAGGGAGACGGGAGAGCTCACCCCGGATAATATAGTTGCGGTGATGCTCGAATCGGTTGACAAATGGAACCAGGTGGCACATTATGCTCGGGCAGTCCTAAAATATAAAAGGGACTCACAGCAGCCGGGGGATCGCTCTTCTGGCAATTCCTCTTCCCCTCTCCCCTCCCGCTAGGAAAGGGACTCCCTAGCTTGAAGGCGCCCCACGGCGTAACAAAACGAGACCTGGCCCGAAGTAATGTGTCAAACGGTTCCAGGCTAGGTTCTCAGATTGACAGGGGAGGTGTTTAGTGGGTAGTCCAAAGGAATCCTCCATGGGAGTCCCACACTGCCAGACTCGGCGGGCATAAATGCCTTCACCTCCCTACCACAAAAAAAAAATATATATTTTTAGCGGCCATTTACACCAAAAATTGAACAGTTTCGCCCTGTCTAGAGTGAAACTCAAATTTGAACGAGATTTGGCACATTGATTGATGAGGTCCTAGCACACAAAGATTTAAAATAGTCCAAAATCAAATGCATGCATTCAAAATGGCGCCCCCAAAGGTCAGAAGGTAAGCGCAATTCGCTATTTTAGTAGCAACTGAAATAACGAATATTTTTCATGGAAACGTTTTAAATGACTTAACTTGGAAGTATTTATGAAGCAGACCATTTTTAGGATAAAGTAAAATATTTTTACGATACCCTCACAAATTATAAAATCACAATATGCCTGTCTGTCCGTCCGTTTGTTCGCGCGTCACAACAAGTTTCCTCGCAAACCACATGAGCTAGAATGAGGAAATTTTCTACGTAGGTCAAAAGTGGTGCCTTTCGAAATTCGCAGTGCAAGAAAATATTTTAAGGTGTTTAGGGAGGTCTCCGCACACAAAGGGGTGACTTAAAATTTTGTTTTATTTTTGCATCCCTCTAGCAGCCAAGTTTCTCAACAGATTCCGATAAAACTTGAAATTATAAGTTATTAAAGCAAGTTAATTTAAACTGCAAAAAATTATGCAAATCAGATGCCAAATCGACAGCTTAATATTTTTAGCAGCCGTTTTCATTAAAAATTCAAAACGACGGCCTCTGGTGGTTCAGAAAAGAATTGGAAATGTATATATTAATGGCAACGCAAGTGCTGATTAAACTAACTAAGCTATTTAAGCAGACAAGTTATCACCTTCGTGTGATAACCACTGTGAAATGTGTAAACAGCAAATGTGAGAAGGACGAAACCAGTATTTTGATGTTTATAGCAATTTATTATCCACCGATTTTCAAAATGAGATCCATACGTGTGCAACTCAATTTAATTAGCAAAATATTTGCGACTCCCATTAATCCAAATAAGTTTGAAGAAGAAGACTTCATAGCTTCAAGCTATTCATTGAGTACCGGCAACGACTCCGTAACTGTGATAGATTCGTCCATAACACTTGTCCTCTTGCATCGAATCGACATTTTGGACCAAGATCAAACAGATCCAGCACTAAATACATCTAAAGTGAATAATTTGCCTGGGACTAGTACGACACTTTAGACTCCAGTAAATCTCTCTGTAATTGCAAATGAGCTTCCAGAAGAGAGCATTAGGATTGTGAAGCCACGTAAAACCATATTATCTCCACTGCAAATTTAGAAAGCAACCACTAAACGCACAAACACCAAACATTATCATGTTGACAACTACACCGATGAAAAAAATCGTAGGAAATAAGCTAAGAAAGAGAGAAGAAAAACAGCTAAAACCAAGCCTCACTAAGAATGAAAGAGATCCTAGAGTCTTTGCGTATAGACGTTTTTTAAATCGCTCCTGTCAAAATTTTTCAAAAATAAAATTATTTTTTTTAAAAATGGCAGTCAACGTAATCGACTCAGGAAATTTCTATCGAATATTATTTAACTTCGATTGGTAAAGAAAAGCAAAGAGCCCCAAAAACTTCAGAGCTGCTGGTATTGAGGAGCCCGACGGCATCCCACGGCTGGGGCAACCCGGAGAAACGATGAATACAAAACTGGCGATAATCACCAAGAGAAAACATAACGAAGAAAACTCCGCAGATGGAGGATGCAAGCTGCAAATAATTGCGGACAATTAACAAATGGCCAAACTACAAAAAGAAAATGATGAACTATGGCTGGAGATACAGTCCCTTAAAGATCTATTCAAGGAAGAGATGAAGCCTCAAAAGACGCAGCCGCAAAATCAATGGCACCAGGTAACAAAGGCGAAGAAAAGAGCAAATCAAGCAAAATCCAGAGCGATTAACCGAAGAAATAGAAATTGAAGAAAACATCGAAGGTAATTCTAATCAAAATAATGGTTTAAATTTCAAAAATAAGGAGAAGAAACTAGCCAGCAGTTCTGCTAAAAAGCTTCCGAAAAGACAAAAAAATTCCACCAATCAACGTGTTCGGACAAAGTGGGAAAGATATGGTTCGACTATTGGCAGCCGAAAATAAACTAACCAATTTCGAGATCAAAAGAGTTGCTGCTAAACAATTAACTATTAGAACGAGCTCACTGGTTGATTTCAAGTCAGCCAAGGATGCGCTGAATTCTGGGGAGGTTCCACGCTTTACCTATATCCCAAAAGTGAAAAAATCAAAGATATGGTTCGACTATTGGCAGCCGAAAATAAACTAACCAATTTCGAGATCAAAAGAGTTGCTGCTAAACAATTAACTATAAGAACGAGCTCACTGGTTGATTTCAAGTCAGCCAAGGATGCGCTGAATTCTGGGGAGGTTCCACGCTTTACCTATATCCCAAAAGTGAAAAAATCAAATCTTTATGTTGAAGGGTTTGAACTGCGGAGAAGAATTCTACGTCTAGCACTCGTTGCGTGTAGATGTGTTTTCAATCGCTCCTGACATTTATTTTAAAACTTAATTAATTTTCCATAAAAGTTAGTTAAAACTAATTTTTCAAATTGAAAACCATCACCATGTAATTATTTAAACATTTATCGAATACATGATATTTCTTTCCCGAAGAAGTATCAAAAAGCGGAAATATATTCAAGGGGAGTCCCGGCTTAAGAACACTCCCTCTAGTCTCGCTGCAAAACAATGAGATGGAGAAGCCCGATGGCTTTAGCCATCAACCAAAACAATCGTGTCCGCCGCCAAAGATGACGGGCGAAAAAAACTAAAACGAAGATTCGATAACAACGAAGAATAAATGAAAATTTTATCATTCATCGAGATCGAGCAGTTTATCAAAGCAAACGAGAAAGCTGAGAAGGTTGAGAGAGAAAACGAAGAGCTAAGACTTCAGATCCAATCACTAGAAGAACTAGTTGGAAAATTGACGTTCAACAAAGCAAAAGAAACCAGCAAGAAAGAAAAAGAAGTAAAGTCAAAAGTGACTGAAGACAAAAAATTTAAGAAGCCAAAACAAGAACCTGATCAAGAGGATGTCCTCAGCGCAGGCGGAGCAAATGTCAGCATGAACTTTAATACAGCGCCAATTGGACTAGAAGATTCCATGAGTATTGAATCGTAATGCAGGTAGCAAAACCTCTGAATATTGTATTACTAAATTTGATAATGGATTTATCGAGTAGTTAAAATTAAAAATAGTCCCATAAATCAATGTATTTGGGTAAACTGGCAAAGATATGGTTCGACTTTTGGCAGCCAAAAATAAATTAAATAATTTTGAGAACTAAGTTAGTGGTTGATTTACAGGCAGCAAAAAGTGCGTTGAACTCTGGAGATGTTCCGCATTTTATATACACCCTACAAAAGCGAAAAAAATCAGACCTTTTTATTGAGTGTGTGAGCTGCGGAGAGAACACAGTTGATCTCCTCTAGGTGCTTCAAGAAGTTGGACAAAAATAGAATTTATTTCCATTAAAGACTTAGCAACAAGGAGATCTTTTGTCGAGCGTAAAAAAGCTGCCTTATTACTTAGTCCAGAGTTCCAGCTAAAGCAGTTCAAGTGCCTTACAAAATATAAGGTACTTGAACTTCCGTGTGGTGTGGTGGGAACGCCTCCAGAAAAGCGTGGTCAATCAGGTGTCAAAGATCCTGACATTGGACTGCCAATAGATGTGTAAAGTGAAAAGATTTCCATACTCCCGGCGAGTGCAAATTGGCTCAGGCGGAGCCAAAACAAAAATTAGATTGTGTGAACTGCGGTGCCTTTGGTCATCCAGCATCATATCAAGGATGCCCCCGATATCAAGATACAAAGATAAAATTTACTCCAAAACAAAGTCAAGTACATCGCAGTGTGATACCTACCAACTTCGTCAAGCCCGGAGTGTCATTTGCACTTGCAGCGAGAGGACCAGCAGACAATGTAAATAAAATAAATAATGTAAGTGGCAATAATGAGCTGCTTCTTAAAATTTATCAGCAATTAAATTAATTTTGTTTTTCAATGTTTAGGGCTTTCAAATGCCTCAAAATAATTTGTCTTCCAGTCACATTTCCATGGATAGGATTCATCTCATCTCGATCAACTTCTGCTCCATTGTGAGTCTACATCGACGTGACTATCTCTTGGAGTTCCTTGTCAAGCAAAAGCCTGACATTATGCTTCTCACTGAAACCCATGGCGCTTCATGACATTCAAGAATTTTGAATTCGTAAGAAACGATAGGGTAAACGGTGATGGGGGAGGTGGCGCCGGAGCATTGATGAGAAGACCCTATTTTTTTCCAACATATTGAAAAGGTCAATTTTAAAAGCTTTGAATCTCTTAAAGTGTTCATTATCAAAATTTCACTGCCAGGTGGGGATAACCTCTTCGTTATCTCTGCCTATGCAACTGGTCAAAGTGTTCTCAAGTTTAGCTCGATTACTTGCTTGAAATACTCGAATTGAACAGGCTGCATGGTTATTATATTTTTGCCGGTGAGCTGCATGCCAAACATATATCATGGCTGAACGCCATCAATAATTGCAAAGGTGTATTCCAGAAATCGTGGATGACAGAGAACAAAATTGCATACAGGTGCAATCATATTTGGACCTCTACATTGCTGACGCAAGACTTGAAATCAGCTTTAATAGTCCTCAACGGAAACAGCAGGCGCTTCCTTATGATAGCGACCATAACGCAATCGTAATGAAAATCAATCGCAATCACTTCGACAAGAGTGAAGGTGCGATGTTTACAAACAAGTCTTCCACAAAAAGTGTCAATAAACATCCAAAGTGCTTCATTTGCAAAAAACGAAATCACTTTGCTAAAACTGTCCAACTATAACGAACAGTAAAAATAATAATAAACGGGGTGAAAGTGAGAAGTGTGAGAAAGCGTGAAACGGAACATTATTGACAGCACTAGCTGTGAACATTGACTCGAATGCCTGGTATGTCGACTCCGGCGCTACTTGTCACATGACAAACAACAAAAATCTATTGAAAAATTATGTTGTGGACACTCCGCGGTTAGTTTCAGTTGCGAATAATCAGAAAATGCATAGTGAAGGTCATGGTGAAGTGGAATTATTGTTGAAAAGACAATCTCTAGTTACAAAATTAAATGAGGTTATTTTTGTGCCAGGGCTGTCGAAAAAAACCTTATTTCCGAAGGTAAAATGGCTTCTAAGGGACTTGAAGTTCATTTTGACATTGAAAAGTGTAATGTTTATTGCGGCAAAATGCCAGTTGCAAGTGCTACAAAGGTGAATGGTGTCTATGAACTGGACACAGTGCGGCAACAATCAACAAATGGTCATGAGCTGGCTACGACATGTCAAACAGCGGCTTTGGTGGAGCCACAGATCCAGTCCATGGATGGGAAACGCGCAGAAGCTGTGAATTTGTGTGAAGCGAATCAATCGCAGGAGATTTGGCATCGAAGCTCGGACACCTGAACAAGCGAAGCATGGATTTACTGAGACAAGGTATGGCAAGTAGAATTAATTACACTTATAGTAAAAATAATCCCTGTGCAGCATGTATTGATGGGAAGCAGAGCAGAATACCATTCTCAAAACAATCCTTTAGTCGAGCCACTGGGAAATTAGGTCTCATACATTCTGATTTATGTGGGCCTATATCAGTTTCGTCATTTATTGTTGCCAAGTATCTATTAACATTTATAGATGACTATAGTAGGATGACATTTGGTTATTTCATTAAAAGTAAAGATGAAGTTCTGTCTGTATTCAAGATCTTTAAAAGTTTTGTAGAAAAAAAAACTAATTTCAAAATAAAGATGATAAGAACAGACAATGGTCGTGAATATGTGAATAAACATTTCCAGACATTCCTTCAAGAGCATGGCATCGTGCACCAGATGACTGTACCCTACTCTCAGCAACAAAACGGAGTTGCGGAAAGGGCAAATCGCACGATTATGGAGGCCGGACGATGTATGCTACAAGATGCAGGTATGGACCAAAGATTCTGGGCTGAGGCTTTGAATACAGCAATCTTTATCAAGAATAAATCACCAAGTAAAGCGGTAAGAGGAACCATACCAGAAGAAAAATGGTCTGGTTGTAAAGTTGATTTATCAATTTTGAGAATATTTGGCTGTGTTGCTTATGCAATGATCCCTGATGAGAGGCGTAAGAAACTAGATGCAAAGAGTAAACAATATATTTTTGTAGGATATTGTAATGAGTCAAAAGGATACAGACTAATTGATGCATTAAATTTAGAGATGTGTGCATCTTGGAAGGAATTATGTATAAAGACTTAAAAATAAATCAGAATAACACTGCTACTGATTGTCAAATAAATTTTAATGATGGAATAGAAAATGTTGTGAGAACAAATGATGATAACGATGTCGATACATCGCCTACTAGAGAGTTATCTGACTCGATCACAACTAATTCAACTGTTTCTGACTCCAGCTCTATGGATGACCCCAATGATGTCACATGGAATCCAGACATGATTCAAGATCAGTATTCTAGTTATTATGAAGACATTGATGAGAGTGTGAATGCTGGAATAGCAATGACAGCAACAACTCTTGATGGAGAACCACAGACAATTGAGGAAGCATTATCAGGACCTGAAAAGGAACACTGGAAGGAAGCTATTGAAGATGAATATAAATCATTTGAGAAAAATCCAATATGGAGTTCGACATTACTGCCTGAAGGAAAGAAGGCTGTGTGCTGTAAGTGGGGTTTCAAGAAGAAGCTAGGACCAGAAGGTCAGTTACTTCGGTATAAAGCACGCCTTGTAGCAAAAGGTTATACCGAGGAATACGGGATTGACTAAAACGAAACATACTCACCTGTGGTACAATATTCTACTATACGGACATTGATTGCCCTGGCAGTAAATCTAAACTTACACATTGATCACATGGATGTAAAGACAGCATTCTGAAACTGTGATTTGCAAGAGACTGTTTACATGGAGCAGCCAATGGATACAGGATAAATGGTAAAGAAAACCATGTATTTAAACTCCATAAAGCTATATCTGGGCTTAAGCAAGGCATGGTATGACAAGATAGATAATGCCTTGAAAGATCTTCAGTTTAGAAAAACACTCAGTGAGCCTTGTGTTTGCAATAAATCTGACAACTCAGGAAATATAATTATATTAGTTTTGTATGTCGATGACATGTTAATTATAAGTAAAGATACACCAGAAAAGAAAGCGCTCATGGAGAAACTTATGAAAAGGTTTGAAACAAAAGATCTTGGCCGAGCTACACATGTATTAGGAATGAGATTAAATCAAAGACGGAATCAAATTATATTGGATCAGACAAACTATGTACAGAAGGTATTAGATCAATTTGATATGACTGATTGTAAGCCTGTAACTACACCTCTGGAATGTGGCATAAAGCTTGAGAAAGGAGACCAAACTGATATGGATCCCAAATATAAAAGTCTAGTGGGATGTATTATGTACATAACCGTTTGTACTAGACCAGATATTATGCATGCAGCAAGCCTACTCAGCCAATTTAATAATTGTCATTCTGATACACACTGGAAAGCAGCCAAACGTGTAATGCGATATTTAAAAGGGACTATTAATTATAACATAGTATATGAAAAGTACTCATTGAGTGTTACAGGATATGTAGATGCGGATTGGGCTTCTAATCAGCTAGACCGTCGCTCATATACTGGTTATATATTTAAATTGGGAAATTTAGCAGCGTCGTGGGAAAGCCGAAAACAAAGAACTGTGGCCCTATCAAACACCGAAGCTGAATATATGGCATTGTGCGGAGCAAAGGAGGCTAAATTTCTTAGAAGCTTTCTTTATGAATGTTTACGTAAACATTTATCAGTAACTTTGTTCAATGACAGTCGGTCAGCACAAAACATTTGTAAAAGTCATATTAATCATAGCCGAAGTAAACACATTGATATTAAACATAATTTTGTACGACAAATTGTAGAAAATAAAATTGTAATGTTAAAATACTTATCTACTGAAAATATGCCAGCAGATGTCCTAACTAAATGTTTAAGCAAAGATAAACATTTTAATTGTGTAATAAATCTTGGATTACAGATTGTTTAGTTTCAGGGCAGGTGTTGGAACTAGTATAAACCAAACAATGTAAATTGTTATCTAAATAGCTCACTAGTTGGAGCTGCTGTCAATGCCTTAGTTATGTCATTCTATTCGGTCAAATAATACTCACTCTTGTGTCAACTGTTTTTCTGCGCTAACTAGATTATAAATAAATCTCAGTATACCAATTTAATCTTTTGTTATTTTCGCCCAATCCCATTATTCCATTCCAGATACATTGATCATAAGGTCAAAGTTGTTTGTTACACGACCCTGGTTAGACCAGTTTTGACATATGAATGTCAGATCTGGTACAACCAGAGTGCTAGTACTATGGAAAAATTAAGAGTTTTCCAAAGGAAATGTCTTCGTGCATGTACTGGTTTGTACAGAAAGCCTGACACGGATTGGAAGCATTATATATCGAATAGAAGAATTGATCAAACTGCTCAAGTGACAGGAGTCGATATCTAGATATTGAAACTTCTTTGGAATCATATTGCAAGATCTGTAACTATGAGTAAAAATCCCTGAATTTCACAGCCGTTTAACGCTACAGCCGGGTTTATTGCGACTTGCCTCGCTACTGGCTTCGTTCCTCCAGGAGCATTCGTGTATTTGGACTTGAATCGATATGTTTTTGATTCTGACGGTATCCCAATCATATGTCACATATGTAGACGGGCCACCGATAAGAAGATCAAATATTCTTCGGATTTGAGCTCACGAGACGAAAAATTCCAATGCAGATACTCATTCTTTGAAACTAGGCGAGCTGAGACGGAGCAATCAAGGTGTTGGTGGCTGAATGACAATTTCTAAATTGTTCGTGTTTATTTTCTGTTTTTTCGTTACTTAATTTTAAGGTTCATCTCATTTTTTCTACATCTAGTGTTGTTGTTTATTTGTACTATAAATTAGGGAAAGGTATCAGAATAGGATAACGTTTTTTTTTTTGTTCTTGACTGAATTTGTTTAAAATTAGTTTGTAATATATTAGGTAAACGATAAGAGGTCACTGCTGTGCTAGTAATATAAGTGATTTTTGAATAATACAGGTTGGTTATTTCTCCTTTTTCCAGTTGAATCGAAAAATATGAAATAATCTTAATTAATTTGAATTTGCTATTGTTTTTTTTCATTAGATGTGTTTCATTGATAACGAATAAATTCAGAGAGCTATTTGAGCCATTAAGTTTTCGTTGTTTTATTGTTTGGTATTTGCTTTATATTCTTCGAAAATTTATAACGATTTGTATTGAATAAAGCGCTTTTGGCTTTGACTTACTAAAATAAAATCAATAAATAAACTAACCAAAAACCGAACCCAAAAGCTAGGAAGACAACTCAAAAGAAAAATAGTTTTATCAATATTAGTGAAAAACAGCGCATTAATACTAAATTAAACTGACTGAAGCTTAATCTTCGGTAGATGAAGAAGTTCTCGCTTCCAAGATAAAAAGACCCCAATTGAAGTCCCCTGCGCCAGATTTTTTTCCAGAACATAAAAGAAAAAATATGTTATGTTATTTACAATGTAAAGCAAAGTTACTATCGAGTAAATACGTGTAACCTGGCAACCCTAGTCATACGGCAGTACCACTTTGTGCACTTGCCAGAAAAAGTATCCAAACATGCAATATAACAAAGTTATCGTTGTATTAAAAAGGATATACCCATTTAATTTGATTGTTTTCTTTCATAATATCATTAAATCTACACTTTCGCAGTATGTAACTAAAAAAAACTATTTATGGCAACACAATAGACCAGAAAAAGTTGAGTAGGCAGGAGAGTGCTCCTGCCAGAAGGTCTTTGTATACATCGTAGGGTTAGAAACAAGTTTTCTAATGGCGTAATTCGATAACTTGAATTATTCATCCAATGCTTGGATATGAAATCCTTCAAATTTATACAAAAGATGCACAATTTCTTTCATAAGCACAGTGCAGCCGCCATTTTAATCTAGCTTAAATGATTTTTCTGAATGCTCGGCCGATTGAACATGTTCAAGTTAAACACTATTCCTTACATTTTCATGAAAAATTGAAAGAAAATAAAAATGCCTAAGTCAATTTTAAATATATATAGGGTTTTCCAATAAGAGGTGTTATTTTGAATAGATCTTGTGATTTAATGCCTTGCGACTTCTTCCTTTGGAGCCACGTGATAGAGAAGGCCTACGCCAATAGCCAAGCGTCGATTCAAGTTCTCAAAGATGAAATTCGTGGGGCTATCGAGGGCATAGGGCAGCCACTTTGCGATTTGGTTATGGAAGATTTCATGAAGAGGATATGGTCCTGTAAGCGTGTCATAATGGTTATTTGTCTGATGTTAGTTTTTGCTATTAACGGGCATACCTTTTTCTTTATAATTTTGGGTACATTTTGAATTCCCCTAGACCCCCCTAATTCATAAAATGATTTTTTTTATTACAGATTTTAAAAGTTATAATCAAGACCTTTCATTTGATGCCCCAGTTGACTACCTTTGATTTAAAAAAAAATTTTAAGAGCCAATTCGTTATGGGGGGGGGCTTCTTTATAATTTTGGGTACATTTTGAATTCCCCTAGACCCCCCTAATTCATAAAATGATTTTTTTTATTACAGATTTTAAAAGTTATAATCAAGACCTTTCATTTGATGCCCCAGTCGACTACCTTTGATTTAAAAAAAAATTTTAAGGGCCAATTCGTTATGGGGGGGGGCCCCTTAAAATTTTTTAAAATTTTTGTTAAGGCCTTGACTTTTGAGAGACCATCACTTCTGACCTTTTCACAAAGTTTGAGCATTCTAGCTTCTATAGTTTCAGAGGAAATTAGCTGTGACGCACGGACAGACGGACAGACAGGTCGCGAAACTAGTAGGTCTTTGTAAAAAATTGTTTTACAAAGACCTAAAAAGTATCCGTACAGAACAAACTGGGGGATTCCCCGTGTTACGCGTTGTCATACGCAGAGGCATGTTAATGTTTTTAGGTCCGATAATAGTTTTACTTCAAATTGTTATAGGTTTAGTGAGTGAAGTTTTTTAAATTTTTTGTGCACTAAAATACATGATGACGCCAAAATTTAGTGAAATCAGTGCTGTGAAGAGGTAAATTATGCTGAAACTTAAGAGTGAAGGGGAAGTTAACCTCCTCTGTCCAGTATGTGGAGAAAACATTTAATACAACTGGTTCGATTATGTCAAAGCCTCGTTGTGTTAGACCTTCCATACTGACTGAACGCGAAAAAAGAAACGTTTTGCAGGCAGTTAAAAAGCATTCTCGAGTAACTGCTTCCCAAATTGTTACAAATATAAAAGACTCTTATGGCAAGGTTTTTCACAAGGATACCATACGAAAAATACTAAAGAGAGATGGATATCGCTTAAGTATAGCACGTAAGAAGATGTGGCGAGTGTTTTCACCACATAAATGTTCTTATATGTTCATCTCTGGTATTTCTTCTTATTACTACAAATAAGAAAATATGTTATTCTCTTTTTTTAAATAATTATTTATTTTAAGTTAACAATGAATAAAGTCTTATATGACAAATCTTAATTAATTGTACACAGTTTTGAATTCTATCTACTAATGCATTTCATTTCTAACTAAATTTTTATTTTATAAAAATTTGAATGTCAAGAAAAATATTTCCTAAGGTTACTCCTTTTTGTAATAAAAAAATATTCAACTGAATTAATGCTGTTTTTAAATTCAACAATATCTACTAAACTAGATTAATTAAAATTTATATTAAATTTATATAATATTAAAAATGAGAAGGTTCCACCGCATTACTTCCCCCTCAGTTAATGCTGGTCATTAACGATTTACCTTAGTATTTTCTAAAAGAGTTATTTTAACTCCCATGTCATGTTATATATTTAATTTTGTTGTTCTTCTCGTCGAAAGATACTTTTTTTTATCATTTTTAACCGTGTCATGGTTTGGAATGCAGGAGAAAAAAGGTTTCAATCTATCTATTGAAATATTACATGATTTGTTTTTGATTTGAATGCTATAATATTTTTCATATTTTTTTAAAACTTTATAAGGTCCATGATAAGGTGGTTGTAAAGATTTGCGCACTGCATCTGTTCTAATCAGCACTTGATTGCAACTATTTAGATTTTTAATTTCTCTTGGTTTTACCTTACTATGATTTGAAGCTGGAATAGGTTTAATGTTTAACATAACTGCTTTTAAATCTTGAACGAAATCTGATTGAGGTTTCTGATCGAGAAAAATCTTGTGTAAATCAGTCGGCAAACGTATGTTCTCTCCGTAAACTAATTGAGCCGGAGATGCTTTCAGTTCTTCTTTAAATGCTGTCCTCAAACCCAAAAGAATGAATGGTAATGTTTTTGACCATGATAGATTTTATTAGCCATTACAGAAGCCTTCAATGTACGATGCCAATTCTCTATCATTCCGTTTGCTTGCGGATGATAGGCTGTAGTACGATTTCTTTTGAATCCAAGGATTTTTCCCAGCTCACTGAACAATTGGGATTCGAACTGTCTATCCTGATCTGTTACTATAACTTCTGGAACTCCGAAACGTGCAATCCAAAAAGTACATAATGCTTCTGCACAATTTGCAGCCGTAATATTAGTTAAAGGTATTGCTTCAGGCCATCTCGAAAATCGATCTATTATTGTTAAGCAATACGTGAAACCTTGTGAGTAAGGCAATGGCCCGACTATATCCATATGTATTATTTTAAAACGTTTTGATGTAAGGGGGAATGTTTTATGTTCACTTCTATTGTATCTCGTAATTTTTGAACGTTGACAATCCAAACAAGTGCGAGACCAATCAGCAACGTTTTTGTTGAGAAATGGCCAAAAGTATTTATCTGATACAAGGCGTCTTGAAGTTCGGATGCTTGGATGAGCTAAATTATGTACTGAAGTGAAAATTTGCTTCCGAACTGCTTCCGGAATATATGGCCTAATATTTTCAATTGTAATTTCACAAAAAATTTTGAAATTTGTGTTTGGAAAAGTTATTTGTTTAAATGAAAATTTTGGATTTGATTTTAATTTCTCAAAAGATTCGTCTATAAGTTGAGCTTCAGCAATTGCTTTAAAATCTATAGAGCTAGGCATTTCAATTTCAGAAATTCTAGATAGAGAATCTGCAACAATATTCTTTTTTCCAGTAATGTGTCTAAAATCTGTGGTAAATTCACTGATGAAGTTAAGTTGACGAAGTTGTCTTGGAGAAGCTTTTGTAGGGTTCTGACGAAACGAAAATATTAAAGGTTTATGATCTGTAAACAATGTGAATGTGCGACCTTCAATGTAATATCTAAAATGTTTTACTGCTTGATAGGCCGCTAGTAATTCACGATCATATGTACTATAATTTCTTTGAGCTTCGTTCAATTTTTTTGAAAAGAACCCCAAAGGTTTCCAACAATTGTTTACCCATTGTTGAAGCGCTGCTCCAATGGCAATATCAGAAGCATCTACAAAAATGGAGCGTTTAGTTCTGGAAAAGCCAGAATAGTTGCATCGAAGAGTTATTGTTTGGAAGTTTCAAAAGATTTAAAAGCCTCCGGTGTCCAATTTATTTTTCTCTTGTCTGACTTCTTAGAACCCACCAAGAAACTATTAAGTAAAGCGTGGTATTTAGCGGCATTTGGTAAGAAGCGACGATAAAAATTTATCATTCCCAGAAATCGCCTCAATTCTACAATTGTTTCTGGTAATTTGAAACTTAAAATATCCTTACATTTATCTGGTGAAGGTTTAATTCCTTCAGATGAAATAAAATGACCTAAAAATTTAAATTCTTTTTGTAAGAATTTACATTTATCCAGATTAATGATTAGTCCGTTATCATTTAACCTTTCGAAAATTATTGATAAATGCGTTAAATGATCTGAGGCAGATTTTGAAGCAATAAGAATATAAACATACAAAACAAAAATTTAGATCTTTTAGTATTGAATTAATGAAGCGTTGAAAAGTCTGCGCAGCATTGCATAAACCAAAAGTCATGCGAGTGAACTCAAAGAGTCCGAACGGTGTGCAAATTGCAGTTTTCGGAATATCTTCTGGTTCTACTGGAATTTGATGATACGCTTTAACAAGATCTAAAGTTGAGAAGGTTTTGCAATCAGTTAAAAAATGTGTGATATCCTGAATGTTAGGAATAGGATAGCGATGTGGTGTTGTAATGGCATTAAGACGTCTGTAGTCACCACAAGGACGCCAATCACCATTGCTTTTTAGTACCATGTGTAATGGTGAAGACCATTGACTATCAGAGAAACGACAGATTCCTTGTTCGAGCAGGAAATTAAATTCTTTCTTAGCTGCAGTTAATTTATCTGACGCTAAACGTCTGGGTTTCGAAACTATTGGTGATCCAGAAGTTGTAATTTTATGTTTTATACTATGTGTAGGATGTTTTGTAAAGTCGGACTCTAAGGTAATTGATTTAAATTTCTTTTACTTGTGGATCAATTTCTGGTTTAATTAAAATGGACAAGTTTGAAGCATTTTCCGATGTAATAGTTGCTATTGAACGAAGGTTTGTAGTTGGGTCAATTATTGCTTTGTTAGCGACATCAACCTAAAATTCCAAAATGACCCAAAAAATCTGCACCTATAATAGGTTGCGAAATATCTGCAATAGTAAAATGCCATGAAAATTCTTTTCTTAGACCCAGATCTAATTTTAGTAGTTTTCTGCCGTATGTATCAATAGAAGATGCATTAGCAGCAGAAAGTTTAAAACCTGAAGCAATTAGATGACGATATTTTGGTTTTGGAATAACTGAAATTTCTGCACCAGTATCGATTAAAAATTTCTTTTTTGTGGAATGATCATATAGTAAAAGATGGCTTGAAGCAATACTACTTAAATTTACCGTCGGAAATTTAAGTTTATCTAGTTTTTTGAATTTTCCTTAGAATCAAATGAATTTTTTTTTTGAAAGTGCATGGTTCAATGCACTTGTATGCTCTAGTACCAAATTTAAAATGATACCAGCAAAATCCCTGTCCTTCAGGTCGTTTACTTGATGGAGAACGAGAGCGAAATCCTCTAAATCTGTTTGGGCTTCTACTAAATCTATTCATATTATTAAATGCTCGTGACAATTCAGCAACTTGGTTAGTTCAGAAACCTGCTTCTGTAATGTTGACTCTTCACTTGTGTTGCTTGACAGAGAAAGCAATGCTGGTTTATTTGATACTTCGTAAATTTTATCTGCACACGCAGCCAGATCCGATAGGGAACTTGAAAGATTACATGTTAAAATTGCTTGCATATTTTCTGGCAATCGTTGTAACCAGATGTTCCTGAGCAAGTCTTTTCCTACTTTTTCCCCTCCAAGCTGTTGCATTTCCCTGAGCAGTTGTGATGGAAAACGATCTCCCAATGTAAGATTCGTTAATAAATTATTAAATTTTGAACTCTCACTTGCAGATAACCTAGGAATTAATGCTTCCTTTAAGGCTGTATAAGGGTTTGTGCTAGGTAGGTGACTGACAATATCTGACACGTTACGGATTGCATCTGCATCAAGAGCTACTAGTATATGATAAAATGTTGTTTGCTCTGAGGTAATACCCGCTAGAGCAAATTGAGCTTCGGTTTTCTTAAACCAAATATCAGGGAATTCCTTCCAAAAAGGAGGTAATTTAATTGCAACTGCGCTTAAATTAGGGTTAGCATCCAAAAATTCCTCATTATTGACCGACATTGTGAAGAACAACAAAATTATGTATTTAAAATTCACTCACGCTATTATCAATTGATATCAATATAAATTTCAATTAATCCCTAAGGGTTTGAGGTGCCTTCTGGCGGATATATCCCCCCTGTCGCAGGATATATCCTTCCTCTTTAGCGAACTAGAATAACTCATAAATTGAATAAGGAGTAACCCTTACAATTTGCTTGATAAATTTTCTTAAAATATGCTAATTTTAAATTAAATATAGATATAATATATAATATTAAAATGAGAAGGTTCCACCGCAAAGACATACATTTCGGAAGTGAACAGGAAGAAACGTGTTGATTTCGCAAAAGAATATATAAACAAGTCACCAGAGTTTTGGGAACAGGTCCTATTCTCTGACGAAAGCAAATTTTGCATATTTGGCACTAAACGAAGAAAGTTTGTGTGGCGGAAGAGTGGTATTGCCCTCGAAAAAGAAAATTTCGTACCAACTGTGAAACATGGTGGAGGTGGTGTGATGGTCTAGGGGTGTATGGCGGCAGAAGGAGTTGCCAACTTGTGTTTATAGAATCAACTATGGATCAATACGGTTACCTTAATATTTTCAAGGTGAATTTAAAGCGTTTAACAACCCCCAGACCTTAATCTCATTGAGCATTTGTTGGACTTGTGGGTGCGCAGGATCCGTCAGCACAGCATAACCTTGAAGGAAATGCTGAAAAACGTCATCGTCGATTAATGGCCACAATTACCAGGCAGGAAACAGTTAAATTGGTTCACTCCATGCAAAATCGACTTATGGAGGTCCTTAAGTGGATAGATTATCCGACAAGTTATTAAGCAATGATATGTAATCAAATATTTGAATATTTCAAATTAATATTGTCATGTACGGATACTTTTCTTGGTTCGTTTACGTGAGGCTTATTTGTTTTAATTTTGTTAAATCGAGTTTTTAAAAGAATACCACAGGAAAAATTTATAGAAAAGATAGTTTCATTAATGAATAAAATTTTTTGCTTAAATATTTAAATGTAGCAGCTTTCTTCAGCATGAATTCCCTGATATGTTGCTTTCTTTTGATGTTGTACGGATACTTTTTCTGGCAATTGTAAGTTTTGTCTACCGAAATTGTAGAAGAGAACAAACAAATTTACAAAGAGGTAATGCCCCACTCCTGAGTATGTAAACTTTAGAGACAAACTGTTCGTTTCGTACAACCGCGGCAAAGCCAGTGTCTAGCTTGACATCAACCCACTCTTCCACCCTTCGGTTGCAATCGCACTACTAAGAAAAATTAATTGTTTCCTAGAATCTGCCTTATATATTGAAAATTTAACACCTTTCCGAAGCTTCTTTTTCATTCTTTGAGTTTATATTAGACCGTTCTAGGCATCCCAACTCTCTAAGTCAATAAGGCACATTCCTTAAACTCGTATACAGTAATAAAATGAATTTACATGAATTCAGAAAAGAACACATTCAGGAATTTCTTAAACGAATACCATACTTGCTCTTTCCTCGAGTCTACCACGTACAATATGTCCATCATATTTGAATGTTCTAATAAGTGGTTGCACTATTATAAATTTATCTTTTTCCTTACCTTACTACACAAGTCCTGATGACATTCCTTAAATCGAATTATTCACACATATACTACAGATTTTCCGCATGGTCCTAAATCATATATATCGCGAGCACTCCCGGTAAAATCCGCGATCCGCACCATTCACATTCGACACTAATCTCAAACATTCGAATTGTATTACTGACATTATGAATGATACGAAAATTATGAAGGACTCAATTCCAATAAGAAGCTACATCAAATATCCTTGAATTAATTATTACCTGAACGTATCTCAATTTTACCAAAAACTTATCAACATGACAAGAACTGAATTCGAGATTCACATGAGCGATTGCTGAAGATTTTTTGCTTAGCCGAAATGCAATACGTGCAATTGCGATCGCGATCGTTACAGTTATGCTCGTGCGAGCTGCTGTAGCCTTATAGGTATGTTTTAAGATGTGTGCGGTAATGAAAGGTTTTCGTGCAGTGAGTCTCGAAATTGGACAAAAGTTCTCTTTTTTTATCACATTTGCAGGAATTCTAACGAAATTGACTTTGGGCGAACTATTGACAACGCTCTCAGTATTGTGAATCTACTGAGAACGTCACAACTAGTTGTCTTTTCCGAAAGTCTTTTGGCGCGAAAAGTGCACATTACCAAACTCATATTCTCATTTCCAAGAATTCGGCAACAACTCCACGAACATGCATAACTCTAGCGATCGCGATTGACATTACATGGATTACATGTCGGCTCGGCAAGAATCCGCGGCAATCGTTCCCGCCACTTTGGAATTAGGTTCTTGCCGAGTTGATGAGTTTCGGGCAAACGTTTCGATAGTAAGTAATTAAATTTATCCGGCGTGATTTTCAAATTGAATTGAGTGCTTCATAATTTAAATATGTATTCCTATTCAAATGTATGAAAGTGATGTCGGTAGCGTTTGTGATTTATATTCATGAGGAAAATCGGTAAGTACAGTTCGTCCATTATGTGTGAATAATCAAATCAGCAGAATATGAGGATTTGTCTAAAGGAACGAAACAGAAAAAATGTTTCTGGTAACCATACATATTTTAAGAGATAGTGGACATCTTATGTCAAGGAATGATCAATTAGGGTTTCCGCTATCGAAATTAGCAAATCAAAATTTGTTCGACCAAAAGTCCACATATTCGTCTATTCGGTATATTTATTGTACATTTCCTAAAACAATTAAATGTGATAACAAAGAAAGGAACATAAACTTCGGGAATGTGTTCAATTTTCGATGCGTAAGTCAGATCATAAGAAATAGTCAATCTGCCTTCCCAATACTGATAATGCCGGACGGTGAGGGTAAGTTGCTCCCAAGCCTGGCTTTAGCTTTGCACCATTTGCACGAAAATTACGACATATGCCCACCAACTTAACTTACTCACAACTAGGCATTACCACATTATGAATATTACTAGATCGATTTTTTAGGCGACGGATTTAGGAATCATTCTGATAATTTTTCAAGAAATGACAAGATATAAGCCCAATTTGATTATTGTTACTAAATAATATTTCAAAACTTATGCCGAATAATTGCCTTATGTTATTTAAATGAAATTGGAAGAGGTAAAATTTTTTGTAAAGCTCCATCATCTATGGCGCGACAGACCAAGCCGGACCTTGGCTTCCAGGATTAATCTCCAATCCTCACGGTTCTGCAACCTCATTTGTAAGTGTGCAGGATTAGGCCAGCGAGCTGTAAGAAATGCTGAGCTCGGATGTCATGTGAGACTTCCGCACGACCGCGTGCTCGCGCATATTGCCTAGAATTACGGTGTCATGGGGTGGTTTCGAATGTCGGCTGAAAACCTCCTCCTACAAATTCGCGAGCATTAACCAGAAAAACACTAAGGTAAAGGTGAAAGTTTCTAATAAACAGAAAACAAGATAACAATTAACATGCGGACAAATGGTCTGCCATCAATTTAACTCAGCCAAGGTCGTTCTTCAGAAAGAATACAGGGAACATGTTATGAGGTGCTTCTGGACGCATTTTTTTTAACTAAGTACCATTATCTTTCTATTGATAACTTAAAGTTTTATGTACATATACTCATATATATGGGTCAAAATCAGAGAAGTGAGCATTTTTGTTTTTGCATTTACGAAATAAAAATATGCGGATTCGAAAGTAATTTCAATTTAGGATTAGAGATCCACATTTGGACATTTATTCATGAAAAAATCCAAGCCAAAGGCATATTTATTTATAAAAACAGCATGAAGATGTTATTTGACAACTGATTGATAGTGACACTTGAGTTATCAGCTCTACAGAAAATCTATTAGGAAGTGAAATAAAAAGTGAAATCAGCTGTTTTTTTTTTCTTTAGTGAAGTTGGTGTTAGGTTCTCTGCTATTTCTCGGTGGAAATCACGGATAAGTAGTATTCATCTTAGCCAAATTTTTCACTTAAAGTTTTCTTTGTGCTTAACATAGCTAACGGTTATTTTCATTTATTATTTGTACGAGGAGAGGGATTCTCGTGTAGTACAAATTGAACTTTACTGAATATTATTAATAGTAAAATTTTAATTTCTATATAATTATTTCCTATAATATATAAAATAATTCATTTGCAACATAATCCCAAAAATACTGATAAACCAAAAACTAACAATATTTTCTATAATAAATAAATCGATTCATATTTTTTTTTTTTTTCATCTTGCTTTTTCCCTCATTTGGAAAATTTTAAACATTATTTTTAATCATAATTCAATTCATTCTTGTTTTAATTGGTTGAAATACTGTTTCATATTATAAATCGTTAATCCTCATTATCAAATTTAATTAAAACCAATTAAAAAATATAATATATAATACCAATTGAAAATCACCAATCATGGCAACGCCACCTGGTGCTGACAAATGTGGTAAATGCAGAAAACCAGTGGAGGAAAACCATAAAGGCATGGGCTGCGATGGCATTTGCAATAAGTGGTTTCACCTGAAATGCATAAAAATGAGTGAGGAGAGATACCGCAAAATCATGGATATATCTAAGGATGTGATTTGGATGTGTTCCTCGTGTAAAAGAGGAACACATCCAAATCCTCCTCCTTAACCAAATGAAAGAGGTCCAGAATCACATTCTAGAAATGAAAACCACTATAACCTCATTGGCTGCAAAAGCAGCACCTATGCGTCAAATCTCATATGCTGATGTCACAAAAAGTATCTCCACTTCTCCAAGAGAACGGAACTCTAACACAACGTGCCAAAAAGGGATTTTAATCAAGCCAAAACAACATTCGTCCTCGGAAAAAACACTTGCAGATTTCAAGTCGAAGATAAAGCCGTCCAAATGTAAAATTCCTTTGCAACTACTGCGGCCAATTCGTGATGGCGGTGCCATCATAAAAACATCATCAAACGAAAACACAACCACGCTTTACAACATGGCAAAAGAAATAATGCGGGACGAATATGATATTATGGAGACCAAATCCCGTCAACCAAGACTGGTCATTAATGGCCTAGAAAAAGAGTCTTCTACTGAGGAGTTAACGAATGAAATACGTTCCTTGAACCCTAATATTGGGGAGAATGAAAAAATGGAAGTAGTTCACGCCAGAAAGACAAGAAATGGAAAGTGGTTACATATTCTGCAGGTGAATGGGTGTATGTACCAAAGATTGGTAAACAGATACGTCAATATTGATTATGGGTCTTATTTTATCAAGGAAGACTACAATATTACGAGGTGCTATAAATGCCAAAAGTTTAATCACAAGACGTTAAAGTGCGAAGGGGAGCAAACATGTGCTAAGTGTGCAGGAAAGCACGAAACGAAGGCGTGTAAAAGTGATTTCGAGAAATGCTTCAATTGCGCGGGTAACAGTAAGAATGTTGATTACTCCCACAGATCAGACTCTACTCAGTGCCCAGAATACCAACGTAGGATAATGATTGCCAGGAGGAGCATTGACTACGACTGCAAATGAATTGTAACGATACAAACCGACTAAGTGGCAAGCAACTGACTCTCCTATATGCGAATATTAGTAGCTTACGGCACAAACTAAGTGACATTCAGATTTATCTGCAGCATAATCCCAACATAGATGTGATCATACTAAATGAAGTCTGGATTTATCCTGAGGAAGCTAAATATTTTAACATTCAGGGTTATCATTCAGTTTTCTCCTGCAGACCCGGAAGAGGTGGCGGCACAGCAATTTATATTAAAAACTCAATAAATTTCACCACTAATCGTGTGACCCCTGATAAATATAATATGATAATAATCGAGTTAATCCAAGCTGGTAAAAAAATAAAAATCGGCACTTTCTACAACCCCAGCCGTTTGAACGCGCAAGATCTTTGCTCTGTTCTAGACAACATATACTCAGCAGAAAAAAATTTACTCACAGTAGCTGACATAAACATTGACTTAATCACCGAGTCCTTAGAATCAAGGCTATATAAAGATACTCTCGATACAAATGGTGCTGTTGTTATCAATAACGAAACAATTACTCGTCCTGTTTCGAATACTTGCCTAGATTATATAATAATAAATGACAAGCTTACTGCGGAAAAAATTAATTTCAAAGTAGAGAACTGGCCAGAGCTAGACCATCAGGTTCTAAAAATAAGCATCCAAAACTTCAACGTTCATAAACAAAAGCCTAGTTACAAATCGTTTCGATATGTAAACAAGGACCTCTTCAAAACGCATCTTCAACGAGTATTGGAAACCCAGAAACCTACTAATCTAACAGAACTAACAAATATGATCTCTGAATCCAAACGTTACTCGACCATCGAGAAAAAACTTAGATGTCGCCAGCAAACTTGGATTATGAAACGAGTTATAGAAGCCAGTATAAGAAAGAGGAAGGCGTATACGGATTTCAGACGGAACATGGAAGATCTGACGCTTAAGTACATATATATCCAAGCGAAAAAAGAATCAAAGCGTCTCGTAAAGGAAGCAAAATTTTCATATTTTTCCAAAAGATTGGAGGCAGCGGCTGATAATAATCGCGAAATATGGAAAATAATAAACGAAGTAAAAGATAACTCTCTTCCCCGGACTTTTTCACCTGATTTGCAGATCATTCCAGTCTCTCCGCCTGATTCTTCCCAACAAAATGAAGCAGCAACAATTCTAAATAACTTCTTCTCAACTATTGGTGAAAAAATAGCGAGCGAACTCGGTGCTCCTCCAACAAGTGTAAGGAATGATACAAATACCTCGCCTAGATCCACATTTCACATCCATCCAACCAACAAAGACGAGGTGCATAAAACCATCGAGGCAATGAAGAAGAACACTGCTCCAGGCAGTGATAACATAACAATGGATGAAATTATGCTCGTCAGAGACGAAATAGCAGGTCTCCTTGCTGACTTTTACAATGAGCACATCAAAAACGGGACGTTTCCTGAGGAGGGGAAGCTAGCGAAAATAATTCCTATATATGATCGTTCGGACCCGAATAACTATCGCCCGATTGCGCT
The DNA here is from genome assembly GCA_963969285.1 of Odontomyia ornata. Taxonomy (NCBI): domain Eukaryota; kingdom Metazoa; phylum Arthropoda; class Insecta; order Diptera; family Stratiomyidae; genus Odontomyia; species Odontomyia ornata. The sequence continues at coordinate 222,574,240 of OZ017742.1, forward strand.
TCTTACAGGATTCAGTAAAATTTTTGAAAAAATAATTAACTCCCGTTTATCATCGTTCATTGTGGATAATTCTATCCTAAATTCCCATCAATATGGTTTTCAAAAAACCAAAGGAACACTTGATGCTTTGATCTCAGTAACCCATTTCATCAATGAAAGGCTTGACAATGGAGACTATGCTGTTGCCATTTTTGTGGATCTGAAGAAAGCGTTTGATACGGTCGACCATGACCTTCTGCTTCGTAAATTAGAATCATATGGTGTACAAGGCGAAGCGAATCAGTTATTTCACAGTTATCTAAAAGGTAGATTGCAGATAACAGAAGTCAATAATTTTTTGAGTGACCCAGCACCAATGAAATCAGGAGTTCCACAAGGTTCCATACTAGGCCCCACTTTGTTCCTATTAAACACGAATAATTTGATTACATGTAGACTAAATGGGCATTACACATTATATGCTGATGATACAGTACTCCTGTACTCGGGATGTAACAAGAATGCCATTGAAGACTCCATCAATAAGGATCTGAAAACATATAGTTTGTGGTTAAATGAAAATAAACTAGCGCTGAATGTAACAAAGACTAAGTTTGTTATTTTTAAACAAAAGAACAAGGAAGACATTGATATTGATATAAAAATTAACGGCGAAAATCTGCAAAGGGTATTTGAATTTAAATACCTTGGCCTAATCATTGACCACAGTTTAACTTGGTTCCCACATATAAACAGCTTAAGAAGGCAATTAGCCCCCATAATCGGCTTATTACGTAGGTACGAGGGATTCCCGAGGAACATCAAACAACTGGTTCTAAATGCATTCGTATTGTCGAAATTACATTACGGAGTGGTAATCTGGAGTCAGTCATCAAAGATAAACATTAATATCATCTCCAGGATGTTAACTAAGGCATATAAAAATATGCATAATCTCCCAAGGCTCACGTCAACAAAATTAGTGTACCAATCGTGTAACGCATTAACTTTTAGCCAAATCATTATAATGGAGAAAGCTAAGTTTATCTTCAAATGCTTAAACCTCAACTTGTCCCCACAAGTGCCATTTGTTATAGGATATCACAAAAGAATCAATACAATGCTAGGAACGCAGTCCAATTTGTTATACCGTTTGCAAGAACAGATCGTCTAAAGAACGATCCTACAAATGATGCCCTTCGTATAAACAATGATCTTCCGGAATCAGTAAAAGAAGCGAATTCACTTATGATCTTCAAGAAAAGACTCAGGAACTATTTAATGAATAGCGATTGAATCTCAACGCAGAAACTTTCAACATAGCATCTTAGGGCAATTTTTTTTTTCAAGACACAGCTAGCCTTATGATTTATTATTATCTGTCCAGTAACTTCAAAATAGCATCTTAGGGCATTGTTGACCCTATCGTCGAGATACTTAAAGAAACAGCCATTCTTTTAACTCAGAGTTTTTTTTACTGCGTCGAATTAATATTTTTTTTACCTCTGAGAGCTGTTAACGAATCGGACATGAAAAGATTAACAGGATGACTTCACATATTTTTTGTGTGCCCCCTTATACCGATGTTTTACACATTGTCTGGGTGGCACACCTGTAGAAACGACGAAATGTGAAGTGCAGATCGCACGAGCGTTGTGCGACGAAGAAAGTGTGATGGAGAGAGTGGAAGGGAAGGAGGTATTAAAAAAAACTGGGATCAGTTCTAATTATTTCGGAAACATTTTTTGAAACATCGAAAAATACGCTTTGACATACTTACTTTCAAAACAACAGATTTTCATAGTAACCTAAATAATTGAATTGTCAATAAGATAAATATGTTTAACTAGAAGTTTGTACTTTCCCATCTTAATCATAAAATATTCGATCCAAAGCCATGTTACTACGAATTTTGCAACAAAACTTTGGTTTAAATTTTTTAATATACCGCTTAACTTGATATTCTTATTATGCTGTAATGAAGCAATAGCTTCTTCATTAATTGAATTACAAATGAAAGAATTATCTGAAATAACATGGCGTTCCCGAAAATGACGTTGACGTTCTAAAAATGATCGCTGAGTTTTATGAATGACGATTGCGCTCTAAGATAAACGTTACTCTATTAAATGCTTTAAAAATTATAAAAATATATAATGTGAGTAATATCAAAATTTAATTGAACTTCAAAAAAACCCGTTGGCAGCACCAGCCGGAAAGGTAAATTTCTCGTATGTAGCGTAAGGTTTCGAATAAGAATTTGGCTTGCCTACTACTGGACTTCTTACTGCAATTTTTGTAGCACTACATGGGTATTTATTAACAAAAAGAATCTGCCGCCGTTTGTGTTTGGAGACCCTTCATAGAGGCGCAAATAGTTTGCTAATTAAATTGAGTTGCACGCGTATGGATCACATATTGAAAATCGGTGGGTAATAAATTGTTATAAACATATTTAGAATGGGTTCGCCCTTCTCACATTTGCTGTTTATACATTTCACAATGGTTACCACACAAAGGTGATAACTTTTTGGCTTAAATAGCTCAAATAGTTAATTTCAAAAGTTTTCCATAAAAGTTTAATCAGCACTTGCAGTGCCATTAATATATACATTTTCGATTCTTTTCTGAACCATCAGGGCCGTCATTTTGAATTTTTACTGAAAACGGCTGCTCAAAATATTAAGCTGTAAATTTACGATTTTTTTATTTGTCATCCGATTTGCAAAGTTAAATTAAATTAGCTTGCCTTGATAACTTATAATTTCAAGTTTTGTCGGAATCTGTTGAGAAACTTGGCTGCTAGAGGGCTACAGAAATAAAAAAAAATTTAAGTCGCCCCCCTGTATGCGAGACCCCCCTTAAACACTTTAAAATATTTTCTTACACTGCAAATTTCAAGAGCCACCACTTTTGACCTACGTAGAAAATTTCCTCATTCTAGCTTATGTGGTATGCGAGAAAGCTTGTGAGGCACGAACAAACGGACGGACAGACAGACAAGTCGCGATTTTATTATTTTTAGGGTATTGTTAAAAATATTTTACAATATTTAAAAAATAGTCTGATTAATAAATTCTTTCAAGTTCCGTCACTTAAAACGTTTCCATGAAAAAAATGCATTATTTCAGTTGCTACTAAAATAGCGAATTGCGCTTGCCTCCTGACCTTTGGGGGCCGCCATTTTGAATGCATGCATTTGATTTTGGACTATTTTAAATCTTTGTGGACTAGGACCTCATCAATCAATGTGCCAAATCTCGTTCAAATCGGAGTTTCACTCTAGACAGGGCAAAATAATTCAATTTTTAAGTGAAAATGGCAGCTAAAAATATTAAGTTTTAAATTTTCGACTTTTTTATTTTTCATTTGGTTTTAATAATTTTCTGCATAATACAGGAACATAGTACAGAGATCCATCATCTCAAGTGTCATCAAAATCCGCTGGAAATTGTGACCGCTAGAGCGCCACAAAAACCTGAAAAAAACGCATATTTAAACGGCCGCCATTTTGAAATTTGCACATGCATGGTCACCAAAATATCAAAGTCTGTAGATCTAAATAATGCCTATCTTGAAATCAAGTTTCATATATGTCGAATCAAAATTGCGACTTTTAGAAGCCTTTGAAGTTTTGAGTTTCAACTGGCCGTCATTTGGTTTTTGGTGACCTGACCTCCAGTTTTTCATGTCATTCTTTAGATGCTTATAATTTCTATCAGACTGCCGAATTTCATGAACATCTGTTGAAAACTTTGACCACAACAACAAAATTTTGCATGTTTTTCGGCCTTTGAGCGGCCGCCATTTTGTTTCTGCCGTACCGATTTTGGATTTTTTATTGTGAGATTCATCACATATATCAGTGAACCTTTGTACCAAATTTCATCCAAATCGGAGCTATGCTTTGGACAGAAAAGAAATCACGATTTTTCGTCTAAAATGGCCGCCATTTTGCTTTTGCCCGGCCGATATAGCTGGTTCACAAACTTAACCAAGACATTTACTCAATACACCTTTTCTGAAAATTTGGTGAAAATCGGAGCAAAATTGCAACCTCTAGCGTGGTCACAAATTTCGTTATATCGCATATATATATATATATATATATATATATATATATATATATATATATATTTATATTTATATATATATATATATAAGGTACTCTCCGCAATAGGTGAACGGCAATAGGAAACACCGGTAACATAGCGTCTGCAGCAACACTCTACCGTGAAAAATAGATGCCTTGGTGGGAAGGTTTATATGGAGCGAGAAAGGCTCATTATACGAATATCTTCCACCAAGTAGCTTTTATGTAAAATATATATATATATATATATGTATATATATATATATATATATATATATATATATATATATATATATATATATATACATATATATACATATATATGATACTCTCCGCAATAGGTAAATTTCTGTCGAGAAATTTACCTGAAAACAAGGAACAGAATGTTAAAAACACTTGTTTCAGAAGAAAACAACACCGGATAAATCTTTCTGAAAAAACAGTAGAACCGAATAACAAACTTTTGAAATTAGAAAAGTACACACATAAAAACCCAAAATACATCAACGCACTTCGCAGCTTCGTTAGTATCTACTTCTCATATATATATATATATATATATATATATATATATATATATATATATATATATATATATATATATATATATATATATATATATATATATATATCAATGTCTTCAAAATGATAATAACCATGGCTGCTGTTTGTCTGCAGTTTAGGTGTTCATAAGCAATGTGAGAAACATCATCGTCAATTCTAAACATATTAGCAGATTTACTTTTTACTTTGATATCATCATCTTCATCAACTGTGGTACTTGCTACGGCGGCGTATCTATACATGACTTTTTTTTTCAGTTTGCACATTTATAGGTAAAAATGTGTCTGGACAAATTAAATTTGGATGCAAATTTTCTGAAGTTTTAACATCATTTACGTTATCGCGTCTACAGGGTTGATTCGAAGGGCTTTGTAAATTCTAATCATCGAAAATTCAAGTGACCCATATCTTCTTCTTCTTAGCACTACAGCCCCTCTCGGGCCTTCTCTTCCTGCAAATAGCGCCTCCAACTGTCTCGATCTGTTGATCGCGTCCTTCCAATTTCTTTGTCGACCAAGTCAGACCAGCGTTTCCTCGGTTTCCCCACTGGTCTTCGGGCTTCAGTTCTCCCAACGAATACCTTTTTGGGTATCTGTTGTTCGTCCATGCGATTCTTGTGTCCAGCTCATTGCAGCTTCTGCAGTCTGACAATCGTTGAGACCTCAGGCTCGTCAAAAATTTCATACAGCTCATGGTTGTATCGAATTCGTCATTGGTCCCCGTCTAGCTTTGCTCCAATTATTCGCTTCAGGACCCGCCGCTCAAAGGCGTTCAATATATTGGATAGTTTAACAATTATTGCGCCTTTTTTGTCACTAGATGGTGTTCGTTGTCAGATATCGGGCAATACTAATCAGATTGAGTCAAACTGACATGCATTTGAAAGGTGAAGTTCCAGTCTACAATTTTCAAATGGACAGTTTTGTATTTCGCCATGCGTGCCCAAAGTTGTATTCGTTTAAAAATGAGTGAAATTTCTGAAAAAGTCGTTATATTTTACAATATCACTACAATCAAGGTGAGAATGCATCGCAGGCTCGTGAAAAAGTTTGTGGTGTCTACGGTCAAGATACTTCATCAAAAGTCACAGCCATGAGATGGTTCGCTCGCTTTCGTTCTGGAAATTTTGATGTCAAAAATGCACCTCGCTCAGGTCGACCAATCACTGAAAACAAGTTGGGTAAACAGACCTACGCTCATGTCAGAAGGGTTTTGTATTCAATTTTCAAAATGCAATCACCAGATTGAATAAAGTCAAGAAGCATATCAATGACGATTTTATTGGAGAAACTATGAAATTCGAAGACCATACTATTATTAACAAATTTGAACGAATTTCGACTTCTGAGGTTTTTGTTATTGTTCTACTCATAAATATCTCCCTTGATAATTATTTCAGATGTCTATTCGCGACGGAGGAAATAGATTTTTCATGTATTTCCCCCCTGTGCCCCCACTGAAGCAAAAACTGACAGTTTAAGAACTGTTTTGAAAAGCTCCCATGAAAGCTATCATTTCATACTCATATCGGCTACGTTTGATGAATTTTTTTTCAGGGGCCACTCTCCTGTACTGTTATCATCGATTAATAGCCAATTTTTTCGAATCCTAGAGTTGTTACAAAGCCCTTTTGTTAGAAGCTCCCTCCCGCCTCCTTGACTTGTTTCACTTATGAGTATTAATTGTAGGTACTCAGCTTCAGTCATTCATTAAATTGAATCAAGTGTTCAAAGCATGCGCCTTAAACGTTGAAGTTGGGAAAAAATAACTCAAAATTATTCAATCTTCGCATTTAAAACAGCCACTATTTTGTTTTACGATTACTGATACCACTAACTGAACTGATTCTCAAAGTTATTCATGACACCTATCATTCCTGAAATTTTCATGCAAATCCTAGCAAAACTGTAGTGTCTGAGTCGGTAAAAAGCGCATGTTGTTGCATAGCCATATGTTACCATAGTAATACATGCAGCGCATATTGTTCCATAGTAATACAGGAAAATTCAAACCGCTATAACTTCGCTAAATATGATGCAATCTTTATGAAACTTGCAGGGTTGATCAATCTTATAAATAGACATCTGTGTACTGAATTTCATTGAATTTAAGGGTACCTTCAAGATTTTATTCAAGAAAACATAAAATCGATAGATCATACTATTACTAACAAAGTTGAGTGAGTTGCGACTTCTCACGTATTTGTTGTTGTTGTACTCATCAAGGCCTACATTCGTGATTTTTTTCAGATTTCTCGGATCACAGGTGTCCAATCGCGAGGGGGGGGGACACAAATTTTTCGTGTATTTCCCCTCCCTGTGCACCCCTCGAAGCAAACTTTGCCAAACTAAGACCTGTTTTGAAAAGCTCTCATCAAGACCTTTCATTTGATACCCATATCGGCTACCTTCAATGAAATTTTTTTTTCGGGGGGTCACTCCCCTACATGGGGAGACCCCCCTTGAATACCTTATAAAATTTTTTAGTAGTTGAACTTTGAAGAGATCACCACTTTACACCTATATACAAAATTTGATGCTTCTAGCTTAAGTAGTTTCCGAGAAAAACTGCTGTGACACACGGACGGACGGACGGACGGACGGACGGACGGACGGACGGACAGACAGACGGACAGACGGACAGACAGGACGCGATTTTAGAAGGGTTTTGTAAAATTATTTTACAAAACCCTAAAAATGATGAAACCTCACAAAAAATTGAAGAACACAGACATATAACCAGCTATGAAATTGCTAATGAACTGAATATCCATCACCACACAATTTTGAACCGTTTGCGTAAGGCTGGGTACACAAAGAAGCTCGACGTTTGGGTGCCGAATGAATTGACACAAATAAATTTAATCTATCGAATTTCCATTTGCGAAATGCTAATAAAACGCAACGAAATCGTGCCATTTTTGAAGCAAATCATTACGAGTGATGAAAAATGGGTAAGATACGAGAATGTCGTTCGAAAAAGATCATGGTCAAAAAAAAGTGAATCATCACAAACGACGTCAAAGCCAGCATTGGGATTGGAAGGGAATGATTTATCATGAGGTACTAGAACCTGGCCAAACACTCAATTTGGCTCTGTACTATCAGCAATTAACCAGATTGCAGCAAGCAATTCTAAAAAACCGGCCAGAATTGATCAATAGAAAGAGCGTTGTCTTCCATCATGACAATGCCAGACCACACACATCTTTCATGACCCGGCAAAAATTGACAGAGCTTGGCTGGGAAGTTTCGGTGCGTCCACCGTATAGTCTAGACCTTGCAGCATCTGAATACCATTTGTTTCGGTCACTGCAAAAATTCGTAAGTGAAAAGAAATTCACTTCAAAAAGGAACTGTGAAAATCACTTGGCCAAGTTTTTCGCCGAAAAATCACAGAAGTTCCGAACAGACGGAATACCCCAAAAATGGCGAAAGATCGTTTATAATAATGAACAATATGTACTTATAAAAGAAATATTCAATCGAAAAATGATAAAACGGCTCAATACTTTTTAGACTTACCACTATATGCGGATGCTTGCGTTAGGGTCCATGTTTCACACTGTTACGGGTGAACATTGAGATTCTATAGTGTTGCTCACCCCGAACACTACCATACGCGATTTTGTAAGAGTTCAGCCTACACAATACCGAGCCGCACTTTATTAATCTTTTTTGATAACCTAATGATGTAACTCACAGCAAGTAATTTAAATTTTTAACCGACTTCCAAAAGAAAGAAGGTTATCAATTCATCGCGTTTTTTGTTTTTTTTTTTTTGTATGTTCACGGATAACTTTTAAACGGAGGTAGATAGAAGAGTTCTGTTTTTGGCAAATGATACGTCTTTCTTCCAGTTAGGTCCCGTTAAAAGGATAAGAAATTCAAGAAACGATAAAGGACTTTCACCGTTAAAACTAAAAAATTTCCGACTTTCACCCCGATTTTTCAGCATAACTTATCGACGGGCGTAAGGATTTTGATTGTAGAGGTTTCAAATGAAGGACAACATATTGATCTAAAATGTTTCGGAACAGAATTTTGATCCTTCCAAGGACTCTGTACATATTAACAGTTCAATATGATAAATTGATGTCGAGAAATTGAATTTAAATAATCTTTCGCACGAAAAGTGCCAATTAGTTGGCACTCTTCAAGGATTTGATGGAGATACCGAGTCTTTTAGTGACGAATGATAAAAACCATCAGTATCCTTAATTTTCTGCATAAACGGTACATTTAAGTAAATCATTTCTACCGGAAATAACCAATCAATTACTTCTAAATGTGGCATAAATACAATTCAACACTAGTTAGAGGGAGCATTTCAAGATGCTTTCGCTTCCGAATTCATCCTTTGCTTACCGATGAGTTTAGTAAAGGATGCTTAGATGGAAACGTTACACATAGGACTTATAAAATTCTCCAAAGAAATAATGACTGAGTGAAAATGAAAATGCATAGCGAGTTTTCATTGAACTGTAGGGTATAATTATCTTGAAACTTTCATGAAAATTAGATGCCATAGTTAACTGAAAACGAAGGCGATGGGTATCGAATAAAAGTGAACGAGTGATGCGGTTAAGAAGGATCTTTTTAAATTAATTTCTTGAGATTGATTCTGGAGCAAACTTTATGTTTACATATATAAATACATATGTCGATATATATATATATTGTCGCGTGTTATTGGTTCGCGGCCAATAATTTTAATGTTCCGGGAAAGTGAAAACGCAATGTCTTTTAATTTAAGTTAAAAGTGTTTATTTAATTAAATAAAATGCACAATAATCAGTTAACACTTTCACTGATTTTAATTGTCACTATTAAAAAAATCTAACACTTGTCCATAAATTTACTATCGCAATTGTCTTCTAAATTACTTCACTATTACGAAACACACTTCCCATACACAATCGCAGTTCTTATCGCGGTCGAATTAATGATTCCCCCCATTCATTCAGCTCGCCTTTATATAGGGTCTCTACCTATTCGCCCATTTCTCGCACATTGGCGAATGTTCTACCGAGAGGTACCTGGTAGGTTCGAGCAAGTTCATGAATGGAGTGACGTCACTTGCAGATGTTGATCATGCTTGTTGGATTCTCGTGGGTTCGAGTAAATTCATTCGTTGACGTTCTTAATGATGATGAAAACAATTGCGACAGTAGCTCGCAGAATTATTTGTACATGTAACAATATATATATATATGTATATATATATATATATATATATATATATATATATATATATATATGCATTATATATATATATATATATATATATATATATATATATATATATATATATATATATATATGTGTGTGCGTTTGTGTGTGTGTGTGTGTGGTGATAGGATATAAAAACATTTGTGCCTGAAGATCACAACTTCTCTTCGATTTCCGCCAAATTTTCGGAAATATTTCTGTTCTGAACATAGTATAGCACCGGACTGTACCAAAACACAAGACAAGAATTCATTTAATTGTATGATAAAGCTCACAATAAAAAGCCCAAAGTCTAACAATTTGAAACGAAATGGCGGCCGCTCAAAGGTCGAAACAAGTTGAACGATAAAAAAGCACTTCAGGGTCAGGTCAGAATATAAAAATAGTGGCTAGGCAAAGTTCAAATTTCGAAAATTTCTTAAAGCTTCAATTCATATTGGATTATTATGAAATCTAAAATCAAGGTAGACGTTGATGAGATCATGGATTAAATTTACCAGAGTTAAATTCGATTCCTATGAACGCTGCATATTTTAGCCGTAGTGGTATTGGCATTGCAGTAAAAAATTATATTTTAATATACGCAAACATGATCCAATGTATTCAAGAAACTGAGTTTTGAATGGTTTGAAATGAAAAAATTGCCACTAAAAAGGGTGAAATAAAATACTTTTAGAAAAATAAGAAAACCGACTTCGGAATGCCCTAAAAAGGATGAAATAAATTTTATGGAAGCCTTCTAACATCTGCACCATCACAAAAAAATCGGGGAAAGAATGATATGGCACCGCTTCCATAAAATTTATTTCATCCTTTTAGGGCATTCCGAAGTCGGTTTTCTTTTTTATTCTAAAAGTTTTTTCATTCATAAAGGGACTACTTGTTAAATTACGGGAAGAAAGCCACATAATAATTTTTGCTTTGTAACTTAATGTAATTAAACTCATACAGCTAGGTCGCTTCTAATTTACACCCCACATTATAGACAACGCAAGCAGTAATAACTGCCGAAAGCATCAAGAACCAACGCGAGCTCGAAACGAAACGCAAATTCACACGGTAGCGGAAGCTTCCGTCATCCAATCAACATATGCGGCAGCATAAAACATATAACTCCTCGAAGCAATCGGAATTGCGTCGCAAACAAAATAACAAGCAACGCTGGGAGAATATCCGAATTTGAATCATTATTCCCGTCACGTGACAAATGATGTTTGTGTCAGGGGAATGCCGTTTGTTGAGTTCACAGCATGAAGCCAGAATGAAGTCATCGTAGGGATTTTCAGCCAAACCAGAGGCAATGAATGAGTCTAAAAATATCTAACCAAACTCACTTTGGCACATCAACAAATCACCGTTGATTACGCCAAGCTCAAACGAGAGAAAGCTGACGAATCCACTGAACTACACGAAAGAAACACGGATACAATTGTTGAATTTCTTACCTACAGACTGCCGACATCGTGGCGAAGAGTAATATTGACTCACTCGCATTAAACTCACTTTATTTCACCATGGAAATCGAAATAAAGAAAATTGCAACACTTCCGAGGAGGAATCGACGGCCGAAGTTAGTGGAAAATGATAGATAATTATACATAAGCGACACTTCACGGGTTGGTACGGCGATTAAACTACCGACGGGTGTAAGAAAAGCTAAGAAATCTTAGCGCTGGCTCAAGGGAAAGAGGAAAAAACGAAGATTACTGCGAAATCTTCATCTCGCGTCGCTATGTAAATAAACATTACTGACAGTTCGAACTGTCAGTCAAATGCATTCAGCGCATTCAGTGCGTAAAACGCTTAATTCCCACTAGGATCACCACCGCGTGGAACTTGTTACGAGTGAAATCAAGCGAGGGGAATTACTCGAACCAACGGAAAAAAGCACTCCAAAACAAGATTTTCCCGGTGGATAGGAGGAAAAAAACGTTAATCCAGAGGTTATTTAAGCCCAGGAAGATTGGCGCGTTTCTTCTTTTGTTCTTTTGGGAGTTTCTTTTCGAGCAACCGGTGAGATATAATCGAACAAATGATAATCGAACGATATTTAATCGAACAGTGACCAGCGACCGCTTTTTCTAATGAGAAATTGGAGCCGCACACTGGATTCCGGGACATTAAAGTGGAAGCAAATCTTGGATATTGGAACATCTAACAACTGTGGTACAAATCACGCAAATGTTAGAAAGGGGCCCCTTACTAGAATAGGGAATAAATGTAAGTGGCTTTCATTTTATCACATATTGGGCGAATTATTTCTTTAAATAAAGTAACGTATTAAGTCGAATGAGATAATTGTTCATTTTCCTTTTCTCGCTACGATGCGACAAACAAACTTTCTTTTCCAGCTGCAAAAAAGTGTGGCTCGGGAAATCTTTTCCCGGGACGTTGACCAGGCAGGAATACCTGGAGAGTTTAATTCAAGTGGTAATGTTTGTGGGTGCTGTGAAACCTAGTGGCATTCTGGGTAACTTCGGTTACCCTGTTGTGGGAAAATATGAATCTTGTGCGGTGGCGGAACAATTTAGCTCGTTCTCGCAGCTAAGTGGCGGCGAGCCCCAAAACTTTCCCTTGGGAGGCTCGAAGAATTGAACGTGTGGCGCGCAAGCCCGTCTTTGGGTGAGTTCGTTTGGGTCGGTGGAGCCTCTGCCGGTATAGCCCCAATATAGCGGTGGGGCAGCTGGGGAATTAGCAGAATTCGGTAATAACACTCATAGCATAACACAGGTTTTATCACAGATTTGTGTACTTGCGCTTTGTTTTCCTACATATACAGCTGGTTTTCTAGAGCGTCACAACTGAATAAAATATTTTACTTGCGAGCTGCATTCTCCGGCGTATTTCGTCCCTTTCATTACTATTTCTCGTTATTTTGGCACCTGAATACACAAATTTGCTAACATTTTCGATACTGTATTCGTCAAGTGTGATATTTTGTGTGCTTGAGGTATTTTTCCTCGACTGCGTCATGAGCTTTGTTTTTTTTTCATAGATTTGCAGCCCTACTAATTTTGCTTCATTGTAGAGTTTCAGGAAGAGTTCTTTGGCAGTTGTTAATGACCGTGACAACATGATGATGTCGCCCGCATATGCTACTACTTGGCTCGACTTGTACAGTAATGTATCTCGTCCTTACAATGTGCTCTAGAGCCAAACTGAATAATATTAAGTGGGCAGCCCATCTCTCTGTTTTAGTGCGCTATTTATGTCAAAGGCATCAGTGAGTTGGTTGTTGGTGCGACGTCATTGTCATTTTGTTAAGACATTTGGTACAGTACGTTACGATCAATACTGTCATATGTTTGCTCAAAGTCGACGAAAATTTGATGTACGTCTATGTTGAACTCCCAACATATTTCAGGTACCTGCCTGACTGTGAATAAGTGGCCTATTGTTGATCTACCAGCTCTGAAACCACCTTGATACTTCCCAATAATATTTTTGGCATATGATCCAATTTTATTTGCCAAGATCTCTGAAAATATTTTGTTGGCCGTACAAAGTAGTGATATGCCTCTATAATTTTCGCACTGTAGCTTGGCATATGCCCTTCTTTCCAAATGTGCTGGATGGCTTCGTGAATAGCTTTATGAAAGCTGCTGCCACCATATTTGATGAGCTCTATTGAATTCTCTTCGATGTCCGGCGCTCCATTATTCTTTTGGGGTTTGATGGTGCAACAAACTTCATCCGAAGTTGGTGGAACCAATGGAAGCTCTCCACAGACATTTATGCGCTCGATGTTCTGGAGCTGTGCAGATGATTATGGAGGTTCTTGTAATATGATGCCCATCTTTCCCAATCTTGGTTTCATCAGCGATGACATTGCCGATGTCATCAGGACAGAGCATAGTTTTGGGCTGATAATCTCGTTTCAGGCTTTTCACTACTTTGTGTGCTTGTCTTGTGTTGTTGCTCGCTAAACATATATCTTTACTTCTCAATTGGTCGTCATAGTAGTTTCTTTTCTTAATCCTAATTATCTTATTCGCTACTCGTCTGAGATTATCATAGTGTTCTCTCTTCGTCCTGTTTTTCTCACCTATTTATTCTATGTAAGCCTGATTCTTGACATCTAACACATTCTGGTACTCATCATCGAACCATTCCATTTCTCTTGCGGCGGGCTTGATGTCCGATCGTCTGTTCTACCAAGGTCTTTAACGCCGCTTTCACTTCCATCCAGAGCTCGTTGCTCGTCTTTAACGATGCGTCTGATAAGATGGGAACCAGCTGGTTGTCGAGGGTCTCCGTGAAATTTTTGGCCGCAGACGCCATTTGGAGCCTTTTGATGTCAAATTTAGATAGCAGGCTGCTCTTCGCTAAATAAGCCTTTTACATACAACATCGAAAAGTTAGTTTGATGAAGTGATGATCTGAGTTACAACTGGCTCCTCGGTATCTACGGGCGTCAAGTATGCTTTCTTAACATTATCGGCCCAAAATTTGTGTCTACCGGCAATTGTAACGTAAATAGAAGCGATACCGCGAGGTCAACAATAAAACTTGTCAACTGCAATGACGTTTGTCGGATTGACAGTTGAATATAGAGAGGCATTTTGCTTCATTGAATGTACTCAGCTTATTTTAACAAAAATGTACTCAGCCCATTTTAACAAAATCGTTAAATTAAATTCGATTTTACATCTTTTTCACTCTTATAGGGTGAAATGCATATGATATTCTTGTCCTTGTCTGACCTTGTTTCTCGCAAATACGCGCGTACACCAATGCTAACTCGCGGCCGCAGACCCAAAACAAACTACTGTTAGACGAGCACTTGGTTCATAGTGCGCCAGCTTGTTAGTTTATAAGCTCTGCTGCGAGTGAATGTCTACATTGACATTGAGTCGTCTTTCTAACTCCCACCATTGCATATAATATTTTTTTCTGTGGGAAACTCTTCTCATGAGAAGGCAATTTGTCTAAGAGCTTTCGCAAACTGTTATCAAAAAGTCTATATGACTTTGTGATGTCACTCTATGCAACCCAGTCGCGTCGAACACTTTCCCCATTCGGTCGTTTTGAAAAAATAACACCCTTCGGGAATGCCCTTTTGCCATCATTTGTTAGGTCTGGTAGCATTACTGTGGGGCCCATATTCACAAAGCTCTCAATAATGCTGCTGTTGATCTTTCTATTTCATAGCAGTCACAGGTCTGAATTTGCAATTAAAATTTTTAGTTCCGCTATCAGTAGCACTTGCTGGAACTGAGTCTTTTACACAACCTTCACTCCTACCTTCTCGGGGTAGTTCAGATACGTCTGTTTCTTCAATTTCAGGATGGTCGTCAAAGTGAACTGAACTATTTTCGAAACTTGCGTCACAATCTTTAGTATTTACTATAATTCCTACATAAAATAACGTCCGAGGTATGTTTTGATTTCGACTATTTTCTTTTGTTTTTCTTTGCGGTTTTGAGCCCTTAATTTTTGTTTGTTCGGGTCCATATTGAACTATCTTGCCCTGAAATCTCATTGTTGTTTTTATTTTAGAAAGCGAGTTGCATTTTATCGTTAAATATGTACTCGTATTTGTCAATGATGGCAGTTGAATTTCTCTTTTAATGACTTCTTGCTTTCAATTAATTTTGCAATTCATTTTCGTGAAATTTCATATTGAAGTTTAGACAAAGAATTAAAACTGGAAATTATCGAGCTTTATAGTTATTCAAATTAAAAACTTGCGAACCGATAATCTTAAAATAAACCAAATGCTGCTCAAGTTATACATTTTTCAATTTTTTCATCCTTGGAGTATTCATATACGAGTACACTAAGAATAATATATTTCTTTTTTTTATCGTTTTAATTGAGCTTATACAAATTTATTGTGGCTTGTTGAATAAAACTCTGTTCTTTAGGAATGTTCGGGTACCAGTTGAAAAATAAAACAACAATAACAGAAATAAATACAATATCAATACTTAAATTATATTTTACACTTTTTACTTCATACATAGAATAGATTTCGTGGTGAAAAGAGGGAAGCCAACAGTAAAACAAGTTGAATATGCTACAACAATAGTATACATAGAGAGAAATCTAAGAAATGAATTTTGATGTACTGGCTTGTTAATAACACTACTTCCAAAGAATTCAATAGAATAAATATATAAATTACAATAATAGTGATTTTTCTTTCATTAGCTACACTGCAATAAGTTTTTTATTGCACATAGAATACGCGTTAAAACTTTTTTTTAATTCAGTGGTTATACCGTATGCTGTCTGATTCAATGACGAAAAACACAAAATAATTGTAAATTTCATTGACAACCACGACGGTTGGAGGAGTTTAATCCTGGAGGCCAAAGTCTGCCTTGAGCTGTCGCGCCATAAATGATGATGACTTGTTTGTAATAACCTTCATAAAAATAAATTAAGAATTTCTAGAATCTTCTTGTGCAATTTGTGATCAAGCCAAATCAAGTGCAAAATCATTAGTTTTTCAATGGAACTGTGTATTTTTTAAGAAATTTTATTATATATTTCTCTATGTACCGCATGCTTACTCGCTTGTTTAGTAGAGCAAATGAGAGGTCGACTTTACTAAACGAATGCAATTCAAGAACACTTTTCATAGAAATTCGATCGCTGTCAATCAATGAGCCATCAAACAGTTCTCAATGACACAAACATGTATGTACCTTTTAGCTGCAAGAATGTGCAGGCAGACTGATCTCATGCTAGTGAGCTGCTCTTACGGGAGATGCACCTAAAATAAGGATTCAAAAACGACTTTGCAATTTTAAGTAATTTTTTTTCTATCCTTGAATGTTACAAGTTCTTCTTGATAATGTTCAAAGCTTTTCTTGAGGTCATGGAACCTTATCTATGCTAATCTGTTTATCTCACCAATTGATACTGTTGAGAAACTAATACTTGTTCCTCAAACTGTGAAAGTCACAAATAAAAATGACACGCTTTGAAAGGTCACGAATAAAACACGCACTGATCTGATTCCAAAACTGAACTCCTTTATTCAACATTCAATTGTATTTATATTCTAAAACAACATGCTCATCAATTATGTTAACCAGAACAGAGTTCAATTATCGAGCAAAGAATGTGCTTACTGTTGCACATATGTGTACATGTTTTAAATAATTGAACGATGTTCGATGAAGACAAAAAATGCTGACTATTTGAAATATGGAGAAGCAAGCAAATTACATAGTTCAATGAATCAAGAGGTCAATGTTTTCAATAATGAATGCTTTGCTGTATAATTAATTTTATGGATAGATTACAAATTGATTATAGTTCTGAACATTCTGCCCGCCAAGAACCGCTGGTTCTTCTAACAGAGGATAGTTTGTTACCTTTCGTACCATCTCGTCTTCGGATTAGCATTGTTTGTAACTGGTGGTCTCCGCAATCTCCATATTAGGACGCTGATAATGATAGATGCAACTAGGAAGGTGAGGCCAACACTTGTGCCCCGAACAATGATGTGATGTCGCATCTGATGCCAAATGGTAGCCGAAAACTCGGATCGCGGGAGCGCTTCTTGCTGTTGGGTTTCATGAATAAATCTATCGTCTTGTTTGAGTAGTGGTTCCGTGGCGATGTAAAGATACGACAGATTCGTGTTTTTTACGGTGTCTTGCATCAATCGTATGGGTTTAATGTAGGTTGACTGCACATGTACGGTTTTCATAATTTGAGAGTTAGCGCGAATTATGGTGGTTGAACTCTTGATGCTGCAATGAGAGCCCATTTCTATTATACCCACTCCTTGGATTTTAACATCTTGTCGATGTCCACTGCATGTTATGGCGATTGATTGCTTTTTAGAGGATAAAAATAGCCAGTTGTTAGCTCGGGTTAGCTGCTTCCATAGCAAATCCTTCACGTGTAGTCTGTTGAGTGGGCATGAGATCTTATTGGTTCGCTCGAAAATCTCGTCTAAGATGCAATTAGGATGCTCGCTAATACTCTGGAGTATGCTGACTGAGCAATGACGCCTGTTGTTTGAAACTGTTTCACATTGGTCAAATTGTTTAGGGCTCAGTTCAAAATACAGTTGGTCATCGTAATTTACTCCAAAATAATTCGTGGAGATCAGGGACTGAGTAATTTCCATCGTTTAAACTATGTGGGATGCCTGTACAATGCAGAAGCTCGAAGTTCCATCATTTAGAGGATAAAAATAGCCAGTTGTTAGCTCGGGTTAGCTGCTTCCATAGCAAATCCTTCACGTGTAGTCTGTTGAGTGGGCATGAGGTCTTATTGGTTCGCTCGAAAATCTCGTCTAAGATGCAATTAGGATGCTCGCTAATACTCTGGAGTATGCTGACTGAGCAATGACGCCTGTTGTTTGAAACTGTTTCACATTGGTCAAATTGTTTAGGGCTCAGTTCAAAATACAGTTGGTCATCGTAATTTACTCCAAAATAATTCATGGAGCCGTCAGGGACTGAGTAATTTCCATCGTTTAAACTATATGGGATGCCTGTACAATGTAGAAGCTCGAAGTTCCTTTGTTCGACTATTGGGAAGAACCCTGATATGAGTATGCCGTTTTGTGTTTTTGTAATTTGTGTCCTCTGTATTTCCCTTGGTTCGATAAATAACCCCTTTCCTAACTTTGACTGTACTAGTGCCAGTGTTTTATGCATGGTGGTTGGTGAGCATATTTCTGCAAGACTTCCAATTCCTGATTGAATTTTATATAAGCCATTGTAACGATTCTGAATCTGTTCTAGCCATTCAAATGCTAATTGATATGTGGTTAAGAAATCAAGGCTGATTCGGTTCTGGTCGATGGAATTGTACCATGAGGACATATTTGTCAATGTTTTGGACACGTGATTGAATTTCTCAATGATGGCATTTAGTTTGGTTGCCTGTGCATGTTGAGTATCGTTGACTCTAGCAGTCGTGGTTAATAGCAAATGTCCTTGATGTTGCATGGTGTCAATAAGGCGTTTCTGGTTTTTATCTAAGTTGTCGATATCTGTGTAGACTTCATCGTACACTCCGAATATTCCTTGCAGGATGTTTCCCAGAATTCCACGCCATGATCGATTTTGAATCCATGAGGTGATTGACTCAAAGGTACTATTGACTCCCTTATTCAGTCACTCCACTAGCTCCTTGCATCGTGTATCCTGATGAAGTCGAACACCTTGTTCGCAAATGTACGATGTGTTCTGATGTACTTGTTGAAGATTGGAAAGGTCTTGTTTGATTTCTTCAGGTGAAATGTGAATATCCATTCGTATTTGTCCTTTCATCAAGTGTACTTGACCGATATGCTCTATGTACAGACCAGACTCAGGGTGTTTTATAGTAAAATTTGCCTTAGTTCGTGTTACGCCAACTAGAACTGCCAGTAAACAAACCATGAGTTTTCAGATGTTTTAGGCTCCTTGTGTCCCTCATCTATTGGTAGTGGACAGATTTTTGATATGGGTCGCTTCATAGTTCTGTCACTCGTCTTTATTGTTACAACCCTCGTTAACCCATCCTCTCCGGGATGGAGAGCCAAAATTCTGCCCAGAGGCCATTGAGTAGCGGCACAATTTTCAAGTTTGACGAGCACGCGGTCATTAACCTTTATGTTTCGGTTTTCGGTAAACCACTTTGCACGTTGTTGTAGCTGTGTAAGATATTCTAAGCTCCATCGTTGCCAAAATTGTTGTTTCAATTTCTGGACGAGTTGCCATTTCTTAGTTGGGTTATCTTGTGTATTTTCATCAGGTAATTCGAATAGGTTTTCTCCAGTTAGGAAATGTCCAGGGGTTAAAGCGTTTAGATCGTTCGAGTCAGTGCTTATTGGTGTCAATGGTCGCCAGTTTAAGCAGGCTTCGATCTGGGCAAGCAACGTGTACATCTCTTCGACATTAAGTAAATGTGATCCTATTACTTTCGTCAAATGCCGCTTCATTGATTTCACCGCTGCCTCCCGAATTCCTCGAAAGTGCGGACTTCCTGGTGGGATGAATTTCCAGTCAATGTTATTGATAATGAGTGTTTGTTGTGCTTCCTTAATCATCTCTTTGGCGGCTGCTTTCAGCAGTTTATTTGCTCCGACGAAGTTAGTACCATTCTCGCTTATCAATGTGTGACACATGCCCCTTCTTGCAATGAATCTTCTTATTGCCGCGATGCAAGCCTTTGCCGTTAAGTCACTCACTAACTCCAAATGTACTGCCTTTGTTGAAAGACATACGAAGACGGCAATATACGCTTTTGTTGTTTTGCTGCCTCTACCACTACTCCATTTAATGGAAATGGGTCCAGCATAATCAATTCCCGTGCGAGCAAATGGCTTGCCTGGTTGAACTCGTTCATATGGTAACTGACCTATTAGCTGCTGGCTTGGCTTCGCGTTGACTTTAAAACATGTGACGCATTTTCTAGTTAATGCCTCAACTGCTGTTGCTCCGTCTATTATCCAAAATTTCGTTCGGATTGTAGCGTGAACCAGCTGTTGACCTCCATGCAACGTAAGATGATGGTAGTGTTTGATAATTAGGTTTGCTAAGTGTCCCCTAGGTAAAATAATTTGGTGCTTAGTGTCATAGCTCAATGCACTCTGTTGAGTCCTTCCACCTACTCTCAGCAGTCCTTCCGAATCCAAGAATGGTCGCTGCCTTATAAGGCGACTTGACTTACGCAGAGGCTTGTGATTCTCCAGTTGCTCAATTTCATCTGAGAATGCTTCTCGTTGAGCTATGCGAACGCAGATGATTTCCGCTTCCTTTAGTTTGTCGCTGGTCAAGAACGTACTACTATTTTTGGTTTTCCATCTACGACAATACGCAGTTACTCGAACTAACTTTGTAAAAGATGAGAATCTTTGGAAGATGTCGGGCGTTTGCTCAGGTGTGATGGTTTGAGCTGAGACACTCGTCAAACACGCGTCGTTGGTTCGCCTTTCGATGTCAATCATAGCACTGTTGGTAAACGAATTCCCTTTTGGCCATTTACTGGGGTCTTCACTCAACCAGTCTGGCCCATTCCACCACAACTTGTCGTTGACAAGAGCCTGAGGCAGTGCTCCACGGGATGCGATATCTGCAGCATTTGATTTGCTACCCACATGTTGCCACTGTTTTGGCTCTGAGCTTGATTGTATCTCTCCAACTCTATTCGCTACGAAGACTTTCCATTTGGTTGCCGGTTGACGTAACCATTGCAACACAATTGTAGAGTCAGTCCAGGAGTACGGTCTGAGACAATCCCATCCATGCGCTTTCAGAGTGCTGTTCATAAGTTCGCATAACAAGGCTGCACCACACAGTTCGAGACGTGGTATTGATCGTACTTTCAAGGAGGCCACTTTTGATTTCGCTGTTATAAGTTTAACGAGTGATTTTCCACCATTCTCTTGAACACGCAAGTAGATAGTTGCTGCATATGCCGATTCGGATGCATCACAAAATCCATGAACCTGGATCGACTCGATGCTGGTATAATTTAGCCAGCGGGGAATCGAAATTTCTTCGATTGCCGACAGTTGGGCACGAAAATTCCGCCATTTTCCCGAGAGTTGATTTGGTACGGGCTTGTCCCATTCCGTTCCTTCAAGCCACAGTTGTTGCATGATGATTTTGCCAAAAATGATGCAGGGCTGCAACCATCCTACTGGGTCAAAGAATTCGGCTATCTCTGGCAGAAGCTGTCGTTTAGTTGGTGGGTCATCGGTCATTGGTTCAAGGTTTACTTTGAATAAAAATGAATCTCTGGCTGGATGCCATCGCAAACCAAGTGTCTTAATATGAGCATCCTCGTGAATACTAAGCGGTACGTTTGTTTCTCGGTCAGAAACGGGAACTGCATTCAAAAGAGTGTCGTCATTACCAGTCCACTTCCGCAAGTTGAAACCTCCTTTGTGGAGTACTGTGATTAAGTCTTGTTGAAGGCATTTCACTTGATCAATCGTGTCTCCACCGGTAAGTACATCGTCTACGTAGAAATCGTGTTTTATCGAATGGCACGCCTGGGGATGAAACAACTTCTCATCATCAGCGAGTTGATGTAACGTCCGCATGGCCAGGAATGGAGCACCAGCTGTTCCATACGTAACTGTTGTCAATTTGTAGTGTTTCATTGGATGCGAAGGATGGTTTCGCCACAGAATTCGTTGATAATCTTGGTCTCTGGGGTCTATGATTATTTGTCTGTACATCTTTTTGATGTCAGCTGCTACAACATATTTGTATGTCCTCCACTTCATCAATATGTGAATGGTGTTATTTTGATAGCTCGGCCCAGTTAAGAGTGTGTCGTTGAGTGATTTCCCTGACGGCGTTTTCGCAGACGCGTTGAAGACTACTCTCAGTTTCGTAGTTGTGCTCTCTGCCTTAACCACAGCGTGATGCGGCAAATAGTAACTGTACTTCGAGTGTTTCTCTTGAGCAGGTACCTCTACCATATGTCCTAGTCTCCTGTACTCTTCCATGAACTCTATATATTGCTGCCGTAGCTTTCCGTCGTTGGCTAGTTTCCTTTCTAGCTGTGAAAACCTAATATGAGCGTTTCGTTGAGAATCGCGTAGAGTTTTCGCAGGCTCAACATTCTCCTTGAATGGAAGCCTCACGATTTATCTTCCAAAGTCGTCTCGTCTGGTTGTTTTCTGGTACCATTCCGCAGCAGCAGTTTCTTCAGGCTTTAGGATAGGATTGACTGGTGCCTCTGTAAGATCCCAGAACCGTTTCACAAGTTGGTCTGTTTCTTCTTCAATACTGACCAATGATACAATTCCTGCCCAAGAATTTGAAGTTGCTGCCATGGATGTCGGTCCGAGTAAAATCCATCCGACTACAGTATTGACAGCGCAAGGCGATCCTTTCTTGAATCCCGGCAGAACTACAGAATTGTAAACATCTGCACCAAGCAACGTATCAATACGTGAAGGTGTGCCACATAACGGGTCCGCTAAGTCAGCACGTGACAATGTCTTTGGAAGCTTCACTTTAGTGTCGATTGAAGGACATATATTAGTAATGTTGGGTATCACCAAAGCTGATACAGTGAACACGCTATCTCCACATCTTGGGTTGATATTCAGCAGCACGCTTCCCTTTGTTTGAACCTTTGAGGTTGCTCCTAGACCACATATCGTAACTTTAGCGTATTCGCGTTTCAGTCCGAGCAGTTGAGCAGCTGATTCCGTGATGAATGTCCGTTGTGAACCAGAATCAACAAGTGCTCTTAATGTTACCAACTCCGATGAAGCGTTTTCCACCTTGATTCGGGCTGTCGCCAATAGCACTTGCTGGCAAAGATAAATTTCTTCGGCAAAAAGTGAATTTGTTGATGGTGTAAATGGTTTAGCGTCGCTAGATAATACTGCAGACGTTCTCTTATTGCTGTCGTGGAGCAATGTATGGTGCTGTTTGGAGCAGGGACCATTAAACGCTTCTAATGTCCTGAAACGGCTTGTTAAAAATCTATGAACGTTGATAGAGTTGGTATCTCTGATGATGCTCCAATGGACGTCTCCCATAATCTTCTTGTTTCATGGTCTAGTCTTTGTGTAACTGAATAAATGATCAGTATATCCCAATGCTCCGTGTTTACACCAATGCTCTTCATATTGGCAATGAGCTCAGCCGTAGTGTCCATGAATTGCTTAATGTTAAAGTCGCGTTCCTCCTTAACTGCCGGTAGTTTGTGGAACGTATGTAGATAGCTCGACGCGATGGATCGTTTGTTGTCGTATCGTTTACGAAGCATTTCCAATGCTGCTTCGTAATTCTCGCTGTTGATGTCCATATGCTGGATGACACGTGTCGCCTCTCCAGTCAGATGAGTCTTTAAGTACTGCATCTTCTCTACTGCAGATAATGACTCATTATTGTGCACCATTGACGTGAACAAATCGATGAACATCCGCCATTGTCTGTAACTCCCATCGAACTTGGGAATTACCAAACGCTCAAGCTGAACCTTTTTAGTTCCAGATGCAGGTTTCTCAGTAATACTGATGCTCGATTCACACTGATGTTGCCTGATGCCACCTTTGAACGCCCCTAGCAGGTCCAAAAATTGGTTCTCGCTGGTCTCGAAATCTTCAAGATACGAGTTGCGTCGCGCAGGATTGTCAGCCGTCTCGTCGAGCATGAGAGTATGATGCTCCTGACATGCTGTCCATAACTCCTGCAGTCGTTGCAGCCTTGCCTCAAAATAGCCAAGATTATGACGATCCTTGCTATCCTTCCCGAATTTTTTCTTCAGCCTCGCAATGTTCCAAAAATTGTCGTATTGTGTGACCGTAGTCGATAAAGTTCCCTTATCATCTTTCGTGGCAGCAGATGCAGTTGTGGATTTGTCGCCCCTTGTTTTCGGCATATTGGCAAAGACCCTCCTCAGGATGTAGTTCAGCACTGCTGTTGATTACTTTCAGATTCTTATGACAGCGGAGCCAAAAACTCGTCTGCACCAACTTGTATAAAGTAATTCAACGGTGGAGATTTTGAGCAATGGTTGCGCTAAGAATCAATTTTATCAAATATCACCAGAACCAAATCATTATTGTCTCCGATGCTTTGCCACTAAAAAATTCGTATCCGGATCCACAAATATCCAATTCGTGAACCGGCTCGACGGACCAAAAAAGTTGAGAAACTAATACTTGTTCCTCAAACTGTGAAAGTCACAAATAAAAATGACACGCTTTGAAAGGTCACGAATAAAACACGCACTGATCTGATTCCAAAACTGAACTCCTTTATTCAACATTCAATTGTATTTATATTCTAAAACAACATGCTCATCAATTATGTTAACCAGAACAGAGTTCAATTATCGAGCAAAAAATGTGCTTACTGTTGCACATATGTGTACATGTTTTAAATAATTGAACGATGTTCGATGAAGACAAAAAAAAGCTGACTATTTGAAATATGGAGAAGCAAGCAAATTACATAGTTCAATGAATCAAGAGGTCAATGTTTTCAATAATGAATGCTTTGCTGTATAATTAATTTTATGGATAGATTACAAATTGATTATAATTCTGAACAGATACTTAAATGATTTCCAACAGTTTTATCCAAAAATTGACTTTGATTGTTTTGCTGGAAAGTTTACTCTTTTTTTCATTGTTTACAACACCTCTGCGGAGTTGTTACCGTACTTGGCAGTTCGGAATGTCGATCCTGAGTCCTGGGCGTAATGCAATAAATTCTTCATGGAATTCAAGCAGTAAAATCTTTTTTTAACCTATTAGATTAAGTTGTTATTTTGGCCATTTGTATTAACATTTTGCTCTCTGAGGATCTTGATATAAGGCTCCCTGTTTGAGCTCGAAATGTACTCCGAGTGGTTGAGATACAATAGACATCTTTTATCATTGCACTTTACCTTAAATATATTTTTAATTACAAAAAAATTAAATCTTCCCATGGTTCAACGCGTCGATGAAATTTGCTTCTAAGCATGTTTGAATTTTCGCGGTTTCATGTTCTATGCTAGATTGTGGGATCGCACCGCATAGCACTTTATTGTTTTGTCTGGCGGAGTAGTTTTACCGCATTATGCTAGATCGTGGGATCGCACCGCATAGAACTTTATTGTTTTGTCTGGCGGAGTAGTTTTACCGCGTTGAACCATGGGAATTACAAATAGTCTGAATACATGCGAATGCATATTATGCATATTATTTTTCCTATCCGAACTGTGGGAAATGATGATGTGGCGACATTGTTTTCGGTAAACGCGTAATTTTTTCCAGATCAACCATATTAAAGCTGTTATTATTGAGAGTAAGCAAAGGTAGCTGACAATGTATGTATGCGTGTTGTACGAAGAAATGGTTTCTGGGAGTTTGGCCTGTTTTATTTTGTCAATACCCTCCTTGATATAATTCCATAGCCTTTTGTTAATGGTTATATCACTGAGGTCCATTTCGTTAGCGAAGTGTAACATATTTTGGCTGATGTAGTCGGACAGATTGCTCATCGGGTAAAAGGAAAAATTCATACCATCAAGGTATTGCGAGTGGCCAGTAATAATGATTGCTGGATGGTTTAGTTCACAAATCGGGCTTAGTTTTAGAACCCCAGTACCATTCAGCTGAAGAGTTCGAACGTTTCCTTGGCATATGGCATCGAATGTTGTTCGCTCTTTCAAAACGTATATCCAGTTATTGGGAGCAGCTTATGGTATCCATGTATTGGCCATTGGACCAATTTGTACATTGCAATATGCGGAAGAATTAACCCTGTGAGCAAGAAGGGCTGTCTCGCATTTGTACATATGTGAATGTGTGGTGTAAATAGGTTGGTTCTGAGGGCATATCAGTTTGATGTCCGAAAGTTGGAGGCATTTACTGCGTTCTTGTGTTGATAATGGAAAGAATTCGTCTCTTTTCAAGTTGGTCGCTAGATACTCAGTGGAAGATTTTATACATGCTGAAATGTTGTTCAAAATTGTTGGAACAGCGTAAAGTTTGAGCAACTGAAACTCTTCCATGGACAGTTGTTCTCGTACGCACGGTAGCAATACGGTAGAGTTTATTTATAAATTCTGAAGAAACCGGAAGCATTTGTTTTTTGGGCAGTTTTTCTCTGATGATTTGCAGTTGTCTGCGAAGTTGTGAAGGCTTTATTAGCAATGGATTTATTTTGCCTTGATAGGTGTTGGTTACAACTTACAAAAGGACATCCTGCACGCCTTTGAAGTTAGATAGAAGAATTGTTGTTTGCAGCGCTAACGAAT
Source organism: Odontomyia ornata (assembly GCA_963969285.1). Classification (NCBI taxonomy): domain Eukaryota; kingdom Metazoa; phylum Arthropoda; class Insecta; order Diptera; family Stratiomyidae; genus Odontomyia; species Odontomyia ornata. The sequence goes on from OZ017742.1 coordinate 222,600,787, forward strand.
TAAAAATATAGCTGAGAGTCTCAATTTGGAATGTTGTGTTTGCGAAGTGTTCAGACTGTGTTTTCATGAAACGAAATTGTTGGTTGATTTGTTCTGTTTCCTTGGCTAGTATGTTTGAAGTACAATCAAGTATCATTGTTTGATTTTTGGTAAGTTACAATAATTAGCCTTCGTTTTGTTTTATTTGACCACTGTCGTTTTCGTACTCAGTGGCAAACTCTTCATCTAATACTCCGAATAAAAGGTGAGCGGCTGAGCCTATTAAAATTCAAAGGTAATCTTCGTGTGCGTAGTTGATTTGGATGCAAAAGCTCGTTTTCGTGCTCGATTTCCCGGAGCAAATATTCGAACTGCGATATTAGGGTCTTGCAATATTGGCCAGTGTGGAGTAGCTGATCCTCTTGAGAACATATATTAATCAGTCTAGGAATATATCTTCTAATACCATCGTATTCCATCCAGTAGGTTGTTAAGTCGTAAAATGTGATTATTTTCCAGCTGCCATCCGTTAATTTTATTCTATTGACTTCCTCGAAATATATACCAGGGGTTTCTTTGAATGGTATTAGCTCCTCTATTCCTTCGGCTGAAGTCGTTTCCGTTTCTCCAACTACCATTACCGGAAGGACTAGTAGCAGGCAAAGTAAGGTTTGTAGAGAAAACTTTCGTACTCGTTTTGGTGCTGAATCATTGGATACATTCTCTACTCTTTTCCTGGATTGGCCTTTAACTGCGTCAATGAGATCAGCGTTGACTGGGGAGATAAATTTCCGGCGAAGGTCGTTGGTAGTGTTGTTCTCTGCTGTGGAAGATATTTGGTAGTGGACTGATCATGTTTATTGCTCTTGAGGTGATTCCAGTAACGGTTTTTATCTCAACTTCTCTTACTCTGCCATCAGATCCCTTTTTTACATTGATTATTCTTCCTAAGCGCCATTTGAGAGGTGACAAGTTCTCCTCCTTTAGCATGGCTAATAATCCTGGCTCAACATTGTGCTTGATTTCTTGCCGTTTTTGCCTTTGTTGCAAGTCTTGAAGGTATTCTTTAGACCATCGGCGCCAGAAGGCTTCGTGAAGACCTCTCACCAATTTCCATCGAGTTAAAAGAGGCATGGATCCAGGGTCAAATTGAGGATCAGGAATTGTTGTTAAAGGTTCCCCGATCAAGCAGTGGCCTGGTGTTAGGGCCTGTACATCAGTTGGATCCGGTGACATCTGGCTGATTGGCTGAGATTCCAGTACGGCCTCTATTTGGCAGATTGCCGTACTTAGTTCCTCATGCGTCAGGGAAGCGCGTCCTACCAATCATTTCAAATGATATTTAGCGGACTTAATTCCGGCTTCCCATAATTCACCGAAGTGGGGGGAGCGTGGTGGTATGCGCAACCATTCTATACCTTCATCGGCACAGCTATCTTCAATCTGTGCAAATTGCTGGTTAAATAGTAAAGTGAGTTCCTGGAGCTCCGTGTTTGCTCCAACAAAATTTGTTGTGGTATCGCTAAAGATTTTCACAGGACGTCATCGCCCTGCGAAGAACCGCTAAAGACATTCAATAAAGGCCGCTTATGAAAGGTCACAAACTAGCTCCAAGTGAATGGCTTTTGTTGAAAAGCATACAAAGAGCGCTATGTAGGCCTCGTCTGGACGTTTCCCACGAATTTTATGGTGCACCTGGATTGGACCACAAAAGTCGACTCCAACATGGAGAAATGGCCTCGATCTTCGTACTCTGTCCGCTGGTAAGTCCCTCATCAATTGAGTTAGAGTTTTTGGTTTAAGTCGTGCACACAGCGTGCATTGCCAAACTGTTTTGGATGCCATTTTTCTGCCATTAATGCACCAAAATGTTTCACGTGACGCATAATGAAGCGCTAGTGCTCCAGCGTGTAAACTCGTGATTTGGTGATATCAGCCACGGGTGCTGGGCGTTCGTTGGAATATCACTATTTTTAATTCGCCCGGCAACGCGTATAAGTCCGTCTGGATCTGTGAATGGTGTTAAGAACCGATGTTTGCTGTTTTGATGGACTGCTCCTTTGGTTTGTAGATGTTTAAGATCTTCTTCAAAGCTTTCGACCTGCATTAAGGCAACAATTATCTTGAGTGCGTCTTTCATTCCCAATGGGCTGGGTCTTCTGCTCAGCTTTCTTATCTCCTTGGGCAATTTACAATTTTGAATGAAACATAATATCAATGCGGTTGTTTCTCGTAAGCGTTTGAAATTATTACGATTGTTTATGCGTCGTATGATTTAGGTTTGCAAATCACTTGAACCAATCAAAACTGTCTTGCGCTTTTGTAATTCCGGAAGTTCTTCCGTGGTTATTGTCTGTATCGCGTTTAATGCTGGCAGCTGTTGTTTTAAAAACTCGGGACCTTCAAACCAGAGTTTATTTGAACATAGCTCCTTGGGAAGCATTCTTCAGGAAAAAATATCCGCTGGGTTGCTGGCTGAATCAATGTGTTGCCAGATGTTCGGTTCGGTCAAAGTTTTAATATAAGCGACTCGATTGCCGACAAAGGTGGTAAATTTAGATGACGGCGAGGCTATCCATTGGAGAACAGTTTGAGAATCATTCCAATAAAAAACTCTTTCAATCTCTTTCGATATAGAGTTTTTGACCTTTCTTATGAGCTGAGCAATAGCTTGGCGCCACAACTGGGTTAACTAGTCCGAGGAGATCAAAGAGTTGTGACATCGGTGCAAGAACAACTCGTTTTCTGATTGGCTGCGTTGAGTTCGAAGCGTTGGTATTGATGTTAAATTGATCCGATGCAGGATGCCATATTAATCCTAGAGCCTTAACAATGCCGGTATAATCGGAGTCGGTGACATTATATTCTGTAGCTGGAATGCGTTTCAGCAGTTTTATGTTATTAGAACACGATTTATGCAAGTGGAACCCACCACGTTGTAACATTTCAATCAGTTGCTGCTGAAGATTGATGGCTTGTTGGAGATCATCCGTACCGGTAAGCAAGTCGTCAACATAGAAATCCCGTCGTGTGACTTGAGCTGCCATTAGAAATCTTTTTTCCTCAGTCTCTGCTAAATTTAGGAGACATTTTGATGCTAAGTATGGTGCACATCTGGTTCCGTATGTTACCGTCTTCAGGCGATATGTTTTCAGCTCTCCATTTGCACTCTCTCGCCATAGAATCTTTTGGTATTCTTGATCTTCAAGGTTAATAAGTATCTGCGGGAAATTTTTTGTATGTCCGCTGTCATTGCGTATTTATATGTGCGAAACCTGATCAAAATACTAAACCGTTCATTCTGCAGAGCAGGTCCCGTATGCAGTATGTCAAAAAATTCATCTCATACAAAAAGCACGAAAAATTGGTGTCCTTCCTCACGCAATTGGAAACTTCTGAGCCGAAAAATCTGTAAAAAATCATGGAGATTGTTGTATATGAAAGCAAGGGCAATAAGTACCTCAGGAATCAAAATCGACTCAACATTCAAAACAGCCCGATATTATTGACGAGTCATGAAGTGAAACAATATTTCTCAATTCACTGATATTTAAATCTACCAGGTCAATTTGAATTTTATTCTGCTCTACGTAAATATTAAACTTTTAATTTGATTCATAGCTTAACATCAATCTTTATGCAAGGCAGAAACAACTATCTCATTCCTTAATGCTTTTCCAGCGTTTCTTGATGTTTCAACCCCAAACATATCATCCTGATACATTCATATACATTCCACGCATATTCGCACCTGCCGCAAGATCGTTATGAATATTTTTCCATAAAATTCAACATGTATAATTTACCTATCCGAGTCCTTGATTTGGGAACATTTCTCGTAAAGTTGTTCCTGAGGACATCCCACGTATGTAGTACCGAAAGCCAGCTTCATTTCGGGTACATACCTGACTACTTGCTGGTTTAATTGCTTGTCATCAATAGTCTACAATCAAGAAAAACAAAATGATTTAAACTGAAAAAAGGAAGAAATCACAAAATAAACGTACAACTCCAATCGTCTTAAGAGCACAAGCCATAGCGCATTTTACTTTGCGCAAAAATTGTTCTTTTGCAACACGATCTCCACGATCGATTTGTTTTTGTTCTGCAAAAGAAAACTTCAGAAACCAAGAGAAAAGAAAATATTTCTGGGAATTTTACCTGTTTGAAGCTCGTTAATACCACATCCCTTGTACACATTTTGACGGATTTTCTCTTCCTCTTGATCGGATATGGGTTCCTATAAGAAAAAAAGCAGTGTTATTGAAAAATTGAGACTGATTTTTATTATTTTGTTGAATCAATAATATACTTACTACACGTCCATCCAGGATACCAGCTTGGGTAATTGTGATGTAACATAAGGTTACGAATAGAGCAATCAGTACTTGCTTGCTAAAAATCATGATTACACAAATTGGCGCAGTAGCAGTGTGTACTTGCTGTGTTTAATTCATACAATGAATGTGATATGAGGTCTTCGAAATATTAAAGCGCATGAAAAGCTTGTCTTTATGAATATATAGAGAACTATCATCTGATTTTATTTTATACATATACTCGTACAATCGAGATGCATGAAAATAAGCTCTATTAAGCTCCTCTTTCTTCTGCGTTTCAACAATTCCAAACTGTGATTCTATTTGCAAATTATAATCATATAAGTTTACACTGAGACATTTTTAATTAAACTGAAAAAAATCGTGCTATCAATTGATAAATATACGACTATTGCTTAAACAATAACAAAAATTGTTTAGAAAAAAGAAACACCGACTGCAATGTTTCCTGGAAAGGATAAAGTAAAATTTATAGAATCGCCAAATTAGTTCAAATCAGCTTCGACGTGAAGTTTAACGGGCAGGGAATCGAGACGATTGTAAGATTTTGGAAGCTGCAATAGGCTGGCCACATGAGGCCTATGGATGAACAACGGAGAACTGAGAGCCGGAGACCAGTGAGGAAGCCGGGGACCTGCTGATCTGACTCGGTCGACGAAGACAGTTCATCGCTACTCGGATTTCAAAATTTGAGGACGTGGTCAATGGACCGATACGGTTGGAGGCACTTTTGCAGGAAGCGAAGGTCTGAAAGGGACTGTAGTACTACAAAGAAGAAGAAGATATACATACAAAAAAATGTTAATCTTATAGAAAATGAGTCCGGGTGCAATGTTGAACCGTGCATGCACAAGGCAGGGTTCCGCTAACCTGAATGTGGAAAAAGATCGCAATCCTGTGTGCGACTACGTCTAGCCTGGCCTAATAGTAGTGAGACTCGCTGCTGGAAAGATCTAATGGACACTATTAGGAATCCTTTAGCCTTGGATACAAGCTAGTTATACGAACGATTGGTGTCCTAATCACGCCCTGCTTATATGAAGTAGAAAAGATGAACGAGACTGTGGTGACGGTTTCCCCGCTCACTCCACTCATATTCACGTTTTCCACCGCTAAATAGTAATCGAATGCCCACTATTCATGTGGCTGGAACTGGAAGAGCTAATCTTTTCATTGCAACCAAGGACGGTTGCGGTATTGCAGCCCGTACATGTGATTAATTAAATTTATACAGTCGCGAAATCAGTTTTGCGTCATATCCACGGTCTTCATCCTGTAATTAACATCATTATGCTGATGCGGGATTCTGATTTATCAACCGTTTACATAAGTTTTATTAGATCTTTTTATGAACTATTAAGTTGGTGCTCTTTCATCAAAAAGTGGTTTTTATTTCACGATTTTATGGCCTTCGATTTTTTGTGGTTGGGAGGTGAATGCCATTTACGCACAAAAAGTGAGACTCCCGTGCTTGCAAGAGGTTAGATCACCCGCCAAATATCTCCCCTGTTAACCTAAAAATCTAGCCAGGAACTGTTTGCGAAATAACTCCAGGCCAGGTCTCATTTTTTACGCCGTGAATCGCCTTCAAGCTGGGGGATCCCTCCTCCAGCAGGAAGGGAAAGGAGAAGAAGAACTGCAATTCAAGCGGTCCCCGAGCCCTGACAGCTTATAGTCGCTTTTATCTTTCAGGACTTTCTGAACATAATATGCCACCTGGTTCCATTTGTAAACCGATTCAAGCATCACTGCAATCATACACTATGCGGAATGAGCTCTACCGTCTCCCTGTAGAGCTCCCATTGCAGCACGTTTCCTTTTTTGCACGAAAAAAATGTGTGACAGATATGTCTTCCTATTTTGGGCAAAACCAACAATCGGGGGACAATGAATTATCAATCTTGTGCGCGTACGATGGAAAACATCCATGACCCCTCAAAAACTGGGACAGATAGGAGTCAGTCTCACCATGCCTTCGATTTAACCATGACCAAAGATCTGGGATAAGGCGTACAGTCCACCTTCCCATTGTGCGATTCACCCAAGTCTCCTCGCGGGCAACGGTCCTTACTTCAAAGCAGCTAAATAAGTCGGCACTCTCTTGCAAAGAAGACGACAGGGATCGTGCCTGTAATCACTCTCACCGCCCAATCAGAGACTGTTGAATTCAACATGAAATTTTCAGTGCTCCTTTTGTCTGTACCTGGGCCAAACGTTTTCGGTACATCTCCTTACTGTGAGTGCCGCCTCATATTTTCACTCCATACAGTAGCCCTGACTCTATCCCAAAAAAAGGTGTCTTCTCGATGGGTTGTGCTCCCCTACTTTGGCTATAAGTTGGCTCAGAGCCAATATGTCCGAAGCAGCCGTTGCCCTTATTTGTTCAGAGAAACTCATCTTCAAGCCTATCAGTAGTCCCAGGTACTTACTTCACCGCTGGTTTTGATTCAATTAATATGTCTCCAATACTGATCATCCTTACTCTAGGAAATTTCCTTCTTGTCAAGATGACCACTTCGATTTTCTCCAGTGCTAGCTTAAACCCGCGATCAATCATCTAGTCTCTCACTCAGCGCACTAGCATATCTAGCCTAAGTTGCGTAGACAACAATGCCAATCAAGCACGTCTCATCTGGCATCTTCAGTTTCAGGAGCCTGTCATAAGGCACGTTCCACAGGTCTGGATTAAGGATAGATCCCAGGGCTACAACTGATGTGACTTCTATCCTTCGTTGGCTTGTGTCGTGTCAAACGGTAGAAGGGCTTAGAAGCCACACCAGATATTCTGGAACTTGAGAAGAGATTTCCACTGTACCAAAACTTTCCACCCATCTAGCCAAATTGAAGGCATTCTTAACGTCGAGTGTCACCAACAGAACGACCCATCACTTGGTGTGGCTATATGGCTCTACCTTTTTGACCGCACTCACCACCTCTGCAATCGCATCAATGGTGAAAAGACCTACGCTAAAACCGTATTGCTGAGGAAAAAGGTCTCCAGCAGAATTAATTGCATCAGTGAGTCTTCCCTCAATGAGTCTAGTTAGCACATTACCAGCAGCGTCTAGCATGAATATCGGATGATATGCAGACAGTATTGCGGAATTTGCCTTCTCCTCGCGATCAGCACGAGGCTTGCCACCTTCCATCGTACCAGGAAAACTCTGTCCCGTAAGCAAGCATAGAATTTGCTGAGTAGCAAGAAAGGACAATGGTGATAGACAAGTTGCAGCACCTCACCTGAAACACCATCTGCGCGTGGAGCCTTCCTTGCTTTCCGTGAAAGCACGGCCTCTTCCAGTTCTGGCTGTGTCAAGAGTGGGCATACGGTTGCTCTCTCACCAGCGACAGCGTCAACTTATACAGGATGGATGAGAAAAGCGCCCGTACTTTCTCGTCCATCTTTTCCGCATCACGTATTCAAGGCATTCGTAGGACACCAAGCTATCGCAAAAACAATTTGTGGCCAAGGCTCTATAGATTCTCGTTCACATTGTCCACTAGATATTGCCAACAGCTGGCCTCGCTGTTGTTGATCAATTTGTGAAGGCATATCCTAGCTGGCTTATATGCTGCTACCCGGTTGCAAACTTTCATCATAGTTCCGTGCCCGTTGAGCCTCACACTAAAGCGTGTGTCACTCTCTTTGCTTTTCAGTGATTTCAGTCGACCAACAGTACACTGAGAGCTTGCCATGCCGGGGTTTTCGGCCAGGCAAAGATCCGCTGCAAGATCTTGAGCTGCCAGTACTTCTGTCCTGTGTGAATCCCATGCAGCGGAGCACCTGTCGTGACCAGCTCGATAAACCTCTTGACGTTCATTCTTTCAATGTTCCATCTAATCGAATAAAGTCGAGAGCATGGACAAGGAGAGGCAACATCACTGATTACAAGCAGAATGTTCTAATGATCAATGGTTGAGTAGTCCTCTAACTCTCTCCAATTACGTATCTTCCGCACTAAGGACTTCAAGGCAAATATTCCCTTCGAGCCAATTTGGCAAAAAGTCGTTAAATTTTTGGTGTTTAGTATGACGGGCGCTCTCCTGGCTACCATTTCTAGGGTTCGTTTTCCCGAATGATCTGTTCTTTTAAAGTCATACCCGATTCGGTTGCTTTAGCGTTGAAGTTTCCCCCAACGAGCATGTTGCCATCTGCGCTCGAGCCAGTGCCTTCCAAAATATTAAACTTGGATTGGTAAGGTGACATCGGCTTGTTCAGCGTTAGGTACATGCCAAAGGAAATGGTCCCTGCGCACGAAACTACCTTCCGTCTACAGCCCTCCGTCTGGTAATCACTGCCCCGAACCCAAATGGTGGCAGTACCAATGCAAAACTTTTAATGTGGTGGTGCTCGCTCAGCAATAAATAGTCGGCTTTCATATCCCTCGCAATCTGCTCAAGCAGGTTTGGGGTGCTTGCTTAGGTTTCCCTAAAGGATACTTGGCTGGTGCTAACTGGAAAACTTGACTTTTTTTATCCCAAGATGTGCCCATGATCCGGTCTTGAATCATCATCTTTACAAAAGATACAGCGTGTGTCTTTCGTACACTCTTTTCTATTATGTCGCATTTCTCCCCATTTGTAGCGTAGGGAGCTCCTATCGGGGCCTATGCATTCTATTACGATGTGACCATAGCTAGGGCATTTGTACCATTGAAAAGGTGCTGCTCTTTTCCGTATCCTGTGGGTAACCCACCATATTCTTACTTTGCTCTGGTTCAGAAATTGTTCGGTGCCCTTTTTGGTCAGGTCAATGGTGGACATGCGTTTTTCCCTATTGTTTTCTGGGTGTTCTCTTCTGATGGCCTTCTTTACCTTGGCCAAGTCCGTGATACAGTGAATGTCTCTTATTTCGATCGTTGCAATCGGTTCAAAGAAGGCTACTGTTGCGCTTTTTCCGAGGACTTTCTTTACTCCATCGTAGAACACTTCTTTACTGTCGGCCTCTGCTCCGAATCCGACCAGTATAAGGCCCGACCACGTTGGTCGTATTGCCTAATATCAGTGTTGGGTGTCTTCAGGCCTTACACTTCCCCTGATATCTCGCAGCACTTCTGCATGGGATTGGCAATCACGAGTTTTATTTTCTGGCACTCTCTGAAGGAGTTCATTTGCAATTTTTTTCGCTCCTTTTGTCAGCAATGTCTGTGACTGAGCTATATGCGCAAGCCCTATAGGCTAAACCCTCAGCGCTTCTTTAGTCTTCTGATCTTCTATGGCCTTTCGGTCCTCTTCAGCCTTCAACTATCTCCTCCGGTGATGCCCTATGTGATCTAGGAGCTACTCGTATTTAAGAAGCCCAATCTTGATACCTTTGATGATTTTTGGCGAGTTACAGTCCGGTTTTATTGTTTTTAGAACATTCCCCACTTTTTAGAGTTGCCTTTCGTCTTAATGTAGCTAAGCGTAATTGTATTTTGCATCCACCTTTCTTGGAAGAGATTATCGGCTTCCGTTTTCCAGTACAATACTTCCGGCGTATTTTCAATGGTGGCGATGAAATCACACCAACGTGCTTTATTTATCTGGTCACTCCTTTCTTTTGCTGCCGTGATCTCTTTGTGGACTTTAGAATGGTTTTTTATTATTTTGGAACTTATGACCCTTGCTTCGATCGCTTTGGTAACATTAGCAGCAGTAACCATCGAGCTGTCGATGTTCTTTATATTTCCCCCCACCGCTCGAGCATCTAGCAGTTTCCCGCTCTTCTTTTTTAGGACGCTCTGGCGTTTGCATCATTTTTTAGCTGTGCCTGATCGCCGCGGGAATCAAGACTATCTGTTAATTTCTGTTTTTCATCCGTTGTCATTGTCATTGTATTCATCGTTGTTTTTGTCATTGTCCCCAATATGCTGTGAACATCGTGACTGCGGCTGCTGATTGCGTTGTCATTGTTGCTGTTTTTGCTTTCTGTTTTTGAATTTTTTTTTATCTTTTTTAAGGGATTTTAGCTGCTCCGGTTCAATTGGGTTCCCCTCGGAGCCGCTATCTCCGTTCGTGCGTGTAGTCGACTTTTTGGTCCCATAATTATCTTTGTAGACCAGGGAGGCAATGTGAAGGGCTTATGTGGACGAATGCTCAAAGCTAGACTAGCGCTATTCGGAGTTCCGTCTCAACCAAACCCTACACCACCAACCCAATGGTGCGAGTTTTGAACGTACTCCGAGGCCTGCTAAGATATTACTGGGATGGAGACGGTATGTTGGTTCAATTTACGTATGAGTGTCACTTCGGTGCTACGGTACAAACCATCATATCCCTTAGACCCAAGCATCAATTCTAGTTCGTTGTTCAAAGCGTAGTCCAAATTTAGTCAGGGCTGATATTTCTTGTCCCAGGAGGAAACCTCATGGCGCGCTCCATGTAGGGTGGCGCTCCCTAAGGAATGCTAGGCTCCTTCCTTTTTGCTGGCATTCATGTGCTTTCTAATCAATTTCTCCCAAATTTGAAATATTGTAGTTATTGAGTAGCCCGCCTAGGCAAACTGCGCGAGGGACCTTCATGAAAAGAAGCGATTTCATAAAAACAGTAACGCAGTAAGCGCGGAACAATCTGATACGCAACATAATAATATTAGTAGTAGTAACCCGCACTGCCATTATCACCGCGACCATCATTTTTCATTTTTCCGACTCCTGCTCAAGGAGCATACATGAAAGAGAATGAGATACTCTAACTATTTGCAAGCGAAGGGCCAAAAGGGGCTGTATAGGGCTAAAGCAAAAAATGTTAGGATCAACAAAATCACAAATTTACTTGTCCCAGTTAGTTTCAAAGCGATCATAATAAACTTGGAATTGAATCTCTAAATTATTTCAGAAAATCGTTAGCAAAATAAATAAGTAACGACATGACCAAATAGTTGGGAATGGCAACAACAGTGCTACATGAATGAGCGAAGTAATGCCAACATTCCAATTGCAACCGAATCAACTGTTACCGCCATGATGACGAGAGAGCTTGCAAGTGTGGAGGAAAAAAGAGTTTTTGGAGACGGAACGTTATTTGCTTGTACGTGAAAGAAAACGGGAGTCCTGGCGAAGCCAAAGAATTGATTCGGGGAAAAAGATTAGGTGCGAATTTGTGTAAAAATAGAATCGCCGAAAAGCAATCAAAAGGTTTCACATACATTATTGAACGTCTTGTACACTTTATCATTTTCCATTTGCCAGAGAGGAATGATTCTTCATGTAATTTTTTGCATAACGTTTTGTTTAATGTTGAGCCTCATGTCGAAACTTGTGACACTCCCTTCGCTTTTCAGCGATTTCAGTTGACCACCAGTAAACTGGGGGCTTGCCGTGCCGGGGTGTTCGACGGGGCATAGAAGCGCAGCAAGCAGTCGTGATGATGCTCATAGTAGAGTTCACCACGTCTTGAGCTGCCAGTTCTTCCGTCCCCTCCGAAGTTCCCTGCAGCGGCTCACCTGCTGTGAGCACCTCGACGAACCTCTCGACGTTCTTCCTTCCGATGTTCCATCCAGTTGTAGGAAGCCGAGAGCACGGACGTCGGGAGACAGCATCACTTATCTCAAGCAGAATGCACTGATGATCACTGGCTGAGTAGTCCTCTAATACTTTCCAGTTGTGTATCCTCCGTACTAAGGGCTCCGAGGCAAATGTCACGTCCGGTATGGTTCCTTGAAAAGATGATATCGGTTCGTTTGGCGTTAGGTACACACTAAAGAAGGTGGGTCCCTGAGCACCGAACCCACATAAAACCATCCCCCGTCCACAACTCTCCGCTTCAAAGTCACTATTTCGAACCCAGATGGTGGCAGTACCAGTTTCATCAGAATACCATAATGCAAGACTTTTATTATGGTATTGCTTACTCAGCAGTAAGAAGTCGGCTTTCATGTCCCTCGCAAACAGTTCATGCAGATTTTGGGCGGTTGAACTGCGGTGTAGGCTTAGCTGCAGGATGCGGGTCATCAGAGTTCTGATTTTGCCTTGGCTAGGGCTTCCTGGAACACCCGGCATTTTCCTGATCCCAAACCGTGTCCACAATCAGGTTTTGCATTAGCATCCTTGCAAAGAATACAGTGTGCCTCCTTCGTACACTCTTTTCTTTTATGTCCCATTTCACCGCATTTGTAACATAGGGAACTCCTATCGGATCCTTTGCATACTTTTGTGGTGTGACCATAACCAAGGCATTTGAAACATTGAAGAGGCGTTGCTCTTCGCCGTATTCTACAGACAACCCACCCAATTCGTACTTTGCCCTTGTTCAGGAATTGTCCGGCTACCTTTTCAGTCAAGTCAACTATGGCCATGCGTTGTCCCCTGTTGTTTTCTGGTGTCAGTCTCGCTTTGATCCTTCCTACGCTAGGGAACTCCCTTTTGATGGCTTTTTTGACCTCAGCCAGATCCGTGACGCAGTCAATGTCTCGTATTTCGATCGTTGCCATCGGCTGGAGCGAGGCTATAGTGGCGCTTTTGCCGAGGACTTTCTAGACTGCGTCGCAAATTGCTTCTTTATTGCCGGCCTCTGCTCCGAATTCGACCAGTATGTGGCCCGACCGCGTTGGTCTTTACTTTAATGGTAGTATTGGTGTCTTCGAGCCTAACGTTTCCCCTGATGTCCCGCAGTTCTTCCGCGTAGGCTCGGCCATCTTGTGGCTTTACGAGATGTGCCTGCTGCCGGGGTCTTCGTCGGGGCTTCTGCCTCTCCTGTTTTGCATCAGGTCCTTTTTCTGATTGGGCGTCCGTGCGAGTTTTACTTTCTGGCTTTTTTGAGGGAGTTTCTTTACGGCTTTCTTCGCTCCTTTTGTAAGCACTGACTAGAACCCATAATCTGGTGCTGCTCGCCCATCAAGTGCCTCTTCCTTCCTTCTTTTATCCCGATCTCCTTCAATTGGGCTGGACGCCATTCTTTTATTGATTTTTGATGGTGGAGCTATCTGCATGTCGCCTTTAGATTTCGCCCCAAGCGCCTCTTTAGCCTTCTGTTCGTCTTCGGCCCTTGACTAGCTCCTCCAATAGTGCACTATACGATCTAGGAGCTCCTCTAGTTCAAGGAGCCCCACCTTTACGGCTTTACTGATTTTTGGAGTGTTGCATGCAGATTGTGTTCTTTACAGAACATCTCCCGCTTTTTGTAGTAGCCTTTCTTCTTCGTATCGCTGGGGGGCAATTGTAGCTTGCAACCATCCTTGGGAGAGGTTATCGCGTTCCGTTTCCGAATGAAGTACTTCCGCCACATTTTCGACGTTGGCGGTGCAATCACGCGGTGTCTGGTCACTCGATGCTTTTCGTGCCGTAATGTCCCCGTTGGCTTCAGGATGTTTCTTTGCTATGTTGGGATTTTCGACCCTTACATCGGTCGCTTCGGTAACGATCGCAGCAGCGTCAATCGAATTTTCGGTGCTCTTTATATAATCTTCCACCGCTCGAACTGCCAAGGTTTTACCAGGACGGAGACGGCATGATAGTTGAATTGGAGCCGTTGACACACGAATTTCACCTTGGCGTTATTGTGCAAAGCAACTAGCTCAAAACCATTACACCCGCCAGCCCAAAGCATCAATTCCAGTTCGTTGTCCAAAGCGTAGTCCAGATGCAATAAGAGTCATCCCAGGAGGGAACCTCATGGCGTCCCCCATATCCTCGGATCCGTGGGGGCGGCGCTCCCCAAAGAATGCTAGCCTCCAAGAGTGCTCTTGTTGACCGGCATTCCCCCTGCGTGAATTTCCTCGGGTACGTGGGGGCGGAACTCCCCAAAGAACGCTAGCCTCCAAGAGTGCTCTTGTCGACCGGCATTCCCCCTGCGGGGGTAATTTCTTCGAGGTACGCTTGAGCACGTTAGAGGAATCCATGAAAAAATTCGAAAGGGCAATTAAAAGCTGTGAGTCAGTAATTGGCGAATTGACGATGGTGAGAGTGAGCAACCCTTCTTTGCCTAGAATAAAGTGTTTGCCAAAAATACACAAAGAGGGGAACGAAATGCGTGAGATTATTTCGGCCGTGAATGCACCGACCCAAAAACTGGCAAGATGGTTGGTGAATGAATTTAGGGGGATGACTCAAATGAATGGTAGATCTTTAAAAAACAGCAAAGAAATCTCTGAGAAAATCCTAAAGTTTGGCCCACCAGCGCAAGACGAAATTATGGTGTCTTTCGACGTGAAAGCACTATTCCCGCGTATCCCGGTGATGGAGACACTGGGATACATAGAAGAATGGCTTTCTGACTAAGAAAACTCATTATCTTGGAAAATAAAAACTAAGCAGTATATCCAACTTGCGAGACTTTGCATGATCAAAAATTATTTGAACTTTCAGGGGAAATTTTATAAGACGAAAGGCGGAGTAGCGATGGGAAATCCACTTTCACCATTCTTCGGCGAGATATTTACGACGAAACTAGAAGACGGACTGCAGGAGAAAGGCCAGTTACCAAAACATTGGATCCGATATGTGGACAATGTGTTTGCGTATGTGAGAAGGGGTGACGTGGAGAAGGTGCTTGCCGACCTGAATGGAGCCCACAAGAATATAGTATTCACGATGGAGGAAGAGAAAGACGGTAAACTATCGTTCCTAGATATAGTAGTAAGGAGGACTCAAACAAATATAACTTTCGATGTATACCGGAAAGCAACTCACACACAGAGAACGATTCCAAATACATCAAATCATTCGCAGCAAATCAAGGTTTCTCCGTACAGAGCAATGATCCACCGGATGCTCGATCTGCCGTTAAGAAAAGAAGCTAAGCAAAAGGAGATGAGGTAAATTGTTGAGACAGCTAGACTAGACGGCTTTAAGGGCTCGACGATTTGGAGAATAGCACAGAAGATCCAGATAAATAGACAGCGACAGGGACGATCAACATTATCAAATGCGAATACCGAAAGAACGTACTGGAAGGCTTTAACTTATCACGAAGGCACCAGCAATCGGATCAAGAGGCGAATAAATCAGCTCAATTCTGTACGGTTAATCGAATCAAGCAGCAAGAACCAGCTCAAAAATGTTCTCGTATCAACAAGAGACAAACGCGAACCGCACACAAAATCTGGTATCTATTGCATAGAATGTCCCACTTATGAAGAAGTGTACATAGGTCAAACGAGGGGACTCATCGAACATCTAGGTGAAGCAGCAGCAGCAAGAAAGAAAGAAAGAACTTCGAATTTCAAGTCAGCGGTAGCGGAACATATATCACGAAGGGACACGAGATAACAATGGTGGACGCTGTAGTCATCAAGGAAGCTAGAGACATACGTGAATTGGATGTGATGGAAAGCATGGCAATTACCCGGGAAAGGAAAAAGTTGATGAATCAGGATGACGGAAACTGCAGTTTAAGGGTACCTATACGGTGTTATTGGCGAAAATGTGAAATTCGAATATCATACTATTATCAAAGTTGAGCGAATGTTGACTTCGTAGGTATTTATTGTTGTTGTACTCATAAACCCGTACCTTCATAATTTTTTTCGGATTTTTCGGATCACATGTGTCCAATCGCGAGGGACACAAATTTTTCGTGTGTTTCCCCACCCAGTGCGCCATGTTTTGAAAAGTTCTCATTGTTCGAGGACCAATCCCCTGTATGGGGAGACCCCCCTTAAAAACTTCATAATATTTTTTTGTAGTTGAGCTTTAAAGAGAGGACCACTTTACACCTGTATACAAAATTTGATGCTTCTAGCTTAAGTAGTTTGCGAGAAAAAGTGCTGCGACGCACGGACGGACGGACGGACAGACAGGACACGATTTTAGTAAGGTTTTGTAAAATTATTTTGCAAAACCTTAAAAAGGGCTACCTTAGATATTGGAACTTGTATTGTTCACATCGATCAAATCCCTTCTTCCCCCTTAACTTTCGGTTTAATCAAAACATAAAATAGGACAAGGATAAGAAAAATTTGCTTCGGGGCATGATTATTGACTTAGAGTGGACGGTTAAGTGTTGTCTATGGACGAATCCGTTTACAATCAATTGCTCTCCAGTGACAGAGGGGCATCATAGCAACACGACCCCGGCACTTGGCTCACAAGCTTCCAGTGTAGCCATTCACATTAAAATAGCCACCAAAAATAGTAGCAAAAACACAAATTGGAAAAAACTCGCGAAATCTACGAATGAAATCGACACATATATATATATTAAGCAAAACTTAAATCGGCGGTTTTAATACCTTAAAGATAAAATTTTCAAAGTCACAGGCTCCTTACCCCGCCCCAACAACGAGCGCTCGTCAAAGGAATGGGCAAGTACCCTTGTTGTTTCAATATTTATAATTGTAAACAAAAATTAAATAATTTTATATTTTTAATTTAAAATTAAGTTGATATATTTATTTTCACATAGAATATGTATATATGTATGTGAAAATATTAAATTTTGATTATAGAAATCATAATATTATTTTTATCAAATATGGAAATGTTTTAAATATTTAATGCTCAAAAAATTTTTTTATTTAACTTTTTCAATTTAAACTGTAATATTATTATAAAAAAAATATATTTATAAATTTTATTATTTTAAGTACAAATTAAAAAAAAAATAATAAAATGTCAAAGAATTGAAAGAAAAAAAACATGAAAAGATAAAAGGAAAAACTAGGTATTTCCATTGTTTTGAACGCAGACCGGTTATGGGACCGGTCACGTTGGCTGGCCCCTCCACACATGAGCTTGCCATCGGGTGAGCTCTTCCCTTTTTTACACGTTCTCGTGCTTGCTAGAGTGGCCTTCCGCACAGGTTTCTTATTTATGGTAAAGGTTAATATGATTCCATCATAGAACACTTTCATATAAATCTCGAACATTTTATTTTTCATTTAACGGAAAAGTTCATATAAATGGCTTTTGTATGAATTTTTCATTTGTATGGAAAATAAATGGCCGCGTCTAATATGGACCTTAATCCGGATGGAGTTGTGCGAGGGGGGCGCCGCTTTCACCTGGATGCCCCACTCTTAGTTGGGGGTCGTAAGTGTTTGGAGTAAGGACGAAATCGTCTCGCGACCTGCGCGGTAATATAATCGGTCGAGGTTCTTAATAAAAAAAAGAACACACCATTATTCCTGACGATTATACTTTTTTTCTCCAAAACTTATTCTTAAGCTAGCGATACAACAACTGATGGTCGATTAGCCAATTGCTCTTTTATAGATTCATGATTATTTTTAATGTCATCAATTTTATCCGACCCAATTGAATTGCAATTATGATGAAAGAGCAATCGGCTGCTTACAGCATTTTCAAAATATAGTGCAATGTATTGTTCTGACCCAGTTACAATGTTGGGTGAATGTACGTTGTTAATGTTGGGTGAATGAACATTATATGTTACTCGCGCTAATCGAGTCCGGTCAGTCGCGGTTTTCATAGTTTATCCTTTCGGTAGGTTATCTCGGGCTCGGCACTGTCGAACCGTTACTTTTTTCTCGTATAATTCGTGAATGTGAAAATTTTTTCTATTGGAATCTCGTGCTGGGGAAAAGATCCCACCCCACGACACAGCAACGCTAGCCTGCAAGCGCATTCACGCATCCTCAGACAAGGCAAATTCTGGCGAGCACCAAAATCTTCGCCCGCTGAGGCAGCAGCCCATCGCATCTATGAAAACACTACAATATGCTCTTGATTTCTTCCTGCTAGAAGACTCTTTTTTATAATTTGAAGTTACTTATAACTCAACCGAACTACGACGGCACTTGAACCTTGTAATTATAGAAGCGCAAATTGAACACTTACAAATAAATTACGACGGCACTTGAACCGTGTAGCTATCGAAGATAGTATTAAATGTTCACTAATTTGATTGTTTGTAAACTAATTATGTTGCAACGGCACTTCAATCGTGAAGCTATCGCAGAAAACGATGTAATGATTTTCACCTTGAAAAATCCATTTGCAAATCAGCAGCAGCAGGAAATCCGTTTCGCATCTACAAATCCGCTTTAAATCTGATTTTTCCGAAGGGCGCATAGAAAATCACTGCAGAACGTTTGTTGGGAATCACTTTTTACCACAATAGACGTTGAAAAAAAATCACTGGCAACAGTTTCAGATCTTGTGAAAATACGCACCTGCTTTCCCGCGTTTTCTCTCCCACGTTGCGTCAGACTGTCAATCTGACAACATCCGACAAAACAGATGTGCGGAATGGAACGCCACATGGCGGCAATGTGCATTTTTATTGGTCGCCAGTGGCATAGTGTTTTGATGGCAACGGTGAGGGGGCATTACCAGATGGATATGTCTCGAAATGTATCGGTGTTGGATTGAATTTATGTTTCAAATATTTATAACCACAGATCTAAATATTTGGAAATAAAAAAAATATTTTCTGCGCAACGATATCCGCACGAAAGATGAAGTCCGCTTGCACTTCGAGGTCACACCCATCTGGCCGGGTGCAAGGGTTCGGGATCGGAATCACTTCGATTCCCGGGCGTAGGCGTCACATTACATATTCCCCCCCCCCCCAAAATCGAAGTAATTACGATCCCGCCTCCTATGTAAAAGGTCTTGGTTAGGGCCGTGGCGGGTCGAAGGTCGATTTCGAGGAATAGGCTACAACCATGTTCGTGATGACTCGACAGTGGCTATACAGTAGGGAGTCAGGTGTTATTCGGAGGTCTTCGTCCAGGCAGAGATTTAGGTAAGCCAAGGTTTTGCGTGTGAAATAGTTGTACTTCATCGTCTAAGGTCCTTTGCATGGTAAATTCCCAGGGTTTTACCAGCCATGTCCGCGATGAGGTATCGGGTGGGGCTTATTACTTGTAGGACTCGACACTTCACGAATTTCTTGTCTAGTTTGGCATTGTAATGTCGGGTGGCATCGCTCTGCCGGAAGTTTCGACGATATATTTCGTCACCTGCCTTAAAGCCAGAAGGATGAGATCGCAAGTTGTACCGCTCCTTCCCCATCCGTCTACTTTCTTCAATCTTCTCCCGCAGTTGATCTCGCAGAAGTTGGAGCTTTTCGTGCGGTTCCAGAACCACGATTGGGTCCTCTAGCGATTTCAGCTGCCGCCATAGCCGGTAGGCGCTTCCATGACAGATCATGTACTGGCCGAACAATGCGAAATACGGCTAAGTGCCGGTAGTGGCGTGGTACGACGAGCGCAGAGCACTAGTGATGGTGGACAACTTGCGATCCCAGTCCTTCTGATTCGGGTGGACATAGGCGCGAATGGCCGCTATGAGCGTACGGTTCAGTCGTTCGGATGCGTTGGCTTGTGGTGAATAGACGGCGGTTCGTTGGTGGATGATGCCGTATTTGGACATTAGGTCTCGGAACTTGCTGGAGGTGAACTGGACCCCGTTGTCGGAGACAAGTTTCTCCGGAACTCCAAACATGTGAAAGACTCGGTTCTCCAAGAAGCTGATTATAGGTCCAGTGTGCATGTTACGTAGTGGTTCTATGATAGGGAATTTAGAGAGCTGATCCAGGACCACGACAGCTCCCGTGTGACCAGAAGCAGATCGAGGGTAAGGACCGATAAGATCAATGTACAAGCGCTGGAACACGCGTTCGGGGACCTCAACCTTACCCATGGAGGCCGAAAAATGGTGTTGGGCGCTTTAGTGCACTTGCATAGCTCACAGAAGGCTACGTACGCCTTTATCTGTTGTGCCATCTTAGGCCAAAAGAAGCAGGTTTTCAACCGCCTAAGTGTACGACCGTAACCGCCGTGCGCACTTGATGGGTGGTCATGGGCCCGTCTGATAAGATCAGTGGTTAATTCTTCGGGCATCCACAACTTCCACTGTTCTTCTTCTTGTATGGGGTCTCCGGATGCGTGTCCCATCCGCTTATAAATATATCCATCCGTCAACCGCAGTTCAGGAAGCTGGGACAGTTGATTCTGGATAGTGTGAATCAGTTGGGTGTAGCCGGCTGACTTGAAGGCAGGATGGTCCAGATCGATCAATTGGGGACTGTCGTCCTCCTGGACCAACTCGGCTCCTTCAGGGGCGAACATTCTGGATAGGGTGTCGGGGACTACATGCTGGCTTCCTTTTCGGGGGCGAATTCTGAAGTCAAATGCCTGTAGTTTCAGTGCCCACCTGGCCAATCTGCCGTTGAGATCAGTCTGGCTCATTAGCCATTTCAGAGAAGGGTGGTCCGTAACGATTTCAAAGGTGTGTCCCTCCACATAGGCTCGGAAGCGTTTCACTGCCAACACCGCAGCTAGACATTCCTGCTCGGAGACCGTGTAATTTCGCTGGGCTGGGTTCAACTTGTGAGACATGAAGGCTATTGGTCTCTCCTCGCCGTCTTGTGCAACCTGGACTAAGACTGCTCCCACCCCATGTTGACTCGCGTCACAATGGATTGAGAACGGTTTGTCAAAGTCCGGGCTGTGCAGTACGGGAGCTGTAGTCAGACTCTTTTTTAGTTGTTCAAAGGCTCGCAAGCTGGGCTCTTCCCAGACGAATTTACGTCCCTTACGCAGCATGTCGGTCAAAGGAGTGGTAATGGTGGCATAGTCACGTACAAAACGCTGATACCATCCGCATAAGCCTAAGAATCGGTGTAATTGCTTGGTGGTCTTGGGTAATGGAAAAACGTCAATCGCTTGAGTCTTTTCCGGATCGGTCTTGATATGGCCATGCCCAATGATGTGACCAAAATACTTCACCTCCGTCATCACGAACTGACTCTTCCGTATGTTGATGGTTAATCTTGCCCTCCGGATGTGTGGAGCCACCTCCTGAAGCAGGTCGATGTGTTCGTCAAAGGTCTCGGCTATAAGCAACAGATCGTCCAAGTAAACGAAAACTTGGTGCCGCAAATGAGGTGGTATCACCTTATCCATAAGGCGCGTCATTGTTTGGGGGGCATTGCACAATCCGAATGGCATGGTCACGAATTGATACAGGGGCCGACCTGGGACTGTGAAGGCTGTTTTCTCCTTTGAACCAGGGTCTAAAGGAATTTGCCAGAAGGCGTCCTTGAGGTCTAAGCTCGTGATGAAATGGGCTTTAGGCAATCGACTCAAAATGCCTTCAATCAACGGTAGAAGGTATGCGTCCTTGACAGTGACGGCGTTCAAGCGTCTGGCATCTAAGCATAGCCGGACCTTGTTCGGCTTGACAACTAAGGTGACTGGGGAAGCCCACGCGCTCTGTGATTCTTCGATTACGCCTAATGCTAGCATTCGATCCACTTCGGCATATAACGATTTTTCCTTCGCCGGAGATATGGCAAAATGTCTCTGTTTTATGGGTTTAGCATCCCCCACATCTATAGTGTGGAACACCAGTGCAGTCCGCCCGAGACCTTCCTTCTCATGCGATGGAAAAGCCGATATAGCCGAGTCAAGACGCAGTTGCTGATTTACATCCAGTGTATGTCGTAATAAGTGAGTGGGTTGAGATTGGTCAGGAACGGTGGTGACGGACTCCAGGGTCGTACCGGAGAATAGTGCCGAGGCCAAGTTAAATTTTCGAACGAAATCCACTCCTAGATAAAGATTCTGGGTTAATTGAGGTATGATGAAAAATTCCAGAGGTTTAGTTACTCCTTTAAAGGTGACATCCGTCGTAAGTTTTCCCACTACAGAGTGACGAGTTCCGTCCGCCGTGCTTAACCAGGAGGTGAAATGACGGATTTGGTCCGCGTGCATTGTCAGTACCTCCCCTGCGAAATCGGCAGATATGCAATTCACGCTGGCTCCTGTATCGACTAAGCCTGACACTCGTTTTTGCAGGAGGTGTACTGACGCATATGGCTGAACGTCATCCCTCAATAATTCGTCTAAGTGTATGTCCTTCAGCACCTTCCTCGACTGCCTGACTTTTCTCCAGAAGCTCCGCATCCGACGCGTGGTTCGCTTTCTTCGCGGTGGGACAGTTGTAGCCAACTCCTCATGGAAGATGCGCTGTCGAGTAGCCAGATAATTCCGCAGCCTGACGTGGAAAGGTTTGACATGCCAAGGAACTTTCGCCTCGCTATCATTTCCCTGCGCGTTGGCCTCGGCGAAGGATGGCGTCGGTTGTGGAACTTCGGGAGAACTGTGTTTAGCGGTGCGAGTCAGCAGAATTGGAGTCATGTCGGGAGCTGGGTCATAGCTAGTGATGGGGTCAGGATTGGTTCGTCCGGGGTTTAGGAGTGCCGACGGGTGGTCGCGGCACTCGGTGGCAAGTTTTTTCGCAGTTTGCAATTTGCGCAATCAGGTGCGTATGTGTCGGCCATCCCGCAGCGGTAGCAGAAAAGCGTCGGCTCCGCTGGACATGCATAAAACCGATGCCCCGTTTGTTGGCAGTTCCAACAGACCGTCGGGCTAGTGATTGCTTCTAGGGAGGGTCGATCAATCAATGCTGGGTCCTCAAGCTCCTGTGGTGCTCCGCTCCTCGGTACCGGTACTGGATCAGCAAGTAGGTGGTCCGCTGCCATCAACTCCGCGGTATGATGATTTCGGGGATTTGGTCCCGTTATGCGAGGTTGTGGACGGAAGGTGCCTCGCCGCTCATCCAATTGTTCTTGCCTACGGGCATGGAGACGCAATCCCTGTATGGTGTTGATGGGGAAGTGCAAAAGGCTGTTCTGAAGATCCCAACGCATATTCTCTCTGATAATTTCTACCAGTTCGTCCTCGGGCATGGTTGTTCGCAAGCGAGTGCTCAATCTCACTATACTTGTGTAGTACTGGTCGAACGGTTCGTGAGCGCCTTGTTTCCGTTTCTTTAATTGTTCCCTTAGTTCTCTCTCAGTGAAGCCATCCTCAAATCGATTGCGGAAGGCTGCACTGAAAGAGTTCCAAGTGGGACGTGGCGTTGATTCCTTAAAACTCCAGTACCAGTCGGCAGCGTCACCACTGAACAAAAGATGTGCATGCCGGAGGAAGGCCGAGGAATCACCTCCCAAGGTGCTGGATACTAACGCCTGAATCCGGAAAAGGAACCGGTCCGCCGATATCATATCGTTGAAACCCGTAAAGTTCAGGCGCCAACTCTCCATGATACGAGGCGTCGGGTCTCGAAAAGGTGTCAATGCGTTCCCGGGGGGAATCGCATCCTCGATTGACCTGTTGTACGAAACTGCCTCGGGGACTAGAGGTACCAACGGAGGTGCGGTGCTGTGTCGTGGTCTATATTCGGGAGCTCTGGGATCCATTCCCGAGTTCCGTGGAGGTGGGGCCCATTGCTCGGATGGTCGAGAGTGGGGCATAGCCACACTGGGATTGGGCTCCCAGCCAAGCGGAGTTCTCACGCGGCTGGGTGGTTGGCTCATGGGGAGGTTCTGGAGCCTTCCCTGCAAGTTGCCAATCCTCTCCGACATATCTCGCATTAACGCCACGAGGGTGTCAATGGAGTGGGTGGAAGGCGCGGGTGTAACCTCGGCCGCGACAACCGCAGCAGGAACTTCACCGCCCACGGCTCCTTGCAAGTCCATCAGTGATTGGGGCGGTTCGGCATCTGGAACCCCTTTCGCCACTGATCCACGCGTTGGGACGGGCGTTCCGAGGGGGACGTCTAGGGCAGACCGATCTATGGGTCGCCGGCATAACGGGCAAAGCTCGGACGTGAGGAGGAGCTGTTGGACACAGGCACGATGGAATAGATGTCCACAATCCAATCGCACGCTGTGTACCCCCTCCACTACGTCCTCGAAGCAGATCCCGCAGTTAGCTGGTTGGACCGTTTTGGATCTGGTCCAACGCTTGTCTGGGGTCCGCTTCGTTGCCATCTTTGATTTTTGCTGTGTGTGTAGCCAATGGGTATTCCTAAAAAAAAACAGCAAGGTAAGTTACTCCTACTACTAACTTAATATATATGGAAACTTAGAAATATATATTAGTGGCCGATAGTGGCGAGCTATTTCGATAAGATATACAAAAAAAAAATTAATTGATACACACTTTCCTTTCCAGTGGTCGACTCCTTCAACGGGAAATGCGAGTGCGTGGTAATCTGCCGAAGAAAGGGTGCTTTTGGTCGGTCTACGAAATTTAACCCCTAAACCCACATACATTACAAACCGTTTCTAATCTACGTTACATGACTCGACGAGACAAGTGGTAGAGCTACCGTAACGGTTTTGTACGCGGTCAAAATTCCCGACGCGTGGAAGCATTCCGGGCTTCGCAACTCCAGCATACGCCACCGAACGTTGAACCGATACCACTCGTCTATCACGCATACGAAATAAGTAGAATCCTTCCGCGACATAAAGGCAAGGTAGCCTTCTATTTTCTTGAGAGTCCATGCTGATAGGTAAACCCATCGGGCTGGCAGTTCCATCAAGAAAATAGAAGGTCCTTACAGGGGTTAGCCTGGGACAACACATCGGAAGGATTCTGTCGCGAAAACAAAATCAAACAAAGGAGAGCGGAAGCTACAACTCACGTGAAGCGACTGCTAGTGTGTATCACACAATTCCACTGCTCCTGATAGTGGGACTCGAGTACCAGAGTACCTTACATCCTCCGTAAAGGACCAACTCGTCAGAAGACGCGAATTTCTTTCCCCCTTAGGATGTTTTTCGCCCCACGTTGGGCGCCATTTGTAATGATTTTCACCTTGAAAAATCCATTTGCAAATCAGCAGCAGCAGGAAATCCGTTTCGCATCTACAAATCCGCTTTAAATCTGATTTTTCCGAAGGGCGCATAGAAAATCACTGCAGAACGTTTGTTGGGAATCACTTTTTAGCACAATAGACGTTGTAAAAAAATCACTGGCAACAGTTTCAGATCTTGTGAAAATACGCACCTGCTTACCCGCGTTTTCTCTCCCACGTTGCGTCGGACTGTCAATCTGACAACATCCGACAAAACAGATGTGCGGAATGGAACGCCACATGGCGGCAATGTGCATTTTTATTGGTCGCCAGTGGCATAGTGTTTTGATGGCAACGGTGAGGGGGCATTACCAGATGCATATGTCTCGAAATGTATCGGTGTTGGATTGAATTTATGTTTCAAATATTTATAACCACAGATCTAAATATTTGGAAATAAAAAAAATATTTTCTGCGCAACGATATCCGCACGAAAGATGAAGTCCGCTTGCACTTCGAGGTCACACCCATCTGGCCGGGTGCAAGGGTTCGGGATCGGAATCACTTCGATTCCCGGGCGTAGGCGTCACATTACAACGATACAAAGAGATATTGGCAGCACTTTAACTGTGAAACCTTCCGTGAAATCAAACAAATGGCTCCTTCTGAACTTACGAGAACAGTAATTTTTATTGGGCATTATGCTTGATATTTTTACAATAAAAATTGCTTAAAAATTAATGGTCAATAAAAAATGCAATAATATTTAAAATATGCACGGCATACTTAATCCGCAATTAAATTATCTACGGCAACATTGATAGGAAAACAATTGCAGGTGAATGAACAAAAAGTGCATTAGTAGCAATTCTAATTATGTAGGTTAATTTTACTGTATCAACATTAAACGTAATTAAACCAAAAAAATGCAAAGATAGTACTCCTATATGATTTTATAATTAAATGAAAGAAACATTAATGAAATGTGCAAGGTAGGGAACTTATTCTTAAATTATTCGTTGTATGTAAGAACAATTACACCTTGAGTAGTCTAGCAGTTTATGTGGCCCACGTTTATCTCCTCAAAGAGAGCCGAGCGTCAAGACGTTTTGGCTCGGAGCCTCTCGATTTGTGATATAGTGAAAAATTGCCAGCTACGTAAGAAAGCTGTCAACTTTGTTGTACCATTCACTACATTAATGAAAATCTAAAATTTTGATGGAGAAACTAAGTCGAATTTTTGGCTTAAAATTGAATTCCACTTGGAGAGTCAGTAACAATGATTTTTCATTGAAAAAATTTTCTTAAGGGTTTGCTGGTGTCTTTATATCATAGGTTGATTGGTTGAGTACAAAACCCTTCTGACAGGGGCGTAGTTCTGTCTACTTAATTTCTTACCTCTCGAACCAGGAAACAGATAACATAAGAAGTAAAAGAGAATTTATTACAAAACATTTATCACCTTTCATTCTCAAGGGAACGGAAGAGTACCCCATTACAAGCCATTGTTCTCAAATATTGCACTGAAGCTAAGAAAAACTTGTGAAAGAAATTTACATACACATGATCATTCGACGTGATTAAATCATTTCTAGCAAAATATCGTACCAACGATATCGAAAAGTATTTATCCACCCTGCCTTGCACTTGCATTTCCGTATGAATGAATTTGTTCATTACCAAATTCTCCGGCCCGAGGCGAGAGAGCAATCAGAACTTTTCCTGGAATTCCACTATCACGCGAAGCGAACCGATCGAGGTGTACCGGCAGGTTGGTGTCCGCTGCGTCCAGATTAGTATGCAACCATTTGATCATCGGGTGGTCGATGTCCCTTCTATGATAAAATTATGGAAGCCATCGGCCGTGAATAACGAACAGCGGTAGCTGCTTTGTATCAATTCTCACCAGAGCAGTACGGGTCCCGTAAGAAGCA
Organism: Odontomyia ornata; assembly: GCA_963969285.1. NCBI lineage: Eukaryota > Metazoa > Arthropoda > Insecta > Diptera > Stratiomyidae > Odontomyia > Odontomyia ornata. The sequence goes on from OZ017742.1 coordinate 222,627,517, forward strand.
AAACAAAGATTACACTAACAAAACGCGTTCGATCGTTTGGAGAGTGAAGAACGTTTGCCGCGATCGCGAGTGGAGCCGCCGTTGATGTCTTGCAAGACGTGGTTCAGTCGCTGCGGTGATATGATCCAATTAGTTCATATTTGTTGCATCGATCGTCGAGGTACAAATTTGATTAATTATTTCGCTGCATAATCGGACTTTGCTGTTCAGGTCATGACGTAGCTCAACCGCGGGAACGCGACAGGTGTTAGTCCAAAGTGATTGAAATTATCTGATAGTGCGATTGAGCTATAATCTTATACCTCAATGGATAGTGCAATCCTTACTGACAGATGCCCAAAGTGGTCAGTGACCTGTTGAGTGAGAAGCCAATTGGCGCAAAAATCTCAGGGTGTTGCTCATAAAGCGGTAATTTGTGTAAAACCTGGTCGAGTGTTGACCTTGTTGCGGTCGAAGTGAGTTATTTCATTGTGTTTTTGACCTAACCGCGGATGCTCCGTTCCCAGATGATTGCTCCCGTAACCGAGTGACGTGTTATCACGGCAGAAGTTCTCCTTCAGGTTCACCGGCACCGCCACAGTGTGTCGTTGGTCCGTGGTTCCGGGCAATCCGCAACCAGTTTTGCAACTCATACCTGAATTCCCGTCGTTTAAGTGCGTCTAGTAGTGAAAAGTGTAGAATAGACGTGAAAATTATTTTGCCATTCACATCCGCGGGTGTTTGTGATTATTTTGGTGTGTGTTTACATTTACCAGATTGTGCATTCTTTCGGTTGCGGTGTCTATCTAAACAAAAACGGTGGCAGCAACGACTGCAATGCTCGGGCTCCGCTCCGACTAGCAGGAAGTGACGAATACATGGTAAGTTTCTTAACATGATCATATGTGAACGTACGAGTACTGCAAGATCTGATGAGGAGCGATCTGCCGTTCAGATGCGTTTATATGTAATATCATAAAACTGAAGACGTTTAAATTTGAATGTCTGCTTGACGACCCGCTCGGTCCCGCATTTCTCTGAATGATAATTAAAAACAATTGAATGTAATTGGATAAGGAGCGCGTACAGCTTGTCATAGCTTCCTTCTTAGCGTGGTTAAATGCGAACTTCGGGCATGCGATCCAGCCATATGGGAATGCTTTGCAAATGATATTGAGACACATGTGCACGCGAGAAGTATGTCTGTGGGTCATCAAGGGTTAATGAGTGCCGAATCGTCACATCGCGGCCTGCCTCTACCCAAGAGGATGTGCCCTTGTCTATGGGCGGGTGATATTTATTTCACTGCTGGAACTATCATAGCATTGTTAATGGGGTGTTAATTGGTAATGATGCCAAGTCATTACCCTCGTGGAAAAAAGTCATTTCGTATGTAAAAAGTGACTTGGTTGGGTCGTTAAGCAGAGAAGTTGCGGGAAAGTAAATATCTCGAGGTCAAAGAACTTCTAATCACGCACAGGTACTTTAGATAGTAAACGCATCTTTTGTAGGTGGCAGATGTATTTGTTGAAATTAATTCGAATAAAACTCAGAGCATTTTTTGCTGTATAATAAGTTTAAGACGAATCCATTAGGTTTGACACAGTAAAATTTGAAAATAAGGATGGTTTGTGGGAAAACTTTTTAATTTAATTGCAACCTAACAATTTCCTTCCATTTTCCATCCTGGATCGAAGAATGCTTTATCCGTCAGTTTCTTAATAATTCACCTAACTTTCACCGTTCTTTTTTCCATTAGAACTCGTTTTGTGTCTATTAATTTTATTCGAATTAGGTATATGGGATAGTAGTAAGAAGTGGTGTAGTGGTTAGAGCACTATGCCCGTAAGCCGAAGGTCTCTGGTTCGAGTTTCGTTGGCGTCGACGAGATTTAGTGCAAGTGATTCTTGAGACGGACTATAAGCCTGTTCAGTTATGGTATGTGCTGGTTTAACATCAGAACGTATCGCAGCTGGGTGGACAGACATATGGCCAAAGTAGACAATGATCATATCACCTTGTGAAGTGCCGATACATTCAATCATGATAATGAGATACTCTAAGCGAAGGCTCGAAAGGGGTTGGAGTGCTACGAAAAGAACGAAAAAAGAACATATTAAGACAAGAAGTTTTTTTTCTATGTAAACATACTTATGGTGGTTAATTAGAAAATGGCTAATCTCGCATTAGTTTTCGCTGATTAATGCTGAATCGAAAAATCTTTTACTTCCAAAAACAAAAGGTAGCCACGTTTTTATACAGAAGATTATATATTCTAAGGAATTTCACAACCAGCACATTGCACTTGAATTTCGCTTTTGGTTTTTGAATTTTTAATTGCAGCTCCCACTTCTCACATCCAAACAACGGAGGTTAACAATGAACGCATTTCAGAAGAAACAAGTTGGATAGACAGACCTACGCTCATTTCAGAAGGGTTTTTGTATCCAACTTCTCAGAAATCCAGTCACCAGCAACGAATAAAGTTAAGAAATATGTCAAAGAAATGTGCATGATTAAAAGAAAATCCATTGTTTTGAAATTTTCAATGGTCGCTATTTTGTGGCAAACTGACAAAAATCACTCAAATCAGGAATTCCCAAAAAAATTTAATTTCAAGAAGATCAAATCAAAACTGCAGTGACTGATTCGATGGAAAGTCCGTAAAATACGAAAATCGTGTGTTATTATTGTTGTAATTGGAGAAATTTCAAATGGCTTCCGTGTATATCATTCGATTTTCATAATTTTTTGGATCGTAGGAGTCTTTGCGTATAGACTTCTTTTAAATCGCTCCTGTCAAAAGTTTTCAAAAATTAAATTAATTTTTTAAAAACGTTAGTCCGAAGTTAATTTTTATCGAAAAAAATCTTATATTGTCGAAGTAATCGACTCAGGAAATTTCTATCGAATATTTTTACTTCGATTAGTAACGAAAAACAAATTCACAAAAAAAATTTCGCTTCCCACCGTTGGGGCAACCTGGGGAAACGACGAATACGAAACTGGCGATAATCACTATAAGAAAACATAACGAAGAAAACTCCGTAGATGGAGGGTGCAAGCTGCAAATAATAGCGGATAATCAACAAATGGCCAAATTGCAGAAAGAAAATGATGAACTAAGGCAAGAGATACAGTCTCTCAAGGATCTTTTCAAGCAAGGGATGAAGCCTCAAAAGACGCAGCCACAAAATCAATGGCAACAGGTAACAAAGCCGAAGAAAAGTGCAAAGCAAGTAAATCCAGAGGAAGTTCTAAGTGCTGGTGGCACCAACGAGAGCCAAAATTATTTTGCAGCGCTGGAGGGATTAACCGAAGATATGGAAATCGAAGAAAACATCAGAGGTAATTTTAATCAAGATAATGACGTTAATTTCATTCAATATTTAAAGAACAAAAATAAGGAGAAAAAACCAGCCCGCAGTTCTGCTGGTTCCTCTGAAAAAGCTTCCAACAAGACAGAAAAAGTTCTGCCAATCAACGTGTTCGGACAAACCGGGAAAGATATGGTTCGGCTATTGGCAGCCGAAAATAAACTGGCCAATTTCGAAATCAAAAGAGTTAATGCCGAAAAATTAACTATAAGGACGAAATCACTGGTTGATTTCAAGTCAGCCAAAGATGCGCTGATTTCTGGGGAGGTTCCACACTTCACCTATACCCCAAAAAGTGAAAAGAATCAGACCTTCTTGTTGAAGGGTTTGGACAGCGGAGAGGATACGGTCGACCTTCTTCAGGTGCTCAAGGAGGCTGCACCAGATATTGATTTTGTTTCAGTCAAAGCCTTTGCGACAAGAAGGTCGACCATAGAAAGGAAGAATTTACCACTTTACCTGGTACAAATTGCAAATAAGAGCAGTCCAAGTGCCCTTCAACAAATAAGGTACTTAAATTTCAGAGTGGTGAGGTGGGAACGCCTCCAGAAAAGAGAAATCAACCAGTGTTACCGGTGTCAAAGATTTGGACATTCGGCTGCCAATTGTGCCATGCACTATCGTTGCGTTAAATGCAAAGACGTTCATGCTCCCGGTGAGTGCAAATTGGCTCAGACGGAGCCTAAAGAAAAAATATACTGCGTTAACTGCGGTGTTTTTGGTCACCCAGCATCATATCGAGGATGCTCCCGATATCAAGATGCAAAAGTTAAATTTGCTCCAAAGCAAACACAAGTACACCGTAATATCATACCTTCCAACTTCGTCAAGCCCGGAGTATCATTTGCACTCGCCGCTAGAGGACCAGCAGAAAATGCTGGAAATAATGTAAATAATGTAAGTGGCAATAATGAGCTGCTTCTCAAAATTTACCAGCAACTTAATTCTTTATCGGAGAGAATCGACAAACAAGATTCAAAAATTAACGTTTCAAATGCCTAATAATAACTTGTCATCCAGTCATATTCCCATGGATAGGCTTCGCCTCATATCGATCAACGTCAACTCTATCGTTGCTATACATCGACGTGATTATCTCCTTGAATTTGTTGTTAAGCAAAAGCCTGACATCATACTTCTCACTGAAACCCACCTCAATTCATGGCATTCCATGGAATTCAAAGATTTTGCATTCGTAAGAAACGATAGGGTAATAGGTGATGGGGGAGGTGGCACCGGGATATTGGTTCGAAGACCCTATTGTTTCAGAAATATTGAAAAAGTCGAATTCAAAAACTTTGAATTTCTTGAAGTGTCCGTCATCAAAATTTCACTGCCAGGTGGGGATAACCTCTTCGTTATCTCTGCCTATGCAACTGGTCAAAATGTTCTCAGGTTCAAGGAGGAACTCAATTCCTTGTTTGAAATACTCGAATTGAACAGGCTGCATAATTATTATATTTTTGCCGGTGACCTGAATGCCAAGCATACATCATGGCTGAACGCCACCAATAATCCAAGAGGTGTATTCCTGAAATCATGGATAACAGAGAACCAAATTGAATACAGGTGCAATCTTTATGGGTCGGAGTTCCCAACATACCCTAGGACAAATTCATATTTGGACCTCTGCATTGCTGACGCAAGACTTGAATTCAGCTTTAATAGTCCTCAACGGAAACTGCAGGTGCTTCCTTACGATAGCGACCATAACGCAATCGTAATGGAAATCATTCATCAAAGGTATGATTTCTTCCTCATTCCAGTTCAACATGAAAACCATCGGTTGAATTTCAAAAAAACAGACTGGGGAAAGTTTCAAAAGAAGTTTAATCGGGAGTACCAGAAGCAATGTCCTCCTTCTGATGATGGCAACGCTTGCTCAATGGTTCCTAATGACTGGAATCTAACTGACGATGAAATAGATGTCTATTTGTCGAAGTTAGAGAAGCTGACGTTGGAAACGATTGAGAAAGTAGTTCCCAAGATTAAACATCGAAACAATATGGAAGGATATGAAACACCAACCATCGCAAGGTTGAAAAGATTGAAAAGCCTTCTTCTCACACGCGTCAACAATATTTATCGACGATTTTTGGACTACAACCATCCCTCGTAGGCTTTGTTGAAATTACACCTGAAGAATGTCCGGAACTTAATCCGTTCATACTTCAGGAGTGAGGTCAGCAATCAATGGGCGGAAAAATTGAGGGGTATTAGCCCACAGGACCCAGATGGCGTTTTCGCGGAAGTGAAAAGCTTATTCCGCAGGAAGTCTCGAGTGAAGGTATCGAATCTTGAAGTCACTAGTGATGAGATAAATCTTCTCGATAGAGCTGGTATCGAAATTGATAGTACGACTTCGGAGAGAAATGGAAATAGGGTTATATGTGATGGATTGCAGAAACTTGCCCTGATTGGAGCACATTTAGAATTGGTTCATCTGCCAAACCCAGAGAGAAGGAATGAAATATTTTTAGAGGTCGTTGAAGCAAAAGTTTCCGACTTCAAATCAAGCCTGAACGGCCAATCTATTCTTCATTTCGATGAAACATTCACATCTGACCTCATACCGAGCTTGAATCTTATTGATTATTTTGTCAGCTATGAAGACTTGTGTTTCATATTTCGCAGAATAAACAACAAAAAATCATGTGGTACTGATGGTATTCCAAATATAGTTCTCCGACATTTGCCTGAGGTTGCTATTAGGAATTATTGCATATTGTTCAACAACATGTTGAACAATTCATATTTCCCAAATGAGTGGAAAAAAGCTAAGGTATTTCCGATCTTGAAGAAAGGAAAAGAATCTTCATGCCCTAAAAGCTATCGCCCAATCAGCTTGCTGCCTAACATCAGCAAGGTGTTTGAAGTGATACTCAACAGAGCATTAAACGCCCACATTGAGAAATATGAGTTGATGCCGAATTGCCAATTTGGTTTTCGTGCCAGGCATTCGAAAGTAACCTCAGACATCTGTTGGAAACTAAACAACAAAGAATGTGTTGGAACATGTCTCATTGATATGGAGAAAGCCTTCGATACGGTGTGGTTAGATGGACTATTTTTCAAACTTCTTCAGGACAGGTTCCCCAGACACCTTGTCGCCATGATGTGTAATATGTTATACGGGAAATCGTTTGTTTAAACTGATGGAAATCTGACAACAATGCGCGAATTCAAGGTCTTGAATGGTCTACAGCAGGGAACAGTTACTGCGCCCCTGCTTTTCTCAATATTCATTCGCAAGCTATTGAACAGCTTTGATTTTAATGTCTCGCCAACGCGATCATGGGTAGCGTTTGCTGATGATCTGATCATCTATACGGCAGACCGAAAAGCTACAATAGTTCAGAGCAATCTTCAAAAAATGTTTAATGATGTGCAGCTCTACACCGACAATTGGCGAATGAAAATCAATGCGCAGAAGTGTGAAACAATCTTGTTTCGTACAACGCTGCAGGGTGCCAGTCAAGACCTGAAACGTAATTGGAAGGATTTCCACATCATGGCTGGTGAGGGTGGTTCAGAACGGGTTCCACATAAATCCTGTGTTCGATACCTCGGTGTTCATCTCGATCAGTATCTGTACTACACTGAACATGTCAAAATCATGTTCTGTAAGGCACTAAAAGTAGTCATTCATTCCAGATACATTGATCAAAAAGTCAAAGTTATTTGTTACAAGACCCTGGTTAGGCCAGTTTTGACATACGGATGCCAGATCTGGTACAACCAGAGTGCTAGTACAATGGAAAGATTAAGAGTTTTCGAAAGGAAATGTCTTCGTGCATGTACTGGTTTGTACAGAAAGCCTGAGACGGATTGGAAGCACTATATATCGAATAGAAAAATTTATCAAACCGCTCAAGTGACAAGAGTCGATATCTTCATATTGAAACTTCTTCGGAATCATATCGCAAGATCTGTGACTGTGAGTGAAAACCCTTGGATTTCACAGCCGTTCCACCCTACAGACGGGTATATTGTGACTTGCCTCACTACTGGCTTCGTTCCTCCAGAAGCATTCGTGTATTTGGACATGAATCGATATATTTTTGATTCTGACGGCGTCCCAATCATATATCACATATATCGACGGGCCACCGATAAGAAGATAAAATAGCCTCCGAATCTGAGTTCACCAGACCAACAATTCCAATGGAGATACTCATTTGCTAGATTCGTTGAGGCTGGTCGAGCTGAGATGGAGCAATCTAGGTATTGGTGGCTGAATGACAATGTCTGAATTATTCGTGTTTATTTTCTGTTTTTGTGCTTTTTCTCGTTACTTAGTTTTTTAGATTCATCTCATTATTGCTACATCTAGTGTTGTTGTTTATTTGTATTATAATTTAGGTATAGGTTTCAATATAAGGTAACGTTATTTTTGTTTTTTTTTTTTTTGATTGAACTTATTTAGAATTAGGGTGTAACATATTAGGTATAGGATATAAGTTCATTGTTGTGTTAGGAATATAAGTAATTTTTGAATAATGCTGGTTGGTTTTTTCTCCTTTTTCCAATTGAATCAAAAAAATGAAATAATCTTAATTAATTTAACTTTGCAAGTGTATTTTTTTCATTAAATGTGTTTAACTGATAACGTATAAATTTAGAGAACCATTCGGGCCATTAAGTTTTTTTATAGTTTTATTGTTTGGAATTTGCTTTATGTTCTTTTAAAAATTTATAACGATTAGTATTAAATAAAGCGCTTTTGACTTTGACTTTGACTTCGATTTTCATAAATTTTACAAAGCTTAAGAACCTTTTGTAGGACTACTTAATTATTAAATTTTGTTCAGTTTAAGGGTATCTATACGATTTTAGTAGGGAAAATGTGAAATTCGAATATCATACTTTGAATTGAGTGTATTTTGGCTTCTAAAGTATTTGTTATTGTTGTACTCATAAACACCTACCTCCATAATTTTTTTCAGATTTTTTGGATCAAAGGGATCAAATCGCGAGGGCGACACATATTTTTCATGCATTTCCCCTGCCGATGCACCCCTTGAAGCAAAAGGTGTCAAATTAAGACCTGTTTCAAAAAGTTGTTATCAAGACTTTTCATATGATGCCCATATCGGCTACCTTTGATGAATTTTTTTTAGGGAGCCACTCCCCTATATGGGGAGACCCCCGTTAAATATACAATTTTTTGTAGTTGAACTTTGAAGAGAGCACCACTTTACACCTGCAAAGAAGATTTGATGTTTCTAGCTTAAGTAGTTTGCGAGAAAAAGTGCTGTGACATACAGACGGACAGACAGAACGCGATTTTAGTAGGGTTTTGTAAAATCATTTTAGACGGTCCCGAAAAATAAATATCATTTTTACCTCAAAACGATTCTTAGACCATTTGAAGATGCTCTTATAGAGTGACTCCCAAAAAGAGCCGCACAAGTAAGAAGTGTTCCTTCTTTCTCATTTTATAAGTCAATAAAAAACTGGAAAAATTGAAAAAAAATTGTATTATAAGAAAAACATAATAGCGTTACATATCACACAAATGCTGTTGAAAACAATGTTTAATTTGGACACTTTATTCAGTTGCAATCATCTTGATCGTCAATATCATTTTTCTATGTTTTGTTTTGCCATGGTTAGCAATATTGTAAGAGATAGATGTCACTAGTTGTTCCTGGTGTAGCGAATCTGCGAAGAACCAAGCGACATTTGTACGTCATAACTACGTACTATTAATTATTATGTACTAATTTTCCATTAGTTTGTCACTCTTGCTAAGAGCGTCGTTCAGTAAACAGCTCACTCAATAAATGGAGAATAATCGTAATTCTGTGTTTTAATTCTAAACAGTGATTTTAGTGAAAACATCCGATTACTTTCCCTGTAGGCAATAACACTACAATTGGTGACCCTAAAAAACGAACACATTGTGTAAAGGAAGTGCGTTATAGAATTTTCTAAAGACTTAAAGTGGCGATGGGCCAACAACATAACCCTGAGGACGCTAATTCAGATACCCCGAAAACTGCGCTCAATATTGCGCGCGAATTGTGGCCTGGCAGTGAACCCCCTCAGCTTGATTCCATTCGTGACGTGAAATTACCACCATTTTGGGAAACGCAAGTTGAATTGTGGTTTTCTCAAATTGAATCCACATTTGTGTACTCGAACATTGCAAAATTTAATGCAGTCGTAACAACGCTGGACATAACAATATTCGCACAAGTGGCACATGTAGTAAAAAGGCCCCCGCCAACTCATAAGTTTGAGGAGCTGAAAAAGCAGTTACTGGCACGACTTTCAATTTCACCACAACAACAACTGACACAAGTATTGACGGAGCTAGAATTAAATAACCAAAAACCTTCGCATCTATATAGGCAGATGCAGGCATTGGCGGGCACACAACTACCTGAGGATGCACTACGCGCATTGTGGTTAAGGTGGCCTCCAGTCCACGTGCGCGCCATAATGTCGGTCTCTACCGAGAAAGAAGTGACGCCATTATTAGAAATGGCTGACAAAATCGTGGAAGAATTTAATGCAGCGCCAACTGTGATAGCAGCTACTTCGCAGACTCCTGTTCGTTCGGAATCTGATCCGATCTTATTGAAAATTTTAAAGCGTCTCGACAATCTCGAAATGAATTCGAAAAATAATCGGTCAAGGAATCAAAATTTCAGTAGACGCAATCGATCGCGCTCACGAAATGGCAATCGAACTACAAATAACCCATCGAACGCAGATACGCAGGAAGCAGAAGCACAACGCATCTGCTACTATCATCGCATATATGGAGAAAAGGCCATTCACTGTCGAAAACCCTGACAATATCAGCGACAGGGAAACTAACTGCGTGATCGTAAGAACGTCCACGAAAAGAACCGTTTATCTATCACCGAGGAAAATACGGGAAACGTATTCTTAGTAGACACAGGCGCGGAAGTCTCGGTAATCCCTTGTCATGGAACGCAGCAAACGGGACAACGATTGCAACTTTCGGCAATAAAATACTATCGCTCGATTTAGGGCTCCGACGAAGTTTCAAGTGGTCATATTGTATTGCTGCTGTTGAACAACCAATTTGCTGGTGGACGTAAAGCGTAAGCGATTAGTAGACGGAAGTACTAATTTACAAATGAAGGGAATTATTCCAAATTATTCCACGAGTTCTATAAGGATGATAAAAACAGGAACGCCATTTTACCAAATCCTATCTGAATTTCCGGATATCATAAATCCAGCAGTCAGTACAACCACTCGCTATACGGTGCTCAAACATCATATTATCACCAAAGGACCTCCTATCGCTGAAAAAGCCCGTCGTTTACCGCAAGATAAATTTCAATCCGCGAAAATGGAATTCGAGTTCATGGTGGATAAAGGCATATGTCGCCCGTCGAGAAGCCCATGGGCCAGCCCTCTTCATTTGGTTCCGAAGCAGTCGGGAGAATGGAGACCGTGCGGCGATTATAGAAGGTTGAACGCTGTAACCATCCCGGATCGATATCCGATTGCCGGCGTTGAGGATTTTACCCATAATTTGAATGGAAAAACGATATTCTCGACAATCGACCTGATACGCGCTTATCATCAAGTTCCAGTTGCGGAGGAGGATATTGAAAAAACAGCTGTATTTACACCTTTTGGTCTTTTTGAGTTCCTAAAAATGCCTTTTGGACTCAAAAACGCAGCACAGACCTTCCAAAGATTTATCGACACTGTACTATCTGGTTTAAATTACTACTTTGGCTATCTGGATGATATAATAGTCGCATCGAAGTCGGAAGAGGAACATAAAAAACACATTAGAGAGATATTCCAACGATTTAAGGAATACGGCATCAAAATTAATCCTGCGAAATGTAAATTCGGGAAATCTGAAGTGCAGTATCTAGGATTCATAGTTAACAAGGATGGAATTAAACCGCTAACTGAGAAGGCGGACATAATCCTTAAATACGAAAAGCCGCATACGATCCACAGTCTATGAAGATATCTGGGAATGCTGAATTTCTATCGGAAGTTTTTGAAAAATGCGGCGGAGATCCTAGCGCCACTAAATGAATTCTTACATGAGTCGCGAAGAAACTATAAAAGGCCAGTAGTATGGACTCCTAGTGCGGTTGAGGCTTTCGAGAAGAGCAAACAGTTGTTGGCGGACGCAACAATGCTAATGCATCCGGTAAAAAACGCACCTTTAGCCATCACAACGGATGCGTCGAGTTTCGCTATGGGAGCCGTGTGGGAGCAATTAGTGGACAATCAATGGTAGCCACTCGGATTCTTTAGCAAGAAATTTAATAAGGCGCAATTGAACTATAGCGTTTACGACAAGGAACTACTAGCCATCTACTCTGCAATCAAATATTTTCGTGATCGAGTGGAAGGACATCGATTTTTTATTAGAACTGATCACAAGCCATTATGCTACGCGTTTAATCAAATGTTGTCAAAAGCATCGCCCCGACAAGCGCGTCAATTGGTATATATATCGCAATTCACCACCGATATAATTCACGTCAAAGGGGACTCCAACACAGTTGCTGATGCACTTTCACGAGTCGGCGCAATTGAAAGGAATACCTCAATCGATTTAACAGAGGTAGCTAAAGAGCAGGAAAAGGACGAAGAACTTAAAACGTTATTGAGGTCTGAAACTTCACTGGACCTGAAAAAACTAAGGACGCAAGGAAGTTACCTGTACTGCGATATATCAACAGGAACACCAAGACCGTATGTACCGAAAGTCTTTTGAAATCAAGCATTTGATTCGGTACATCGACTATCGCACCCAAGTGGAAAAACAACTAGCCGTTTGCTACGAACAAAATTTGTCTGGCCAAATATGAAAAAGGACATAGCCAGCTGGGCAAAGGCATGCATTCGATGTCAGAGATTGAAGATTAGCCGACACGTTACAACCTTTCCACTGCGATTCGCAGCACCGGATAAACGTTTCGACCATGTCCATATAGACTTAGTTGGACCGTTGCCTATTGTTAACAACTATAAATACGTTCTAATAATGATCGACAGGTTTTCGAGATGGACGGAAGTGGTTCCAATCATCGATATAACGGCAGAAGTAGCAGCATTAAGCTTTTATACGCACTCGGTAGCTTGATTCGGAACGCCAAGAATATTAAATATCGATCGTGGGAGTCAGTTCGAATCCATGTTACTTATGGCGCTGACAAAGCTGCTAGGGTGTAAGCACATTCGGACAACTGCGTATCATCCTTCATCAAACGGCATGATCGAGCGGTTCCATCGATCCTTAAAAGCAGCGTTAATGTCCTACGAAGATACCACTTGGTTACAAGCGTTACCAACTGTCTTACTGGGTCTGCGCTCAGTCTACAAGGAGGATATAAAATGTTCCGCTTCAGAAATGGTATATGGAACGACTCTGCGAATACCGGGAGAATTTGTCACCGATGAGCAGGCTAATCAAGCAAGTGAACCTGCATTCGTAGAAAAATTCCGAAAAGACATGAAGAATCTTCGACCGACTTCAGTGAACTATCATCGTATTGGACGCATTTTTATCTACAAGGATTTGAAGACATGCAGCCACATATTCGTTCGTGTTGGTACTTCGAAAAAATCGTTGCAACAACCTTACACTGGACCTTATCGTGTCATAGAACGTTACGAAAAAGCCTTCAAAATACTAATGGACGGAAAGGAATCGATAATTTCAATTGATCGACTGAAACCGGCATTCATGATTTCTCCAGACATCGAGGAAACAACGCCATCACCTTTCGTCAATTACGAGGAGAGAAGACAGCCACTACTTGAAACATATTCTGGTCCACGCAAAACAACAAACAAGTGACATTTCAATTGTCTGATTGACAATTCTTAGGGGGAACGTATATGTAGCGAACCTGCGAAGAACCAAGCGACATCTGTACGTCATAACTACGTACCATTAATTATTATGTACTAATTTTCCATTAGTTTGTCACTCTTGCTAAGAGCGTCGTTCAGTAAACAAAGTATTTGACATTATCCGTTCGCCATCAGTCACGAACAAATATGGTACGCGCAAACGGCATCTTGTCACCAGATTCTCCGAATCTAAGGAGCGACAGCTAAACCGGTTGCTCACAGGAGCAGACCTCGGCGAAAAACGTCACAACTACTTCGAGAAATTCGAAATTTCGCACCTTTTGATTTGTCTGAGGACATGCTCAAAACATTGTGGATGAAATGACTACCAGTGAGCGTTAGAACTCTACAAACTGACAAAAATAGCAGACCACATAGTAGAAAACAATGTTCCGGCTTACGTATTGGCTACAGAGACCACTCCACCAAAGGCAGGTGCGCCTGATACGTCGAAACTCAACAAACGGCTTGAAAAAATCGAGCGTCAGCTTAATGACGTTGTCGTTCAGATGACAAAATCAACAAACAATTTCAACCTTTCTGATTTGCACGGTTCGACAGGTGGTGCAAGAGGCCACCGCACTTCAAATAACAACGACGCTTGCTATTACCATAAAAGATTTGGCGTAAAAGCGAAGCGGTGCTCGGGGCCTTGCTCGTTTCAAGCAAATCAGCATCAGGGAAACTGAGACAGTTGCCTTCCATCACCGGAGTGGCAGACAACATAGATGAAATTCCGGAATATAGACTACACATAGCCGATCAGCAGTCACACTTAAATTTCCTAATCAACTCCGGATCGTCCGTCTCGATTCTGCCTAAACGCTTCGCTCAACGTCAACAGCCGCAAATGCTAACATTATATGCCGCCAACAACACCAAAATTACCACGTATGTTAAACGACCCTTGAAGATACACTTAGGTTTCAAGCGTCTATTTGCGTGGAATTTTATTGTAGCAAATGTCTCTTCACCATTTGTCGGGGCGGACTTCTTGACACATAACAGGCTTTTGATCGATTTAAAAAACAGAAGGATATAAGATGACAATTCTATCTGCTCCTGCCCGGAACAAATGGCTCTGGTTGATGTTTTCGGGGTGTCCATGACAAATGCAAAGACAACCACAACGGCAAATATCATTCAGCATACGACTCACAACACGTCCTCAACAACAATAAACAAAACAACCAGACCACCAGTTTTTCAACGTCCTTGGGCCAGTCCCATCCAGATGATGGCCGAAAAATCCGGGGCCTGGAGAGTTTGTGGCGACTATCGCAAACTTAACGCTCAGACAGTACCGGATCGATATCCAATTGCACATATCCACGACGTGGCTGACCGGCTTCACGGTAAAACTATATTTTTGAAGTTGGACCTAGAACAGACTTACCATCAGATCCCAATGTCTGAAGCCGACATTAAAAAGACAGCCGTTACAACACCATTCGGGTTGTTTGAATATTTGGTCATACCTTTCAGTCTTAGAAATGACACACAAACTTTTCAACGGCTCATGGACAACATCTTCTACGGACTGGAATTCGTCTTCTGCTATATAGACGATATCATCATCATGTGGCACTGACATCATCTCGAGGAAGTTTGACTTTACACATCTGGCAACCAATCAGCTGGCAACAAGAAGACTTTTCATCAGCTGTTCTCTTTGGCTTTTGGTCGCGAAGCAGACAAGTTTAGTTTCATTTAACGAACTGTGAGTTGTTTAGATTTTTGCAATAAATTGTTATTTACCACATTAAGTGAGTTTAACGATTGCATTGTGCACGTCTTAATCCACAGGAATCAAGGCGGCTACATGGTTGTAGCGACAAGACCATAACAGCTGAGGTGTCGTAAAGAATTTCACCGCTACCGTAACGAAGCGCTGTAATCGTTTTAAAGAAAAAGCGATAACTTCTTTTTTCATTCAAACACGAACGCTTGACGTCCTTCCTTCTACCAGCCCCCATATTGTGCGCGTCGCTTAGTATAATTTTAAAATGAAGTTTATGTATTTATTTCCTTTGAGATCCTTTTTATTATTGTGGTGAATTTACAGTGGTGAATTTCCGACGTGATATTGAATCTTTTTGTGTATTCACTCAAACAAAGTTCTCGGTGACGCCAATAATTGTCGAAAATGGCTACCAGACCAAGTGATACCGTTGAAAACCCGAAAACTTCAAAGGGTCTTGGGGTAAATTTACCGTCCATCGCGCCCAGACCTTCGAAAGTGCGAATCTTTTTCTAGGAGCATCGCGAATAACAAAATTTCCGACGTTTTTTAAACAAGACCCCGAATTTCGGTTCGAACAAGTGGAAGCCACATTCCATACGCATGGCATCACACAGTATGAACTAAAATTCAAGTATGTGATGCAATACGCCGAGCCAGAAATATTAATGTATATCATTCCCATCGCAAGAAACCCACCGTTGAAAACAAATATAATGTTTTTTAGGAGCGTATATTAACAGCGTTCGCTGAGTCCAACGAATCGAAGCTGAGACGCTTATTTCAAGGGCAAAATCTGAACGGAAAGAAGCCATCACATTCCCTACAACATCTTCGAAACACTGGAGGACAACAGGTGACAAACGCCATGTTACAATGCTTCTTTCAGAGAAGCTACCAGAAATTATTCGGGTTGTGTTGGCTATTTCAGCGAGTCCGACATTGAAAAATTTGCAAAGATGGCCGATTTGATGATGGAGGAGTTACAAATATTGTGTGGTATTGCCTGGTGCTCCGAACGCGATCTCGATCAAAATCAACGTCTCGCAGAACAAGGGAACGATCAAAGTCTAGATCAGACGACCGATACTGCTTTTACCATAAACGTTTTGGACAACGCGCCAGAAATTGTCGACAACCATGTCAGTGGACAGTCGAAGAAAAAGCCAAAGCGGGAAACTAATTGCGTCGTCCTGAATTGTGGCGAGCGAGGATGACCAACCACATAATAATCGCCGACTTATAATTCACGACCAACAAAGTGGAAAACGATTCCTTATTGACCCTGGAGCTGACGTATCAGTCCTTCCACGAGATAAAAGTCAGAATATTCAATCGAAGTTCCGTTTGCTGCAAACAATACACCAATCAAAATATACGGCCACAGAATTATTTCTTTAAATTTCGGACTACCACGACCATTTAAATGTAAATTCGTGGTTGCAGATGTACGGCAACCGATAATCGGAATTGATTTCCTCCAACATTTCGGTTTAATAGTCGACCCACGCAGAAAAAAATGAATGGACCTTGAAACCAATCAGGTCATGACAATACTATTTACGGATGAGCCAAGTATATTTATCTCGACTATAAACAAAGACGTAAATTATCAAGACATCCTTCAAGAGTACGTCGATGTCACAATTGCCGCCGATACCCAAAAGGTCGCTGCACATGGGATTTATAATCATATTCTAACGCAAGGACCACCGGCCGCTGAAAAAGCAAGACGCTTACCTCTAGAAAAGTTGCCTGAAGCAAATGCCGAATTTGAATATATACTTCAAAAAGGAATTTGCCCGCCTTTGAGCACCCCGTGGGCAAGCCCATTACATATGGTGCATAACAGATATGGACAATGGAGACCTTGCGAGGATCATCGCCGCCTCAATGCTATTACTATCCCGGACCGGTACCATATAGGTCACATTAGTGATTTCGCTCACAACCTTCACGGATGCACCGTATTTTCAACTTTGGACTTAATGAGGGTATACAACCAAATTCCAGTAGCACTGGAAGATATTCCCAAAACAGCGGTGATAACACCGTCCGGAATATACGAGTTTAATATAGTGACGCTTGGACTTCGCAACACAGCGCAGACATTCCCACGATACATTGATAAAGCTCTACGTGGTCTAAATTTTTGTTATGTATATATCGACGACATCCTCATTGCGTCCAAGACCAACGATGAACACCGTGAACATTTGAAACTTGTGTTGAACAGATTTAAAGAATATGGATTGTCGATCAACATAAGCAAATCCACATTTGGCAACCGTGCAATTTCTGGGTTACCTTATCGATAAAAACGGTATAAAACCTCTTCCTGACTGTTTAGAAACGATATTAAACTTTAACAAGTTGGGTAAACAGACCTACGCTCATGTCAGAAGGGTTTTGTATTCAATTTACAAAATGCAGTCACCAGATCGAATCAAATCAAGAAACATGTCAAAGACGATTTTATTGGAGGAAATAGGAAATACGAAGATCATACTATTTTTAACAAAGTTGAACGAATTTCGACTTCTGAGGTTTTGGTTTTTGTTATACTCATAAATATCTCCCTTGATAATTATTTCAGATGTCCATCCGCGAGGGAGGAAACACATTTTACACGTATTTCTCCCCTGTGCCCCCACTGAAGCAAAAACTGACAGTTTAAGAACTGTTTTGAAAGGCTCCCATGAAAACTTTCATTTCATACTCATATCGGCTACGTTTAATGAATTTTTTTCAGGGGCCACTCTCCTGTACTGTTATCATCGATTAATGGCCATTTTTTTTTCGAATCCTAGAATGGTTACAAAGCCCTTTTGCTAGGAGCTATCTCCCGCCTCCCTGACTAGTTTCACCTATGATCATTAATTGTAGGTACTCATCTTCAGTCATTCATTAAATTGAATCATGTGTTCAAAGCATGCACCTTAAACGTTGAAGTTGGGAAAAAATAACTCAAAATTATTCAAATTAAAACAGCCACTATTTTGTTTTACGATTACTGATACCACTAGCTGAACCGATTCTCAAAGATATACATGACACCTACCATTCCTGAAATTTTCATGCAAATCCTAGCAAAACTGTAGTGTCTGAGTCGGTAAAAAGCGCATGTTGTTCCATAGCCATATGTTGCCATAGTAATAAATGCAGCGCATATTGTTCCATAGTAATACAGGAAAATTCAAACCACTATGACTTCGCTAAATATGATTCAATCTTTATGAAACTTTCAGGATGGATCCATCTTATAAATTTTCATCTGTGTACTGAATTTCATTGAATTTAAGGGTACCATTAAGATTTGATTCAAGAAAACATCAAATCCGTAAATCATACTATTACTAACAAAGTTGAGTGAATTGCGACTTCTCACGTATTTGTTGTTGTTGTACTCACCAAGGCCTACATTCTTGATTTTTTTCAGATTTTTCGGATCACAGGTGTCCAATCGCGAGGGGGGGGGACACAAATATTTCGTGTATTTCCCCTCCCTGTGCGCCCCTCGAAGCAAACTTTATCAAACTAAGACCCCCTATATGGGGAGACCCCCCTTAAATACCTTTAAAATTTTTTTGTAGTTGAACTTTGAAGAGAACACCACTCTACACCTACATACAAAATTTGATGTTTCTAGCCTAAGTAGTTTCCGAGAAAAACGGCTGTGACACACGGACGGACGGACGGACAGCCAGACGGAAAGACGGGTTTTGTAAAATTATTTTATAAAACCCTAAAAAACATATCTTTGGACTGACTCCACAAATGTTTTACAGGATTAGCGTCAACTCCATTCAAGTTCCTGACTTTCGTAGCAAACCGAGTAGCTGCCATTCATTTAGCTACTAAGGATGGGATTTGGCAACATGTGGGGTCACAACAAAATCTAGCTGATATCGTTTCTCGAGGAATGCTTCCATTACAATTCTTGGAGACAAGTTTTTGGTTTGATGGCCCGTCATTTCTTCGATATCCAATTAAAACTCAAGGTAGACCTTCGTAGAGCGACGATCAGGCAACTCCAGAACATGAACTCAAGGTCAAAAAATATGCCCTTACAACACAAGCATCAGCACCACGCTTCATACAACAAATAAGGCACAACAACAACTTCCAGAGACTACAAGAAGTTTTGGGATACATTGTTTGATGCACCAATAATATGCGGGTATATAACACAAAGGAAACAGCAATCAAGCCTACCCTCAAAGAACTGGACATCATATTGAAACTGATAGTACGTGAGATGCAGTTGGAGGACTTAGGTGTCGAACTCGAACAATTGAAAAAGGGTGAAGCAGCTGATTTAGCAGCAAACTTAAATCTCTGACAGCATCAGTTAACACCGAAGGAATTATAAGGGAGGGAGGTCAAATTTCCAAAAGCAAGCTACCACCCAATGCAAAACATCCAATGCTTATTTCTCCTGCTAATCCAATAACTAAACTCTGCCGTAGACGGTCCCAAGCCCGTTTGAGAAAGTACGAGGGAACCAATTAAATGATAGTGAATGCTCTCGGGGTCGCACATTGGGTTTACTGGTTCCCCAATAATGGTACATTAAATGCCGAGAAATGCTAATAACTGTAAATACATCTATAGGTCTGCTACCAAATCCTTTTTACACCTCCTTTGTGAGGACTTAAGAGGATGAAGGCGAATCTTCCGCGTCTGATAACGGAATCGACGTAATAACCATGCCGCCGCAATAGACGTTGGGCGACGGGCTAACTCCCCGTCCCTGGAAAACCCCTGAAATGTCTCGAAACCTGCTGACGTGCCTCGGAATGGATTGGACTCACGGCAACGACCTCCCAAACGAAAAACGGACTATGGCATTGGATCCTGGAATGTCAGATCACTTAATTACCCTGGCGCTGTAAAGGACCTTTTAAAACAGGCCAGTCAATATAAACTAAAATTACTGGCAATCCAGGAAACGAACTGGACTGGTGATGACATTCAAAACATGAGATCTGACACAATATTCAAAAGTAGGCAGCCTACTAGAAAACGAGAATTCGGAGTGGTCTTCATTGTGGGTAGGGAGTTCGAATCGCACGTTATTGATTTCAAGGCAATAAACGAACGGCTGTGTGCGAGCCGTATAAAAATATGTTCAAAATCTGGCTGATAAATGATCACGCCCCGAGCGAAGAAAAGAACGATGAAACGAAGGAAATGTTTTACAATCTCTTGGAAAGACTAGTCGACTCATTGCCTACAAACGACACAAAAATAGTTCTGGGTGATTTCAACGCTAAGGTTGGCAATGAAATATCTCATCGGGGAACGGCTAAAGGATATTGCACCCACGATGAAACAAATGACAACGGCCAGCGCCTGATTGACTTTGCTTCTAGCAGAAATCTAGTCATAGGTTGAACTTGCTTTCCAAACCGACGCATCATAAAATGACCTGAGTATCACCAGATTGCAGCACCAAATCAGATCGATCATGTTCTGATCCAACAACGCCTGCCCTCGAGCATACTTAACGTCCGTACATACCGAGGAGCCAATTGTAACTCGAATCATTACTTGATCAAATTAACCTATCGATGTCGTATGTCAAAGGCATATTCGGCGAAGACCAGTCCGCTCCAAAAATTTGGCATCGAAAGGCTCGAGACGGCGTCTGTGGTCAAAAATTTCACGGAAACCCTCGACAACCAGCTGGCTCCCATCTTATCAGACTCATCGTTAACGACAAGCCACAAGCTCTGGATGGAAGTGAAAGCGGCTATTAGGACCGTGGCAGAACAGACGATCGGACATCAAGCCCGGCGCAAGAGGAATGATTGGTTCGGTGATGAGTGTCAGAATGCGTTAGACAAAAAGAATCAGGCGTACAAAGATAACATAGGTCGGAAAACCAGGGCGAAGAGAGAACACTATCAAAACCTCGGAAGAGTAGCAAATAAGATAATTAGAATTCAGAAAAGAAAATACTATGATGACCAACTGAGAAGTATAGATGTAAGTCTAGCGAGCAACAGCAAAAGACAACCATACAAAGTGGTGAAAAGCCAGAAACGTGGTTATCAGCCCAAAACCACGCTCCATCGTGGTGACATCGCCAATACCATCGCTGATGAAACTAAGATTAAGGAAAGATGGGCATCATATTTCAAGAAGATCCTTAATCCTCCGCACAGCTCCAGGACATTGGAGTCTATAGATGATTGTAGAGATCCTCCATTGGCCACACCAACTCTGGGTGAAGTTTGTTCCATTATCAAAGCCCAAAAGAATAAAAAAGCACCGAGCATCGATAGGATTCCAGTGGAGCTCATCAAATATGGTGGCAGTAGTATTCATGAAGCTATTTATAAAGTTGTCCAACAAGAACATATGCCGAGAGAGTGGAGCCGATCGATTATATTCGCTATCCACAAAAAAGGTGACAAGCTACAGTGCGAAAATGATAGAGGTATATCACTACTTTGTACGGCGTACAAAATATTTTCAAAAATCTTACAAAATAAAATCAGATCATACGCCAACAGGATTATTGGGGAGTATGAAGGTGGTTTTAAAGCAGTTAGATCGACAACAGACCAATTGTTCACAGTCAAGCAGGTACTTGAAAAATGCTGGGAGTTAAACATCGACGTACACCAAATTTTTGTTGACTTCAAGCAAGCATACGACAGTATTGATCATAACATACTGTACCAAATAATGCTTTGCTTTGGCATCCCAGCCAAATTAGTCTGTCTTACCAAAATGACAATGACATCAACGACCTCCCAAGTCCGCATCAATAACCAACTCAAAGATGCCTTTGACATGAATATCGGACTAAAGCAGGGAGATGGGCAGGTCCCATTGCTATTCAATTTGGCTCTGGAGTACGTAGTAAGAAAGCACATTACTATACAAGTCGAGCCAAATAGTAGCCTATGCAATCGACAGCAACATTTTGTCGCGGTCATAAACAACTGCCAAGGAACTCTTCCTGAAACTCGACAGTGACGCAAAACTAGTAGGGCTACAAATTAATGAGAATAAAACAAAGCTCATGACGCAGTCGAGGAAAAATACCACAAATACACACAAAATATCACACTTGGCGAATACAGTATCGAAAACCTCGGCGAATTTGTGTATCTAGGCGCCAAAATAATGAAGACAGGTAATGAAAGAGACAAAATATGCCGAAGAATACAGCTCGCATACAAAGTGTAAGATTCAGTTCTGACGATCTTGAAGACGAGCTGTATACACAGGAAAACAAAGCTCTTGAACGCCTTTGAGCGGCGGGTCCTGAGGCGAATAATAGGAGCGAAGCTAGACGGGGACCAGCCATGAGCTGTTTGAAATTTTTGACGATCCGGAGGTCTCAACGGTTATAAGACTGCGGAAGCTACAATGGGGTGGACATATCAATCGTACGGACGAACAACGGATACCTTAAAAGGTATTCGTTGGGAGAACTGAAGGCCGGAGGCCAGTGGGGAAACCAATGAAACGCTGGTCTGACTCGGTCGATTGGAGGCGCTATTTGCAGGAAACGAAGGTCCGAGAGGGGCTGTAGTGCTACGAAGATGAAGAATCCAATAACTAAGCTTATGTTCAAACACTTGCACGAAAAATACTTGCGCGCCGGGCCACAATCATCATTGCACATTACACGGCAAACTGCTTGGTGTATAAACGGGAAGTTACTCGACACAGCATGCGGGCTAAATTGCGTCCGTTACACCAGAGCTAAGTCCAAGGTGTTTCAACAAATAATGGGTGACTTATCCGCTGAAAGAATTCAAGAAGCTAGTCCTACTTGGATGTTGGAGTGAACTTCTGCGGTCCCATTCACATACATTTTGACCTGAAAGGGAAAAGGCCAGGGAAAGCATATATTGCTCTTTTTATATGCTTCTCAACAAAAGCAGTTCATTTAGAACTGGCATCGGATCTGATAGCTGCAGCATTCATTGGAACACTAAAAAGGTTCATATCAAGAAGAGGGCTTCCATAAAAAATATTCAGTGATAACGCCATCAATTTGTCGGAGCTCAATCAGAGCTTCAAGAATTGATGCAACCCTTTCACGAAAAAAGCCGCCAGAATGTTATCGATACGTTTTGCAGTTCTGAAGACATCGAATGGCTTCGATTTCCCGCTAGATCTCCTAATTTTGGAAGCCTATGGGAGGCAGCAGTCAAGTCTTCTAAGTATAATTTAAACCGGAATCTTGGAATAACATCATTTACATATGGGCATCTGCATACTATTATTCGTCAAATAGAAGCAATTTTGAACTCCCGATCACTCACACAGACCCGATCGACCTCAACCGCTTACTCCAGGACACTTCCTGATTGGACAGCCTCGACATTGCCTGAAACAACTGGTCAAATTGAAAGACTGTCTCTAATAACAAGATGGAATCAAGTCAGATCATTACATATGGAGGTCTGGGTAAGATGATCAAACGAATGCTTGCAAGAGCTATAAACCAGGTACAAGTGGCAAAAACCACAGCCCAACGTTACTCCAGGAACACTGGTCGTCTTAAAAGAAAAGTATCTTCCTGCACTAACGTGGCGTATAGTGGAGATCATCAAGGGTGCAGACAACTATGTGCGAATAATTAAGGTAAAAACTGCAACGGGAGTGTTTACTAGAGCAATTCATACGTTGTGTCCACTGCTAGACACGATTTTGACTCCCGAAGCAACCGCCTGATGACGAGACCTCTAAAATAGCAAAAGGAAACGTCAAAACAGCACCGGTCACTTCTAATTACTGAACCGTTATTCCAACTCAACCAATCAAACGCAACACTAAGGAACAACCTACAAATAACAATGGGGGGAAACGGATTTCTTCTGCAAGCATTGTTATGTGAGTTGCTAGTCCTTCCAAACATTCAAAAATCTGAGGTGACAAGAAACCAGCCTGTTGAAATAGTACAGGCATTTATTTTGAAGAAGTTGGAAACATGAAGCACCAACTAATATTTAAATTCTCCAGGGAGAATTCAAGGTGGCGGAGGATGTTTAAGCAGATTTAACTTAATTATAACATTAAGCGTCTTTTGTTTTTTAAGTCAATACGTACAGAACCCACTTTCAGTCTTCAACATACGATTTGGACTCTACTGATCTTTCAACATTGGTGACATTGGATTCAAAGTCAACTTGTCTTTTCTGAGTTATCATTGGCATCACACTAGATAAAGGATCTAGTGCACCATAGTGGGCGTTCTACAGCACAGGATATAGGGACTTGTAACTTCTACACTTTGGATCACTTGACATCAGATTCGATATAGGATCTTGTTAAAATATTGTGTCTTTCAAATTTTAGTTGCAGTAACAGTTGGTAACCATTAGATAGAGGATCTAGCATAGGATTCAGCGAAACTATTCCTTGTGACTCAACAATTTTCGTAAGTTCTTAAGGAACTTACGTGATCATAAGGAACTTAACAGTAGCCAACCGCTATCTCGTGGAAGCGCGATTTAGTCCTGCGATATACTCTTAGATTTCATCTAGACCCTTTATAAATTTGATTTAAATCTGCTTCAATTTAGTTGATACTTCAAAATTTACGAATCTCCAAAACTAACCATCTGCATTTTCTACAAAGATTGCTCCTCAAACTGCGAACATAAGGTTCTGATTTCCGCAAGTACTACTTTAGTTACTACAATGCTGAATCCATTACAAACACAATTTTAATTTCACAACAAAACCCACTCTGCCAACGAACCGACTCGCTCCAATTATAAATTTGTCATAGAACTTGTGCAACTAAACATGATTACTTCATAGGTTTGCTCTATAAATATCATACATTTGATTGCTATCAAGACATGTGTGCACTCATGTATCATTATGTGCAAAAAGCTTAGATTGACCTAGTGGTGAAGTTATTTGCACGGTTACAAAAACGCATCATATACATGACCTCACCAATTTAACGTATCTAGCACGCAAAGAAAACATTCTCTGATATTTGGTTTCTTAAACAGGAAAACTGAATGAAATAAAGAAATAAAATCTTTTTGACCTTACAGTGATAAATAACTCTAATGCAATAGAGGTTTTACATTATATGAACGATTTTAGTCATCCCGGTGTCCCTATACTCATCACGATCTCTTTTACACCTTAACCGTTTCAATTTTCTTTTTTACCTTCGCATCCTTATCAATATTTCTCAAGTGCAATATTTTATAGTCCATAAATTTTTGCTCATGATTGCAATGTGAGAATGTAGCGTGATCGGATTGCATCTACGCAAAATGCATAGTTACTGTGCATTTCAAGGGCAGTTTCAAGCCTAGTTTGCGTCGCGACGTAACACAACGCCTCTGCGCGCTATTAAGATACAAGATATGGATGTAAAGATTGCATGTAGGTACTTTAGCGCGCAAAGTGGATTTAGGTCGATACTTAAGAAGAAGAAAAAATTAAATGCTGTAGGTAACGCCTAAGTTTAATGTAGTCTGAACGGATTCTGATAAGTTATTATGCATCCACCAAGTCAGAAAAAGTATCAAGTTAAGTGATTTAAGTTCTTTTTCTCCGTTTGTGTTTATTTTTTCCTCAGCTAGAAGGATTACTTACGTAGAGCAAGCACATAAACGAAGAAGTATTCATAAATTTATTGACCACAATATCTGCTCATATTTTCGTTAAAGCGCTTGTGTGGTAAGTCCAAGAATTTGTGTATAAAACAAGTTTCATTGAAATGTTGAGTACTTTACAATGAATCGATTTATCCTAAATTCCTTGCTAAAAAGGAATGCAGGATAAATCGATTTCATATAAAGTGCTTGTAATTCTCTGAACGAGTTTTTAATTTTTTTAAATATGTTCGTGACGTTTCTGTCCGTATGTGCGTCACTCAAAAGCTATAGACACTGTAATCATCAGACTTCGTGGAAAAGTCAGAAGTAGTGGCTCAACCACGTAACGTTATTGAAGGGAGTCTCCCCTCAGCAGGAGTAAAATTACCCGAAAATTGTTTCAATGCCATAAAAATTTTTGATAATTTTTAGCGTTCTTCTTCGTAGCACTACAGCCCCTCTCGGGCCTTCGCTTCCTGCAAATAGCGCCTCCAACTGTCTCAGTTCAATGACCGCGTCCTTAAATCTCGAAATCCCAGCAGCGATGACCTGTCTTCGTTGACCGAGTCAGACCAGCGTTTCCTTGGTTTCCTCATGTGTCGCCGGCCTTCAGTTCTCCCAACGAATACTTTTTTGGGTATCAGTTGTTCGTTTTTGGCGTTACGAAAACCTTTTGCAAATTTTCCGAAAAAAATGTAAAATACTTAAATTTTTAAAATGTGAAACTATGCGCTTAGGTAAATCATCCAAATTTATTTGTATGCCGAATTTCATATTCGCCTAATTGTTTTATCACAAATTCTGTTCAACGAGGAGGCTCATTTTTGGCTCAAATGGGTTTTAATAGGCAAACCTGTTACGCTTGACAGCCAATCTACGAAGTGCCTAGAAAACTTCATTGCATTCAGTAAAATGCACCATTTGGTGACGTTTACACGCTGCTGGCTTAATCGAATCTTATTTCTCCGAAAAATTACACACTTTGCATGCAATACAGTCCGTTAATGCACCATAATCAATAATTTTATGTCTGATAATATAGAAATTATTGGGCTGTCCAATTAACAAAATTTAAAATTAATTTCCAAAATTTGGCGCATTAATCGGCCTCCAGGCTCATGTTATTTTTAACCTAGAGCTACAGAGGAAGAGGAACAATTGGCGTAAATTCAGCGGTTTTCCATAGTCGTTCAATAACAGAACCTCTAGATATGCTTCATCGTGGTGGCCACATACTGGTAAACACATTTAGTTGTCAATGGCTTTCATTCAAACTGTACAGAACAGAAATATGGGACAACGCTCTCAGTAAGGAAGTGTACCAAAAATGCTTAGCACAGTTCGAGAGAAGAGAAGCACTGAGGCACAGTAAGGGCTTGCAGGCGTGGTACCCGTACCCTCCGTGCGCGCCGCACTATTTACTTGCGTCGAGGCGAGGAAGCGAAGGAAACGGTTGCGCTCACTTGACGATGGGCTTTAGGTGAATTGCACGAAGGGAAGGTGGACTGCGCGTCTCATCCTGGATGTGAGACCGTGGTTTAACCAAAAGCATGTGAGACTGACTTCTATCGGACCCAGCTTTTGAGCGGGTATGGGTGTTGTAACAACCTTTGATATATCGGAGCGATACCTGACAGAGATCTGTCATCCCCACAAAATTTTCCAACCAGCTGATAAAGTTAGATGACAGATCTCTGGTACTGAACCGCTATTTCGCCTGACGTTGGCCAAGATTAGTTGAATAGTATGATGTATGAATTTTTTGATGAAAATGTACCACAAATATTTCCCAAAGCATTCTTCTGTATTAGTCATTAAATTTACTTTCTACGTAGGTTTTGAGAAAACAATCTTTAACTAAGCATAATTTGTCATAGATTTGTCTTTTTGACTTTATTTTTAAGGGTTATCTCGCTATTTCAATATGCGTCAACCTTATAAGTGAAATAAAATTAGTATAAGGTTCTAGCGGAAAAATGGTATCTTTCCCAAATAGGTGACACGCGGAATATTATTTTTTGGTAGTTTCCTTAGATTTCAGACAAAAAACGTTTAATTAGAATAACAAATCTAAAATTGTTTATTATGTCAATTGAAATTTTCCTAAAATATACAAAATTAAGGCGTTAAGTCCCAACCAGTGTTTTAGAAAGTTACCAACTCTCTTTTACGAGTTAATACACTCTTGAAGTTCTACGAATTTCCACCAGATTTTGAATTGCATCTTAAGGTACTTTTTAACTAGGCTTTGAAGTTATACCTGCAATAACCGACAACAATCAAGAAAAGTAGAAAGTTTTTACAGAATCTTTTTGAACTACACCATTACAACTGTTGAGTAAATTGTTGGTAGTCTCCTGCTATTTCTCTTCGTTCTGTAGTCTGCTAATATCTCAATGGAAGAGTAAACTTTTTTTTAAATATACATAAAGTATAAATTTTGTTAAATATTTCAAGTCAAATTATCACACCGCTCTTTAAATCATAAGTCCGTGATACGATCCTTTTTCTCATATCGTTTTTTCGAAAATCATAATAATCAAAGTTATAATGGGCAAGCGTTTCTAAAAATTTATAACGTGAGTATTGGATAGTACTGTTTTCCGGAACTTGTAACTGTTCAAAATTTATATAGTAAAAACACTGTATCTACTCCAAAACTACAACTTTATTTAAAAGATGGTTATAGTATCAAAAACCTCAATAATGATATCAAGGAAGAAATCCGTTGTGGTCTATCGAAAATAATGAAGAAGCAGGCTCATAGTAAACCCACAGTGAACCGACATGAGTTATCAACCGTACGACAACTGAAAGAACAACCCGTATACTTTCTGAAAGCAGACAAGAGCAATAATCTAGTCATCATGGATAAAATCGACTATGATAACACTGTGCTCAGCAAACTGGCGAACGGTAATTTCATCGAGCTGAGGAACGATCCGCTACCAGAACCCGTCAAACATGTCGACCGAGCACTAAAGGAAGCCCGCAAGGTATTTGGTGTTATTACCAAATTGAACATGCCTAATCCGTCACTACCAAGATTCAAATGCCAACCTAAACTGCACAAGGACGGTAATGAAATTAGGGAGATCATCACGGATTACAACTCACCAACCTATAGTATCGCCAAGTGGCTTGTAAAGCAGTTAACCGATCTTGTCGACATATGTAGCAAATTCGCTGCAACAAACTCACCTGACCTCATAAACAAGCTACCGACTATAGGAAAAATCGATAAAAATGGAATGCTAATATCGTTTGATGTGAAGTCACTGTTCCCAAATACACCAGTGAAGCACGCAATATACCAATTAGAAGTTTGGCTCCAGAAATTTGGGAATACAAGGGATTGGAATGAAAAAGTGAACATATAAAAAAACCTAGCCTTGCTCTGCATGAGCAAAAACTATTTCACGTTCCGAGAAAAATTCTTTAAGACAACGGCAGGAGTTGCAATGGATAATCCTCTTTCTTCACTATTAGCGGATGTCTTCATGGAGTACATCGAATCAATCATGGAAGAATCAGGCATCATACCGAAAACAGGGTTAGATATGTGGACGACGTACTAGCCATAGTTCCAAAGGATCAAGCTGATGACATTCTCGATGCGATTCAGTTCACTATGGAGAAGGAGACAAATGGAAGATTACCGTTCCTGGACCTCGTCATCATTAACAACAACGGGACAATCGAATTTGAACTTTACAGGAAGAGTACTTCTACTCAAAGCACTTTACGAGTAACATCAGCACATCCAGTAATGCAAATAATGGTAGCCTACAACAGTTGGATACACCGGCTTGTTACCTATCCCTTAACGGAAAATGGGTACGATAAGGAAAAAGCAAATATTATAGATACTGTCATCAAAAACGGATAAAGCCCTAATACCACTGAAAAATTAATAGCCAAAAAATAACAGGATGCCTTCAAAAATAAGCACTCTCTAAGACTCTCTGTAAACAAGAAAACGCTGAAAACACCAAATGGATAAGCATTCCGATGCCGGATTCGTTTTACAGCATTAAGCCTCTCTTCAAACGATTTGGCATCAACATCACAACTTCCACCAGAAACGCGACTCTCAAAAACCTACTGGGCAACGAAAAAGACCCCCTGAAAAGTTGTGGCGATCATAAAAACTATTTCCACCTCTGAGTGGCGCTGACATCATCTCGAGGAAGTTTGACTTTACACATCTGGCAACCAATCAGCTAGCAACAAGAAGACTTTTCATCAGCTGTTCTCTTTGGCTTTTGGCCGCGAAGCAGACAAGCTTAATTTCATATAACGAACTGTTATATATTTAGATTTTTGCAATAAATTGTTATTTACCACATTAAGTGAGTTTAAAGATTACATGGTGCACGTCTTAATCCACGGGATTCAAGGCGGCTACAATTGGCGACCCTATCATCGACGTGAGCCCCGACTGTCGACTGAGGATTTGACAACCGGCATGTTCGTTCAACATACACCGCCGCCGGCAAGGCGCGACAGCAACACGTTGCTCGCCACGCTATATGAACCAAGCAAGGACATGATATCTTCGCCCAAATACTTGCCACCGGTTGATGCAGCAATAAACTTTCCAAGTTGCTTCTGTCAAAGACGTGAAATTGCCACCATTTTGGCGAAGCGACCCGACGCTTTGGTTTGTGCAGGCGGAGGCGCAATTTCGCACCAATAAATAACGTCTGACAACGCTCGTTATTACACGATTATCGCTGCTCTGGACATCGATATCCTGCAGCAAGTACCTGACATTATCCGTTCGCCGCCAGTCACGAACAAATACGGCACGCCCACACGGCATCTTCTCACCAGATTCTCCGAACCTAAGGAGCGACAGCTAAACGGTTGCTCACAGGAGTAGACCTCGACGAAAAACAACCGTCACAACTACTTCAAGAAATGCAAAATTTCGCACCTTTGGATTTGCCTGAGGGTATACTCAAAGCAACGTAAATGAAACGACTACCAGTGAGCGTCAGGTGCGTTCTGGCTGCTAGCGAGGATTCCAAACTCTACAAACTTGCAAAAATAGCAGACCGCATAGTGGAAAACAGTGTTCCGGCTTACGTTTTGGCTACAGAGGCCACTCCACCACAGGCAGGCGCGCCTGATACGTCGGAACTCAACAAACGGCTTGAAAAAATTGAGCGTCAGCTTAATGACGTTGTCGTTCAGATGACAAAATCAACAAACATTTTCAACCCCTCTGATTTGCACGGTCCGACAGGTGGTGCAAGAAGCCACCGCACTTAAATAACAACGAGGCTTGCTATTCCCATAAAAGATTTGGCATAAAAGCAAAGCGGTGCTCGGAGCTTTGCTCGTTTCAAGCGAATCAGCATCAGGGAAACTGAGACAGTTGCCTTCCATCACCGGAGTCGTAGACAACATAGATGAAATTCTGGAATTCAGACTACACATAGCCGATTAGCTTTCGCACTAAAATTTCTCAATCGACTCCGGATCGTCCGTCTCGATTCTGCCTAAACACTTCGCTCAACTTCAAGAGCCGCAAATGCTGAAATTATATGCCGCCAACAACACCACAATTACCACGTATGGTAAACGACCCTTGAAGATACACTTAGGTTTCAAGCGTCTATTTGCGTGAAATTGCATTGTAGCAAATGTCTCTTCACCAATTTTCGGGGCAGATTTCTTGACAAATGACGGACTTTTGCTCGATTTAAAAGACAGAAGGATATTAGATGACAATTCTTTCTGCTCCAGCCCGGGACAAATCGCTTTGGTTGATGTTTTCGGGGTGTCCACGACACATGCAAAGGCAACCACAACGGCAACTATCATTCAGCCTACGACTCACGACACGTCCTCAACAACAACAACATAAACACATCAGCACCAGCTAACCAAGTGGCCCATTTCATGGTAACAACTGGACCACCAGTTTTTCAACGGCCTCGACGTCTGACAGGCGAAAAACTGAAAGCAGCACGAGCAGAATTCGGTCGAATGCTTAACATGGGTATTTGCCGTACATCGAGTAATCCATGGGCTAGTCCCATCCATTTGGTGGCCGAAAAATCCGGGGGCTGGAGAGTTTGTGGCGACTATCGCAAACTTAACGCTCAGACAGTACTGGATTGATATCCAATTGCACATAACCACGACGTGGCTGACCGGCTTCACGGTAAAACTATATTTTCGAAGTTGGACCTAGAACAGGCTTACCATCAGATTCCGATGTCCAAAGCCGACATAAAAAAGACAGTCGTTACAACACCATTCGGGTTGTTTGAATATTTTGTCAGGCCTTTCGGTCTTAGAAATGCCACACAAACTTTTCAACGGCATATGGACAACATCCTCTACGGACTACAATCATCATGTCAGACAATGCTGACCAACACCGAGAACACCTCAACATTGTCCGTCAACGACTTGAGCAACATAACTTGCACATTAACATTGATAAGCGTGCTTTCGGTCAAACGGAGATAGAGTATTTGGGCTTCACGATCAACAAAAATGGTTCACAACCAACACAAGAGCGAATCACTGCACCGCTTAACTTCAAGCAATCTGAGACCATCGTCGAGCTGCGTCGATTTCTTGGAGCCTGCAACTTCTACAGTCGTTGCCTTAAACATTCAGCCCACCATCAGGCATCGTTGAACGCTTTCTTAAGCAACAGCGAGAGAAACAATGATCGAAAAGTTGCTTGGACACCACAAACGGAATCAGATTTCCAAATGTGCAAACATGACCTTGCATCTGCAGCCATACTCGTCCATTCGGATCACAAGGCAAAACTTCAACTTTTCACTGACACATCTGACATCGCCATCGGAGCCCCCTTTGGAACAGCACGATGGCAAACACTGGCATCCACACGGCTTCTTCTCTCGTAAGCTGAGCCCAACGGAAGCTAGAAACAGCACGTATGAACGTGAACTACTAGCTATTTATGCCGCAATCAAGTTTTTTAGGTATATTCTGGAGGGTCGGCATTTTATTATCAAAACCGACCACAAGCCTTTAATCTACGCATTCGCTCGAAGTTTTGACAAAGCCAATCCGAGACAATGGAGACAGTTGGACCTCATCTCTCTGGCTCGGATAATCTGGCAGCCGACGCCTTCTCCAGAATTAATACTATCAACATGCCATTCGCCTTAGACCCAACTCAACTAGTCGAGGCTCAACAAGAAGACGACGAGCTTCGTGTGCTCCTAGACAACAGCAACAACATGGGATTACAACTACAAAAGCTGTCAATCGGTACTGCAACAGTTTACTGCGATACTTCAACGGGACACATTCGTCCTTACGTCCAATTGGAACTTCGTCAACACGCTTTTGCTTCAGTTCACGGACTCGCTCAAGGCCATCCTTCACCAGCTGCGCCAAAAGTACGTATGGCCCAGCATTCAGAAGGACACGATACGATGGACCCACAACTGCATCTCCTGTCAACGCTTGAAAATCCAACGACACAACAGGAACCAGCCCATCTCAATAAACGTACCGAACGAAAGATTCGATCATGTACACATCGCCACCGTCATTCTGCCATTGATGAGCGGGTATCGATATTGCCTTACCATGGTAGACAGGTTTTCACCGTGGCCAGAAGCAGTCCCCATGCAAGACATGACTGCGGACACAGTCGCCAACGCTTTTTACAACACCTGGGCTACGCGTTTTGGAACTCCCTTAACGTTGACAACCGACCAAGGCGCCCAATTTGAGAGCGCACTTTTTCGAGCCCTAACCAACCTGACTGGAACGAAGCGAATTAGAAGAACACCCTATCATCCTGCGTCCAATGGTGCAATTAAGCGATGGCACCGAACCTTCAAATCAGCTCTTATGTGCAGTCAACCAACATCCTGAATAGAACTACTGCCAACTCTTCTACTAGGATTGCGAACGTCACTCAAGGAGGACTTGGGAGCTTCACCCGCCGTATTACTTTACGGCGAACAGCTACGTGCGTTTTTTACAAACGAGGACATGCCAGCCGATCCCACCCTTTTTGCCGAGAAATTTGGTGAGCACATGCAACTCCTTCGACCGACACCAACAGCTCACCACATAAAAAGAACCCTTTTTCAATACAAGGATTTCTACACTTGCACTCATGTCTTCCTGCGAGTCGATGCAGTCAGACAGCCGTAGGAGCAACCATACCACACGAGGTGGTTAAACGAATCAACGATCACGTCTTCATTATCAAGCTAAAGGGACAAGATGCGACCGTCTCAACCGAACGACTCAAACCAGCGTATACTACAAAAGATGACTACGAACAACATCACGACATTCCTCTCAGAATGTACAGTCGGACGTCAAAGCCAACATCAACTTGACGTCAATTCTGGAAAAGGGATACTGTGGCGATCATAAAAACTATTTCCCCCACTGAATGGCCCTGACATCATCTCGAGGAAGTTTGACTTTACACATCTGGCAGCCAATTAGCTAGCAACAACAAGACTTTTCATCAGCTGTTCTCTTTGGCTTTTGGTCAAGAAGCCGACAAGTTTAGTTTCAGTTAACGAAATGTGATATATTTAGATTTTTGCAATAAATTGTTATTTACCACATTAAGTGAGTTTAACGATTGCATTGTGCACGTCTTAATCCACGGGATTCAAGGCGGCTAACGAAATGAGCGGCATCTACCAAATTCAGTGTAATGAATGTGAAAAATGCTGTATCGGTCAGACCAAGCGACTCATCACTACACGATTCCAAGAGCACATGAAAGAAGCAAAATCCGGGGAAAAGCGGCGTTTCAATACGGTGCGATCGGCCGTAGCCGTACATATAATTGGAAATGGACACAGCATAGGAAAAGATAGCCTTCAACTCCTGAAATATGTCAACCGACCTTATACATTGGACGCTTGGGAGAGCCTCTACATAATGCAGCAAGGCCCTCAAATACGAATGAACACAGAACACAGAAGGAATTGGAGATCACCCTAATTAGTTAATTACTTAAATATTCCGTTACTCTTGTACCTTTAATTGTACTTTCATTAATGTTCGGTCATTATTATCTCTTTAAATTTTTTTTCTTTTCTTAAATTTTCTGATTGTTTAAAACCTTTCAGTACCTTAAAATCTCGTAGCACTTAAGATCAAATTGTATTGCCAATGATTTTAGTATCAATGGACTGAAGAAGTCGAAATGGCCGTCTTTTAAATAAAGTTGTAGTTTTGGAGTAGATATAGTGTTTTTACTATATAAATAAGTATTGGAACTCGATGTTATCTTTTAGGCTGTAAAATTTTGTCTAGCTTTAAGTACTGCGAATGCAGAATAACTTACTTTTATTGTACAGGGTCTGAATAATAAGTAAGCGGATTGACCTTAGGAAATTTTTTATTGGCAAAATATGTACAATTTTTCTTTAGAAATCTTCAAAGTAGTCCCCATTGGAGTCGATAACATGCTGATACCGGATTTTCCAATCCCCGAACGCTCCCTGGAAGTCGGCAACCCTGATGTTGTCTAGAGCCCTCGTCGTAGCCCGTTGAACGTTTTCCAGAGTCCTGAACCGCGTCCCCTTAAGGTGTCTCTTGATCTTGGGGCTGTAAGAACTCTGGTTCGGTTCGCAGTCGATCAAGGATTTCCGAAGCGACAGCAACACGACGCTCCTTTAGCTCATCAGTCTGGTGTTTGGGTACCAGCTTCGCGCAGATCTTCCTCATGCCCAGATCGTTCTTAATAATGTTGTGAACGGTCATCTTATCAATTCCAACCTCATCTGCGATAGCCCGAATGCTCTGACGACGATCACTGTTCAACACATCACGCACTTTTTGCACATTTGTGTTCGTGTGACTCGTTGATGGAGGACCGACGCGCTGTTTGTCATGGACGTCATCGCGGCCCTCCCGGAAATTTTTGTGCCACTGAAACACTTGAGTTCTGGACAGAGTATCCTCTCCGTAAGCCTCTTGAATCATTTGAAGAGTTTCCGTGGCCGTTTTCTTGAGTTTGACACAAAATTGGATGCTAACACGTTGCTCGATCGTACGCTCCATTTTCACTCCGACGACGTAACTGAACACGCACTCCGCTCTTGCTCGATGCTATCTCTCCAAGCGCTTGGAGGCAACTGCTGCAGCCCGGTTCCCTTTACCTAGACCCCCACCACCACTACAGCACCAGATACCGTTAGCAGACGCTTTGACGGCGCGGGGCAGGCTCAGTCCGGTTACTTATTATATTGACCCTGTATGTAAAGTCTTTCTTTTTCAGCATGTGCTCGTTCTTTTTTAGAAGGATGCGAAGATGAAAGGTGAGTATTTCGCCCCGCCGAGGGGGTAGGGTCTAGATAATCCATTAATGGTCGGTTTTGTATTGCGGTCGGGACGCGATGCCATCGTTTGTTTTTTGCGTTTTTTTTGTTAAGAGTAGATTGGTTCGGTTTGAGTTTGAGTAGTTTATTTCGAGCACCGCGTCGGTGAATATCCAGGAGCGCGTGTTTTTAGTTAAAGGTTTTGTGTGGTTCTTTTCTCGAATCAAAAGGAAACGGGAGTAAAGTAGGTTGAAGTCCAGTCGGTGGAAGTTGTTCGACGCGTTTTAAATCAGATGTTTGGACCGGCAGCTGATTTTTATATTTTGGACTTGTCTGCTCGCCGAAGACCTGCGACCGGAATTCCTCACCGAACTAGCTAGCCACTCAGCAGCCACCTCGGAGTAGGCTAAGAGCGTCTGGACTTGTTGGCCAGATCGGTGCAGTCCGTTGGCACGTTCCCACTACAACCGATGTGGGGTCGGCTTAGATTTCTTTCGGGAAATCTCGAAACGAGACGGACGAGAATTCAAAATCATTACAGTGTTTTCAGTCTTACCTGCACAAGATTGGTAAGTCACCATCCTCGGTCTGACGATTTTGCCCAGGAAAGGAAGACGATGCCTGCCACACATATTTTGCGTGTAAAAACTGGGAAAGGTTGCGACGGAACCTCTACAGGCAAACAGGATAGCTCACTCCGGATGGTATAGTTGCTGTGATGTTTGGATCGGTTTGCAAATGGAAGCATATTGCACATTATGTTCGGGCAGTCCTTAAAGATTAAAGGGACTCACAGCAGCCGGAGCTGGGAGATCGCTTGTCGTGCAATTCCTCATTCTCCCTCAAATCAATTGAAATTGCTTCATAGATGAAATTTCTGATTCACCGTGGCCGCAAAAAATCAACTTACTTATGTGTACTCAAACCCGAGTAAATTCACCCTTTTTGGTTTTTGTTTATGAGTTGTTAATCTTATGTAAGTTTTAGATTTAATTATAAATTAACGTTTAAAAACAGTTGGGTAAAAGAGATTGCTAACTCGTTAATTATGACATTTGCTTAGAACAAATGAAATAGTAAAATAAAGTAATGGATACCTTTGTAAAATATCTCCGATTGGTAATGATTGAATGGAGTGTTATAGATAATCCTTAGACAGCTTTGAAATTCATGCTTGAAAACTACAAACGTATGATAGGAGTGAACGGGTTCCATAAAGTCTACGTAATTCGACACCATTAATATGACAAAATCGAACACCACAAAAATGACTGCTTATGAGAACAGTTGTAAAAATTTAATGCTAAATTATATCTTTCAATTTTCTTGAAAGGGTTCAATTTATGATTCTATATTTTCCCTTTGGCACAAGACGAAACTTATTAAGGCGTATCCCCAAGTAAAACTGCAAATTTGGGTAAACTTTACAGCCTTTCACCTCAGAAACGTTACGAATATTTGCAAAAGATTTTAGCTAGAAGTCATAATGAACCTTTGGCTATTGAATCAACTCATTATATTTTGCAAAAAGTTTGTTGCAAAAGTTATTAAATTCAAACAAAACAGCATGTTTTCGTTAAAAAATGTAGTAATTCTCCGAAACTACTTAACGTACCGAGTTGATTTAAGCTACGTTTGTTAGATATAAATTATTTACATTGAATTAACTCATTAAAAATTTTTGAAAAATTTTTGCAAAAAATTTCCTTGAACAAAATGTGGAAATATGATAGAAATCAATGTCAATGCATGATACAGGGTTATCCATTTCGTGGTAGGAAAGTATAACCCTGCCATTTGACATCTGTCAGAATTAAATGTCATCCAAAGCGTGTTGTTTAAGTTGAAGGTTTGTCATTTAGAAATACAGAGTCTGAATAATAAGTAACCGGACTGACCTCAGGAAATTTTTTATTGACAAAATATGTACAATTTTTCTTTAGGAATCTTCAAAGTAGTCCCCATTGGAGTCGATAACACGCTGATACCGGATTTTCCGATTCCCGAACGCTCCCTGGAAGTCGGCAACCTCGATGCTGTTTAGAGCCCTCGTCGCAGCATGTTGAATGTTTTCCAGAGTCCCGAACCGCGTCCCCTTAAGGTGTCTCTTGATCTTGGGGAACAGAACGAAGTCCGCTGGTGCCATATCCGGGTTGTAAGGAGGCTGTGGCAACGTTGCCCCCGACTGTTTGGCCAACTGCTTGGTAACGAGCAGGCAGGTGTGCGACGGAGTCGTGATGCAGGATCCACGAATCGGCAATCTCCGGACGGACTCGGCGAACCCGGGCGGTTAGTCGACGGAGCACCTCTCTGTAGTACTGGCCGTTTACAGTTTGGCCGGGTGGCACAAACTCTTTGTGAACAATGCCTTTCACGTCAAAGAAAGCAATGAGCATCGACTTCACCTTAGATTTGCTCATGCGCGCTTTTTTCGGTCGTGGTGACGCCGATGTGTGCCACTCCGAACTCTGCCGCTTCTTCTCAGGATCGTATTCGAAAACCCACGTCTCGTCTCCTGTAATAACGTGGTTAAAAAACTCTGGTTCGGTTGCTCGATCGTACGCTCCATGTTCACTCCGACGACGTAACTGAACACGCACTCCGCTCTCGCTCGATGCTATCTCTCCAAGCGCTTGGAGGCAACTGCAGGAGCCCGGTTCCCTTTACCTAGACCCCCACCACCACTACAGCACCAGATACCGGTTAGCAGACACGTTGACGGCGCGGGGCAGGCTACTTATTATACAGACCCTGTATGGATCGCTTAGCAGTCCAAAAATGCGTTAAATTTATTAAATTTTATATTGAAAATGTGAATTCTGCTGTGTCAACATTTAGGGCTTTACGAGCCGATTACAGTCGATATAATCGACCGACACAGCAAACGATTTCGAACACAGTGAGAAAATTTGAAGAGACTGGATCAGTTATTAATATTGCAAGGCCTGTGCATTATCGCAACATTCGTTCTGCTGAAAATATCGCTATCGTTGCTCAAATTGTGGAGGAAGACCCGAATTTGTCGATTCCTCGACGTGCTCAACATTTGGGCTTGTCTTACGGCTCATTGTGGCGGATTTTTCATTTGGTTTTGCATCTCCATCCGTACAAAATCCAGCTCACTCAAGAACTTAACCCTCAAGACCATACAAAACGCAGAACGTATGCGAATTGGGTCATTGAACAACAAGCCATTAATAACGATTTTTCGAACAAAATTTTCTTGAGTGATGAGGCTCATTTTTCGCTCAGTGGTTACGTAAATAAACAGAATGGCCGCATATGGGGCTCTCAAAATCCTCAGGTGATCGTAGAAAGGCCTTTGCATCTGGAAAAAGTGACCGTTTGGTGTGCATTATGGTCTGGTGGTGTTATTGGCCCGTAGTTTTGTGAAAACGATCAAGGAAGAGCCATTGCAGTCAATTCTGACCGCTATGGACGGATGTTAACCGATTATTTTTGGAGACATGTGGTTTGGAGACATGTGGTTCCAACAGGACGGAGCCACAAGCCACACAACACAGGCTAATCGAGCACTTATGCAAGAGAAATTTCCAGGACGCGTTATTTTGAGATTGAGTGATGTCAATTGGCCCGCAAGATCCTGCGACCTAACTTTTTTTTTTTTTTTGTGGTAGGGAGGTGAAGGCATTTACGCCCGCCGAGTCTGGCAGTGTGGTACTCCCATGGAGGATACCCTTGGACTACCCACTAAACACCTCCCCTGTCAATCTGAGAACCTAGCCTGGAACCGTTTGACACATTACTTCGGGCCAGGTCTCGTTTTGTTACGCCGTGGGGGAGAGGGGAAGAGGAAATGCCAGAAGAGCGATCCC
This sequence comes from Odontomyia ornata, assembly GCA_963969285.1. NCBI lineage: Eukaryota > Metazoa > Arthropoda > Insecta > Diptera > Stratiomyidae > Odontomyia > Odontomyia ornata. The sequence continues at coordinate 222,667,222 of OZ017742.1, forward strand.
CCAGCCCCAGCCCCAGCACCTCCGGCTGCTGCGAGTCCCTTTTATCTTTTAGGACTGCCCGAGCATAATGTCCACCTGGTTCCATTTGTCAACCGATTCGAGCATCACCGCAACTATATTATCCGGGGTGAGCTCTCCCGTCTCCCTGTAGAGTTCCCTTCGCAGCCTGGCCCATTTTGTACACGCAAAAAATGTGTGACAGGACCTAACACCTTTGGATTTCTTTTTATGGGGCTATGCGAAAGATCGTGTTTACGCGAACAATCCTCAAAATCTTGAGCAATTGAAAACCAATATTCGTGAAGTTATGGCCGAGATATTGCTGGAAATGTGCCGAAAAGTCATTGAAAATTACCTCAAAAGGATTGAGGCCTGTAAGAGGTCCTGTGGAGGACATTTGAATGATGTTGTGTTTCACGTATAATGGCAAGGTTCAATCTTTATATTTAATAAAAAATTTGTTTCCATCTGAATATATTATGTGTTTTCTTAAGCTTTACTTTCCCAAGCGTAAAATGCATAAGCCTATATTTCTTCAGTGTCTGCAAATTACACATTTTGTTCCAGGAAATTTTATGCAAAAATCTTTTTTTAATTTAATTCAATGTAAATAATTTAGATCTAACAAACATAGCTTAAATCAACTCGGTACGTTAAGTAGTTTCCGAGATTTACTACATTTTTTAACGCAAACATGCTATTTTGTTTGCATTTTGTAATTTTCGCAGCAAACTTTTTGCAAAATTTAATAGAATGATTCAATAGCTCAAGCTTCATTCTAATTTCTACTTGAAAAATTTTGCAAATATTCGTAAGGTTTCTGAGATGTGCGGCTGTGAAGTTTACCCAAATTGGCTGTTTTACTGGGGGCTGCGACTTAATGACATGAAAACGCGGTAACTAGTTGCGTCGATGTGCGCGACTTATTTCATTTGACCCGACTATGATCATTATAGTTTAAATGATTGCAAATTGACTTTTTACAAAACAATAAATCATAAAAATTATAGAAATGACACCCAACTACTTTCTCCATTCATGCTTCTTATCGTACAATGTGTAGTTTTTTCCATATCATTTCTCCTGATATCTGAAAGCTCATTAGTAAATAACATACAAACAATTGTTACGCTTTCCCAAATTCGGTCTCATTATTCGCTGATAAGATTATCGACGCTGGGAGTGATAGTGGATAAATTGTGAGTGAGTTCACCGTATTATGTACGATTGTTTTATCAGACAAGTAACATGGAGAATGTAGTACATCGACATCGACCGAGAAAATATTAACATAGAATTACAACGTTGGAAAGCATCACACACATGACTCTTAACAACTCAATGTACTCGTATTGCTAGGTATTATTTTATTGTTGCCATAGTAGAAGCTTTTAGCATTCATCAGTTTGTTGATATTCTCGCGACATCAATGCATATGTCAAAGCGTTGCTCTACCGCGAAACCGTGTTACTTATTGTATTGTTTCTGTCAGTTTATCCCAACCTCTGAGGTGTCTTTGGATATTTTAAAAGTGACGATAGTTATCTTCTTGAGTCGCCGCGAGATTGTTTGTAGTATGCAAATTAGTTTTATTTATAAAGTGATGTGCGCCAAATGAAAACGTGTTAACAACCAATTTCTTATTAGGTATTCGCAATGTTTACCGGCTGATTTGTATAATTGATTTTTACCATAACGATCAAGTTGTGAACAAGTAGATTTTGAGTGTGAATGTTTGTTATTTATCAAAATTGATTTTACGTGCAAGAATTTCTCAATTTAGGGTGGAACTTTTAGTTGGATTTGCTACCTGTTAATGCTAGTCTATAGAAGAACGTGTTGTATCTCCGATCTTCCTCGGTTATTCTGCGCCGGTGACGTCGTAATAAGGTAAGCGATTGTAATGAAGTTTTTATAAGTAAAGGTTGGGAAAATAGGCATATCATTTGAAATAAGTTCGATTTGAACAGTGCGACAGATAAAACTATGTTTACTTCTAGAGCAAGCCTTCCTATCTCTGCTACTTCCTTTTTGACACCATTGTCTTCCACAGATTTGGCCGCAATTGGGAAAACATGATTTGTAACCATCATTTACCTCCTGTTTGCTCGCAAGTGGGTTTTAGAGCCAAAATTCCAATCTATTTTCAGGTAGGTTTCTATACAATCCACCTACGGGATTCCATGTGGGATTTCTCATCGCAATGCCATTGAAAACTCCCGTTATCGAGTTGAAAACCAATTTGACTCGACAACTGCGCTTGCCGGATCATCACAGTACATTTTCAGTGCGATTCGACTTTCAAGTTGAATATTTGAAACACGAGCCTCTTCCTGGAAACTCTTTTAAATTCGCCTTGAAACCTGCTTTTTAGACCCAGCAGAAATTAGAGCTCATGAATAGGGAAAAGCCGACTGAATTATAAGTTCAGAGCTAAAAGTAGGATCCTTATAAATAGAAAACCAATTGTTGGCTTCAGAGGATTAAGCGATCTCTAAGTAGCCTTGACGCTAAGTGTTAACTATCACGATCTCCGCAACAAATGTAACGAATTGGGTAGACAGACCTACGCTCATGTCAGAAGGGTTTTGTACTCAACTTACAAAATGCAGTAAACAGCAACGAACAAAATCAAGAAGTATTTCAAAGACGATTTTATCGGAGAAAATGTGAAATTCGAGGATCATACTATTATGAGCAAAGTTGAACAAATTTGACTTCTGAGGTTTTTTGTTATTGCTATACCCATAAATACCTCCCTTGATATCTTTTCCGATTTTTTAGATCACTGGTGTCAATTCGCGAGGAGGGAAACACATTTTTCATGCTTTTTCCCCCCTATGCCCCCACTGAAGCAAAAATTGTCAGTTTAAGAACTGTTTTGGAAAGCTCTCATAAAGAACTTTCATTTGATACACATATCGGCTACCTTTGATGACATTTTTTTTCAGAGGCCGCTCCCCTGTACAGTAATCGTCGATTCATGGCCTATTTTTTCGAATCCTAGAATGGTTATAAAGCCCTTTTGCTAGGAGCTCTCTCCTGCCTCTTCGACTTGTTTCACCTAGGAGTATTCATTAAGGTACTCATCTTCAGTCATTCATGAAATTGAAATGAATTACGCGAAAAGTTCGTAGATTTCCCCTTCCCCTGCCCCTCTGTAGTGAATAGGTAAAGTTCAAATGTCCGTAAAGGACTGCAGCGATGGTCTGCTGCCTCGGCAGAAGAAGGAGTCGGTATCTGCCGAGAATGCCCTTGTCTGGGGACGCGTGAATGCGCTGGCAGGCTAGCATTGCGGTGTCGTGGGGCGGGTTCATTCCCCCAGCACAAGGACCCACTACAAAGAATTTCGCATTCACGAATTTCTTGTGGTCAAACATAAACAAGGCGACCGAAGTCGCAAAAAGTGTAGGTAACTACACAAGGGACAACTGACTTGTTCGTGGAACAAGAGTAACAAGTAAAAAGAAGTGGAAGCAGGGTGACCTCGTCCTTACCCGGAGAGGCTCATGGCCCACAAATGAGGGAAGGGCAACCGGGTGGTGATGGAGCCCCTGCGCACCAACCCAACTGGATTAAAATCCATATTTGTTGCAGTGGCCAGGTATTCCTCTTCTGAGTGGAAAACTCATACAACTTAACTTGTATAAGCTTTCCCATCAGAAGAGAAGTACCCCGGTAACCAATTTATGCCATCGAATTATGCAATTTGATTACATAACTCTATGCCATAAAGAGGCACTCTGCTTGGGCCACTCAACCCGCGAAGTCACCTGAAACAAAGAAAGATGATCACGTACCCGGCGGCTGGCTCATTTTTTTAGGGGCAGCCTGCCACCGTACCGGGTCCTATACCCGGTCAGAATTATGGGAAAGGAAAAACCGAATTAATAATTTAACTTTCCATTTTTTTATTCCTTTCCGCTCTTACAAAAGTACTATTCCAACTGCACTTTAAAAAAATATTTCAAAAAAAAAAAAAATTTCTTCCGTAACTAGCACTTCTTTCAAAAACAATAAACGTATGTTGTTTTGAATTTGGATTGCTTAAATACAACGATTAGAGATTAAAGATCAACTTCTCTCGCATGTCTTGTTCGGAATGTACTCATATGTATTAAAATCCAAGTCTCTTCTCTCTTGGATGTAAAACGATTATACCCGTATGTTAAATATTGATTTCTATTCACATTAAGTGCAAATGTTATATGCCAATATCAGCTTGCTCAATGCGTATGCGATCTTGCTCCAGCGTTTCATATGTTATTGTTATACATTAAATATTGGATGCATAAAAATCTGATCGCAATTTAATGTCATAGGACTTCAATGTTTTTTCTCTTTTTTTTCAAATTTAGATATTTCTTAATTTATTTCGAAGTTTCGTAGAACATTTTTTTTTTTTTTGCGAAAGAGTAGAATTTACATAAATATTGTGCAATTTATTTAAATAATTGAAATATAAATATTGTTATAAAATTTTTCTTTTTAAAAATGGAAAAAATTCGAAAACAAAAGGGTACTCACCCGCATGGTCCTCCGAGCGCTCGACGACGATGCAGGTATCCTTCACAATTCCAAATTAATTGAATGATGGCGATGACAGTTTGGCAATTATTAAATCCTATGTAGTTTTGCTTAAGTGTAAATAACTTCATTAAATACAAATATAAAATGTCCTTTCGACAAATTAAAGCTCCTTTTTACACGAAAATTGCACAATGCTTTCAAATGTCTTGAATGACGATCGTTTACGTATGATTAGGACAACAAGTTAGTTACAATGTTCTACGTGAACTCAAATTAAGGTTGATTGAAAGATATCTGTTTGCTGTTCCGATCTCCGCTTTCCACCGATTTGGTTTCCGATATGTGATTTGCTTCCGAAATTAGCATGAATTTGCCTCAATGCTTTTTTTCCGATTGTCGAGGAATAGAGGATGATACGAAAGATACATAGGCGGATAGATTCGCGCTTCCAAATTAGATATCTCGCACTTTACTGCTCACACGGAAAAGTGATTTTCGTCGATGGGAAATTGAAAGGGAACGAGAGAAAATTTATCGTGAGATGAACGGAGCGAACTATGTTTATGCACCAAATTCACTGTTATTTACGTTATAATTGCAAGTGCTGCGGTACTGAAATTTGCGATCGAGTTCTAAATTTTTTTGTTGCTAACAAATTTAAAGGAATTTCCACAATCACGGTTTGTAATATCTTAATTTTTCACGCCATTTGATTTCCAGTTGGGAAGTTGAAACTGTAACCACAGCAAATTCTCCACTTCCCGATCACTCTATGATTCGCAACGTATTCATGAACCAAAACGATTGAACTTTACAGATAATTTTTCAACACAACTGTAATTATTTCACGTCAATATTTTTCTTCACTTTTCTCTCAACTAACGATTTTTCACCAAATGTATCGCAATTTATGCATAAAATATTTTCCTTCGCAGGACAGGGACAAACTACCGTTAATTTTTCTCACGCTGAACTACTTTCTAATTAAACTTTTAAAACCAAAGAGAATTTAACGGCGCAGGATCCTCGAAGAGGCACTTCAACAGTTGCGACTATTTTTCACTCAAAAACTTTTCCATTTTTACAAGCTTTGTCGCGATAAAAAGTACAATAGCAAGAAATAGCTCGTCACTCTAATTTTCCACGAAACCGCTTCTCAATTTCACTTTATTTTTTTCTCTCTACGCGGCGCGCGTCCGCGCTGTGTGGCGGTTTCTAGTAGACCCCCTCAATCTCCCGGCAACAGCGCCAGCAACACCGACCGGTCATACTCCCGCTACCGCCACTAATACCTTATCGACACCATTCGTGTTAAATGTAATTCAAAATGTGTATTGATTTGGGCTTTCAGTGTGCTCGTGTACTGCAAGGTATTGACGGGTATTGCACGGAACATATAGAAGTCTAAATGCGACCATAACAAATATAAACATTGTTCGGTGATGAATGTACAATGTTTTTATTCACACCCAGTTATCAACAAAATGCAGTGCGTGGCCAGCACTATGATGAGTTAGAACTTATAGATGTCGACATGTTTCCACATTTAGCACACTTTACATTTGTAGTGATATGGTTTGATTTGGACTTAATTTCTTCTTTGTCGGTTATTTCGTTGCGTAATTTCTGTTGCAATGAAAGAATTAGTTCGTCCTTCTGTTTCAATTGAAGTTTGAGGTGGGCAATGGTTTCTTCTTGAGCTTCCAATATTGCACGACATTCTTCCATACTTTCCGAATATGTGGGTGGTTCATCCAAGCAGAAGAACTCCCGTACGACGCTAGCGCTCCGCAGTTCACTATTGGCCATGATAGAATTGACGAAGCGCTGCCACCCTTGTACCCGATTATCTAAAAACACCGAGTTGAAGTTATAGCCGAACGCTTCTTCCTCGGCAGCTGGAGCGTGATATGTGGGAAGGTTTGCTTCAGTTTGTTGTTGAGACGCACAAAGTCCGTGTAGCGTCTTAGCACCAGCCGGCAGTCATTGGAAAACGGATTTTCCACGCGCAGTTTGTACACGGTGAAGCGGGCACGCTCCTCCATGACCTCGTAGCCAACACTCGGAATGCGGACGCACGAAGCGTCGGCGAATCCGCGCACCTCTATGTCTGAGGGTGTGGTGAGGTTACTGTTTTGGGAATATGCCGATATACTGTGTTCACTCATGCGTCTCGTAGGTGTCGAGGGATTGTTATTAAGCGTGTCGCTGCGATACCGCGTAGACAACTCGCGATTGCTCGCCGACATCGACATAGACATGGCGTTGTTCGCGGTTCCCGCTCGCGACATGATCCCGTGCACTGTCTTATGAACGGGAATTGTCTTCAGGCAGACCTCGGACTTGGCACTAATCAAATTAGCGTTTTGCTCGAACTTCGCGATTAACTTTGAGACATCGGAATCGGATCGCCACGGCGTGTACTTTTTCGCGTGTAAAAGCAACAAGCTCTCTTCAGCTTGCGAGAGATTCGGAAGCGATTGGTTAAGATTTTCGTTCCGGACGATAGTTTTTGGCCACGGGCACGCAACTTGGATTTTTTTGTCGACGATCACATATGTGAACACTCTCACACACGGAAAAGAAAGAAAGCAACGCGCAACAACCAAAAAGACGTGAAAAAGCGAGCAATAGACACCGAATAAGGCACCTTCACGTCTCGAGCAAACAACAAATTGTCCGATTTTGCTGTTGATCCTTGATTCAGCCTTATATATTTGTCTTTTGAGCATGCTCGAACCAATAGTTCACTTGCTTCATTATTTTGTATTTCTTCTAAGGTTCCTTACGAATAAATCGATCTTATCACCGATTTCGCTTCTTCTGGAATTATATCCATTTGGAGGACAATTCTTTTGTATGGATCCGACCGATCCGATGGATTATAGTAGGGTGCATCAGGACTTTTCGTCTTCATTTCCAGATTCTCTCTAATATAAATTCCACAAGTTTGGCAAAGTGTAAATAAATAAAATGTTTAATGATCCTGGGAAATGCGCGGCGATTTTAAAATTTCACGCATTTGAATGTTTCAAACTACTGCATCTGCAGAATTTTTTTACAACTTGGTGCTACTATTTTAATTCCTTTCGATGATGTTAACACTTTTTCCTTAGGTTCGTATCTGTATGTTCCAAAACGTATCATTTTGCAGGCTTGGTATCATTTGATGTGTTGATGCTATTTTGGGTCATTGCTCGTTTATCCTTTTCTCGATTCTCCGCTAATGTTTTGAGGACTAAACTATTGATGCGCTGCTTGAGTGTTTGGTTCTTATTATTTATGACGCTGACACGCTCCGTGCTCGATTACTACACCCCTCGGTACCGGAAAGGCAATTTTAAGACTTGTTTTCAAAAGATCTTCTTAAAACCTTTGGAATGACACCCTACTCGACTACCAATGGTGCAAATTTTTTTTTGAGGGGTCACCTCCCTATATGTGGAGACCCCCTTAAACCCCTTTGAAAAATTTTTCCACCCTAGAACTTTCAAGAAGTCATCACTTCTGACCTTCCTACAAAGTTTCATGGCTGTAGCTTCTATAGCTTCGGAGAAAAAGTGCTGTGACATACAGACGGACAGACGGACACAGGTTGTGTTTGCAATAAGTTTTTATATTTTAGTACAAAACCCTAAAAATGGGAAACATTACTTATAATTTAACTACTTGCCTAGCGAAATTGGCAGCATATTGGCCCTTTACATGTTTAATGTAATACATGCACTGTACTATGGCTTGTTAAGCCCTATGGTTTGAATTTGAGAAAGAGAGAGTACCTACCTAAATTTATGCAGAAGTACTATGGTTGGTTGACGTATTAATCATTCCCATAATCATTCAAAATGCCATTAATTTTAGGTCTAAGTTCTTGAGTGCTCCTAGACGTGAATCCAGATAGCTTTTCTCCGTTCTTACAATGGCAAGCTCACTACTATGTTCCCGGTTCTATGCAGTTGTTTAGTCAATTGCGTAGGGCTCTCGTGCTTCGTAAGTTTCCTTCCTTTTCAAAGAACATTCTTCTCTTCGATAAGAAACATCATCAGATATTGTTGACTGTTTTGTAAAACCAATCGAGTTCACAATATAGTACTAAATGTTTAGAAATTTCCTCAATCTAGGCTTTTGTTTCTCATCAGGTTTAGGGCTTCATTTATTATGGCTGTTTTGTAGCTTCAATTGCAACACCTTTATTAGAAAAGGGTCGGTAAAGTTTGCTGATATTAACTTTTATTTTATTTAGTTTTGACAATCTTGAAGACCAGCTGCATACACAGGAAAACAAAGCTCCAAGTATACAAATCTGTGAAAAGACCTGTGTTATGCTGTGGGTTTGAAACATGGACCCTAACCCAAGCATCCGCAAATATATTGAACGCCATGGAACGACGGGTCCTGGGCAAATAATCGGAGCGAAGCTAGACGGGGACCAATGGCGAATTCGATACAACCATGAGCTGTATGAAATTTTTGACAAACCGGACGTCTCAAGGATTGTAAGACTGCGGAAGCTCCAATGGGCTGAACACATGAAAATACCTGCTTAACTGAATAATTGGTCTATTGTCGATCTATCTGCTTTAAAACCGCCTTGATACTCCCCAATAATACTGTTGGTGTATGATCCGATTTTATCTTCTAAAATTCTAGAAAATATTTTGTACGCATTACAAAGTAGTCATATGCATTTATAATTTCCGCACTGTAACTTGTCACCTTTTTTGTGGATAGAGAATATAATTGATTGGTTTCACTCTTTCGGCACACATTCTTGTTACCCAATGTGATGGGTGACTTTGTGAATAGCTTTCCTGCCGCCATATTTGATGAGCTCCACTGGAATCTCATCGATGCCCGGCCTTGATCATGGAACAGTTTTATCCAGATTTGGTGCGGCCAGTGGAAGCTATCCGCAGACATCCATAGGCTCTGATGTTCTGGAGTTGTGCGGAGGATTAAGGAGGTTCTTGAAAAATGATGCCCATCTTTCCTTAATCTTGATTTCATCAGTGATGGTATTGCCGATTTCATCACGGCAGAGCGTGGTTTTGGGCTGTGTAGTGATTTGGGTATACAGAATTGCCCGTAGAGGACTGCAGCGATGGCCTGCTGCCTCAGCGGTGTCGCGTGAACACGCTGGCATGCTAGCGTTGCGGTGTCGTGGGGCGGGTTCTTTCCTCTAGCGCAAGCACCCACTTCAAAAAATTTCGCATTGACGAATTAAACAGGTCAACATGCCGATCGACTGGTGTCAAGGCTGAGCTAACGTACTAAAGGTTGAAATGCTTGTTCAAGGAATAAATCGGGCCAGGCAACAACGGACGGACTTGCGGAGCCTTCGTCGTTACCGGTGATACTTATGGCCCACAAATAAGAGTAGGGTATCCAATTGGAAGCGGTGCCCCCTCGCTCCCTCCCAACCGGATCAAAATCTAAACGTAGACGTGGCCATGTATTTCCCATTTGAGTGAAAAACTCATACAAACGAACTTTGCATGACTCTTTCCATCAAATGAGGAATACAGACGTAGCCAATTTATGTTATAGCGTTATGCGATGGAATCACATTACTCTATACCATAAAAGGGCACGCGAACGGAAGGCCACTCTACCCGGCAAGAGCCCCTGTTAACGAAAAGAAGGGAAGACCGCGCCCGATGGCTAGCCCATGTTAGAGGAGCAGCCTGCCATCGTTGCGCATCCTATACCCGGTCAGATTGAGTGAAAAGGAAAGACCGAAATTACAAATTTAAATTTCCATTTTTAATTGCCGAATCATATTAAACTATATTTATTCAAGATAACGTAGGATAAGACTAAACAATGTTAAAAATAATATTTTGCTGCCAGCCTTATTTAACAATCGGATAAATGCTTTCGAATCCCAACTACTTTCAGCTTTGGGTCAACACAAAATAAAAAAAAAATTTCCCTACTCCTTCAAATGAATGACAATTTTTGTTTAGACACGGAGGTGCGTTTTAACCACGGGCTACAAAGTAACATCTACTAACGATCGAAATGATTCCTACTTCCTTTCTTTTTTAAATGAAAAATCCAATAGTTTTTTTATTAAACATATATAAATTTTAGCAAACATGTGTTTGCATACAGAGAATATCATAACTCTATTTAGACCATATCGTATTCAAAAATATATAACAAAATAACTCCGAACCAATAAATATACATATGTACTTTTGCATGTACAAATAATTCTGCGAGCTACTGTCGCAATTGTTTTCACAACAATGAAGAACACGAATTCACTCGAAACCACGAGAACCCAACAAGCATGATCAACATCTGCAAGTGACGTCACTCCATTCATGAATTTGCTCGAATCTACCAGGTATCTCTCGGTAGAACATTCGCCAATAAACGAGAAATGGGTGAATAGGTAGAGACCCTATATAAAGGCGAGCTGAATGAATGGGGGGATCATCATTCATTCAACCGCGACAAGAAGTGCGAAAGAAAAGTGTGTTTCGTAATAGTGAAGTGATTTAGAAGACAATTGCGATAATAAATTTATGGACAAGTGTTAGAATCTTAATAGTGAAAATTAAAATTAGTGAAAGTGTTAACCGATTATTGTGCATTTTATTAAATAAACTCTTTTAACTCAAATTAAAAGACATTGCGTTTTCACTTTCCCGGAACGTTAAAATTATAGGCCGCGAACCAATAACACGCGACAGTGGTGTCGAGAAGTGAGATTAAAATTTTGGAAGTGAAAACGTTTAAACAATTTTAAAGTGCACAATTGTGAAAACTAACGTGGAAAAATAGCCGAAACAATAAAAATGCCAGGAAATTTACACCTAAAAATTAATCAATTGAGCATATCGGAGCTCAAAGAGGAGTTGGAACAAAGAAATCTGGCTACACAAGGTACAAAGGCCATACTGATTGCACGCTTGCGTGATGCGATCGAGTCGGAAGGTGGGAATCTGGATTCGGGTGAGCTCTCAGCTGCAGAAAGAGGCGCAGAAGGTGGTGAAGCCGAAACACCAAAACCAAAGGAACCAGAAAATGCGCTGATGCAAATGTTGATGCTGATGCAGCAAGAGCAGCGACAACAGTCATCCAATTTAACTGCGAAGCTAAACGAACAATCAGCGCAGCTAAATGAACAATCGGCGCAGCTAAATGAACAGACATCCAGTTTAGCTGTGAAGCTAAATGAACAATCAGCGAAGCTTAGTGAACAATCAGCGCAGCTAAATGAACAGACATCCAGTTTAGCTGCGAAGCTAAATGAACAATCAGCGAAGCTAGACCAACAAGCGCTCGAAATCAAGGCGGACATCACACAGAAGCTGGAAAAACAGTCAACCGAAATAAAAGCGGAGCTCAGTAGTCTCAACAACCAAATTAAATGCGTCGAGGAGAAGGTATACCAGGTCGAGGAGAGAATCAACCTTGAGATCAGCCAGGTCAACCATGAGATGGAAAAAGTGAAAAAGGACTTGGAAGCAGCGAAGGCAGGAGTAATCGCCTCACCAGCCCCAATTATAACCGCAGCGCAAAGCTCATCTAGAAATGTGCAAGCACCAATATTCGATGGGCAAACGGTCTGGACTATTTACAAAACCCAGTTCGAAGCAGCCGCTCGCATAAATCACTGGAATGAGCAGGAACGAGCAACTGCATTGATTCTTGCTCTAAGAGGCCCAGCTGCCGAGCTGTTGCAGACGATCCCCGTTGAATCGCACTCAAACTCGAATGCTATAATGAATGCGCTCGACATGCGTTATGGAGATGATCATCTAAAGCAGATTTATCGGTCACAGCTAAGGCATCGAATGCAGAAGTCTGGTGAAACCCTACAGCAGCTAGCCCAAGACATTGAGCGACTGGCACTTTTGGCTTATCCAGCCTACGACCCAGAACATCGAGATGATGCAGCGACAGAAGCATTCATCAGCGCACTAAAGGACCCGGAATTGCAACAAGCCGTGCGTTTAGCTCAAAAGCAAACGGTTAAGGACGCACTGGCTTATAGTCTGAACTTTGAGGCAGCGAAAAATGTTACTCGTACCACTGCCCGGGTTCGTGAGGTAGTGACAGACGAATGCAGGTGTGAGCGCGTGGAAATTGAGCGAGATCCGCATGTAAATGGTGCGCCTAGATGCTGGAATTGCGGAGAGAAGGGGCACCTGCAAAGAGACTGCAGGAAGCGAAGAAAACCGAGCTATTGTCCAGGGTGTGCAGCTAGGAGGAGATCCAGACCGAGTCAGGAGCCCAGAATGGAAGCCCTTCAAACAGAGGGGTCGGGAAACATGTAAGAGCCAACTTCGTGGGGCAGAGGTTGGCTAGGAGGATCGACGTCCCCAGCACCACCATCATCGTGTCAAGACTACATGTTGGAGAAGCGGACTTATGCCTTCCGGGTCAAGTTGACGGAGAACACTGCACCATAACAATCGACACTGGTGCAACCCGATCGATTATCCGACCAGACCTAGTTAGACAGCAACAACTTCACAAGGGCAGAATTTTCTCACTACGGACAGCTACGGGAGAAACTGCACCTGTTCATGGAGAGGTCAGCCTCCAGATACAGTTGGGAGACCTTGTGTTCCGACATAATTTTCTAATCGCGAACATTATGGATGACTGCATTCTCGGAATGGATTTTCTGCGACCACATGGAATCACGTTAGATTTGGGCAAACGTGTATTGAAATGGCAGAATGTAGAAGTACTGATGGAGGATCCCAGCGTCCAAATTCCCAAGATGAATGTAGTGGTATGTACTGACACGGATGTACCGAATTCTTCCGAAAGCATTGTATGGGCCAAGCTTGATGGTGATTCTGGAGACCACCGATCTTATCTGATAGAGCCAACGAAGACGTCCGCATTACGCAGTTTGATTGTAGGACGATGCCTTGTAAGATCTTTAAGGAACGGATTTGTGCCGGTTAGAGTCCTTAACACCGCAGACTCAACTACGAGCATCAAAGCGGGAGAAGTCATCGGCAGCTGCCAGCCTGTTTCCACCATCACCTCTTTGGAAGCTACTCACGACCATCATTGAAAAAGGAGGCAAGACACAGACAAAGCCCGGGAATCCACGTCTGCAATATTGAAGCAGGTCAAATTGCCAGTGCAGCTATTCAAACGAGCCTTTCATCTAGTCACCAAGTACAGTGACATCTTCTCAACAAGCCCGGATGGCCAAGGCCGAACGAGTATGGTAACTCACGTCATAGATACACAGGGAGCCAAGCCGATTCGACAAGCACCGAGACGTCTCCCTATAGCCAAACAAGGAGAAGTGAGCGCGCTGATCTCGGACATGGAAAAACAAGGCGTTATTGAACCTTCTGTCAGTCCATGGGCCGCGCCTGTAGTTCTAGTCAAGAAAAAGGATGGTAGCACTCGCTTTTGTGTCGACTATAGGCAGCTTAACGACGTCACTAAGAAAGATAGTTACCCACTCCCACGCATCGATGACATCATGGACGCTTTAGCCGACGCAAAATGGTTTTCTACACTCGATCTCAAGAGTGGCTGCTGGCAGGTAGAAATTGACAAGAAGGACCGAGAGAAGACCGCATTTTCAGTTGGGACCGGATTGTGGCAATTTGTTGTGATGCCGTTTGGGCTTTGCAAGGCTCTAGCCACTTTCGAACGCTTGATGGAATATGTGCTACGTGGTCTAACCTGGAAAACCTGCTTGGTATACCTAGATGACATCATCGTCATCGGTAGAACGTTCGAAGAGCATGTGCGGAACTTAAAAGAGGTTTTCTCCCGATTGCGACAGGCTAATTTGAAACTTAGTTCCGAGAAGTGTACTCTTTTCGCAGATGAAGTAAAATACCTGGGACACGTCGTATCAGCAGAAGGGGTCAAAACAGACCCTGAGAAAATTGAAGCCGTGAAAAGCTGGCCAACACCAAACAACAAGCGCCAACTACGAAGTTTTCTGGGTCTGGCGACCTACTATCGAAGATTCGTCAAAGACTTTGCCAAAATAGCTAAGTGTCTCCATCAGCTAACCGAGAAAAATCGTCCGTATGTCTGGAATGAACAATGCCAGACAGTCTTTGAGACCCTGAAGGAAAAGCTGTGTGAATCACCCGTGCTGGCGTATCCGAAACCCGGAAAAATGTTTGTAGTTGACACCGATGCAAGCAACGGCGGTATTGGAGCTGTACTCTCCCAGCAGATCAATGGCGAAGAAAGAGTCCTCTCTTATTACAGTCGAGTTCTCTCAAAAAGTGAGAGGAATTACTGCGTGACCAGGAAGGAGCTATTGGCTATAATAGAGGCCACCAAGCAGTTCCACAAGTATCTATATGGCCAGAAATTTGTTCTTCGAACGGACCATGCATCACTGAGATGGTTGCTCAACTTCAAAAACCCCGAGGGACAAGTTGCGAGATGGATCGAAAGATTGCAGTCATACGACTACGAAATTGTTCATCGGAAGGGCGGAGTTGATGGAAATGCTGACGCCCTATCCCGCCGTCCATGTCCAGCTAACTGCAAGCATTGCCGACGGATTGAGGAAAAGGAACCGCTCGTTGATCTGCGATTGATAACGGCGGAATTCGATGAAGGTTGGTCATCGGAGGAGATTCGAAAAGCCCAGTTAGCCGATGAAGACATCGGACCATTGCTCGTATGGAAAGAGACGACTGGGCGACCTGAGTGGAAAGACGTTTCAATGCATGGCGCAACCCTGAAAAGCTATTGGGCACAATGGAACTCCCTTCAGGTGGAGGGTGGCGTACTCAAGCGAAAATGGGAAACGGCGGATGGCAGCTCCTATAGGATGCAAACTATACTTCCCAAAAGCCGAATCCACGATGTGGTTAAGGAAATGCATGAAGGATCCTCGGGAGGCCACCTTGGTGTTAACAAGACCTTAGCGAAATTGCGGGAACGGTTCTACTGGCTCCACGCTCGAGAAGACGTAGAGGACTGATGTCGCAGATGCACAATTTGCGCTTCCGTCAAAGGCCCAAAGCGACGACTGAGAGGACAAATGCAAACCTATAACGTAGGCGTGCCATTCGAAAGGATTGCTGTTGACATCGCAGGACCCTTTCCTGAATCCGATTGGGGAAATCGATATACGCAGGTTGTAGCCGATTATTTCAGCAAGTGGCCCGAGGTCTACCCCATTCCCAACCAGGAAACAACTACCGTAGCTGAACAGCTAGTGTTAAATTGGGTCAGTAGGTACGGCGTACCTTGCGAATTACATTCGGATCAAGGCCGAAACTTTGAGTCACTAGTTTTTAGCGAAATGTGCGAGCTGCTCGGAATACGGAAAACGAGGACAACACCGCTGCATCCCCAATCCGATGGAATGGTCGAACGTTTCAACGGCACGCTCAATAAACACCTTGCCAAGATGGTTGACGAGAACCAAAGGGACTGGGACCGACATATCCCACTATTTTTGATGGCGTACAGAGCTGCCGAACATGCATCGACGGGCCAAGCCCCAGCCAAAGTCATTTTTGGAAAGACTATTCGTCTGCCAGCTGATATAAAGTTTGGAACACCCCCCGAGAAACCCCAAACGATCTCGGAGTACGCAAGTGATCTAAGACAACGGTTGAACCAGATACATCGGACAGTGCGAAAACACCTCGAATCGGCTACTGACCGCATGAAGACCAGGTATGATCTAAAGGCTAATTCTACTGACTTCCAGCAAGATGACTTGGTGTGGCTATATAACCCGCAACGGCGAAAGGGTAGGTCTCCAAAGTTGCAACATAACTGGGAGGGACCATACCGAGTCACAAAGCGAATCAACGACGTCGTATATCGCATACAGGAACACCGGAAACCGAGAGCCCCATATTACATTCAGGGAGAATGGACTACAACTGGCGACACATGTTTTCGGGGCGAAAAGAACTGAGGTGGGGGCAGTGTTGCATGTACAAATAATTCTGCGAGCTACTGTCGCAATTGTTTTCACAACAATGAAGAACACGAATTCACTCGAAACCACGAGAACCCAACAAGCATGATCAACATCTGCAAGTGACGTCACTCCATTCATGAATTTGCTCGAATCTACCAGGTATCTCTCGGTAGAACATTCGCCAATAAACGAGAAATGGGTGAATAGGTAGAGACCCTATATAAAGGCGAGCTGAATGAATGGGGGGATCATCATTCATTCAACCGCGACAAGAAGTGCGAAAGAAAAGTGTGTTTCGTAATAGTGAAGTGATTTAGAAGACAATTGCGATAATAAATTTATGGACAAGTGTTAGAATCTTAATAGTGAAAATTAAAATTAGTGAAAGTGTTAACCGATTATTGTGCATTTTATTAAATAAACTCTTTTAACTCAAATTAAAAGACATTGCGTTTTCACTTTCCCGGAACGTTAAAATTATAGGCCGCGAAACAATAACACGCGACAGTACTTAATAAATGTCTAAAGTAAGAAGTCGATAAAGTTCTAGCAAAACAGGCTATATTATTTTCAATTGAATTTGCTTACTACGGCTTTTATTAAGAAAGATTAGTAGGATCGCGTAAACTATTGCATTTCAAAATAGAAGACAAATAAAATGATAGGATTTCAAAAGGGTTTACTAAGTTCCTTTAAGTTCCGTCCTATTTAGAACACAGTTAAGTTGATTTCAGTTGATATTCTGATATTCAGAAAATAATTCGAAGATATTTTAGAGATACGAATCTGGTGTTCTTAATCGCTTTTATTAAAAACCAATTGCGTCGATTGCACGACTCAAATAGTTATACATGTTGTACAGTTACTTTTAATTTATTTGATTTGTATGGTTTGCACGATTTTGTACACAATTATCACACTTTCACCACCTCTTGTCCTATCCTTTTCGTATGCTTTTGGAATTGATAATGCATTGAATGAAATTCATAAATGAAAATGCAATAGCTTAATCGGTTTCATCAAAACAGGATTAACTTAAGTTGAACTCTGTCTTAATCGGAAATCTGATTTTATTTAGTTTGACTGTAGTGAATGCGTTATTAAAAAAAATTTACGAATATATCAAAGTTTACCTAAAAAGGATATCCAAAGTGCAAAGTGAATACTCTTGGAGGCTAGCATTCTTTGGAGAGTTCCGCCTCCACGTACCCGAGGAAATTCCCGCAGGGGGAATGCCGGTCGACATGAGCACTTTTGGAGGCTAGCATTCTTTGCGGAGCGCCGCCCCCACGGATCCGAGGATATGGGGGCGCCGTAAGGTTCCCTCCTGGGATGACAGGTAACGACCCAGATTGGATCTGGACTACGCTTTGGACAACGAACTGGAATTGATGCTTTGGGCTGGCGGATATGATGGTTTGGACCTAGTTACTTTGCACAGTAGCGCCGGGGTGACGCTCGTGTGTGAACGGCTTCAATTCAACTATCATACCGTCTCCGTCCCGGTTAAACCTTGGCAGGCCTCGGAGTACGTTCGAAGTTCGCACCATTAGGTTTTTGGTGTAGGGTCGGTTGAGACGGACTCCCGATTAGCGCGGGTCTGGCTCTGAGCACTTGTCCCCATAAGGGCTTGTGCCAACCCTCGCATGGCCTCCCTGTTCTGCAAAGATAGCTATGGTACCAAAGAGGCGACTACACACACGAACGGAGATAGCGGCTCCGAAGAGAGCCCAATAAAACTCGAGCAACTAAAATCAAAAGATAAAAAAAATCCAAAAAGGAAATAAAAAATAATAACGGAAACGCAACCAGCGGTTGCAGCCACGATGTTAACAGTACATCGAGAGCGGTACTAACCACGACAAAAACGACGAATAAAACAATGACAGTGAAGACTGATGAAAAACGGAGATTAGCAGACAGTCTGGTGCAGACTGAGATTCCTGCGGCGTTCGGGCGCAGCAAAAAAATGATGCAAACGCCAGAGTGTCCTATTAAGGAAAAGCGGGAAACTCTGCAGGACGCTTCAGGTGTTCGAGCGGTGGAAGATAATATAAAGAACATCGAAAATTCGATTGTCACTGCTGCGATCGTTACCGAAGCGACCGATGCAAGGGTCGTAAATCCCGACATAGTAAAGAAACATTCTGAAGCCAACGAGGAGATTACGGTACGAAAAGCAACGAGTGACTAGACAAATAAAGCGACGTTGTGCGGTTGCACCGCCAGCGTCGAAAATGTGGTGGAAGTACTGCATTTGGAAATGGAACGCGATAACCTCTCGGCATTATGGTTGGGAAGTGCAATAGCCGCCAAGCGACACGAAGAAGAAAGGCTATTCCGAAAAGCGGGAGATGTTCTGAAAAGAATACAATCTGCATGCGACTCCTCAAAAATCAGCGAAGCAGTAAAGGTAGGCCTCCTTGAACTAGAGGAGCTCCTCGATCGCATAGGGCACTATCGGAGGAGCTGGTTAAGTGCCGAAGACGAACAGAAGGCTAAAAAGGCGCTTGGGGCGAAATCTAAAGGCGGCATACAGACAGCTCCACCATGAAAAGTCAATAAAAGAATGGCGTCTAGCCCAATCGAAGGAGGTCGGGATAAGAGAAGGAAAGAAGAGGCACTTGGTGGGTGTGGAGCACCAGATCACGGGTTCCAGATAGTGCTTGCAAAAGGAGCGACGAAAGCCGCAAAGAAATTCCTTCAAAAAATACTAGAAAGTAAAATTCGCACGGATGCCCAATCAGAAAAAAGACCTGATGCAAAACAGGAGAGGAAGAAGCCCCGACGAAGACCCCGGCACGGGGGAAACGTAAGGCCCGAAAACATCAATACTACCATTAAAGTAGTACGACCAACGCGATCGGACCACATACTGGTCGAATTCGGAGCAGAGGCCGGCAATAAGGAAGCATTCTGCTACGCAGTAAAGAAATTCCTCGGCAAAAGCGCGACTATAGCCTCGCTCGAACCAATGGCAACGATTGAAATAAGATACATTGACTACGTCACGAATCTGGCCGAGGTAGAAGAGGCCATCAAAAGGGAGTTCCATAGTGTGGCAAGGATCAAAGCGAGACTGACACCAGAAAACAACAGGGGACAACGAATGGCCAAAGTTGACTTGACCGAAAAAGACGCCGAACAATTCCTGAACAAGGGCAAAGTAAGAATATGGTGGGTTGTCTGTAGGATCCGGCGAAGAGCAACGCCTCTTCTTCAAATGCCTTGGTTATGGTCACACCACACAAGTATGTAAAGGACCCGATAGGAGTTCCCTATGTTACAAATGCGGTGAAATGGGACATGAAAGAAAAGAGTGCACGAAGTTGGCACACTGCATTCTTTGCAAGGATGCTAGTCCAAGACCTGATTTTGGATACATCTTGGAATCAGGAAAATGCCGAGTTTTTCAGGAAGCCCTGCCCAAGGCAAAATCAGAACTTCGATGACCCGCATTCTGGAGCTAAACCTACACCGCAGTTCAACCGCCCAAAATCTGCTTGAGCGATTTGCGAGGGACATGAAAGCCGACCTCTTGTGTTGAGTGAACAACACCATGATAAAAGTCCTGCGCTATGGTATCCTGAGGAAACTGGTACTGCCGCCATCTGGAATTGGAACAGTGATTTCCAACCGGACAGTTGTGGACGGGGGATGGTTTTGTGTGGGTTCAGTGCTCAGGGACCACCTTCTTCAGTGTGTACCTAACGCCTAAGGAATCGATATCATCTTTCCAAGCCAAGCTTAATGCTCTGGAGGGCGCTGTCTCGAACGCGTAGGGCAAAGTGCTCGTTGGGGGTAACTTCAACGCTAAAGCAATCGAATGGGGCATGCCTCAAACGGATCCGCGGGGAAAATGATTCCTGGAAATGGCGGCCAGGGCGGCCAACTTTCCGCTGTATTGACTGTGAGGGAACCGGACGTGACATTCACCTCGGAGTCCTTAGTACGGAGGATACACAATTGGAAGGTATTAAAGGACTACTCAGCCAGTGATCATCAGTGCATTCTGCTTGACATACGTGGTGTTGCCTCCGGACGGAAGAACTGGCAGCTCAAGACGTGGTGAACTCTACTATGAGCATCATCACGATTGGTTGCAAAGCTTATATGCCCCGTCGAAAACTCCGGCACGGCAAACCCCCAGTGTACTGGTGGTCAACTGAAATCGCCCGTTATGCATGCTAGACATGGCTGCGAAAGTGCTAGAGAAGCTCATCAAGGGAAGACTTACTGACGCGATTCGTGCGGCTGGGGACCTATCTCCTCGGCAGTACGGCTTTAGAGCAGGACGTTCTACTATCGATGCAAATGCAGAGGTAGTGAGCGCGGTCCAAAAGGCAGAGGCACATAGTCGCACCAAGCGACGGATCGTCCTGTTGGTGACACTCGACGTCAGGAATGCCTTCAACTCCGCTAGATGGGTGGATATTGTGGATACGCTGGAAAACCCTTTTCAAGTTCCAGAATATCTAATACGGCTTTTAAGGGACTATCTAAAGGACCGAAGCCTGCTCTACGACACGACTCAGGGACGCTCTGGCGTTCGCATTATTGTTTTGCTTCGCGTGAACGCCGCAGGAATCTCAGTCTGGACCAGACTGTGTGCTAATCTCCGTTTTCCGTCCGTCTTCCCTGTCATTATACTATTTGTCGTTTTTGTCATCGTTAGTACCGCTCTCGATGTACTGTTCAAGTCGTGGCTGCAACCGCTGGTTGCGTCGTCGTTATAATAGTTTATTTTTTTTTTTGCGGTTTTTTAAATATTTTTTATATATTTTTGGTTGCCCCAGTTTTATTGGGTCCCCCCTTGGAGCCGCTTTCTCCGTTCGTGTGTGTAGTCGCCTTTTTGGTCCCATGGTTATCTTTGCAGAGCAGGGAGGCCATGTGAGGGTTGGCACAAGCCCTTATGTGAACAAGTGCTCAGAGCCAGACCAGCGCTAATCGGGAGTCCATTCAACCGAACCTAGACCACCAACCCAATGGTGTGAACTTCGAACGTACTTCGAGGCCTGCCAAGGTTTAACCGGGACGGAGACGATATGATAGTTGAATTGGAGCCGTTCGGCGCTACTGTGCAAAGCAACTAGGTCCAAACCATCATATCCGCCAGCCCAAAGCATCAATTCCAGTTCGTTGTCAAAAGCGTAGTGCAGATCGAATCTGGGTCGTTACCTGTCATCCCAGGAGGAAACCTCACGGCGCCCCCCATGTCCTCGGGTCCGTAAAGGCGGCGCTCTCCAAAGAATGCTAGCCTCCAAGAGTATTCCCCCTGCTGCGGATGATCAGTATTGGAGACTTGCAAGTCGAATCGAAGTAGCTGGGGCTACTGATCGACTCGAAGATGAGTTTCTCTGAGCAAATCAGGACAACGGCTGAGAAGGCTGCTTTGGGAGTATCGGCTCTGAATTAACTTATGGGGGTGAAAGTCATTGCACGCGTGATTCCTGTCGGCCTCCTTGCTAGAGAGCGCCGCTCTATTTATCTGCGTCGAAACGAGGATGCGAGGGAGATGGTTGTCCGCGAAGAAAGACGGCGCTCACTCAACGATTGGCAGCAGTCTTGGGTGAATTGCACGAAGGGAAGGTGGACTACGCGCCTCATCCCAGATGTGAGACCGTGGCTAAATCAAAGGCATGGTGAGACTGATGTCTATCTGACCCAGCTTTTGAGCGGCCATGGGTGTTTTCAGTCTTACCTGCACAAGATTGGTAAGCCATGGTCCCCCGATTGTTGGTATTGCCCAGGAGAGGAAGGCAATGCCTGCCACACATTTTTTGCATTCATAAGATGGGACAGGCTGCGAAGGGCCCTCTACAGGGAGACGGGAGAGCTCACCCCAGATAATTTAGTTGCGGTGATGCTCGAATCGGTTGATAAATGGAACCAGGTGGCACATTATGCTCGGGCAGTCCTAAAAGATAAAAGGGACTCACAGCAGCCGGGGTGTTATTGTCGTTATTATTGCTCCTTTTCATTTTGCTATTAAATTTTTATTATGACCTTCTTGTGTTATATTTAAATTATGTTTAGTTTAAATCTTTAAATATTGAGCGACAGAAATTTTTCTTTTATTGTAGTTGATTGGACCAACAGTTGAGACCTTCATATAAGCCTTCACCACTTGTTGCCTATGTCACTGGTATATACGAGTTGCGATTTTGTTGCGAGTGCAAACCTAGCCTGTCATTTACTTCTGATACATTCATTGCATTTACCAAATCTTGTTTCTGAAGATAAGTAAAGCTGTAACTCCCCGTTCATCTTCTTCTAGCATTCGCATCAATTCTTCCCTGGTGACACTAAGATAATTCGTGAGTCCTGTGAGGCTAATCCCATTCACTTCCAATACGTTATGATACCGCCCGGTTGCAGCTGTCCCCTTGACCATGTAATTCGAGCTTCAACAAAAGCTTTGTTCATAAACGAATTACTAGTATGCTAGTTATGCACATCTCTTTAACATGTTACTTGACTTTATTCGTTGCCGTGGACTGCATTTCGTAAGTTGACTACAGAACGCTTCTGACATGGTGTGTCTATCCAACTTGTTTATATATAAAAATATGTAAAAATGACAAATTTCTTTGGCCGATTGACAAGTTTCTAAGGAAATTTGACAAATTTGCTCAATATTCTATGGAAACCTTCGCTTAGCATAGTTTGATTTATTATGATTTGCAAGTGATTTGATTCAAATTACCAGTTTTGAAAAATTTGCAAAATGTTTATTTATAAGAAAAATTATGTAGTTTCGAGGTTAATTTGTATAAAAATTACTCAAAATTACATAATTTTAACTGATGTAAATGTAGTAGTAGTAGTAGTAAGAGTCTGTGTGGTCTAGTGGTTAGAGAATGAACGCATAAGCCGAAGGTCCCAGGTTCAAATCTCGTTGGGAGCAACGTGATTTAGTTCAGGGGATTTTTCGGACAGACTACGAGTGTTCACTCAGTGGTGATATGCACTGATTTAATCAGATCATATCATATATCATAGCATGGTGGTACTGACCAAACTAACTTCCGAAAAAATCAATACGGTATTGAAAATGAGATACTCTAAGCGAAGGCCCGAGAAGGCTGTAGTGCTACAAAGAAGAAATGTAGAATTACGTGTCGTTAAGGCTCTATTATATGGACAAACTTCCACTTAATTAATAAGTTAAATTCTCAAATTTGTCCTGAACGTCCAAACCTTATTAGCAAAGATTTTTGCATAAGTATTTTTTAATGTGTATTTTAAGTATTTATTCAATAGTCTTATGTTCTCATTACAGATATACAAGCTTAATTGAAAGGAAATACCATTCCAAATAAACATGACAGCGGACGATGTTGTTCTCAGGTAAGTGATCCACATAATAATTGAGTTCCTAATTAGCTTAAGCTACGGAAAATTAAACAAACATGAGGAAAATATTCATAAAAGTTTATTAAGCTCATTCAATTTCCATAAGCGAAGTATCTACAATACATTTCCGTGTTTGGATGAAAAGCGAAACAAAAACACAACGGACGATATAATCATGACGATGTGGGAGATCCCAAAATGCAATTTAGTTAATAGAAAACAAAGTTTTCTTTACAATAGCTTTTTATCCCGATATGCCCTGTAAGCCAATCCTTGTGCATGTTCATCCTTTTTCCCATCATCGTTAACCTCAAACTCTTCGCCAGTCGCAGATGTGTCTCGTCTCCGGCGCTTTCCACTCAGCACCCCTAAATGCAGCAGGGCTGGGTTGGCAACAAGTGCAGCCGTTATTCCCAGAATTGCACCACCAATCAACGGCACGAGCAGACTTTTCGTAAATTGACTTTTTCCAGGATAGTAGTAATCGCTCGAATCGGCAGGTGGGAAGAAGTGTTCAATACCTGGAAACCCTTTTTTACTCCAAAATGATCCTATATTGGAGCCATAACCTTGAGGTGGATAATAGGAATCGCTGGGCGGGCCGTAGGAGCTAGGGTAATCAACTGGTATTGGTTGTCCGTATGGAATGTTATTAGATGAGTGCGGGCTGCTGTATCCTGAAATAGAGTCATGTAGGTGCATTGAGACGTGCCAGTTAGAGGAGGTGATTGCGAATAAAACGTAATACCATATTGCAACCATAAATTGTACAAAATAATACCTATTCTATCTTGGAATCCTCCATATCGATTCCCTCCTGGTAAAGGTGTTGGCGTGCCTCGTGGCGGCGGTGGAAAGCGGTTTTCGTAACCCGTACCACTGCTTCCGGCATACGGTGGACGCTGTAATCCGACTACATAACCATCCCGGTCTCGAATTCGATCCCTTTCGTTGCCGTACGATGAGGACGATCCTGGTGGGCCTCTGGAATTTTTATGGTAGTATCATTATAATCTTATGGAATCATATTTTAATGGGGTGTCCTTGTGGTCATTCTGTCATAGACACGGGTACGGTCTCTTGGGAGAATGGCAAAGGATTTTATTTACGAGTAAATTGATTACGTTGATGTCTTGTACATGTGTACAGTTCAGCGAAATTGCAGAAACGAGTTCAAGGATAATGGGAAGAGTATGCATGTGCCACTAGATAATGTCGTTTTGGCGAATGTATTTCACTCTTTCTCATCCCTTTTATGAAAAGAAGGATGAGTGTTTATATTTTAGGGTAAGCTAATAGGATGCTGGAAATGTTATCGGCGAGCACCAATGGTCATTACAAGTATCCCGTTTAGGGAAAACAGTTTAATATTCTAGAAAGAGAGTAAAGGTCATAAGTGGGAGGGAATTTTTTTCAAATATTTGCCGCTGTTGATAAAAATCTAAATATAGCATTTGCGTTGGAGGAATTTTTTGAGGGACTCAAACGAGAGTATCCAGTACAAACTTGTATCACTAGCATGGGTTAATGGCTTTAGGGATCTTTCTTTGGAAAATATTCCTGCGACATTTACTGTAAATAATCCGTTTGGGGGTGGAATCCTTCTGATATGAGTAGATTATCTTGTATGAAGTTTTTTCTTTCCGAAGCTAAAATTGAAATTAAAATGTTTGATATAAATTTGACCAAATAACTTGCAGACGCGAATATAGCAACAGATGGAAATTTAGTGTTATTGCTTTTGATATCTAATAAGCACAGAGAGAAACAAAAAAATTTCACTTCCACTGTTTGATTTTTAAAATCATAACTATCCGCAAAGTCTTTTCACCAACCTATAATACTCCGGGGCTGGATCAATGAATTTCGCAAGCGTATTATCACCCTTAAGGTCACGTTTATCAACCACAGTGTTATCACGATTATTATTATCCATTTTATTCTGCACATCCAACGCCCAGGCACTCAGGATCACGTATCCACTTATCAGGAATATAAACGCTAGCACATTCGGAGACATTTTGAACCGATCCGTTTGATTCCTTGCAACTTAACTGATCTCCTCTCCACATGCTTCATAACTTTTATATGAAATTCGCCTGGCTTTGCTGATTTCGGGTATAGCTAAATCATTTTAAAACCATTGTTTGGGTGCATTCCAGTGTAAAACTCAATCATAATCAATTGCAAGACACAAGAAACATTCAAAGTACAATATTCCGACTTAGTTACTTCTTCTACTTGTACCATGTTCAAGCAATTGCTGTTTGGCTAAGACGTTTAAAGAAGACAATTAGGGGAATTAGCTGAGCATGTCTTCAGTTTCACGTTTTATCTTTGGAGTAAACTTACTCCAAAACCATATTGGAGAGTTATTTTCACTTTTCTCTCTATATTACTCTCATTTTCTACATCATACCGATCTTAGACTTCACGCAAGTCTTTGAAATATTACCTCAAAGTACTTCAATGTTATTCACCTACTTCTTGTTAAAAATTTTTCAATTTCATACGTTTGACAAACCCGAATAATTGGACCTTAAGTGTTACACATGCGTTTTATTAGAATCCGCCTATTACTTCACATTCGAAGCCATTTAACGAGGGAGTGATTGCTGCGTGGAATGTCATTCGAAGTGGAAGTGAAGATGTGTGAACAATTATGCAACAATTATTGAAAATTGCTCAAGCTTTTCTTGAGGAAAAAAAGTTGAAGCCTAATCGTGGTAGTTATATATTAGTATTGTTTTCATCGACCTTGGCTCGAATAATGAGGGTAAATGGGAGAATTATGGAATTTCGATTGTTGTGGCAGGGAAACATATAGGGAGGAGTGGTCGCAAGTATTAGTGTTAATTTGTCAAAGTCAATGTCAACTTTTGAGAAAACTGAACTCAGCCATTTAAGGTCAATCCTTGGTGCATGAAGTGATGAATCACAGGAAGGGCTTTAACCTTCTGGACAAAAGAATTCTCAATAAATGCTTTTGTCACCATTACTAGCAATTATTTGATGGAAAGGTATTTATGAAATTGTTAAAAAGATACTCGAATGTCTGTCACATTGTACAAGATGAGCATACAAGAAGTATTCCAACCAGTCAGGTCCTACTTCCCTCGTTTTAGTGATTGGATAGACTTCTAAATTTAAAGAGGTAAACTCCCAAATTTAAAGAGGTAAAGTCCTAAATTTCAAGAATTAGGAACTAAGTCGTTTGTGTAGGGCATTAACAGAAACGTTTCCGAAGATGTTGTTCTTTTTCCTTTTGCCTTCTGTTGAGTTTCAACCTTGCCTTGAGCTTGGGCTGAGCCTTATCTACTTTCTAATTTAAATTTAATTGAAGAAGTTCTGTAATTGGGTAATGAATAGTTCGTTCTGATTTGCTGTTCTGTGCTAAAATTGGGTAGATTGGTTTTTTGGCTGCCTGAGCCTCACATAGACCTCAGGGCTCCTAGAGATATCACTTTCAACTCATGCTCGATAGAATAAGAACTTGAGTATTTGTTGCTTTTCATGTTTTCTGGTTAAGCTCGAAGATTTCAGTGTCCAGCGGGAACGTGGGGATTTGCCTTATACTACAAAGCCTCGTTCAGATCAGTTCACCGAGTGCGTTACATTTCATCTGGGCGGGAGCTAGGCAATTTTATAGGATATGCTCTACATTTACCTTTTCCTTGCTTACCTATATAGTTTCTGCATATATTCCTCATTAAATTCCCGGTCTGTTAGGCATGTGCTGCTATAGATCCTCACCAGCAGTGTACAAAGTGCTTTTGGCAGCTTAATCAGTTTTCTTTCTATTATATCTTTTCCATAGGCCATTCGTTAGTGCCGAGGTAGTTAAACTATTCTATCGATCTGTGGCCGAGGTTGTCAGCCTCTAGTTTAAGAGGTTCATCACTAAGCGCATATGATTTGGTATATCTCCCAGCGAAGCTTGTTCGAAGTTTGTTCCCTTCCTCGAAATCGCATCGACTCGTTTTTTCGCCACGATATTTGCATGTACTGTCATCCTGAGAATAACGAGCAGTTTACTTCAACAGATACTCTGCAGCGCCCTATCGCAATTTTGTACCGTTTCTGATTTTATAGAACAAGACTGCAATGTCTTAATTACTGTTTCTTTTCCTGCCGAGCGCGATACTTTTTTCACCAATTTATTGAAATTATCTACTCTTGTGAGATATTACAACAGTCAGACAGTCTTAAACTGTCATTAACCCTTCAGATGACTGAATCGTTGCATCCCTGCCGGTGTTCATTGTTGAGCCGCCCTATAGATAGTTTTCGCTTCATATGAATCAGGAAAAGTTCCTTCCATCCAGCCACTTGTGATAGTTACCGAATACATTCTGTCCTATCCTATGTCAATAGCGACGGGTTATAAAGGTACTTTCAGAAGCAGAGTGTTATGTAATGACACTCTGCTTCTGAAAGTACCTGGTTTGCAGAGTGTTTGGCATACGGATCCGTTGAAGCTAGAAATGGAGGTAACGGTTCCTCTATTGGTACGTTTCATCCACGAACGTTTACAACTTTTTCATATTTTGCCGCTTACCCTGCTTACCCCACCACTTCTGAGCTTTTCAGAAAATTTGGTGACTTTACCTTCTCTAGTTCCTGCGAAAACTTACTGTGACGCACTGACGAACAGGCGAGTGAACGGACGTACAGATAGGTACCGATTTTAATAGGGCATAGTAAAAAAATTATTTTCAAAGCCTTAAAAAAAATACGAAAATTTAAACATGTGGTGACTCCGCAAACAATGTTTTAAGTGAAAATTGTGTGAATAAGACATTCTTTTTAGTTTTCATTCCCTCTAAACATGTAACCATTCCAGAAAAATGTCCACCAGGAACATGATTCCTTTACCAATCTTGATTGAATGTCACAAAATCACACGTCACCTCCCTTATCGTAATCTTACCTTCCTGACGAACCGCAATTCATAAATCTTCCTTACATAAAATGAAACAACTGCACGATCCTAGCCACTCAACAAATAAATATACATGTCTATTTACTATATACCTGAATCGTGTAGAGCTATTTGTGTACGTTTAAGTTAGAAGTAGGTACATGAAACTTATTGCCAACCTTAGCGTTGAAATCACCCAGTCATTTGTAGGCAATGAGTCCACCAGTCTTTCCAGATGATTGTAGAACGTTTCCCTCGTTTCTTCGTCCTTTTCTTCAGTCGGGGCGTGAACATTTTTCAGCCAGATTTTGAAAAATTTCGCTCTTATACGGATTGTACACAACCTTTCATTAACTGCCTTAAAATCAACAACGTGCGATTTGAACTCCCTATCCACAATGAAGGCCACTCCGAATTCTCGTTTTCCAGTAGGCTTCCCACTTTTGAATATTGTGTGTATCTCATCCAGGAACGACTGGAGAATATAGCCTCCACGATGAAACAAATGACAACGGCCAGTGCCTGATTGACTTTGCATGTAGCAGAAATCTAGTCATACGTTCGACTCGCTTCCCACATCGACGCATTCATAAAATTACCTGGGTATGGATGGCAACACACAAAACCAGATCGATCATGTTCTGATCCAACAACGTTGGGCCTCTGGCATACTTGACGTCCGTACATTCCGAGGAGCCAATTGCAACTCAGATCATTACTTGTTCAAACTCACCTATCGATGTCGTATGTCAAAGGTATATTCGGTGAGTACCAGCCCGCTACAAAAATTTGACATTGAAAGGCTCCAAACGGCGTCTGCGGCCAAAAATTTCACGGAAACCCTCGACAACCAGCTGGCTCCCATCTTATCAGACGCATCGCTAAAGACGAATAACGAGCTCTGGATGGAAGTGAAAGGGGCTATTAGGACCGTGGCAGAACAGACGATCGAATGATTGGTTCGATGATGAGTACCAGAATGCGTTAGACGAAAAGAATCAGGCGTACAAAGAATATGTAGGTAGGAAAACTAGGGTGAAAAGAGAACACTATGAAAATCTCAGAAGAGTAGTGAATAAGATAATTAGGATTAAGAAAAGAAAATACTACGACGACACATTGAGAAGTATAGATGTAAGTTTGGTGAGCAACAACACAAGACAAGCATACGAAGTAGTAAAAAGCCTAAAACGTGGTTCTCAGCCGACCACCACGCTCTGTCGTGATGACATCGGCAATATCATCGCTGATCAAAACAAGATTAAGGAAAGATGGGCATCATATTTCAAGAACCTCCTTAATTCTCCGCACAGCTCCAGAACATTGGAGCCGATAGATATCTGCGGATAGCTTCCATTGGCCCCAGCAACTCTGGATGAAGTCTGTTCCGCCAACAAAGCCCAAAAGTATAATAAAGCCCCGGGTATCGATGAGATTCCAGTGGAGCTCATCAAACATGGTGGCAGTAGTGTTCATCAAGCTATTCACAAAGTCATCCAGCACATTTGGCAACAAGAACACATGCCAAAAGAGTGGAGCCAATCAGTTATGTTCCCTATCCACAATAACGGTGACAAGCTACAGTGCGAAAATTATAGAGGCATATCACTACTTAGTACGGCGTACAAAATATTTTCAAAGCCCTTAGAAAATAAGATCAAATCATACGCCAACAGTATTATTGGGGAGTATCAAGGTGGTTTTAGAGTAGGTAGATCAACGATAGACCGATTGCTCACCGTCAAGCAGGTACTTGAAAAGTGCTGGGAGTTCAACATAGACATGCACCAAATTTTCGTTGACTTTAAGCAAGCATCTGACAGTATTGATCGTAACGTACTGTACCAAACAAAACTTTGCTTTGGCATCCCAGCCAAGTAAGTCCACCTTATCAAAATGATAATGACGTCGACGACCTCCCAGGTCCGCATCAATAACCAACTCACCGATGCCTTTGACACAAATATCGGACTAAAGCAGGGAGATGGGCTGGCCCCATTGCTATTCAATTTGGCTCTGGAGTACGTCATAAAGAAGCTACCTGTCGATACGCGAGGTACATTACTATTCAAGTCGAGCCAAGTAGTAGCCTATGCGGACGGCATCAAAATTTTGTCACGGTCATTAACAACTGTCAAAGAACTTTTCCTGGAACTTGACAGCGAAGCAAAACTAGTGGGGCTACAGATCAATAAAAATAAAACAAAGCTCATGACGCAGTCGAGAAAAATACCTCAAATGCCCAAAATATCACACTTGGCGAATACAGCATCGAAAATGTGGGCAGATTTGTGTATTTAGGCGCGAAAATAACGAAAGCGGATAATGAAAGAGACGAAATACGCCGAAGAATACAGCTCGCAAATAAAATGTTTTATTCATTATCGACGATCTTAAAGATCAGCTGCATACCCAGGAAAACAAAGCTCCAAGTATACAAACCTGTGATAAGACCTGTGTTATGCTATGGGTGTGAAACATGGACTCTAACCCAAGCATCCGCAAATATATTGAACGCCTTTGAGCGACGGGTCTTGAGGCGAATAATCGGAGCGAAGTTAGACGGGGACCAATGGCGAATTCGATACAACCATGAGCTGTATGAAATTTTATACGAGCCGGAGGTCTCAACGATTATATGATTGCGGAAGCTGCAATGAGCTGGCCACATGAATCGTATGGACGAACAATTGATACCCAAAAACGTATTCGTTGGGAGAACTGAAGGCGGGCGACCAGTAAGGAAGCCAAGGAAACCCTGGTCTGACTCGGTCGACGAAGACAGTTCATCGCTGCTCGGATTTCGAAATTGGAGGACGCGGTCAATGGGCCGAGACAGTTGGAGGAGCTATTTACAGGGAGCGAAGGCCCGAGAGGGCCTGTAGTGCTAAGAAGAAGAAGAAAGTACATGAAACAACAAAGTCTATACGACAACGTTCCAGAAAAAAAGAATAATTACCCCTGAATGTAACGAAAACGTTATCGCGGAAGAGCGATAATGCCTTAAAACAACGAAAACATTATCGACTCGGGATAAAACGGAAAGAACGATAGCGTTTTAAAGTAACGAAAAAGCTATCGCGACTTGATCAATAATACTTTCTGTAACGTTGCTCATTGCCGTTCCAAAGTAACGCATGACATCTTCATTTTGGAACGTGATGAAACGTTCTGAGAAGATAACGTTGCAAAATAATGTTACCGGAGGAACGTCTCAACTCTAATCGTCCGTGCTCTCGGCCTTCTACAACCGGATGGAACATTGAAAGTATGGACGTCGAGATGTTCGTCGAGGTGCTCATAGCAGGTGAGTCGCTGCAGGGAGTTTCGGAGGAGACGGAAGAACTGACGTGGTGAACTTAACTATGAGTATCATTACGACTGCTGTCAACGCTGCTATGCCCCCTTCAAAAACGCCAGCACCCAGTGTACTGGTGCTCAACTGAAATCGCCGAAAAGCGAAGGGAGTGTCACAAGCTTCGGCGTGAGGCTCAACGGGCACGGAACAGTGACAAAGCATGTAACTGGATGGCAGCATATAAGTCGGCCAGGAAATGCCTTCGCAAATTGATTAATAACAGCAAGCCTCGATGCTGGCAAGGCCTAGTGGACAATGTGAACAGGGATCCGTGGAGCCTTGGCTACAAGCTGGTTATGCGGAAGCTTGGTGCCCTATGGAAATATTGCATGCATGAGGCGGAAAAGGTGGACGAGATTGTGCGGGCACTCTTCCTCGCCCATCCTGTCCGTGTTGACGCTGTTCATGTTGAAACAGCAGTCGAGTGTCCACCCTTCACACGGCTGGAACTGAAAGAGGCACTCGTTTCAATGAAAGCGAGGAAGGCTTCAGGTCCAGCTGGTGTTCCGGTAGAGGTGTTC
Source organism: Odontomyia ornata (assembly GCA_963969285.1). Classification (NCBI taxonomy): domain Eukaryota; kingdom Metazoa; phylum Arthropoda; class Insecta; order Diptera; family Stratiomyidae; genus Odontomyia; species Odontomyia ornata. The sequence goes on from OZ017742.1 coordinate 222,699,810, forward strand.
CAGCTTGTATATCACCAATGTCTTGACTTGCTGCTCAGCACGTTCAACGCTGACCTACGGGACGGGGTTTTTCCGGTACGACGAAACGTGGCGAAGCTCGTGCTGATCAGCACGAATCGCCGTCTGCATACCGCCCGTGATGCATGCTAGACACTGCTGGGAAAGTGCTAGAGAAACGCATCGTGCTGCTGGGGACCTATTTTCTCGGCAGTACGATTTTAGAGCAGGATGCGATTGCAGAGGTGGTCAGCGCGGTTTAAAAGATAGAGGTATATAGTCGCGCCAAGGAATGGTATGTCCTGTTGGTGACACTCGGCTTTAGGAACGCCTTCAACTCCTCTAGATAGGTTGACATTCGAAATACACTGGAAAACCCTTTTCATATTCCAGAATATCTAATGCGGCTTTTGAGGGACTACCTGAAGTACCGAAGCCTGCTCTATGACGCGACACAGGGCCAACAAACGATGAAATTTTATCCGATTGTTTCCCAGGGATCTATCTTTGGTCCGGACCTGTGGAGCTTTTGAGACTGGAGATGCCAGATGAGTCCCGCTTGATCGGCTCTGCGGATGATGTCGTGGTTCTGCTAACTGGACGCTCCGTTGAACAAGCGCAACTTAGGCTAGGTATGCCAATTCGTCAAGTGAGGGGCTGAATGACTGCTTGCGGGTTCAGTTTAGCACTGGAGAAAACCAAAGTGGTCATCTTGACAAAAAAGAGAATCCCTAGAGTAAGCATGTTCAGTATTGGCGACATAATGATCACATCGAATCCAGCGATGAAGTACCTGGGGCTGCTGATTGACTCGAAGATGAGTTTCTCTGAGCAAATCAGGGCAACGGCTGAGAAGGCTGTTTCGGGAGTATCGGCTCTGAGTCGACTTATGGGCAACGTAGGAGGACCCAGCCCATCAAGAAGACGCCTCTTGATGAGTGCTGTAGGGTCAGTGCTACTGTATGGAGCAGAGGTATGGGGCGACGCTCTCAGCAAGTAGGTATACCGAAAACGCTTGGCGCAGGTACAGAGATGAGGAGCACTGAGAATTGCATCTTCGTATCCGACAGTCTTTGATTCGGCGGTGAGAGTTATTGCAGGTGTGATACCTATTGCCCCCCTTGCCAGAGAGCGCCGCGCTATTTACCTGAATTGAAACGAGGGTGAGAGGGCGATAGTTGTCCGCGAGGAGAGATAGCGCTCAATCAACGCATGGGTCAGCCATTTGGCTAGGAAATGAAAATAGCAATTCGAATTACAGTGTGTGGCAAAATTTAGGGTTCATGAATATTGAATTGAATTAAAATATTTGAATTGAATAAAATTATTGATGTTAGGTGAAATGCCGGCGAAAGGAAAATTCAATTGTTCTTAAAGGGAACAGTGAATGATCGATCAATCAATCGGTGACTTGAGTTAAAATGATCGATCAATTGATAAATCAATCGAATTGATTACAAATGAGCTAATTACTACGATGAATTAATCTTAAATAACTAAGCGTTGATGTTGCCGAACGAGGCCCTGATGGGCGCTCAGGGTGTCAGGAACTCAACATCCACCCCTCTGTTGAACGATTCGTTCAACCTCGTCCAAGGTGTGCGATAGGCTGTATCGTCTAGGTAACGGCACCTGTGGTTGGATCTGCGGTTTGGATTGTTCTTTGCAGGAACGCCAGCGGAGGTAGGTCACCAGTACGACTTATCGGAGAATGCCCAGGTAGCCGATTATTTACTGGTGGATGTCGTGGTCGGTCACTTGATCGGTTCATGAAACATCTTGCGCTTGTAGTTGTCGTCGCAGTTCCTCGATTTCAGATGCAGGCACAGTGAAATGAGTGGACTGGTTGAAAGAGTCTACAAGGTTCGACCCGCCACCAGTAGAAATGTATTGAAAGACATCGTGCACGTTTATGACTTGGCCCTCGTACATGTAGTGCCCCTGTATGCTTGCCGTGTCGGTTTTCAGAGTGCATTCCGCCCCCAGCAGCTGAAGGATACCGGAGCTCTGCAACGCCAGTGTGGAAGTGTTACTGCCACACAACAGGTGAGTGATGGTTTGGTTGACGAAAGCGCAGATCCAGTCGTTCGATTGAGGGATGATGGATCAGACAGATGAGGTGTGTAATTCCACCGAGGTACAATTGGGCGCAGGTGTAATTCCCTTCAACAGAGAGTGAGTAGCAAATGTCAAATACTGTGAAGATGGTTTCATGGCCACTAATTTGTTGGACCTTACCCTAGGTATTGCGAGAAGTCTATAGAGCACGAACGTCGTTGCTTCTATCAGTGGATGCTTCCTGATCTTTGTCACCTCTGTGCCCAATTATTGCTGGACAATAATAAGGAATCGAACTGCCCGTGTTGAGTATCCGTGACTAAGCTGGTGAGGGACGATTGCATTCTCTGCAAATTGACGGTGATGAGTGCCATTTGCATAGTTTGTGTGGTCAAGTGGTTAGAGCATGAACCCATAAGCCGAAGGTCCCAGGTTCAAATCTCGTTGGGAGCAACGTGATTTAGTTCAGAGGATTTTTCGGACAGACTATGAGTGTTCACTCAGTGGTGATATGTACTGATTTAATCAGATCATATCATAACTGAGCAGGTACACCGGAGCATGTTACTAACCAAAACAACTTCCGAAAAAAATCAATACGGTCATGAAAATGAGATACTCTAACTATCTCTAAGCGAAGGCCCGAGAGGGGCTGTAGTCTAAGTTCGGTTTTCCAAAGGATGTTCAGCGTTGAGTCGATGATGGAAGTTTGGTTGGTTAGCAGTGAGTGCAGCTTGTCTTGTCTTCCTTGCATGTTTCTGATGCTCTGGGCCATTTGATTGGCATAGTTGTCATCAAGAACGCCGAACAATAATCGTGCAAGGCCACCTACTATATTGATAGCACCTCTCTTGAACCTGATTCTCAAGATTTGGTTGATGCTCGAGAATTCCCTTTCAAAGTCCCGGAAATGATTTATAACATGTAGGCAGCTGGTCTGCACGGCTCCACCTTCGCACAGCTGCTGTAAGAGGTTCGTCCCGTTCTGCAGAACAGCTAATTCCCGCCAATACGGTCCCGAATCGTAATAAATGAGGAACTTCCACTCGTTGGAAGATAATTAGGCTCGACCTAATGGTTGAAAATACTGACCCGTATGAGGTCTGGTTGTTGAGCCTTGTTTTGGAAAGGCGTGTGCTATGGGAGCTAGCAGGCACATCAAGAGGACCGCCACAATTGACTTGCCGGTTCGCATCGACTGCCGCCTTGTCCTCGGGATGTCGTCACCGCTGATCTGGGACCCTTCCTTCATCACAAGGGGGGAACTTGCTTGAGATGGTTCTTCGTTAGACTGTGCGTCGTCGAGTACTGGTAACGGGGCCAGTTGGTGTATCGGCCTTTTCAAGGTTCCGGAGGTGGTTTTGACATACGTGATGCGTACGAAACCATCGGCGCCTTCGTACGTTTTGATAATTCGCCCCAGTGGCCACTTCATCGGTGGGGTGTTATCTTCGCTTATGATGACCACTCTTCCCGATATCGCATTGGAGTGTGATTGCCTCCACTTGACACGATGCTGCAACTGCGCCAAGAACTCGTGCGACCATCGTCTCTAGGATTCGAGTTTGAGGTGATTGATTAGCTTCCATCGGGCAGGCAGACCTCCGGTGACTGGCTCTGCGCGACCATCCACCATGGCTGTGAGGGGTTCACCGATGAGAAAGTGTGCTGGAGCTAAGGCTGCCAAATTATTGGGATCGTCTGACATCGGAGTCAGTTGTCTAGAATTTAAGATAGCTTCCACCTAAACCACCAAGGTATGCAGCTCCTCGTAGGTGATAGCCGCCGACGTAACGCCTCGACGGATCAAATTTTTGGCTGATTTGACCGCCGCCTCCCACAAGCCGCCAAAATGGGGCGCGCGAGGAGGGATGAAATGGAAATCGATTCCCCGGCTGGAGCACGCTGTTGTTACTTATTGACGCACTTCTTTGGAATATAATGAGGGCGATAATTTTGATAGCTGTTTGTGAGCTCCCACAAAGTTGGTGGCGTTGTCGCAAAACAGGTTTCGGAAGTGTCCTCGTCGTCCAATAAAACTTTTGAGAGTACAGAGGAATGCCTCCGTGCTTAGATCGCTGACTAGCTCCAGATGGACGGCCTTTGTAGCGAAACAGCAAAAAATGGCTAGGCACCCTTTTTGCGGTCGGGTTCCTCTACCTCGGTAATGGATCATCATAAGCCCACAGAAATCTACGCTGGAGTTGACGAACGGACGGGCTGGCTGAATACGTGCACTCGGCAGGTTTCCCATGACTTTTGAAAACAGCTTAGGCTTGACTCGGGTGCACCACACGCACTGTTGAACGATCGATCTCGCAAGTTATTTTCCTCGAATCGGCCAGAACCGCTGTCTAGTTGTAGTGAGCAGTGATTGCGCACGTAGATGGCAGTTGTCGCGATGGATGTCCATCATCAGCAGTCTGGTGAACGGATGTTTGAACGGTAGAACAATGGGATGTTTGGCGTTGAACGTGATTTTGTCCGCCTCCAGCCTCCCACCGACATGGATTATGCCCTCTGGATGCAGGAATGGTGCCAGTCCCACCAACGGACTGTGCTTGGAGACTTGCCTCCCCGACCTGATGTCGAAAAGTTCGCAGTTAAAAGTTTGTGATTGTACATACCTCACGATGATCTCCAGGGCTGTGGATAATTCATCACTCGTGGGCGCGTGATATGTCAGTTGAGATTGCTTGACTGCCGGCTTGAGACCACATATAAACTACACTATGCGCTGCAGCCTCCTGAAGTAGTTGCCGTGTTGGATACACTGACTAAAGTGTGTTTGAGGAGCCTCTGCCGCTACCGTAGCGGTCTTGGTCCGTTTCGTCTCCAAGTCGCAAGGGCTCCCATTCCGATACTCGGAATGCCAAACTTATTCTGCCCTGGATAAATATGGTGTTCCTTGCCACCACATACTGTAGCGGCTCAATTCAGCCAGCGCCATCCCACGTGACAGGATGTCAGCTGGGTTGTCTTAAGAAGCTGCGTGTTGCCATCGGTCCGGCCTTGAGAGAGTTTGTATAGCCAAGACCCTGTTCGCCACAAAAGTATGTTACGGTGATGCAGTAGAATTGATCCACGCCAAGATGATCTCGGCATCGGTCCAGAATTCCTGAAACACCTCCTGCAGATTGAGCGCTGTCTTAACTCGTCTTGTGAGCTCAGCGCCTAGTTTCACCGCACACAACTCCAGGCGCGGAACAGTAAGTGTCTTGATCGGGGACACCCTTGACTTGGCGCACAGCAACCTATCGACGACTTGACCGCTCCTCAGTTTAGACCGCATGTATATCGCTGCGCCATATGCCTTTTCGGAGGCATCACAAAAGGTGTGCAACTGTACTTGCACGGGTCTCTCGCCTGTGCTGATGTGACGAGGAAATCGGGTCTGCTCCAATGATGGCAGACCACTGCGGAAATTGGACCACTGGGTATGGGTCCCCACTGGAAATGCTGCATCCCAGTCCAATTCCAATCGCCATAACTCCTACAGGAATAGGCCACTATCGCAGGATCCAGAATGCCCAATGGATCAGACAATCTAGCTATATCAGATGCCATCGTTCTCTTGGAGAACGTTGCCTCGGTTGGATCCAGGTAGATTTGGACTTTGAACTCGTCAGTCTTCGGACGCCAGATGACTCATAACGTCTTAATATAGTCCTCGTGTAAACTACTGGAGTCCAGCTGCACCTGTTGGTCCTCAGGCTTAATCTGCTTCAACAATAGAGGATGGTTGGCACACCATTTGCGCAAATGAATACCTCGAGAGTATGATACATAGCTCCGCCTGTTTGCGAAGTGCCTCCTCTAAGCTGTCTGCCACGGTCATGACGTCGTCGATATAGCAATCCTTCACTAACGCGCTGCTGCCCAGGGGACTCTTCTGCCGGTTCTCCTGCGCTAGAACCTGTAGACTTTTGTAGCTAGATACGGGGCACACGTTGTGCCGTAGGTTACTGTTTTCAACTGATGGTATCGCACTGGTTGCGTTGAACTGTTTCTCCAAATTAGGCCATGGTACTGACGGACTTCAGGATGGAGCATCATCTGCCGTTACATCTTTTTGTTGTTGGCGGTGAATACGAAACAAGGCATTCTGAAACGCAGGAGAATCAAAAAAAGGTCATCCTGAACAGTAGGCCCTGTATGAAGGACATTATTCAGCGAAACGTTTGCGGTCGTCTTACTGGACGCATCGAAAACCACCCGCAGCTTGGTGATACTGCTGTCGAGCTGCAGGACACAATGATGTGGAAGGAAGTATCGTAATCCCTCTCGCCTCTGCGACGTCACCTCCTCCAGATGCCCAAGCCGAATATACTCCTCCATGAAGTCCTCGTATGGAAGTCTTTGTTCAGGTTTCCTCTCCAGTCGACGCTCCAAGGCAGTGAATCTGCGAGTGGCCACCGCTTGGGAATCATCAAACGTCTCAGGATCCTTGCTGAATGGAAGTTTAACCAAGAAACGGCCGTCGGGACGTCTTGTCATTGTCTGATAGAGATGTTCTTCGCAAGCCCCTTCAGTTAACGTTAGCTTTTGCTGTGGATCCTGTACTTCCTCGACCTCCCAAAATCGCTTGTTGAGCTGATTAAGGTGATTATCTTCTGCCAGGATGCCACATGTCACGGAAGACACTTGAGGTGTAATCTCTCTTCCGGCTACAATCCACCCTAGGAGCGTGTTCTGGAGCACGAAACTTAGTCTCTTTGCAGCAGTGATCCTGAGGAAATCCGGGCATTAGTAAAGCGGGGGATCCTGCTCACACATTGAGCGCCGAGAAGCTGTCCTGACGGCCACGGTCCTTTGTTCTTTTGTTTCTTCAAGAGTGGTAGCTCGCGTAGTTTGGATGAAGATTGTTCGTATGATGCGTGAGTCGCTGGATCCAATTTTTGGATTAGCACATAAAGCAGCAACGGATCCCAGTCCCTTGTGGACACTTGCAGGCTCTCCAGGCCACTGAGACACTCTTGTGTGGTGTCATGTTGAGCCTTTATTGCTGCCACTGATGGCCTTTCATTAGCATGAGATGGATTTGTTGATGAGCGTCGCTACCAATAATCGCCAGTTGTACATTTCCTTCAAGGCTCTCCAAGCCGCCTCGTAGTTGTCATCTGACAATGTACAGTTTCGAATCAAAAGCTCCGCTTCTCCGGTGAGACCAGCCTTGAGGTACCATAGCCTCTGGTTTTTGGACATCGATTTGCTATGCACCATTTGCAGGAACAAGTCATGGATTTGTTGCCAGTGTAAATAGGTCCCATCAAAAGAGGGGAGCTTTATTTTTGGTAGAGGCATGGTAAGAGGAATCACAGGCAGGTGTGGCGCTCCCATAGCGCACGCCTCGTTGAGGCAGGTGTGGCGCTGAGTTCATCTATTCTCGAATCCAGAATTATGACCCAATCTTGGGTAAGCTCTTCCAAATGAGTGTACTGCTGTACGTTAAAACCATACGCTTCAGGATCGTCACGGACGTCGACGATCTGCTGGTGATATTCATCCAGCTGTTGCCAACCTCGTTGGAGGGTCATGAATTTACTCTTGCACCAGATCCGAGTGACCTCCTTCTGGTCCAAACGGTCGATTGTCCTCCTCAACGGTCCTGCCACGACTTCGTAGCGACGCAGCATCCTGACCACACTAGCAACTCTTGGTGCTGAGGCTTCTGCAGTGTAGTCCTTGTCCTCGCTTTCCTGAGTTTCGGTCCTTTTTGGGGGCTGTTCCCCGGTTGAGGTGTCCACGTGTGTTTTGGCACGTATTTGATCGCGGAAGTGCTGCTGGTAACGCGGTAGTTGTCTTTGGTAGTATCGTATATATGTTTGGTAAATTACTCATGCCAAGGAGCGACCTCCGGCAATTAATTAGAGATATGTACCGCAAAGTAAATACCAAGGCTGATCTCGCCGGGGCCTCCAGATGTTGTTATCAGGGCTGTTTTGTTCTGGCAGTTTATTATTTCCTTTGATGAAATTCCGTTCCTTAATATCTCAAAGGCGCTTCTGTATAATTATGAAAGAATTGAATCAATCTGATTTTATTGATGTTCGGCAAATTCAACTACACCTTGGTTGTTACAATACAAAACTGAAACCTTTACATATTGTGATACAGATTACGTATCACAAATATGCTACATAACGCGTTCAACAAAATTATTGGACTGAAATGATCAATTCATCAAGCATTTCACCCACGTTCAAACTGCCAACGCGATTTGCAAACCAGCCAAAAACACGCTGAGTTTGCGTCTCTTCACTGGCGTGCCTGCCTTCGTCCATGAAATGTTACCCAATCTCTTGATAACGTATCCACTTCACGGACAAATGCACTGGCTGAATGAGCATGGGTCAGCATGTGTGTGGCAAAATTTAGGATTCATGAATATTGAATTGAATTAAAATATTTGAATTGAATAAAACTATTGAATTTGGGTGAAATGCCGGCGAAAGGCAAATTCAATTGTTCTTAAAGGGAACAGTGAATGATTGATCAATGGATCGGTGACTTGAGTTAAAATGATCGATCAATTGATAAATCAATCGAATTGATTACAAATGAGCTAATTACTACGGTGAATTAACTTTCAATAACTAAGCATTGACGCTGTCGGATCAGGCCGTGATGGGCGCTCGGGGTGTCAGGAACTCAACAGTACCAATTATGATAATGAGGATCTGACTTTATTTGAAGCACACACATGTTATTTTTTAATTGGATATCATAATTATTAACAATGAAATGCATACGTATGTGAGTTAAAAATAAAAATAAATAAGTAGATAATAAGGAGACTTCGATATAGCTACGGAATAAAGAATAATTAGATAAACGCGAAAAGTCGGTCTTTCCATTTTTGAACCCTGACGGGGTATGAGACCCGCCATGTCGGCTGGCCCTCCGGTCATGAACTAGCCATCGGTTGAGTTCATCCCTTTTTAGGGTTTTGTAAAATAATTTTACAAAACCCTACTAAAATCGCGTTCTGTCTGTCCGTGTGTCACAGCACTTTTTCTCGCAAACTACTTAAGCTATTGTAGAAACATCAAATTTTATATGCAAGTGTAAAGTTGTGCTCTCTTCAAAGTTAAACTACAAAAAAAAATGTTATAAGATATTTAAGGGAGGTGTCCCCATATAGGGGAGTGGCCCTCGAAAAAAAATGTTATGAAAGGTATCAAATGAAAGGTCTTGATGAGAACTTTTCAAAACAGATCTTAATTTGACACTTTTTGCTTCGAGGGGTGCACAGGGAGGGGAAATGCACGAAAAATTTATGCCCCCCCTCACAATCGGACACCTGTGATCCGAAAAATCTGAAAAAATTAAGGAAGTAGGTGTTTATGAGTACAACAACAACAAATACTTTAAAAGTCTGAATTCGCTCAACTTTGTTAATAATAGTATGATATCCGAATATCACATTTTCCCCAATAAAATCTTGCCCTTAAACTTAACGAAAGTTATAGCCACTTGAAATTTCTCCAATTACAACAAAAATATCGTATGATTTTGGTATTTTATGGACTTTCCATCGAATCAGTCACTGCAGTTTTGATTTGATCTTCTTGAAATTTTCAAATAAGGTCAATAACATTTATATTTTGGGAATTCATGATTTGAGTAATTTTGTTTGGTTTGCAACAAAATGAAGACCGTGCAAAATAGAAAAACAATGGATTTTCTTTTAAACTTTCACATCTCTTTGACATATTTCTTGACTTCATTCGTTACTGGTGACTGGATTTCTGAGAAGTTGAGTACAAAAACCTTCTGACATGAGCGTAGATCTGTCTACCCAACTTGTTTTTATTGTTACAGGTGCTCGCGCAGGGCTGCTTGACCTTCTACACCCGATATGTGCCAAGGCAGCATCTTTTCGGATTTCGTTCCGGTTGGGAGGAGTGCGTGGGGGCACTGCCGCCACCTGGATGTCCCATTTTTCTTTTGTGGGACGTGATGGTCATCCGCAAGGACAAAATCTACTTGAGTATCGCACGCGGCTAATCGGTTATTCGATGTCGCGTTTTTCTCCTTTAATCCCTTTCGGTAGGTTGCTTCGGCCATTGGCACCTTCGACACCAGCCAATCGATTCAACTTTTGACTCCGGTCACCTTCCTAATTCGTGAGTGTGAAAATGATTTGTAGTGGACCTTTGCACTGTGGAGAAAGAACGCGCCCCACGAGACCGCAACGCTAGCTTGCCAGCGCATTCACGCATTTCCAGGCAAGGCAAATCCAGCTGAGCATTAATCTTCCGCTCGCTGAGACAGCAGAAAACCGCTGCAGTCCTTCACGGAGATTCCTAACATCTCTCAATCGCTACAAAGGATGGAGGCCTTTGCACCATATATGTTGATTTTTACTGTCCTTTGATCTCTGTCTTAATGATACAATAGAAAATCGTTGTTGTCCCATACATTCATTGAATCATTATTGTCCGAGCCATCATTCCACATGTTAGTTGCGTCTGCAACTTTGGTACGAAATTTAAGACTACTAAGAAGTATGGAGAGTGTCTCACAAGTTTTCATTTTTTTTGTTCCCTTCCCAATCAACTCGTGTTAAATGAACATTTTTCTTTCGCGTTATATGTTAATAAATTATATGTTACCCATTCATTCATATATCACGTTAATTTTTATTAGTCTGTTCCATTCGTTTGTTCCTTATAAATTATTTAAATATTTAAGTTCTGTGCAGTATTCACACTCAACTTTAAAGCTATGAATTTAAATACACACCTTAATTTCAACCTGCCGCCGTTTTGTTTCAATATCACTAGCAACCATTGACTGAATGAAACCTTACAGATGTTTTGTTATTCATCTTATTTGCAAATCAGGAGAAGGTCCAATTAAAAACGTAGTGTCTGGTTCGATGGAAAGCCCGAATGGTGAAAAAATCGCACATTGTTTTTGTTGTATTCGGAGAACTTTCAAATGGCTATTACTTCCGCAAATGCGATCCTTGGACCATTTAAATTTAAGTTGACCCATCTGAAGTAGTCCACTTGTTGTACTCAAACCCGTAAGCCGAAGGTCTCTGGTTCGTGTCTCGTTGGCGGACTATTAGCCCGTTCAGTTATGATGCGTGCTGGTTTAAAAATCAGAACGTATCGCAGCTGGGTAGATGGACACATGGCCAAAGCGTGATACTGACCATATCACCTGGTGGAGTGCCGATACATTTGATCATTATAATGATATACTCTAACTATCTTTAAGCGAAGGCCCAAAAGGGGCTGTAGTGCTAGAAAAAAAAAATATTTTACTGGGGAAAATGCTATGTTTACAAATTCCACTATTAATGAAGCTGAATGAATTTCGACATCTTAGGGTACGAGTATCTGTTAATGCTGTACTCATCATAAATCCAACAAGTATTAATAAATTTGAGCGAATTTTATCTTCTGAGGTATTTGTCTAATCGCGAGAGGGGAAGAAATAATTTTTTCCTATGCTTCCGCTTCCCCTGCCTTTATCGATATTGCAATTTTAATAACAGATGTCAAGCGATCTCATTACGACCTTTTATTTGATGCCCTACTCGAGTATCCTTGGTGGAAAAAATTGCTAAAGGAGTCACATCCTTGTATGGGTTGGTCCCTTTTAGAAGTTTTTTTTTTGTGACCATCAAACTTTTTCATCAAATAGCAACTTCTGAGCTGTTAAGGTTTGATTACTCTAGTTCTTGAGAAAACTTACTCTGCCACACTGACAGACGGACTGGTAGCAATTTCAGTAAGATATTGTAAAATTTGTTTTTTTTTCTTCAAAGTCCTGAAAACCATTGGTACTATCTATACGACTTAGAACTCAGGCTAGGCCGTTTAAGCTATATTTATGCTTAAAAAAAGAGTAAGTTGTTAATTATATTACTAAGCCCATTAGGAATATAGTTGAATAATCCTATCGAATGTATTTATGTATTTTCGGCGAAAAACAATTTATTTATATTTTTTTAAATTGCAAAAACTCGTTTATCACTGCGCTTTATATGCCATAGTCATTTTCACAACACTTGAAATCATTTTCCGAGTCCTCTAAACTTCATACCCTAAAACTGAATGTTTGCTTATTAAAAATTTAAGATATTAAACTTTTAAAATGTGTGGGGTTAACGTCCTTATAGAGTCTTGGGAAACATAATTTTAACCTTAAAATATTTTAACGAAAAAAGTTTTCTAGGCATGCAATTTTAAATCCTGATTCCATCCTCCTCCATCTACAGCCTTTATTTTGCCATTAGGCTGAATACTTGCATCATATCCTTTCGCCGTTCATAAGAAAAATGATGGCAGTTGAATTTGAAGTGAAAAAAGTTTTATGCTTCCCAATAAAAATTTTTTCCTCCAAACTAAAAAGGAAAAGTCTGCTTACTCCTAGGCACAATACTCATTTTCCTTCATGTCAACTTTTCCCGTGGATATAACTTTGGTAGTGGGTTTCAACCGACATGGAAGCAAATGCTCTTAGCAAATGCAAAAAGAGATTCGTTGTCCTTTTCGAAGTTGTCATCATAACAATTTACAGGATCTCCGAATGCTATAACCAGTATGAAAAGGATCAAAATGGTATGATGATGTTACCAAGGGGTGCAAAGTATTTCATATCTTTGGAACAAGAGAAATGATGTAGCTTCCTCTGCGAGGATATGAAGGCGCGTTTCGTTATGGCCTAGATGGTAACAAGCTACGGCTGAACGTTCCATTGTCATCATTGTTGGCAATCAGTTTTCACATCTTCAAGACGAACGTTTATTATTGTCTGTCTTTTGAATTAAGTTAATGTGCTGTCTATCATTGGTGCTGGTGGTTAAATGGCTGTTGCGAGACGACCAGTCAGTTGTTGGATTGTACTTTTTAGGGTGTTGATGGTTGAAGGCTTCTGTCTGTAGAGGATGGTAACAGTTGACGACAAAATCATACAATATAGTACATGCATGAAATGATGTCTTATAGAACTTATCGGCACGCTCAAGGTTTTTGAAAACTCGACATGTCTTTAAGAAGTCGCTATCCTAAAAATGGTTTCCATTTAGGTGAAATGAAATCTTCTGACATTTCTCAAACATAAAGTAAATACGCATGAGATTATGTTACCACATTATTTTATTCTAGATCGTGCAACCGTCTCTTGCAATAGAATAAATTTTCATCACCCTTTTTCCATGCAGACACCATCTAATATTACTGATAATATCATGGGCAATTCTTTGTTACGAGTGTCAACAAATAAATGGTTGTAATTTGAGGCACGCTATTTGCTTCATTGCATGGATAGATAATCCCTCGACAGTCCTTGATGATAGGCAATTTGTTACTTGTCCGTAACGTAATGTTCACACTTTTTGCAGTGCAGTATCCATGAGGCTCTATCTAAGCCACAACCATTGCATACGCGAAGCCAATCCTTACAAAAATCAAATCCCCTTTCATTGTCTATTGCGAGCCCTGTTGCAAGGATACCATTGTCGTGCCAGTTGATAAATATCTACGAGCAACGTACAACATGATGACAAATCAATTGAAAGCGAATTACTTGCAAATTGATTTCAATTACTCAATCTGAAGTGAAACTAATGAATATACGAATTGCCGACGAATGGACACAAGACCAGATTCACTGAGAGTCAAATACAATAGAATGCTTCCTATAAGGAGAAAGAGAATTGCGAAAAATGTTGAGATTTTAATCAATAAAATGAATTTGCTACACATTAGGATGCTCATTTTCATTAGCAATGAACAGGGAGCCGGTGTCTGGCATGTTCGCCTTTGTTGCAAAGAGTTTGGTGATAATGAACACAAATCGGGAGTCGGGTGGATGTCCTTTCAGTCTCAAAGTGAAAAGAAACTGATTGGAAGTGAAGACCAGACTTTGATGTTGTTGCCTTTTGCTTTGATCCTTCCATTGTCACTGTATCAGACTTTCAAATAAGTTTTGCTTTCCCTATTTGTGAACATACTTGCGTTGTTTGCTTTTATGTACAAAGGAGTACGGTTCCAAGGAGCATGTGACGGTAGAAGCTATTAAAGGTGAAAACTTTTAGCTTTAAGAACACTAGCAAGAAAGCTTAAAGGGACATTATGTTCTTTGAGCGAAGTAATAAAAAAGGAGCCAAATTAACTAGTAGCCACACATGCAGGCATATTTCAAATGAAAACCTTAGATTTATTCAAAAGTATGTACCTTAAATTTTAATTAAAATTGGAATTAATTTTCTATATTTTTTTCTCGGTTGGATATTATTAAATCCTCCTCAACCTATATAATATCAAATAAAAATAGACTGATTTGGTAAATAGAGGCTGTCCCAAAGGAATTTTATTGGATATACCAATCAAAAGTATAGTTGATATCTGTCGATAAAATCTTAATGCATACGAAAATACACAGCTTAGGGGTTTACTTCTTCTTCGTAGCTCTACAGCCCCTCTCGGGCCTTCGCTTTATGCAAATAGCGCCTCCAACTGTTTCGGTCCATTGACTGCGTCCTCCAATAGTTTCATCTAAATGTAAATAATCACGCTTACAACACTCATTTAAGCAAACAGTGACATGCAGATTCCGTGATTGCTGCTGTTTCGTATCGAATACTTATTTCTGAACTGCGCCAGATAGTAAGATTATCGACTTATACTTTAGATTTGAGATATCCCCATAAAAAATTTCGTAGGACTTAAATCAGGACTACGTGGAGGCCAATTTATGTTATTACTCTTCTAAAAACCAATTTATAAAAGAAAATCTCACGAATTTGTGGCAGAAACTTATTGGAAGTATGTGATGTGGTTCTATCCTGCTGGAACTATGTTCTTTAGTGAAAACCAGGAAAGGTACCAAGAAGTCATCTAACATTTTCACATAACGCTAGTACATTAAATACAAAACTTTTGAGATATTCTGTATTTTAGGAAGTAACTACCTGAAACCGTATACAACTTTATGGTGCTTTTTTGGTTTTAAAATTTCAAAACATTAAGTGCTGCCAATATCTAACACTTGTTTCAGATTTTTGGTTTGTACGAATGAGCATGTACGAATGAGCACCGAATTTCTCTTATTTTGTTTTTTTTTATATTGGTCTTCATACTGAATTTTAATTTATGGTTTTAAGTGTTCTTATGAAACCTAATAACCTATATGGGGCTCCACCACGGACCCGTAATTGGGTCATCCTGACCCATTTGTTCCCGTCATCGACCAATGCATTGGCCGGTATTTCGCAAAAAAGACTGGATGGTAAGACTTGGCCAATAATCAGTTTCCAATACTGGGCCAGTGCTTATTGCCTATGTTGGGCCGATGTTTTGCCAATCGTCATTGCCAATGGTGGGCCAGTGTTGCACCAATGCTAAGTCAATTGCCATTTTCATAACTGTGAGTGAAAAGTTTGCAGTCCCAAACTTGTTACCGTTATAACTTGCATATTACATTGGAAACAATTTGAATCACATATTCCCAAAATATTTTGTTTTCCTGACCGGCTAATGATTAGCCAATACTTGACAAATGCTTGGGTTGTGCTTGATAAATGCTTGGGCCATACTTGGACTTTTTATAATGATGCCTAGTTTCTATATGGGAATCTTTTTATAGCATAAACTTGGCCCATAGTTGGGCCATATCACTGACATTACTTTTCACTGGAACGTATTGTAGACTGCACAATTTTGATGTCTGCG
Organism: Odontomyia ornata; assembly: GCA_963969285.1. Classification (NCBI taxonomy): domain Eukaryota; kingdom Metazoa; phylum Arthropoda; class Insecta; order Diptera; family Stratiomyidae; genus Odontomyia; species Odontomyia ornata. The sequence goes on from OZ017742.1 coordinate 222,715,559, forward strand.
TATCTATCTGTGATAGGGCACCGTTCATCGGCCAATGGTAGTAGGCTACAGGTGGGCCAGTGCGTGGGCTTTTTGTAATGATTGATAATTCCCATCTAGGGGCTCAACTCTTAGTGCACAGCGTTCGCGGAAAAAAACCAGTAACATCTTTCTTCCAAATGAGAGAATTTCCTATAAAATTTTCTAGCAATCATTACGCATTGCACGGCTTTCTATATCAAACTATCGCGTTAAGATTGGCTAGAATATGTAATTCCAAAGGTGATATGGTCAGCGTTACGCTTGGTGGTATGGTTTTTATCTGATTTTCCAATCAGCACTCTTCACAGCTGAAAAAAACTGTTTCATTAAGATTGCTTCATTTTAGTTCAGTTTCGCTAAACAGGTTTCAATAAATTTGTTCAGTACAAACAGTTTATGCGCAAATAGAAAGTCTTCCAGCTCTCTTCGTTCTGTCTTAGGCATCACCAGTTAGTCCTAAGCTAAAAAGGAATCCGCTCCCCAAATTGAACAAAAAATAGTATCCTTTTTTTCTGTCCTCCCATTCTCCGATGTTTCTGATGTAGGCATATTAATCGGGACTTTTTTTTGGCAGGGATGTGAATGTCATTAACGCACTGAGTGTGGGGCTCCAGTTACTGGACTACCCACTAAACACCTCCCATATCAACCGGAGAGCGTAGCCTGGAACCGTTTGACACATTAATTCGGGCCAGGTCTCATTTTGTTACGCTGTGAGACACCTTCAAGCTGGGGGATCCCTCCTCTAGCGAGAAGGGAGAGAGAAGGAGAATTACCAGACAAGCGATCCCCCAGTCCCAACTGCTGTGAGTCCCTTTCATCTTTTAGGACTACCGGAGCATAATGTGCCACATGGCTCCATTTGCCAACCAATCAAAGCAACTTCGCGACTTTACTACCTGGAATAAGCTCTCCCGTTTGTCTGTTGAATTCCGTCGCAACCTGTCCCTTTTACTGTACGCAAAAAATGTGTAGCAGACATCGTCTACATCCCCTGGCCAAAACCGACAGTCGAGGCACCTTGATTCTGCAGGCAAGACTGAAGACACCCACGCCCGCTCAGTCTCACCATGCTTTCGATTTATCTGCCGTCTCAGATGCAGCATGAGCCACGCAGCCCACCTTCTTTTCGTCAAATTCACGTTAGACTGCTGCCGTTCGTCGGATGAGCGCTGTCTCTCCTCGCGGGCAACGTCTCTCTCGCGTCCTCGTTTTGATGTAGTGAAATAGTACCGCAGTGTCTAGCAAAAAGCGCAACAGGTATCACAGCTGCAATAACGGTCGGATGTGAAAATGCGATCCTCAGTGCTTCTCTGTACCTGTGCTAAGCGTTTCGAGTAGACTCCCTTACTGAAAGCGCCAACCCATATTTCTAGTCCGTACAGTAGCACAGACCCCACGGCACTCCTAAAGAGGCGTCTTCGAAATTGGTTAATCCCCCTACGTTGGCCATAAGTAGACTCAAAGTCGATACGCTTGAAGTAGCCTTCTCAGCCGTTGCCCTGATTTGCTCAAAGAAACTCATCGAGTCGATCAGTAGCCTGGCTTGGATTCGTATGTCTTCAACACTGATCATTCTTGCTCTAGGAATTCTCTTGTTTGTCAAGATAGCGTCCTCGGTTTTCTCCAGTGCTAGACTGAACTCACCAGCAGTCCTCCAGTCCCTCAATCGGCGCATTAACATACCTTTTCTAATTTGCGCTTGTTCAACGGTGCGTTCTGCAACTTGAACTGCAACATCATCCAAATAGTCAGTCAAGCACGACTCATCTGGCATCTCCAGTATCATACGTTCCACAGGTCTGGACTAAGGATAGATCCCTGGGCAATATTCGATGTAACTTGCATCCGTCGTTGACCCTGTGTCGTGTCAAAGAGCAGGCTTCCGTCCTTTAGGTAGTCCCTCAGCAGCCGTATCAGATATTCTGGAATTTACCAGGGTATTCAAAATATCCACCCATCTAACGGAGTTGAAGGCATTCCTAAGGTGGAGTGTCACCAACAGAACGAAAAGTCGCTTGGTGCGGCTATACAGCCCCGCCTTTTGGACCACGCTTACCACCTCTGCAATCGCATCAATCGTGGAACATATTGGTCTAAAGCTGTACTGCCGAAGAGATATGTATGATATGAAGAGAAATGTCTCTAGCACGGGCGGGATGCCTGACGGCGATGCGAAATTTCCTCTCGCCTTGTTGATCAACATAAGCCTGGCCTCCTTCCTTCGTAGCGTGAAAACCGCGTCCCGTTGGCAAGCGTTGTATTCGCTGAGCAGCAAGTCAGGACAATGGTGATAAACAAGTTGCAACACGTCAGTTGGAACACCATCTGTGCCTTCCTCTTTTTGAAGTGGAAAGGCTATATCTTCCAGTTCCGGGTGTGTGAAGAGTGGACGCTCGATTGCTGTTTCACCATGGACAGCGTCAACACGAATGAGATGTGCGGGGAAGAGTGCCCGCACTATCTCGTCCATCTTTTCTGCTTCATGTATGCAAGTCGCCTATAAGGAATTAAGCTTTCGCATAATTGTGTGTCCTCCGTTCTAAGGGCTCCGGGGTGAATGTCACGTCCGGTATGGTTCCTTCGCAGCCAGTAAGGTGATGACTCGGCGAATTTCCGGTGTTTAGTACGCCGTGTGCCGTCCTGGCCACCAGTACCAGGATACGTTTCCCTCACGAATCTATTAAAAGCATGCCTCATTTGATTGCTTCAGCATTGAAGTGCCCCCGGTGAGCACGTTGCCAAGCTTGATATGGAAAGATGATATCGATGGTATCGGTTCGTTTGACGTTAGGTACACACTGAAGAACGTGATCCCTGAGCACCGAACCCACATGAAACCATCCCTCCGTCCACAGCCCTCCGCCTGAAAATCACTGCTCCAAATCCAGATGGCGGCAGTACCAGTTTTTTCTGGATACCATGTTGCAGATCTTTTATTCTGGTGTTGCTCACTCAGCAGCAAAAAGTCGGATTATTTGTCCCCCGTAAACAGCTTAAGCGGATTTTCTGCAGTTGAACTGCGGTGTAGGCTTACCTTCCGGATGCGGGTCCTCAAAGTTCTGATTTTTAGGGCCTTCTGGAAAACGCGATATATTCCTGATCGCAAGACGTGCCCAAGGTCTGGTCGGGGATCAACATCCCTGCAAAGATTACAACGTGCTTCCTTTATACACTCTTTTCCTTTATGTCCCATTCCGGCACTTTTTGAAGGGATTTCTTTGCGAACTTCGTCGCTCCTTTTCTCAGCACTGTCTTGAACCCATGATCTAGCGTTCGACGCCCATCAAGTGCCTATTGCTTCCTTCTTTTATCCCGATCTCCTTCTATTTATCTGTGCAATCCGTGCATGCCCTTTAGGCTTAGCCCTCAGCACTTCTTAAGCCTTCTGGGCCTCCTCGGTTTCAGTCAGCTCCTTCGGCAATGCCCTATGCGGTCTAGCCGCTCCTATAGTGCAAGTAGCCCATTCTTTACATGTTTGCTGGTTTTTGGCGAGTCGCATGCTGTTGTTACTCCTCCTTTCTTGGAAGAGGATATCGGCTTTCGTTTCTGAGTACAGTACTTCCGCCGCGTTTTCGACGTTGGCGGTGAAAAAGTCACTCCTTTTTTTCTGCCGGGATCACTTTGTGGACTTTCAGGATCGCTCGTTATTATTTCGGGATTTGAAACCCTTGCTTTAGTCCCTTCGGTAGCGTTCGCAGCTGTGGCAATCGAATTCTCGATGTTTTTGATATTGTTCCTACCACTACGTGAACATCTGGCGCATCCGGCAGAATTACCCACTCTTCAGAAATTTCAGTTTAGACAAGGCTATCCGTAAATCTCCGTTTTTCGTCCGTCCTTACTGTCATTGTATTCGTCGCCAATTTATCGTCGTTGGTACCGTTCTCACTGTAATGTGAATATCGTGGCTGTAACTATTGGTTCCGTCATCATTGCTGATATCTTTACATACATTTTTTGGATTTTTGAAAAATCTAATTTTGAGTTTTTTAGTTATAATTGCTTCAGTGGTTGGTTATCTTTGCAGAGCAAGAAGGCCATGCAAGGGTTTGCACCTTATGGGTCCATTGCTCAGATCCCGACCAGCTAATGGGTAGTCCATCTCAACCGAACCTACATCGCCAACCCTAAGCGCGAAGTTTGAAGGTACGCCAAGATTTTACTGAGACGGAGACGATATGATAGTTGAATTGGAGCCGTTCACGCCCGAGTCTCATTTGGGCGCTACTGTGCAAAGAAACCGCCAGCCCAAAGCATAAATTCAAGTTCATTGTTCAAATCGGAATTCAAATTCAGTCAGGGTCGTTACCTGTCATCCCAGGAGGAACCTCACGGTAATTTCCATATCCTCGGGCTCGTGACGGCTTCACTCCTCAAGGAATGCTAGGCTCCAAGAGTATTCCTGTCGACTGGCATTCCTCCTGCAGGCGACATTAAAGTAATGGAAGATGAGTAAAATACAGTTATCAGCATAGGTGGTTTCACGAATAGATTAATAAGCCAAACATCAATAATGACTTTTAAAGCATAAAGAATAAATAGTATTTAAGCAACATATGTTAATAAGAAGGCGTCCAGTTCTTCTTTCATTCATAAATACGCAGCAATCGTTCGATGGATCCAGTTGAGCGAATCACAGCTTGGGTAAAGGAATAGCCTTGTGACTCCTCTTATAGAATTGGAATCTAAGCTTCACGCGGTAACCACTGGACCAACCCAGTTTCGTTATTTACAGCTTGGGTAAAGGATAAGCCCTGTGGCTCCTCAGTACGTTCAGTCATCAGAAGTAGTGCATGTCACCTGAAAAAGCAGCTCTAGAGGTGGTACTCAATGCCTCTCAATTGAGAAAAATCGGATCCGCCAGTCGCGTCCTCTGGATACCACCGTATCTGCCGAAACTAACAAGCGAACGCAAGCCAGAAGGTAGGCAAAAACCTACCCGACAGGTGTGCGAGTTCAAACGGCTACCTCACCTTGCCGTAACATTCACCAAGCGGGCTTCCAGTGGGAGCGATAGAGGCAGGGGAGGATCAACGAACTAGCGGCAGCAAGCGAACCAAGAAGAACGAACCCGCCAACGCACAACAGAGCCTTTACACAATCAAACTTATTTTGTAAAACAAACAGACTACATAAGAATAATTAAATGCTAGAAGTTTATATAACGGCTTTTACTGAAGTCCTAGGTTGACTGAAGTGTAAACGAGTGAAGAGGTAAGCAAGGGTGGATTTTGCACATAAAATTTTGGCACAGCCGGTAGGAATACTTGTCATCGCATTGTATACTCCGTAGCAGAACGACGTATTTAGATAATGGCCGGGAAGATATTCCGATACCTACCATTCAAAAAAATTTTCAGTAACAGCAATACTCTACTAGCATCCCTTAATATGAAGAGCACCTGTCGTAGGACCGGATTATTTCAGTCGATTCCACAACCACATGTTTTTCTACTACCGATGTACAAGAATAAACTCGTACTGCCACAATTTCATTGCCAAGCGGTTCAGTCTCACCGCAGTTTCCTTGAGGTTATTTAGCCAAACCTGTGAATAATGGCCGCCCAGTCAACTGTTTGATCTTTATGTACGGACCTCACGTCTCGATGTGCTACAGAACCAACAGTCACTGAAAACGTTTGATTACTTCTTGCATGTTGGCACTGATTCCTCCCAACATAACTTCAATGTATACTAACGCACGACCCTCTGACTTTCAAACCTCATATTTCGCTTGATTGGAACACTCTGTGATGCGACTAGCGTACAAAAATTCTGATTGAATTTCAGGTGCGCGAGGCCAGGAGATGCAGAAACTCTTTAGGATTGATATATACTTTATCTGGGTCGACGAGGGAGGAGATTCGGGAGTTTCCTCAATCTTTCATCTCTCAGCCAACGGAACACAGTCCAGAGATCCTTCAAGTGTTATCTGGGAGTCGGTCCTCTCCATAATGATGTTCCCCAAAAAGGTGAAGGCAGTTGGCCCCATTTAAAGTCCTGCCACCTGATGCTTTAGCCTTTACTAGGTTGCGGTAGTATTTTTAAGTCAACAGGCTACCTCCTATACTATAAGGAGCTTGTCCCACGAGCGGTATATATCTTTATTCAAGGTGGAAACTGATCTTAAGCTTAAGGAAAGCCTCACAATCGTAGTGATCAGCATTTTGTTAGAGGACCAACAAAGTTGAAAACCTGTGTATTGTTTCCCTTACATAGACTTCTGCACAATCACTCAGCCTAGGCTCGTGCTGTGCTCACGCAGGAAATCGGTTCTTCAAACTGGTGCAGTTCCACCTATTGCTTTTCCCATAAGTGCAAACTCTTTTAAGACCGTAACTCTCCTATATCTCTTCAGCTGTTAGTCACGACCTCTTCCTCCTCACCGCTAAATCTGCCACTTGCAATCGTGTAGCAAAACCCCCAGTAATCTTTTCCCAATACCAATTCGGATCTTAAAATTTCCAAGATAATCGGATACAAGGGCCAGAGCATGTTGAATGAATGGTGCTTTGAGGAAGTGCTTATGTGTTGCTATTCTTACAATCTTTGGAAGAAGTCTTTATACCCAAAGTTGTCAAAAGATTCAATGCAATATTTTACAGACGATATGTGAATGACTGTTTCATCGTTATTGACTCACAAGAAAATAAACAAGACGAACTACTTACCTATATGAATGAAATTCACCCGAACATAAAGTTCACTATGGAAAAAGAAACAAACGGACAACTCAACTCTATGGACCTAACTGTGACACGTGAACAAACACGGTTGGACTACAAAATATACAGAAAACCAACCACAATTGATCATACCATACATGAAACAACTAACCACCCCGCACAACATAAGCTAGCAGCGTACAGATCAATAGTGAAGAGACTTCACTCCATTCCCATGACTCCTACTAACTACTCCAAAGAACTAAACAACATTTACAGAATAGCTAATAATAACGGATACAAACAATGCGACATTGACAAACTGATCACACAGTACAAACAAAAACAGAAACGCCAACCGACTGAAACTATAAGAACGACCAACAGTGGGTTGCGTTAACATACGTAGGCAAAGAGACATACAAACTTCCTTAGGAAATACCAATTGCAAACTGCATTCAAAACGAACAACAACATTGGAAACAAACTGAAACCAAAACTGAATGACATATCAATATACGAAAACAGCGGCATATACAAACTGACATGCAAGGACTGCGACATGGTATATATAGGAAGGACAACACGAAAACTAACGACAAGATACAAAGAGCACTTATGGTCTTTCTTACACAACAAGGCAGACTCCATTATGCGACGCACCTACAAAACCACGCACATGAGCCTGACGCTATGACAAACTCTATGAAATCGCTACACAAACAAAGCAAAGAACCGAGACTTGACTTCCTAGAAAGGCTTGAAATTTATAAACATAGAAAGACAGACAGTGACATTATCAAAGAACGACTTGTTACCAATTCTGACGCAATTTTCTCAGTCCCAAACCACACTCTTAGACGAAAACGAGATGAAACAGAACAAACGGACATCAAAAAAGCAAAAAAAACAAAAACCGAATATCCCTCTACCTGGTATAATTTAGCACTTGAGTAATTTACTTTCTGACCTCATTACCCATTCGCTATTTACCCATTCGCTAATAACCCATCCGCTTAACCCATCCTACGACTATATAAAGTCGTTCCCTTCAACACATCCTTTAGACACTGAAGATGAATCAAAGTAGTCGAAACGCGTCTGCTCACACAACTAAGCAAGGCCCAACGGCATTTAAGGAAAAAAGAGAATTGGCCTGCGGATATCAAATAAACAAAATTATTGATTAAGATCTCCATTATACCCTTGCAAATTAAGCTTCTGTTTTTCTTCGCAAAGTCAGCACTAGAGGAAGTACATTACTGTAGTCGTAATGTGCTCTGTTTTCGATGGTGCCCTCAGACCGCGGTACCGAACGTGACCATTGGGTTGCGGATTAGGGAAGACTTTTCTCGGAAGATTTGCTGTAGATAACCAATAAGCAGACGTACATGATGGTTGGCTAAGAAGGAAGGGTTTCAGAGGGGACTTGCATTACTACAAACACCTAAGTGCCAATGATCTTCGCTGTGACCTGATAAAATATATGGCGTCATATCAAGACCCATATATTCTGGCGTCAGGTAAAGCGCTGTGGGAAAGAATTCAGATAAAAAGCCAAACGTGAAAGAGGAGAAGGAGATAAAACTAACGGTGTAGTGGGTCGGATCTTAGTATTTGCTGCAGAGGATAGTAAACAAACAGGTTCCCTGCTGTTGTCATTCGGTGACTGCAATATTATAGAAGTTGTTAACTTGACATCTATAACAATTACATCTACAAGTAAATATGAACCTTAAGTGAAGAATCCATTCAGACGAAGATCGTTGTTGGCGACAAAACCAGTGAAACAGGGAACTAAGCATAGAAAAAGGCAACATACTCCGAAAAACAAGCTGCAGCAAATAGTTCTAAAGACAAGACTGTCTCCAATTGGAAACCCAATATTCCTGATGTCCAAAAAAGTAAGATCATCCACAGTAACGCCAACAACAATGGCAAAATCATCACAGATGAACAAGACATGAACGAATCAGCCTTAAAAAAATCGGAGAGAAAACGCTTCAGCTGGACAGTATTGCTGCATTTGTGCGCAGCAAAAAAAAAACATTCGGAAACTGGAGACGGCAGGACAAACGACAGAAGAGAACCAAGGAGCGAAGAAGTTCAAGGTTGCACTAATGCATGCTTATGCTTTTGTTTCCACTAAAGCGACCGGGACACGGGATGCAATTGTCCACAGCCTCTCTCTAGGTGAGACTCCGGGTAGCTTGATTGCTCTTGACCATTCCGAAGGAGAGTGGCTCACACGGAAAGCGAGAACGGTCCTTAAGCGATTAAAACTCCAAGCGCAACATCCGAAAGAGCAAAAACAATTAAATAATGAACGATATTCTGGAGCTGAAAGAGCTCTTTTATGCTGTTCGAACATTCTGACGCAAGCAGCTGAGGGCAGAGGAATAGCATCAGGCCCAGCCACTTGGTGAAGTGGAATTCAGCCCAAGTCATTCACCAGCAATTGACGGAGACAGAAAAAAGTAGAAATGACAAGATCCCCAAGGAGCATATCACCTCTAAGGAGGAGTTTTGGGTGGTTTCGTCTAAGTAAGCCAAAAAGCCAAATGCTGAGCGAAGGTAACAAGCCTCGTCAGGAAGCAAAAAGTAGAGCAATAGCCGAGGTGACCCAAGCTATGTTAGGGTCAACCAACGGCGCGAACTCGCAAGCCAGGCGGACCAAACCTGCTAATGGTAGGTCCCTGCGAGAGTTAGAGACGTTGATTAGCCCGGGTGACATGTAAACCACCATAAGAGTTGAACGGTTCATCCGGTCAGGTAATCTGCTGGTGGAATTCCGGTCAGATGCAGAAAACAAAGATTCTTTCTGTGATGCAATCAAAAAGATCTTCGGAGAGAACGCCAAATTAAAAACAGATGTCTACAATACGAGTATATCCAGAAATATTTCACAGTGTGCCCAACAATTACTGAAGCTGTGAACTTCCCATAAGCAGAACAAGAGGGCCCAGTCTCACCACTAACTAGAGACGAAGTACAGGCAGCAGTACGTGACCCAAGAAAATATAAGTTCCAGAGTTGTACACAGGCAAGATAAGCTTCGTATTTAGAACTCAATTATCAAACCTGAGCTGTTACATAGAGGTAAAACATGGACCCTGACGAGTAAATTCAAAAAGGTAGTGGACATATTTGAATGCAAAGTGCTCCGGAATATCTGCGGCATAGTGAAGCAGGGAACAGAGTGGAGACTAGATTACAACGAAGAGTTGTATGAATTATTAGACGATTCGCTTGTGTAAAGTTGCGCTAATTGCAGTGGGCGGGCCTTGTGGAACGAAGGAAATAAAACCAACTACCCAAAAGAACATTACAAAGCAAAGAACAAGGTAGAGACCCACCAGGAAGAACGAAGACTCGATGGGTAGACACCATAGAAGCTGACAGCAGATTATTGTTGGGAGTGATCAACTGGCGAACGAAGCTACAGAACCGTGATCATTGGAGAATATTGATCTGGAGGCCAAGTCTCGGCTTAACCTTAGCACTACAGATATTGATGATTTACTTTACTAAACCAAACGGATTGGGGTTCATCTTTCAGTTTTTCATTTCGGGTACACATACGTGTCGGTGTACAGTTCATTTCAACGGGGGAAACTGCCAGAACGGATAGTTGAGGTGTTATACGAGTATTTCAAGTTTGTTTACACGGTGATAGTTTCCCTCTCGGAGTAGTTCTTTGCCACTTTTCAGCCGATCTCAAACTAATTACTGGCGGACTCGTCTCCGCTTTTGGCAGTAGAAAGCACCAGTGCTATTGCCCCGGGTCGCCAGTTTGCCCTTAAGGCGACTAGAAAAGAAAGCATGTGGCGCTCCACGACCCACCAGCGCGGGTTGGTTGGCAATTTCAAAGGTCTCGCCACAAAGTATTTTGGGTTTTGCCCTGTTGTAAGTTTTCGAGTTAGAGAGGTGATTGTTTTCCTTGTAGCTGATAGAAATGTGAACTTTCTTCGTGTTATGCTCGCAAATATGGAGTCTAAACATAATTTTTAAAAACCTGCATTGCACCGAGAGGAAGAAACTGAGACCAAACCACCTAAATACCGTTTTTAATATGAAGATGAAAATCATAGCGAAAGTTATTTATGAACTTAAACAAATTGTATTAGGCAACACTAGGCAAATTGCACTTGCAACTTAGACAAATCAACGAAGCTACTAAGGAAACCAGCATTACGTACAATAACCGCCACGAATGTAGGTGATTTAATCTTGGGGACGATAACATGTCGCACTGCTCATCGTGAGATGCGAGTTCGAGTCTAGCCAGAGTTAATAAGTAGGGAAGAATTTAAATGAAAAATATTAACATAAAATTATAGTTATAGATTGAGTGGTAGGCGTGAAGTTATACACAAGTTTTTTTCACGGTGTACGGTGATTCTTCATGTGTGAAGGATTGTGTTGGTTCTAAATTTAGGTACCGTTTCAAGCATTCAAAGTTATCGAATCCTCCAACAATATTTCCGGCTATCTACCCTTCCCTACGACTCATCATCATTTTCACTGTAGGAAACATTAATAAGGCCCAGCAAAGCTTTCAGCCTTAGCAGTGACATAATTGCAAAACTTTTATATGAACTCGTTACTGCTTAAAAACTTGATGCATTCAAAAACAAACCAAAATACCACTTTCAATTTAGCGTTCTTCCAAAACTGCTTTCTACATTTTTCATTTAGTATATCACAAAAGAGCTCTACAGAGCCCGCTTTGTATTGACAGTAATGTTAATAAACAGCATGATAGATAATTTCATTACTTGAATAGGCACTTTAGAATCATACCAATTTATAAATAATCTTCCCCATCTTATTTAAAACCAGGCTAGGCTACGTTTGTTAAGGTTATTTCAAAATTATAAAGTACATTGCCGGTGTTTCTGGTATACGCTTAAACTAATATACTTTATATAATATTATAATTTTTTAAATGTTGAACATTCTTCAAAACCAAAGGAAAAATCGATTACAAAAATAATGCACACCCCTACGTTGATTACTTCAATTACTCGCATGCATTCTATATGTTTCTCCTCTTCTCCGCGATTTCATAAAATTCAAATCGATCATGAACACTTGAAGACGGATGACCGATCATGACGTGACTCCAATTCATAATTTAAATGCGGAGAGTAGAAAAAAACCTCCACATATGTTAGCTTACATATGCGTGCAACACATGCATCTATGCATTTATGTTTATCTAAGCGAAGGGGAGAATGTGAGGAGCAAGCAGTTCAAGTGCTCTATTTCAAGTATCAACTCTGCACTCATATGGCTAGTGATAATAAAAGTGAAAGGTGATAAGAAATTGAGAATTGCTGAAGTACCTCAGGATGGATGGTGGCAATAGAGTTTAATGAGAACAAGTGATGCATAGGATAGTTTAGAAAGTGTAACTCGAGTGCTATTATTGTTGAAGTGTTGCTAATAAAATTCTATTAGCAACAAAAAGTGATCAGATGGCGGGCGTGTTCTTCGAAAAACAGATGTATCTCAAGTTCCTAGGGAAAGTGAAAATATACGAGTATTCGTTTGTAAACAAATTCAATAAATGAATAGAATGCATATGACTAAGATTTATAGATGGTTGGTTGTAGATTGTAGATTGTTCAAATTGAAATAGTCATAGGATAGTGTTGGGCTGCCGAATAGTTGATTACGGAAGTACATAAATACAACGAATTTGTTTTAATATTGAATAAATACTCCTTAAGCTGCGAGCTCTACCTTAGCTTTGAGAACTGTAAAATAAGCAATAATATAAAAATAAGACAATATGAAAAAAATGAAAACTTATTCAAAATTATATTACAATAGAAAAATTGAAATATAGGGTTATCCATTTTACGCTTGGGAAAGTAAAGCTAAAGAAAACACATAAAATATTCAGATGGAAACAAAATTTTTTAATTAATATAAAGATTGAATCTTGTCATTATACGTGAAACACAACATCATTCAAATGTCCTCCACAGGACCTCTTACAGGCCTCAATTCTTTTGAGGTAATTTTTAATGACTTTTCGGCACATTTCCGGCAATATCTCGGCCATAACTTCACGAATATTGGTTTTCATTTGCTCAAGATTTTGAGGATTGTTCGCCCTAAACACGATCTTTCGCATAGCCCCATAAAAAGAAATCCAAAGGTGTTAGGTCGCAGGATCTTGCGGGCCAATTGACATCACTCAATCTCAAAATTACGTGTCCTGGAAATTTCTCTTGCATAAGTGCTCGATTAGCCTGTGTTGTGTGGCTTGTGGCTCCGTCCTGTTGGAACCACATGTTCTCCAGATCATAATCTTCAATTTCTCTCCAAAAATAATCGGTTGACATTCGTCCATAGCGGTCAGAACTGACTGTAATGGCTCATCCTTGATCGTTTTCAAAAAAATACGGGACAATAATTACACCAAACCATAATGCACACCAAACGGTCACTTTTTCTGGATTCAAAGGCCTTTCTGCGATCACCTGAGGATTTTGAGAGCCCCATATGCGGCAATTCTGTTTATTTACGTAACCACTGAGCGGAAAATGAGAAAATTTTGTTCGAAAAATCGTTATCAATGGCTTGTTGTTCAATCACCCAATTTGCATACATTCTGCGTTGCGTATGGTCTTGACGCTTAAGTTCTTAAGTGAGTTGGATTTTGTACGGATGGAGATGCAAATCTAAATGCAAAATCCTCCACCATGAGCCGTAAGACAAGCCCAAATGTTGAGTATGCCGGGGAATCGACAAATTCGGGTCTTCCTCCACACTTTGAGCAACGATAGCGATATTTTCAGCAGAACGAATGTTGCGATGATGCACAGGCCTTGCATTCTCTTCAAATTTTCTCAGTCTCTTCAAATTTTCTCACTGTGTTCAAAATTGTTTGCTGTGTAGGTCGATTATGTCGACTGTAATCGGCTCGTAAAGCCCGAAATGTTGATACAGCAGAATCACCATTTTTAAAATAAAATTTAATAATTTTAATGCGTTCTTCGACTGTTAAACGATCCATATTTCTAAATGGCAAACCTTCAACTAAAAAAAAACACGCTTTGGATGACATTTAATTTTGACAGATGTCAAATGGCAGGGTTATACTTTCCTACCACGAAATGGATAACCCTGTATAAAGTCAAAATTCATCTACTGATTTTCATTCCTATTTATTGATTTTTCATGGTTATTGCTTAAGCTCTGTCTAATGCTTGGTAAATTATGAAAATATTGGGTTCGATAATTGAAATATTTATTTCAAATTTATTGTAGGTGTAGTGGAAGCAGTACATTTAATGAATAAAATCTTATAACCACAACCCTGTTCACAGCGGTCGATTCTTTGGACCCAATTTTCCAACACTCTGGCACACATTTCAACCGGAGCGTCGGCCCAGCTCTACCTCCTGCATGAAAATCGAACCAAACAGTAATTTTTTGCGGATGCAACGGTGTCTCAAGAAGCACATGTGAGTTTGTTGCTGACCAATAACGCATATTTTGCTTATTAACAAACCCATTGAGCTAGAAATGAGCTTCATCGCTGATGAAGTTTTTCATTTTCTTCAAGCTTTGCCAGAGTCCAATTGGAAAAATTTCGGCGTTTGGAATGTCCAAGTGGCTTTAATTCTTGAGTCAATTTGATCTTGTAACCGTGTAGGCCAAGATCTTTTTGCAACAAACGGCACAGTGTAGTTTGAGCAATGCCCAATTCCTGATAACGACGTGGAATCGACTAAATTGGCTGATTTTAAATCGATGCAGTTACGGCTGCGATATTTCCTTCGCTTCGAGCTCTACAACGTCTTTTTGGTACCGTAACGTCCAATAGTGAAAATTCAGACTCGATCTTTTCCACTATAGCACGCACAGCCTGTGGAGTGGGATGATTATTACGGCCGGAAATTGGATAAAGTGCTCTTAAATTTTTCACCACTGACTCAGAATTACGGTAGTAATTTTTAATAATTTCCAAACGTTGCTGGCGCGTGAAATTTACCATGGCAAAACTGTTGACTTAACCCAGCGTTTTGACATTGACAGTTCACCAAAAAAATTAAGGGTGCGTTCATATAAAGATACAAAGTTGCGATGTCCCTAATGAAAAACTTTATAGTAGTGATTGCCTGGGTTATATTTTCATATACTATTTTAAAGATTCGACTTTAGACTATGTTCAATCATTCACATGACAAGGAAATGACAAAATGAAGTGGGGGATGGTGGGAATCGTGTTTAACGTAAGGAGTAAGAGCCGCATATAATGAAATACAAGACATAGGAATATTGGATTAGGTAAGATCTAAAATATTATAGATCAGGTTAGGAATAGTAGTTAATTATGTCAGTGAGGATAGTGAAAGAAAAGAAGATAGAGCAACGGAAAAGCTATCAATTGATGAAATTTGCGTTAACGACGAGTTCCAACCAATATATGGAAGATTGGAACCACCTCAAATCAGAATTAGTGATGGGGAAAAGCGATTACTGACCAATGTTAAGAAAAAAAAATCGTGCATATAGAAGTAATGAACTATTACACGGAATATAAACTGAAACGACTACTAAACGTGCTCCAAAAGACAGAGAGACGGACACAGCAACACATTCAACAGGGGCTGTAGGCAGAAAATAGCAACGAGAAGTAGAGGAAAAGGATCTATAGACACCTATCAAAACACCACCACCGTGTAATCTACCCGATCTTAGACGGTTACGATCACCACGAAAAGCAAAATGGGAAGGTAAAATATCATTATCTAAGTTCTTAACCCACTAACATTGTGGTAGTAAAGGGAAAAAGCTAATTTCGGTTTCTCCGGCTGGCTCCTTCACAAATACACCGCTGGGCAAAACCAGCACATAACATTTCCTTAAGGCTCGGGCAGGTAGTGATGCGAAATGATGAAATCGTTTGCGAAGTCAGATTTTCAGGCGTCAGTTTCCTACGAACAAGTAGAGGTGGTTCAAAACCCAATGCCCACCTATGCTTTATACGCTAAACGCAAAATATAGATTTAGGTAGGCGGCGCGGTACATCCAGCGTAGGAAAGATGTAGAAATGTTGGAGGAGCTAGTAGTTGACCGATAAGTACCTGAATGTGTCCGATGGACTGTAAATTTAAATGATTCACCTCCTAATCTGGCTGTTGATTGATATGATTTATCTGAGCCTACATGACGGTGGATTAAATTCAGATGGTGACCTTAGGTCCTGAAGAAGTGAATGAGATCCAGAATGCACACTAGACGGGTTTTTTTACTAACTGCAGCGGAAGCTGGTTATCGTCAGAACAACTATGCGACTGTTGTTGGGTATGATCAGATGTAGTTTTATTAAAATCGTAGCACACACGCATAATGCCGTAGCTCTTTGTAGTTCAGTAGCCATAAAGATTATTTGTAGTTGTTCGTAAACGAGAGTTCGCCAAACGAATTTTCGATACGTATGAAGGCAATGTCGACCGAGCCTCCGATCGCATTGCCACCTTTTGGCACCCCAAACCAGCACTATGGTTCACGTGCCTTGAAGCGCAGCGCCGCAGCGGAAAAATCAGCTCGGACGCGGCACGTTGCGACAATGTCGTGGCTGAATTGGACATGCAAATTCTTTCGCAGATTGTGGGTATCGTAGAAGATCCACCCGAGGCCGGTAAATACGATGCTCTAAAGTGCTCCGCTGAGAGATATATTCCGAATATCCTCATCAAATCATTATGGCTGCAACGCCTTCTCCCTAGCACGTACGCCATTCTCGCCGTGAATGAGCGCGGTAGCCTGGACGTATTGGCCGCTATTGCAAATCGTATAGCCAGTATCAACACACATGACACAGTGTCGTACGTACAGAGGGGATCAGCAGTACGCCCGGTGAATGACATCGAGGCCATTCTAAAAGGCATCGACGAGCTGAGACCGAAAGTAAACCGCATACAAGCGTCGTCGCAGCAATACGGCTCTTTCGGTTGCTGCTCCTGTCGCTCCCCCTTTCAACAGACATTCACGTAAAAATTATATGCAGTCTTTTCAGCAGCCGAACGTACGTAAAAATTACTCACAGCAGTTTTATTTCCATCGCCGTTTTGGTGCTGCTGCGAAACAGTGTGACCCGCCATGCTCTTTCTTTGACAAGCGTTCGGGAAACGCATCGAGCCACTAGTCCAGTAGACGATCGCTGGTGGTTGGCCGGGAAGTCACCTCAAAGTTTTTGAAAGTCAAATTCCTCTTCGATACAGGAGAGGATGTCTCCATCAGTCCGGTGTTTCGCCTGCATCGAGCCCAAGAAGTACAAATTGTTTGCGGCAAATGGAACTACAATACGTACCTTCGTCGTGGTTTCACTTGACCTTCCGCGAATGTTCCGCCGGCATTTTCGTATCGCAATGGTGTCGCACCCCATCCTAGGCGCCGATTTTCTTGGACGTTGCGGTCTACTCGTGAACCTTAAGAACTGCAAGCTCTCAGACCCTGCAAGTCAGGCGGTTGTATCGGGCAAAGATTAGTCAGCATCAACAGGTGTCCGTGTCAACTGTCGTTAGAAGTTCGCTGTATGTATCGCTGCTGAAAGAATTTCCGCGCCTCACCAATCCGGCAATCTCCCCGTGCTCTGCGACACATCAAACAAAGCGCTGTATAACGACTACGGGCCCCCCGGTAGCAGACCGCCCCCGTTGACTAAACCAGGACAAGCTACGCATAGCGCAACAAGAATTCCAGTTTCTGCTGAATAAAGGTTTCTGTCGATCGTCAAAGAGCCCTTGGGCAAGTCGCCTGCACCTTGTACCAAAAAAAAAAAACGGTACATATCGTCCAAGCGGGGACTATCGTTGCCTTAACGCCGCTATAGTCCCGAAGATATTTCTGTGAACTTGAGTGGGATGCGTGTATCCTCGAAGATTGACTTACTGCGCGCGCTCCGCCAGATTCCAATAGCGGAGGAGGACTTTTTGTGTACACGGTGATGACGTTTGGTCTTCGGAACGCGGTGCAAACCTTTCAGCAATTTATGGACGAGGTGCTCCGCGAGGACTCTGCTTTTGCTACCTCGACGATATCCCCATCGCGTCGAAATTGAAGATAGAGCATTCATAGCAACTACGAACAGTGTTTCAACGTCTACTGAGCTTCGGGGTGGGTATTAATGTCTCTAAGCGCCAGTTTGGCATGCGTGAAATAGGATAACTCGGGCGCACCCCGTACGCACACCGACGATTAGACTAGATGCGATCCGAAATTTTTAAAAACCGGTTACGGTAAAGGATCTGCGGTGGTTTTTGGGAACGCTAAACTTTTATCGGTGGTTCGTCCGCCACGCCTTTAGCCCCCCTCAGCAAATTATGTAAAGTCAACAGGAAAGGAGACAGGACGGAAATTAAGTGGACCCCGCAAGTGGAAGAGGCGTTTGTAAACTCCAGGAACAGCTTGGTGGATTCCACGTTACTCGTGCGTTTTCAGGACGATAAGCCTCAGACTGACCACCGATGCATCCGACGTAGCCGTAGGCACCGTGTTAGGGCAGGAGCAAGATGGTTGTTGGCTCCCGTTGGCATTTTTTCAAAGAGAGCTCTCTATGCTTGAGTCTAGGTATAGCGTCTACGACGTTTACGATTGCTCGCTATTGATACCAGCAATCATCATTTCCGACACTTACTGAAAGGCTCTTTATTTTTCGTCCTGACAAACCGCTGACGTACGCATTCACTCAATCCGCTAGCCGCGCCAGCTGAGGCATCTCAACTATATTTCCGTTTCATTTCCAGGGACAGCAACGAGGTCGCGGACGCACTTTCACGCGTGTGTACTATTGAGATGTCGACTATTATCAGCGAGGACGAGCACGCCCAAGAGCACAGCCTCGACATGGAACTTCAACAGCTGCTCCAAAGCAACAACGCCTTGTTGGAACTTAACCAGCGTTCATGCAGTACGCATCAGAAGTTGCTTTGTACTTCCTTTCATAATTGTAATTTATAAAATAGTTTTTTCTTCTTATTCTTAAATGTAATTTTATGTAAATTTTCTTTTATATTAAATTTAAACGTCTCCCTTTAATTGTATTTGTCATGAGATTTAACTTTTATTACTATTTGAATTCTTTTTTCATTTTTCTTTACTTCTGTTAATGTTCTTATTGAAAAATTTAAGTCTGTAAATTAAAATTTGATTTAGTGCATCCCAACGGCGTATTACATTACCGAATGTAATCGAGCTCGGCTGAGCGAGCAGCTGATTGAATTTACCGGTAGCGACACGGTAGAAAGAAAAAAAGAAATTTTTGGACGGGTCGGAGGTTGACTTACGACCGCGATACGGCGAGCACGCGGAGAGTGTTGCTTGGTATCTCGTTCCCATAAGTAAAAGTTAATATCAATGAGCGCATAATATTGTCGATAGTTTTATCAAGTTATTGGTCGGAAAACTTTTCGGTTGAATGAAAAACCTGAGAAGAAAAGAGAGTCGCCTTCCTCGTCATTATTCATCTTTATTGTCGTCATCGTGGTAGTAAATAATTGAAAATAATTGAATTGTGTGAAAGTTTCCGAAAACTTCACCAAACCTTATGTGTGGGCTCGAGTTTCCCATTTCGTACGAATGTTTGTCATTGATTTAACAGTCGCGGTCGTTTTTTGTTGATCAGTCCATACTGATCTCGCTCTTTTCACCGTGAAGGAGTGCGCTCGGTAGTGCGTGGCAGCGAAAGTCGAAAACTGGAAAAAGTGATTTTTTGCAAGGGCGTATATTTCTATCGACGCTAGTCGCTAACATTATTAACACATAAGACGCATGCCAATTGAAAAGTAGTATATTAAAAGATTCTAAGCTTTCTTTAAATGTGTCCTTAACGCTGGAGTTGCCCATAAACATTTGAGCATGTAAAAGTTGACGTTCCATAATGGCAATGGAGTGAGTGAATGGTACGGTTTCAAACACGGAAAGGACAAACGTTTCCCGAGAGTTTTGCATGCAATTGTGTGTAAAGATTGACCGTGGTCGCGACAAGCTCCGTGGTTTTCACGATGTAAAAGTTCCATCCTGCTCGCAAAGTCACTGACGGTTGCCGTAAAACTCACAGGAACCCTAATCCTTCGTGCTTCAACTAAAGATTTAGCATAAATCTTCGGAGTTACCGCAATATGATCGATTTTCCTTGATAAAAGAAGGAAATCTTTGACGGCGACGCACGGGTATAATTCTCCACGCAAACATAGTCGAGCAAAATTGAGTGGAGTGAATCGTACGCTTTCACGACACAACCAACGACCAACGTTTCTCGACCGCCTTCTATACGAATGTGTGGAAATGTCGACTATCTTGCCGTCATTATTTATTGGAATTGTTGAATTGTTCTGTGAACACGGGCAGTGAATAAACCAAAGCAAATCGAATTGTCTTTTTGTGCATTCTGGTTATGGTAGTCTCTAATGTACCAAGAGGATATTGAAATACGGTTGGCATTTCACGAACGTGCACGTGTCACTTTTCGTGTAGAAGTGTACAGCAGTGTTATTTTTCCCCTTTCATGAACGGAGTGCTGTACGGTAGTTGCTGCGATGAAGACAGGAATACCGAAATTGAAGTGTCCGTGTTTACAGCACTGCGGGGCAAATTCATTCGAATCTTTTGACGGAACCATATAAGGTTTCTTTACAAATAGCTCTTCAAATTCGGTGAGTCTTGACGTAAATGGAGACACCATGGAATTCATTGCAGTCACAGTCGCCCTTTCAACGAGAACTGGTGAGTGATCGGTTTTAATTCAATTTTGCTGTAGGATATCATTGGGAGGAGTCCTTAGCCTAGGGCTTTCATGTTCGACACCGTCAATTCGGAAGCGTTTACTAGTGTATGTGTGACGCTACCCGAATAGATTTATTTTGAACTGAAACTTAGTGGCGTTAAGACCATGGATTACGAACATTTACATTCGAAATAGGTAAAAGTTAACTCTCAGGCAATGAATCTCTAATTATACATTCAAATTTTATTTGTGTTTTCTGTTGGTCTATCACGGCATGAGAGGATCGAAGGAGTTAAATGCTCAATTATATAGAAATCAAAACGAAACCAGCAAAGGTATTACTAAAAATCATCCTGCGCCGTGTGGAAATTCTTCCTCAAGCTTCCTTAGGGGCTTAAGTTCCCACGCTTCCTATGAAAATCACCCTTGCTCGAACCTGCGCTACAATTACTTCTTGCCAACGACATTTCATTTGGCAGGACTAAAAGCGAAGAAGTTGGGGGTCACACGGTGCTAGATTAGCCACGTAGCAAGAGTAGCAAATGCTACAGGCCCCGTGAATTGGGAGGCCCCGCCCTCCTCGAAATTCTTTTTTTTCATCTTTTTCAAATAACAAAAGTAGCTACACTCACAATGCAATATCTCACAAACTAATGTTCGGACTGCTGTCAAATTTTGACGATGCATCGTTAAAAGATTGGTACTAACTAAAAATCATATAGATTTAATACTAGCACAGACAGGGACTTTTCAATTGGCCTGTTACTACTTGCACTGCACTACAGGCAAGTTGGCAGCACTTCAAAACTAGTAGGGGAATTGTCATCGATGGAGCTAGTCGTAACTCGAATAAATAAAATATAATTCTATTGACTATCACTACATTAACCTTTGGCACAACGTAAAAAACTTTTAAAAGCACTTTAGATGTTCTTGAAGACAATTGTTTTGACATTTTTTACAGCACTGTTTTCGTGCCTGTTGTATTGTGTGCAATATATAGAATTATCTTTTTGAAAACACAATAGAAGAGTTTTTGTATGTACAAAGGTAAAAATATCAACGAAAACAATTTCATTAAGGTAAGATATTTGACTAGGTATGTTTTGCATATTACAAATAAATCGCATTTGACAAGTTGATTTTTTTAATACAACTCGTTTTTTTGAATTCCCATAACTTTATGGTGTGAACAAGACCACCTACAGCAATACAACGACATATTTATTTTTCGTTTAGGTATTTGATATCTTTCATATTTTCAATTTTTCGTACAAAACAAATAATATTTTTTTCAATTAGTGATGTAAAACGCTCTTACATAAATGTGGTAACGTTGCAGATTTATACTTGAATCAATCAATGAAAGTTGGTAAAAGGTCATGACATGAATTATCATTATCAATGAAAGTAGTAAAGTAGTTTATGCTTTCTCGCAGTAATCAAAGGATCAATGTGGCAACGTTGTAAAATAAAGAAATGTCACAATGGATGTAATAAAAACAAGAAAAATTATTATCTCCGAATTTACGCATTTTAAGAAAAAATTAAAGTAAAACAATATTTGTCTAACCGTAGGTAACATGAGCAGTAGATCTAAAGATACGGATCGGCACTATGCTTCTGGAAGTGCTAAGCGTAAAGCAAAAGATGAAAGGAAAAACAGAACGAAGCTGTTCTATCAAAAACACGTAAGCTTATCGAGTGTTTTAATGTTCAGAGTGCTGTTCCTGAATCTACAGAAAGTAGATCAGCACCTCATTGTGCATATGCTAGTGGTACTACTTACGTTTGTAATGAATCATGCGACGCCGCTGGCGACCACTACTAACACACCTTGCTGCTAGGTGGCTTGTCATTTCACGTTGGTTGTGACGAGCGCACATCCCACGTCAATTTTGTCGTGGGATGTCAAGGTGAAGTGACAGCCACATGGCAGTAGATAGTGTAGGAGTAGCGGTCGTAGATGGCACGAACCGGAAAGGACCGGTCGTTGTAGCGTGAAGTTCCTTTCCCTTAAATCGTTCAGGATTATACGGCCGTGAATTAGGGTAGATTGTGGAAGACAATCCCAGAAATTGAGTGTTGGTGCAGCAAGTAAGTGGATAATGTATTTGGAACACGAGCGGATTTAGGTTATTAAATTCATGTCTTTATAAGAGCATCACGAGTCGTCCAGGAGGTCAGCTGAATTGAAGCAACATCTAGAAGATCACATTTGTGTATCGAACACGAAATATCCAACGACGTGTATGCACTGTGACTTCTCCGTTCCCGATAAGGGCATCCTTAAGGAGCATATCGCGTTGCATTCCCAATCTATTGGGAGTAATGACGTCCCATTCCACATGTCCTACGAAAATTTGGAGCTGAAAGTGGTCGACAGTGGTGACGACAGCGAAGACAAGGATCAGAAGACAGCTGGTTCACCTAACATGCTGGCACAAAGGAACAAATCGTTTCCAAAGGCCATGAGCAACAGAAGATACAATTTCGAATGGAAGCTTTAGATTCCTTGCGTAATATTCGAACTACTAGTAACGTTCCCCAACAACCTGCATTGAATATAGGAACATTACCGCATAGTGTATCGTATTATCCTCTAACGCAACATCAGTTACAAATTTATTCACTTCCATCAGCACAAACTGATATATCCCCAGCAAATAATAATGACCACTCTCAACAACATCCGAATGTTGTTAATGTGTCGAACTCTTCGCCAATGGACCACGTTTCAATTGACGATGGACTGAATTCTACACAGAATCAGGATGTACAAGTATTTTCCAATGTTTTATGAAGAAAAAATTAAGGATAAGCCATTATTTAACTAGAAAATAATAGGTAAAAATAAAAAAAAACTAGTATTTAAAATTAAAATATTTTACAATGACGTTGTAAGTAATATTTATACAAACCTGTGTTATGATGGTCGCATTGAGCATGCTAGTATAGTATTTTTTTTTTTGTGGTAGGGAGGTGAAGGCATTTATGCCCGCCGAGTCTGGCAGTGTGGGACTCCCATGGAGGATACCTTTGGACTACCCACTAAACACCTCCCCTGTCAATCTGAGAACCTAGCCTGGAACCGTTTGACACATTACTTCGGGCCAGGTCTCGTTTTGTTACGCCGTGGGGCGCCTTCAAGCTGGGGAGTCCCTTTCCTAGCGGGAGGGGAGGGGGGAAGAGGAATTGCCAGAAGAGCGATCCCCCAGCCCCAGTGCCTTCGGCTGCTGTGAGTCCCTTTTATATTTTAGGACTGCCCGAGCGTAATGTGCCACCTGGTTCCATTTGTCAACCGATTCGAGCATCACCGCAACTATATTATCCGGGGTGAGCTCTCCCGTCTCCCTGTAGAGTTCCCTTCGCAGCCTGGCCCATTTGGTACACGCAAAAAATGTGTGACAGGCATTGTCCTCCTCTCCTGGGCAAAACCGACAATCGGGAGACCGTGACTTGCCGATCTTGTGCAGGTAAGACTGAAAACACCCGTGCCCGCTCAAAAGCTGGGTCAGATAGAAGTCAGTCTCACCATGCCTTCGATTTAGCCACGGTCTCACATCCGGGATGAGGCGCGCAGTCCACCTTCCCTTCGTGCAATTCCTCCAAGACTGCTGCCAATCGTTGAGCGAGCGTTGTCTCTCCTCGCGGACAACGATCTCCCTCGCATCCTCGTTTCGGCGCAGGTAAATAGCGCGGCGCTCTCTAGCAAGGAGGGCGACAGGTATCACGCCTGCAATCACTCTCACCGCCGAGTCGGAGACTATTGGATACGAAGATGCAATTCTCAGTGCTCCTCTTCTCTGTACCTGTGCCAATCGTTTTCGGTATACCTCCTTGCTGAGAGCGTCGCCCCATACCTCTGCTCCGTACAGTAGCACTGACCCTACAGCACTCATCAAGAGGCGTCTTCTTGATGGGCTGGGTCCCCCTACGTTGGCCATAAGTCGGCTCAGGGCCGATATTCCCGAAGCAGCCTTCTCAGCCGTTGCCCGGATTTGCTCAGAGAAACTCATCTTCGAGTCGATCAGTAGCCCCAGGTACTTCACCGCTGGCTTCGATTCGATCTGTATATCTCCAATACTGATCATCCTTACTCTAGGGATTCTCTTTTTTGTCAAGATGACCACTTCGGTTTTCTCCAGTGCTAAACTGAGCCCGCGAGCAGTCATCCAGTCCCTCACTCGGCGCATTAGCATACCTAGCCTAAGTTGCGCTTGTTCAACGGTGCGTCCGGCGACCAGAGCCGCAACATCATCCGCATAGCCGACCAAGCGCGACTCATCTGGCATCTCAAGTCTCAGTAGCCCGTCGTAAGACACGTTCCACAGGTCCGGACCAAGGATAGATCCCTGGGCAACACCCGATGTAATTTCCATCCTTTGTTGGCCCTGTGTCGTGTCGTAGAGCAGGCTTCGGTCCTTTAGGTAGTTCCTCAAAAGCCGCATTAGATATTCTGGAACTTGAAAAGAGTTTTCCAGCGTATCCAGAATATCCACCCATCTAGCGGAGTTGAAGGCATTCCTGACGTCGAGTGTCAACAACAGGACGATCCGTCGCTTGGTGCGACTGTATGCCTCTGCTTTTTGGACCGCGTTCACCACCTCTGCAATCGCATCAATGGTAGAACGTCCTGCTCTAAAGCCGTACTGCCGAGGAGATAGGTCCCCAGCAGCACGAATCGCGTCAGTGAGTCTTCCCTTGATGAGTTTCTCTAGCACTTTCCTAGCCGTGTCTAGCATGCATAACGGGCGATATGCAGACGGCGATTCGGGATTTCCCTTCCCCTTGCTGACAAGCACGAGCCTCGCCACCTTCCATCGTACCGGGAAAACCCCGTCCCGTAGGCAAGCGTTGAATGTGTTGAGCAGCAAGTCAGGACAATGGTGATAGACGAGCTGCAAAACCTCAGCTGGAACACCATCTGGACCTGGAGCCTTCCTCGCTTTCAGGGAGAGGACTGCCTCTTCCAGTTCCAGCTGTGTGAAGAGTGGGCACTCGACTGCTGTTTCACCATGGACAGCGTCAGCACGGACGAGATGGGCGGGGAAGAGTCCCCGCACTATCGCGTCCATCTTTTCCGCGTCATGTATACAAGGCTTCCGTAGGGCACCAAGTTTCCCCATGACCAGCTTGTAGCCAAGGCCCCACGGATCCCTATCTACATCGTCCACTAGGTCTTGCCAGCATCGGGCCTTGCTCTTGTTAATAAGCCTGCGAAGATATTTCCTGCCGGAATGCTAGTATAGTATAGCAAACAGTATAATTCTTTATAAATAATTCCGAAGATAACAATAATCATAAATCAGTGAATAAGTGAAATCGCTTGTGTTGAAAATGATTTGAAATGTACATCTAATACGTAATATATGTACCAAAAGTCACTACTTTATGAATAAGATTTAACAAATTGAAGAATCATATTACATGTAACTGTGATCTGTTCAGAAATTTATATTGAAGCAGACTCGTCACGTCGTTCATATGAAATCTTCAACAATCTCAAAATTATCAAATGGTTCTGGTACTCTAAGTTTCTAGATCTTTGAAAATAATTCCAAGACTTATACTCTTACTAACGGTACATCGATCAAAGACCAATTGTAAAATAATAATTGATAAAGTATAGGAGAAGAGAAGAAAATTATAAAACATAAATTATATAACTATTATATATTTCACAAAGTCATAAGCGGAAAGTAGTTGGAAACGAAGAGAATATACCGAAAGTCGCTCTTTTAGTTATATCATTATTTCTTAATTAGAATTAATAGCACGATGCACTGCAACCTGAAAGGTCAATAACATCTGTTAAATTTACCTCTAATTCGACTCAGTTGAGTTATTTAATCAAGAAACGGAAATCGGCATCAGATCCTTGTTTCTTTAAATGACACTTGCCGCTCAAGTAAATCTGCATCTTCACATTCTTACACACTCTAAAGAACGTTGGAAGACATGTTAAGAAAAAAAGAATCCCGAAACTAAATTTAAGCCCGGGAATATACTATCAAGAAAAACGGTAATGATGTAAGATCTTAAAAATAACCATGTTAATAAATAACCCGTAACCCAAATAATAATATAAAATAATACAAATAATAGTATAAAATAATACAAATAATAATATAAAATAATGCAAATAATAATATAAAATAATACAAATAATAATATAAAATAATACAAATAATAAACTAAAATAATACAAATAATAATATAAAATAATACAAATAATAATGAGAAATAATTTCCTAAATCGAGTGTCCGGAATCAAAGCGATAAATGTAAACATTTGTGCACCTATGGAACAACCGGTATATCAGAAAACATTTTCACTATGTGCTTTATCTATTGTTATTAGGGGGCTACATACTGTTATAAGTTTTAAATTGCATGCATGCATATACAGTATAAAAACCCCAAAATCGGCTAGCGTGCGGATAATTCGTTTCTACCTACTTGCATAGTTACTCGGCTTTCATATATGCCAAAATATACTATCAGCTTGGAATACAGAAATAGCCGTCGCGAGGGTAGGGTTTGAGAAAATCCGCTGAGGTCGGTTTCGCGTCGCGCGCGGTACGCGGTACCTTTGTTGGTTTTGCCTTTTTATTAGCGTAGCTTTCGTCGGGTTCAGTTAGCGTAGTATATTTTTCGGTACCGCGTCGGAAATTCGGGAACGCGAAGTAAAGATTAGATTTTTGTCCTTTGACTGCTTGTATGAAGAAATACGGAGTAACGTAAAGTAGGTTTCCTCTCCGTATGGTTTTGTTTTTTGACGCGTTTGAAAACGGGCATGTATTGGTGGCTGAAGATTGTAGATGAGCGTAATCCATTTGGAGACCCTCGACCGAAATCCTCTCCGATCTAGCTGGCCGACAAGCAGCCACCGCGAAAATGGATTACGGTGCACGGATTGGTTGACCGGTTGGTACCATCCGTTGGCACTACTCAGACTTAACGTCTAGAACCGCTGAGAGGTCGGTTCATCGTTCGGATCAAGACATTAAAATCATTACATGTTTCTGATGAAGTCACATTTTCTATAAGTGATGCTGTAGTTGAAGAGACAGCAATTCCTCTTAATTTAACTATATCATGTTCTAGCCAAAGAGAAGTTAAAAGCACAGCCAGTCCTCTCGATCTAGAGTCGTCGTGTTCTAACCAAAAAGTAGTTGAAGGCATATTATTAATTGATTCTGTGACTACAGTTTCAAGTCAAAAACAAAACGAAAGTAAAATATACTCCAACGATATTGGTGAATGGCCAAGCAACTTTGATAGAGATCATTGAATAGAAAAAGGAAGCAGCGAACTGCAACATATGAACAGTGATTTTATGTCATCAAAGAAAATTTTCGAAAACGAAAATAAGCCACGATTCTGCCATGTCTTTTTTCACCTATAAACATAAACTAACAAATAAAACTCACGTCAAAGACTGGTTGTGTTATTCGGAAACCAAAGGACGACTTTTCGGTTTTGTTTGCAAACTTACGAATTCAGATAGTTCGTCACCATGGCTTACGAAAACGGATTAGATGACTAGAAGAATGCGCATAATTTATTGACAAGACATGAAAAAAGCACTTCTCATAGACAAGCCATAATTTCGCTGTTAAGCCTCAAAAACAAGAATACACGTGTTGATTCTCAACTTGTGAGCCAAATTGAGACTGAGCAAAAGTATTGGAGGCTACTCTACAAACGAATCATTGCAGTAATAAAGTTTTTAGCAGAGCAAGGTCTTGCATTTCGGGGTTGTGACGAAATTGTTGGTTCACCTTACAATGGAAATTATTTAGGCTTGTTAGAATTAATAGCCCAATTTGACGCTTTTATGGCTCAACATATTCAAAGTCACGCTAATAAAGGAAAGGGACATACGTCATATTTATCAAAAACAACTTGTTAGGAATTTATTCATCTAATTGCATCAAGAATACTGGATCAAATTATTTGCGAAATTAAGAGATGCAAATACTACTCAGTTTCATTGGATTCTACTCCAGATGTATCGCATGTAGACCAACTGACTCTCTACCATCTGGACCAGTGGAAAGATTTGTTAAGTTCTTGGACATGGAAGGGCATACTGGTGAACAACTCGCTCAAAGTTTACTAGACTTCTTGTGGAAGTGGCATTGGTATCAAAGATTGTCGTGGGCAAAGCTACGATAATGCCAGCAACATGAGTGGGAAATACATCAACTTACAAGCTCGAATTAAGGAAATAAATAAGTACGCAGAATACATTGCCTGTCGTGCACATTCATTAAATTTGGTTGCTGTACAGAAGCATTACTTTTCTTCGATTTCATTGAAAACCTCGCAACCTTTTTCTCGGCTTCTACCTTTCGATGGGGTCGTCTTACGAACGCACTTAAAGATTCTACTTCAAAAATTCCGATTTTGAAACGGTTATCGGACACCAGGAGGTCACCCCGAGCTGATGCTATGAAGGCACTTTAATGTAGTTTTATCACTATTAAGCAAGTTTTGGGAGACATTTTCAATGACGTAGATCAAAAAGCGGAGTGCCGTAATAAAGCTTACGGACTAGTTTCAACGATGAATAAATTAGAAACGGGAATAATGACAATTACGTGGAACGGAATCCTAGAACGCTTGCAAGCGACTAGTGCTTCGCTGCAGTCGTCTGATCAAGACCTTAATACGGGATACGCCCTTTATGAATCATTATATGGTTACCCCCAAGCAATGCGACCCACATTTTCAGATATTGAGGCAAGAGCCAAAGATCTGACCAACTGTGAAGAATAACAACAACCGACATCAAGACGAATCAAGCGCTTGACGGCTTTGTTGAAAATCAAACACCTGGACAACTTTTCGAATTTGAGATGTGTATTGTCATTCTTGATAACGTCCTGTCTGCTTTAACTAAACGTATGAAAGCATATCATAAAATAACTAGTGTTTTCGAAGTATTTCGACTGCTAAAATCTCTTACAACAGAAGAGATTTCGTAAAAATCCGCAAGTATGGTCAGTGCTTACGAAGATGATTTGGAGAACAGCCTAGGCGGCGAATTAGTGCAGCTCGCAGAGCTGCTGAAAACAGATTTGGCTACTGTTATTGACAGCAAGAAACAGGAGCTTCTGGAACAGCAATTTTACAAACTTTTATCAAATAGTTCTTTAGAATCGTGTTTCCTAAACTTAGAAAATGCCTTGCGCATTTACTTATATCTCATGATCACCAACTGCAGTGGCGAACGTTCTTTGTCAACATTAAAACGTATTAAAAATGAATTAAGGAACACGATGGGCCAAGAACGTCTTAATCAGCTCACTTTGTTGAATATAGTTGAATACAGTGTTATCTCTGCCCATATTAAATCCAGAAAAGTTTATCTGCAACAGTTTTGTTTTAATACCCTACCATAAAAAAAACAAAAAAAAATCCCTAGAGTAAGGATGATCAGTATTGGAGACATACAAATCGAATCGAAGCCAACGGTGAAGTACCTGGGGCTACTGATCGACTCGAAGATGAGTTTCTCTGAGCAAATCAGGGCAACGGCTGAGAAGGCTGCTTCAGGAATATCGGCTCTGAATCGACTTATGGCCAACGTAGGGGGGCCAAGGCCATCAAGAAGACGCCTCTTGATGAGTGCTGTAGGGTCAGTGCTACTGTACGGAGCAGAGGTATGGGGCGACGCTCTCAGCAAGGAGGTATACCGAAAACGATTGGCACAGCAACAGAAAAGAAGAGCATTGAGGATTGCATCTTCGTATCCAACAGTCTCCGACTCGGTGGTGAGAGTTATTGCAGGCGTGATACCTGTTGCCCTCCTTGCTAGAGAGCGCCGCGCTATTTACCTGCGCCGAAACGAGGATGCGAGGGAGATGGTTGTCCGCGAGGAGGGACAGCGCTCGCTCAACGATTGGCAGCAGTCTTGGTGAATTGCATGAAGGGAAGGTGGACTGCGTGGCTAAATCGAAAGCATGGTGAGACTGACTTCTATCTGACCCAGCTTTTGAGTGGGCACGGGTGTTTTCAGTCTTACCTGCACAAGATCGGTAAGTCATGGTCTCCCGATTGTCGGTTTTGCCCAGGAGAGGAAGACAATGCCTGTCACACATTTTTTGCGTGTACAAAATGGGTCAGGCTGCGAAGGGAACTCTACAGGGAGACGGGAGAGCTCACCCCGGATAATATAGTTGCAATGATGCTCGAATCGATTGACAAATGGAACCAGGTGGCACATTATGTTCGGGCAATCCTAAAATATAAAAGGGACTCACAGCAGCCGGGGGCGCTGGTGCTGGGGGATCGCTCTTCTGGGATTTCCTCTCCCCCTCTCCCCTCCCGCTAGAAAAGGGACTCTTCAGCTTGAAGGCGCCCCACGGCGTAACAAAACGAGACCTGGCCCGAATTAATGTGTCAAACGGTTCCAAACGGTTGACAGGGGAGGTGTTTGATGGGTAGTCCAGTCGCGCATGGGAGTCCCACACTCTGTGCATAAATGGCATTCACCTCCCTACCACAAAAAAAAAATACCCTACACTTGAGAACCTAAAGCAAACCAAGGGCCCTTGACAGAATTTGCTACATGCCCCGCGGTGGCTTAATCCGGCACTGGGGTCACATTGCAGCGAATTCAAGAATAACTTCAATTAAATCATATTCACACAATTTAATGACAGGTCATGTCAAATACCGTAAAATTGTAGATCTTCTTGTGTTAATATTAATTGCGATAAAAAAGACATTAATACAATGAATTACTAAATCTATGCCTCTGGTCTTTTCATTTCGTTCAACCTGACCGGGTATAGGACCCGCATCGGTGGCAGGCTCCTCCGCTAATATGGGCGAGCCATCGGGCGCGCTCTTTCCTTTTCTTTTAACAGGGGCCCTTGCCGGGTAGAGTGGCCTTCCGCTCGCGTGCCCTAGGGTTATGTGATTTCATTGCATAACGCTATAGCATAAAGCGGTTACGTTCGTATTTCTCATTTGAAGGAAACAGTCATACAAAATACTTTTGTATGAGTTTTTCACTCAAATGGGAAATATATGGCTACGTCTACGTTTGGATCTTGATCCGGTTGGGAGGGTGCGAGGGAGCACCGCTACCATCTGGATGCCACACTCTTATTTGTGAGCCTTAAGGATCGTCAGTAACGACGAAGTCTCCGCTGGTCCGTCCGTTTAGGCCCGGCCCAATTTGTTCTTCGAACAAACATTGCAACCCTTAGTAGGTTACCTCGGCCTCAACACAAGTCGATCGGCATTTTTACTTGTTTGAATCGTGAATGCGAAATTTTTCTGTAGTGGGTCCTTGTGCTAGGGGAAAGAACCCGCCCGACGATACCGCAACGCTAGCCTGCCAGCGCATTCACGCGTCCCCAGACAAGGCCAATCTCGGCGGATCTCAACATTCTCTTCCGCTGAAGCAGCAGACCATCGCTGCAGTCCTGAACGGACAAGTATCTATACTCAATGCACTACAGAAGCTCCGCTAAGTTAGTGAAAAAGGAACTAATTGCAGCTTAGTGAGCGGTATTTCGGCGGCTGTGTTTCTCGCTTGGTGGCTACTTGGGACCAAGGGACAAGGGAGTTGCGCCTCCTACGACCGTCTCGGACGGACAAACCGGGTCCCAAGTCCCAAGCCGAAGGATCCTCAATGCGGAGGGTAACAAATTTAATTATTAAAAATCAACTCTTGTGTTTTATATGAATCTGGTATAAATTTCTAAATTGTAGCAAAATCGAAATGTGTATTTCCCATCGTTTTCTTTACATCACCAACTATCACGAAAGCCTACTTTTATGGTGGATGAAATGATAAAGTAAAAGTCACAAACAACTGCTATAAGTTTTTGCTCCCTTTTGTATCATTTATTTATCCATTATCAATGAATCAATGTGAAAAACATATTAACATACCAACTTTGTAGTACGTATTTAATATAAAACATTTAATCCTCCATTTCAGGCGACCTAAGCCCCACACGCCCAGTGAGCCTCGTCCCCAACCAATTCGCGGGCAAAGCGCTTATATGGCGGTAAGTAGAATTCTACAATTTTATCTAATTTCCTTTGCAAAAACTGTTCCCAACAAATAATTTTCTCAATTTAATGAAATATCCTGCGAATTCCGAGCACGTTCTTTAATCAAAAATAAAAGGCACTAACCAAGCAACAAAGGAGATTCGAGAGAATGAACCAAGTGAAACGTTGTGCCGGAACTTTTGCATAAATCAAAAAGCAGCGACGTCTACAACAATTTAACTAATCAGGATGAGGTGCCTGGGAAGTACAAGGATGTCATTTGAATGTTTTTTTCAAATAAAGACAGTACGAATGTTCAATCAGTATTTAGTTTAAAAATAAATGTATTCAGAATAATTTTTTAACGCATCTAGGCAATTGCAACCCAAGTATCTTTTCACCATTCTTCCAACTTTTGCTCACATCTGCCCTTCCAATCTTAATCACCATAAAAAATGCATCAGGACTACTTAAAAGTCTCCGTAGCTTTGATCCTTTGGTGTCATTAAGTTGATGATGCTTAGGCTCTCATCATAAAAGCTTCTTCCTTGTATCGTTAACGTTCATTTGTTCTACGTTTACGATCCTAAATGGAAACCGTTTAACAACATCAGAAAGCGCAATCTTCTCAAAAAAAGGATGAGCTATTTTTTTGCTACTTGAAATCATCAGCTGCTGTTGCTTATTCCATTTTCCCAGAAAGCTTAATCGTCCTTTTGATGTACAAGAGAAGAGTATTTATCTAATGTTGAAATCGACAAAGAATAAAGGTTCTATAAATGGGACTACGTTTTTTCCGGTGATAATGGATTTAAGGAGTCATTTAAGGCGAGGAAGGAGGTCGGTAATGGTGCATTACAGTACAGTAAGCTGAGCACTATTCAAGGGAATGCTCAACATTAACTTTTCGTTTCCATATCGAGAATGACTAGGTAAAATGTTTTTCTTAATCTGAACCCCTGGCAGCAGGTGTTACGATTGAATACATACTCAGAAAAGTACCTTATTTTATCAATGTAATAGAATACTTTTTTCCGTGAAAGTAAAGACAGTCATCCATACAAATTGTTGAATATATTTTTAATTTATACGTAGTACTTGGGAAACGTCTTAAAACTACAAAAGCCATAAGCTTACTCATTGCGTTATAAAAGCTTTTTCCTATAATGCGATTTTTGGTAAAGATGATTTACCGTCTTAGTGATTATAAATAAAATATATGTTTGGACAGTTCTTATAAGATATTTAATCGATAATGCATCCTTGTTTCTTACACATGTGCTTTGATAAATTAGCTCAAAAACTGAATTATTAAACCAACAATTCACCCACAGAGGAATTATATTCGCTCCAACAGTTAGGCAATATAAATTGCAACACATGAAGCGCGTCAGCAGCTTTCCGACTAGCTAAGTTTTTACCGTACGAATAAAATGCATATCTTTGAGCGCCTGATGATAATATGCAGTGCTGCAAAACATGTTAGCAATGACTTGCTGTTCGCCAATTGTTGCGTGAAACTGAAATGGATTTTATTAGGGATATGACCAACTTTTGAACTTTCTTCGCTGCTTTTACTATGGCCAGGATGCAAAAGTATACACAATTTATGTTAGGATGTATTCCTGTTACAAATGTCATAACCATTCATCCGATCAAATATCTAAAATAGTAGGACTTTTCCCCTTCTTCGAATATCTCAGCGGTTTCGTATCCCCAAAGGGTTGCTCCTTTGCATATACTCGTAAGAACCAACCATATTCTCAGATTTCATTTCCCGGTTTTGACTTTCCATTTTTCCTTCTCAGTAGGTGTCTGTTACCATTTCAAGTTAATATGCACATTATTGTATACCTTCAAAGGGTTTTGCAATTTTCCTTAAATTTTCCTGGGCAAAAAAATACCAACTTTGAATTTTCCACAAAAGCAAACAAAAAGAACATGCTTTCCTCGTGGTATTTCCCTACCGACTAGCAAACAAATAAAAAGAATGTTGAATACAAAAAATTGCAACCATTTCTAAATGTTCCTTCCTTCCATGTTTGGTGTTTATTTTCATTTAACGGAATTTATATGGTTTTTATTGGATTTGTTTCGCATCTAAAGCAGGAGCTTCCGCTAAACTGTCGGCGGAAATGAAAGGAGTTTGAGTGTTGTCAGGGTAGCTTATCTTTTCGTCGTTGTCGTATAAATACTTTTTCGAAGGGGAGTTGGATTTTAAAATTCGTGACATGTAAATACCAATAAAGATTTAGAATGCTTATATTGATGTTGTGGAATGGGTGAATATTCGCTATGTATTAAATCTGAAGGAAGGATAATAGGCGAAACATTTGTGGCTATGAAAGTGCCTTCCTTCTGGTGTAAGTTTAATTTTATCTCGGAAATATGACGAAGCTTTAAACGGTGTTCTTCTTAGAAAGATTCAAACTGTTGGTATTTTTAGTATTTAATTGTCAAAGGAAGCTGATTTCAAAAATCTAAAACCCGCTCTAAAATAAGTTAAAGTAATGATTTTAGTAGGATTTACCTCTCCTGGATTCTACGTCTAGCAGTCGTTGCGTATAGACGTGTTTTTACTCGCTCCTGTCATTAATTTTAGAATTAATTAATTTTTCGCAAAAGTCAGTTGAAATTAATTTTTTAATTGAAAACAATCACCGTCAAATTATTCGCACATTTGTCGAATACCTGAAATTTTTTTCCTAAAGAAGTATCAAAAGGCGGGGATACATTCAAGGTAAGTCCCGGTTTATGAACATTCCCTCTAATCTCGCTGCAAAAGTAACGAGATTGTAGCCCAATGACCAGCCATCAACCAAAACGATCGTGTCAATCGCCAACGATGACGGACGAAAAAAGCTAAAACGAAGATTCGATAGCAACGAAGAAAAACTGACAATTTTATCAGACATCGAGATCGAGCAATTAATCAAAGCTAATGAGAAAGCTGAGAAGGTTGAGAGAGGAAACGAAGAACTCAGAATTTGGATCCAATCGCTAGAAGAACTAGTTGGAAGATTAACGTTCAACAAAGCAAAAGAAACCAGCAAGAAAGAAAAACAAGTAAAATCAAAAGCGACTGTAGACAAAAATCTAAGAAACAGCAACAAGAACCTGATCAAGAGGATGTCCTCAGCGCAGGCGAGCAAACGTCAGCACGAACTATAATGCAGCGCTAGCTGGACAAGACGATTGCATGAGCATTGAAGAGGATAAAGGTTATAAAAATTCTGAACATTGCGTTACTAAACCTAATAATGGATTTATCGAATATTTAAAAATAAAAAATAGGGAGAAAAACCAAAACTTTTGTCTACTGATCCGTCTGCCAAGGTTAATCAAAAGAAAGAAAAAGTCCCACCAATCAATGTATTTGGGCAAACAGACAAAGATACGGCTCGAATTTTGGCAGCCGTAAATAAATTAAATGATTTTGAGATCAAGAGAGTCGAAACTGCTAAGGCCACACCAACCTCAGATACAAAATGTGAAAATCAAGCGACACCATTAATCAGCGTCTTGGTAACAAGAGCTAAGAACAAAAAATGCAAAATACAACCAATCAACCTTAATTGGCTTTGTAACGCTACACTATACCACCGTGAAAAAGATCCCATCTCCGAACCACCAAGCACCGGCAGATCGCCTCTCCAATCTTCTCTCCAATCCGAGAATCACCAAGCAACTGCAGACCGCCTATCCAATCCGAAACGAACAAAAATAAGTTCATCATCACTGTCGCGTATCGCATTAATACCACTTGTATTCTTGGTTCCATCCATCAAACGAGCACGTACCACGCAAGGCTACATTGAAGAAAACAACATTAAGTTAACACCCTTCGAACCAGGAACAATCGCTTACTTCGAAGAAATCTCCCAGATTTCTATGGTTATTGACCACTGGAACATCATCGTGTATTATAACATGCACAACCACTGGATTGATCTACAAAATATTCAGGCTCACGTAAAAAGAATTAGAGAAATATGCGATAGCCTTGGACAAAATAGACAGTGCTCACTACTCGCAATCCAGTTTCAAGTAAGAGTAGACAAGCTTCAAATAGAGAATGATTTATTACTTAACAAAGGCACCAGCATCAACCGGCATAGACGATAATTAAAAATCAAACTTCTTTCATTGACTCACGTGACAGAGACTTTTTTTTAAACAAACAACTCCGAACAGTCAACAATTACCTTGAAAATTACCTCGGAACGATTTATTCTACGAATAAGGTACTTGACGAGCAACAAATACTATCCACGCCCACACAATCATTACTTTTCAACATCGTGACTGACAGCCGAAACGGAAAAGTTAGCCCATCAATCCTCTCTCCAGACCAGCTATCCAACGAAATTCGAATAATTAGGAAACATACTGACAACTTTAACCATCCCTGCCAGCTACTTACCGAGCTCTACATGCTCATGAGCATTGAGGCGGTGATTTCAAGTCCTCGGCAAAAGCGCAACTATAGTCTCGCTCGAACCGATGGCAACGATCGAAATAAGAGACATTGACTGCGTGACGGATCTGGCCGAGGTAGAAGAGGCCATCAAAAGGGAGCTCCCTAGCGTGGGAAGGGTCAAAGTGAAACTGACACCAGAAAAGGACGCTGAACAATTCCTGAACAAGGGCAAAGGACGAATAGGGTGGGTTGTACGTCGGATACGGCGAAAAGCAACGCCTCTTCAATGTTTCAAATGCCTTGGCTATGGTCACACCGCCTCGAAGTCCTTATTACGGAGGATACACAATTGGAAAGCATTAGAGGACTACTCAGCTACTACTCATCAGTTCATTCTGCTTGAGATCAGTGATGTTGTCTCCCGACGTCCGTGCTCTCGGCTTTCTACAACTGAATGGAACATCGGGAGGATGGACGTCGAGAGGTTCGTCAAGGTGTTCACAGCAGCTGGAGGGAGCTTCGGAGGGGACGGAAGAACTGGCAGCTCAAGACGTGGTGAACTTTACTATGAGCATCATTACGACTGCTTGCTGCGCTTCTATGCCCGGTCGAAGACCCCGGCACGGCAAGCCCCCAGTGTACTGTTGGTCAACTGAAATCGCTGAAAATCGAAGGGAATGTCACAAGCTTCGATGTGAGGCTCAACGGGCGCGGAATCGTGACGAGGCATGCAACTAGGTGGTAGCATATAAGTCGGCATGGAAATTCCTTCGCAAATTGATAAACAATACCAAGGCTCGCTGGTTGCAAGACCTAGTGAACAATGTGAACAAGGATCAATGGGGCCTTGGCTACAAGCTGGTTATGCACAAGCTTGGTGTCCTACGGAAGCCTTGTATACATGACGCGGAAAAGATGGACGCGATAGTGCGGGGACTCTTCCCCGCCCATCCCGTCCGTGCTGACGCTGTCCATGGTGAAACAGCAGTCGAGTGTCCACTCTTCACACGGCCGGAACTGGAAGAGGCAGTCCTTTCGTTGAAAGCGAGCAAGGCGCCAGGTCCAGATGATATTCCGGCTGAGGTGTTGCAGCTTGTCTATCACCATTGTCCTCCTTGCTAGAGAGCGCCACGCTAATTACCTGCGCTGAAACGAGGATGGGAGGGAGATGGTTGTCCGCGAGGAGAGACAGCGCTCGCTCAACGATTGGCAGCAGTCTTGGGTCAATTGTACGAAGGGAAGGTGGACTGCGCGCCTCATCCCGGATGTGAGACCGTGGCTAAATCGAAGGCATGGTGAGACTGATTTCCAGCTGACCCATCTTTTGAGTGGGCAAGGGTGTTTTCAGTCTTACCTGCACAAGATTGGTAAGTCACTGTCTCCCAATTGTCGGTTTTGCCCAGGAGAGGATAATACCTGCCACACATTTTTTGCGTGTACAAAATGGGTCAGTCTGCGAAGGGCCCTCTACAGGGAGACGGGAGATCTAACACCGGATAGGAAAGGGATTCCGCAGCTTGAAGGTGCCTCACGGCGTAACAAAACGAGACCTGGCCCGAAGCAATGTGTCAAATGGTTCCAGGCTGGGTTCTCAGGTTGACAGGGGAGGTGTTTAGTGGGTAGTCCAGTCGCTTTCTTGCGAGCATGGGAGTCCCACACTGTGTGCATAAATGGTATTCACCTTCCTACCACACAAAAAAAGGCGGGGATTTCGACAAACGATACCACCTTTAAAATAACCGTACCATTGATAAAAAATGAAATCTATCAACTATTTAAAGTTATTCCTTTAAGTTTCGAACTGCACTCAAGATACGTCCAAATACAAACCAACTCTAACTTTTTGGCTCTAACACTTCACAGGGATTACTTTTACCAACTATCAAAGGACGAGCTCGATCGCTGTCTTATCGACCCTGATGAGAATCATATTTGCAATCAAAATCACGCGTTTTTTACAAGAACCGCCGGCCCCGCACAATGTGAACTCCAGTTGATAGGCAAGCCAGCACAATTTCCAA
Organism: Odontomyia ornata; assembly: GCA_963969285.1. Taxonomy (NCBI): domain Eukaryota; kingdom Metazoa; phylum Arthropoda; class Insecta; order Diptera; family Stratiomyidae; genus Odontomyia; species Odontomyia ornata. The sequence continues at coordinate 222,754,463 of OZ017742.1, forward strand.
ATGCCTATAAAATAGAAACAGTTCCCGTAGCCGAAAGATGGACTCAACTATACAACCTTAACTCCACACCAATGAAGCACCGATAACGGGCGTCTGTGGAAATAAAATCAAACAAATCAAATTGTTCAAATTGGGGCTTCTACATTCTTTCAAGGATTGTTCGTTAAAGGATGGATCTTACACAATAACTGCTCATCACCATTATCAAAGCAGAATAAAAAGCGGCTACGATCTTCCAGCAACCATAAATATCACTGACATTACGGATAATATGCACCAACACACTCGACCTGACCTTCACCACATACTCCCACTTAACCACACTGACGATATTAAGCAATTGAAAACTTCTTACAACTCCTTCATCTCAACAATATTTACAGTTGCCAAAACCGTACCACGTGTTTGCTAACACTGTCGGCGTTACATATATCATCATTCTCTTCAATTTGGGCTTCACTTTCTGTTACCAACGTATCCTATAATCTGTTACCATGTATCCTAAAATGAATGTAAATAGGACCACAACAATCAATGCCAACATTTTCAAATAGACGTGACGGTTGAATGCACTCTGCTAGAACGTCTCCCATTATTTGTTCCAAGTGTTTGCGATTGCAGTTATTTAACAATGATTGTTGCTAGCTGCTGGCCTCTGAGAGGCCAATATTGTTGTCGAATGCTGTTAAGAAGGTCTGTGGGGCCCACATGTAAATGCAAATGTTTGAGAAACTGTCAGGATGAGGTAACAAAATAGGATGTTTTGCCTCATAGTCTACGACTGATTTTTGGATTCTCCCGCCGACTCGAATGAAGCCACCTGCGTCTATGTATGGTTTGATTGGACTTAAGAGGTTTTTTTGGGCAATATTGGTGTCTTTTTCAAAATTTTCAATTCTTCATTGAAAGCGGATGCTTGAATGGTTCCAAACAATATAGGTAGGGCATTTTCAATTTCTGTATGTTTTAAGAGTCCGGTTTTCCGTTCTGATCGAGACCTTCTAAAGTTTTTTGTAAATCTCAATATGTAAGCCATAGTGTTTTTTAGAAATTTAAATGAATTTCTATGGTTGATTGATTCTAAAGTTGATTTTGAGATTTGAGCTAGGAGAGTGGTTTTAGATTTTCGAATCTCACAATCATCGTATACCTGTTTGGTTGGTATTTTTGGCCCGTTACAAGATGGACCCCTAAGAAATTGTGGTCCATTGAACCATATAGCTGACGAAAGTAGTTCACTTAGTGTTGTGCCCCACGATAGCATGTTTGCTGGGTTAACCTCTGTGGGAACATAATTCTATTGTGTCTTTTGAGAGTGTTCTTGAATGTATGATATTCTATTTGCCACGAAAGTTTCAAAGTTAGAAGAAGAGGCATTAATTCTTGCTAAAGTTATGGTTGAACCTGTCCAATAGTGCGTTTTCACTACTTCAATGCATATTGATTTTTCGACTATCCTCATTAGCGTAACCAGTAGTTGAGCTGCACGTAACTCAAGTCGAGGAGTGCTCAACTTTCTTTATGGGGCAACTCGTGACTTGGCACATAGGAGACGACAACAGTAGGAGCCTTCATAAAAAGACTGTATATAAACAACACCTACATAGGCATTGTCGCTTGCGTCGGAAAATCAGTGCAAGTGTATCTTTGAAGGGGTCTCACTTGGTAACACGAATCGAGGAATTTTCTAAGAGTTTGATTGTTGGAGTTGTTGCCTGAATTTCATCTATTTTGTTTCGATTTCTGGAATCAATTTTGTATCCCAATCTATTTTCATCTGCCAGAGCTCTTGTAAAAAAATCTTGCCTAAGCCAACAATCGCGTTAATTAGTCCTAATGGATCATATATAAAGGCCACATCTTTAAGGACGGAGCGTTTGGTTATTTCTCCTTGTGGTAGCAATTCGACTCGAATCGAATAGACATCTGTCTCCGTGTACCAAATAAGTCCCAGTGACTTAGTGTGCAGCTCGTCTTCTGCGTCGAAAGATGCGATAGTTTCTTGTTGATCCTTGGGAATAGATTGAAGCAATGCTGGATGGTTTGCGCACCACTTACGCAATTGAAACCCTTCTTTGACTAGCATATTCCTGAGCTGAGTTTGCGCGGCTTCTTCTAATTAGTTAGAGCCTGTGGTAGTGTCATCCACATAGAAGTCACAGAGTGCCGTTTTCGACCCCAATGCATAGTTCTCTTTTTGCTAAGTGCTGTAATACTTTTGTGGCAAGATATGGAGCACAGGAAGTACCGTACGTTACTGTACGTAAGTGGTAAGTTTTTAATAGGGTTGGGACATACAAAATTTTCTTTGTATATTTGGAATCTATGCATGAGACTTTGTCATGAAAATTTTTTTCCCAAATCTCTCGCATCATTTTTGAGAGTGCTACAGTGTTTTAAAACGCCGAATTTCAAAACGCTTCTACGAATGGGAGAAAGCGCGTGACGTCATTATACTGTTGGGCCTTTCGTCCCAACAGCTGCTGTAGGCAGCAAGCCCGCGTTGCACCGCGTTGTGACTCGCGCTCTTGTAAAAGTGTTTATTGTTCGTGTTTTATAGTGCGATTTCCAAAATGCCGACTCCGAAAATGAGTTATCGTTGGTGTTATGTGCCTGGTTGTAAAAACACAACAAGAAATACCCCGGAAAAACTATTTTTTTGCGTTCCTTCGGAAGAAAAAAAGAAAAAACAGTGGTTTCGTGCTGCTCGTCGGGAGTATTTACCATCTAAAACACAGTTTTTTTGCTGCGAGGATCATTTCACTTTGAAAGATGACATGGATAACTACATACAGTATTCATTAACTGGTACTGATAAAAAAATTAAAAAGAACGTTCTGCCCCACATTTTCAACTGTCAAAATAACAGAACAGTTAGTGAAAATCTTCGTCCCACTTCAGTCCAGAGAGCTCGTCGAGCACAAATTGCAGAAATAGTGGAGTCAGTTACTTCACATCCTGATGAATTAGTAGACTTAGAAGAAATTGAGAATAACGATACACCGAACGTCACAGGTAAGAATTAGTAACCGTTGAGATGTATACGTATTTTAAGATAAAAAATTTTGTGAATGTAGCCAGTGTTAAAAGGGCTGAGAGTTGTTTTAGATGGATGCGAATTTATATTCCGAGGCAAAGCCGAGGGATATAATTTTATTATGAATCTAAAACAATTTGTTGCCTTTTTGCGCATAATGTACTACTAATTATTTGAATTTCATTGATCATACTGTACTATTAAAATTATCATTGAGCATTTTCATCGTTTAATACTTAGCAATTTGAGCGTGATTTTTAAGTTTGAAAGAACAAGTCAGGAAAAATGTTGAAGAGTTTTATGATTGTTGAATTAATTTTCGGAAACTGTTATTGTTGCAGCTACCACTCATGCGATCCAAACCTCTTTTAGAGACCAAGGTATGCAAACGGACGGTCGTCTGAAGAAGACTTATGTCGAAGCGTTGGAGTTATGTGCGAAATTTTGGATACCAGCTTCCTAAAACCGGTCAACTGTTCACCTGTCAAAGAACGAGCATCGCCTTCAAAAGAACTGTCTCCTTTGAAACATCAATCATCGTTTAGTGAAAGTGAGGTCTCCAATGCTTCAAACTTTTCATCTGGGAATAGTATTGTTTCAAAAAGTAATAATCCTGTCGATTCAGAATGCGAAGAATTAATCTCAGCAGAAAATAGTGCGAAGGCTGATTTGAGCGCTAAATTGAAAAATTTCAATATAAGTAAGAGTCCGAAAGAATACGTTGGTCTTTCTGATGAGTTACTGTGGGTGATTGATTTATTACACAAACACACACAAATCGAGGTTAGAAATCTTAAGTTAATTCTAACAAAATTAAAATTGGACGACAGTTTTTCAAGGATTGGAGATGATTTTGGGATGTCGCGCAGGCAAGCTGGAAGAATATTCTCGCAAAATATTTCAACACTTGCTTCGATGTTAAGTGTTTTTGTATGTTTTCAACCTCACATGAATGTCCAAGCGTTGCTTTCCATTCCTTTTCGTGCCAATTTTCAAAATGTCCAGTCTATTATTGATTGTTTAGAAATTGAAATTATGAAACCATCCGATCCTATGAAACAGGCACTAACATGGTCTGAATACAAACACTGCAATACCATGAAATACCTTGTCTCGTCTGCTCCCGACGGTACAATCAATTTCATATCGCAAGGTTATGGAGGTCGAGCATCAGATATGGCAATATTCGAAGACTGTGGAATTTTAGAAAAGCTCCCTGAAAATGCATGCGTCATGGCTGATCGAGGTTTCAAACAAATAGAAGTTTTATTGAAAAAAAAAATGTACTCTTGTTCGACCTCCAAGTGTTTCAAGTAACGTCAAATCAACTGCTTCAGAAGTCCAGGACACAAAAAAATAGCAAGTTTGTGAATTCATATAGAGCGTGTAATAAGAAGATTAAGAGAATTTGCATTTTTGGGGCCCCATTCTTGTATTCACCATTCACTGATTCCACACTTAGATTCAGCCATCGTCATTGCTGCAGCTTTGATAAATTTGCAATCTCCGATTATTAGAACATAAACACGATTTTAAAAAATTTTGAATGTGCTATACACAAATGAAAAAAGGGGATCAATAAATCACAAGTTTAATTCAGATCATACGTGTATTTATTTACGCTAAATTGCTTCTTATCAAATTTTATTTTTATCATCACTGAACCTAGTACATATTATGAAGATCGTACAACTTAAGGACCCATTAGTCGTGGAAATACATTTACTTTCCAAAAATCTGTCGCTTTCTCAATAACTTGTTGAACATAAAGTTCATCAAAATCTTCCTTACAAATTTCGACATCACCTGTTGTTTCAAAATCTGGTTTCGCAACGCATAAATATCCTATTTTTGTTTTCGTCGCAAGCATTTGAAGCTGTATTTGCGCTTTACATTTTCCTTTTATCTGTCCGTTACATAAATAATTTGAGACCGTGGATTCTTTTCCTGGACACTTAATTTCCAAAATAAAATCATCCCCAACAGCGTCAGGTGAAGCGCCAAGTACTGGAAAGTCACGCAGTAAAATCAACCCTGATTTGCGACACTGGAATCCACATTTTTTCATTACGATACTTAAAACTTCTTTTTCCAGTTCCCTACCGCGCTTCATGTATTTGTTATCAAACACTTTTGCAGCTCCAATTATTGTTTTTACGAGAGAACCATCTGTTTTGGTGCAATGAGCAGCTTGATACAAATTCGAGGCTGTGACTCGACCATATCGCAACTCATGCCACAGTAAAGAGTCGTTTTGAGACCTACTTGAAAGTTCTGCTAGCTCACACAGTTTCTGCGTCAACACAGTTTTCGCGAAAAGATTAAATTCATCAGCCGTTGTGAAATTTGATTTTTTAAATTCTATCATTATCTGATGAATGGACAAACACATAATTTCACGCTCTTTCACATTATAAAAATATCTAGTGAATTGCACGTCAACTTGTGTTTTCTCAGCTGTCTCTAAAAATTCGCGTAAAAATGATTTTTTTGCATCGTCCGTGTATGGCGCTGAAACCGCATTATTATCATTAAATTCAGATGCTTTAATGAATTTTTTAGTCGTTCCCACTGTAGACAAAACGGATTTCTTCCAATAACACTGTACTTCCGTAACAGCAGGTTCTTCGTTTCGACGATACAACCACATTAAAAAAGCTATCGCGTGCTTACAACCTCCTAAAAACCAAAAAATTAAATCTAAGACAGCTAAATCTTTTGACTTGAATAACATTACAACACCCCTGCTCCCCTGGTGATATATCTTATATTTTTACCTTTTGCTGCTGCTCAGTCTAAACAGGAAACACTTTGGATGACATCTTCTTCTTAATTAATTTTCATCTCCACGCGATAATTTGTTGATCTTACTTTGTGTTCCGGGCAGACCGTGCAATTTATAATGCACAAGGGCCCATCCCGTTGTAAAGAAACGTAACCCACTGCTTGGTCACCATAGCTCTCTCTGGATGATCTTTAAAAAATGTTTAAAAATGAAAAAATATTGAACTTCTGTAACGTCAATAAAAAGCACGATGAACACGATAGTATCTACGTACCTTGCCAGTTTTGCGTTTCGTATTTCTTCGGCATTGAAGTTATTGTCGTTTCTTACATACTCGAGCACCATAAATATATCTATCTTAGGCAGATTTCGGGAATCAGCCTTAACGAACCCAGACTGCATTTTATTCGCCATTTTGAATAAAAATGACAGTGAATTTGAGGAACGAATCAGTCAAAACCGGATAACTGCTGACTGGCGACTGTCGGGCGCAGACTGATGAACGTGCCGCTCCGAGTCCCAACAATATCGTGACGTCACGCTAGATAAATTCCATTTCGAGCGCTCTCGATTTTTGAGGTCTTTTTTAAATAAAACTAAATGACTTAAATTTTTTTTTTCGACGGTATGATTGTTTTTCGTGACTACTCTACCTAATAAAAGTAATTTCGAACTAATTTTTGATACCATGTCCTAACCCGATTCTTTAGATGGATCATCTCTCCAAACTATAAGTTGGAAATTACGATCTTCTGGGGAGACTAGATTCTGACGGTACATTTTCATTATGTCTGCAGTAAACCCAAAATTATGGAGCCGGAATCGTAACAGTATTAAAAATAATTCATCCTGAATAGTAGGGCCGACCATGAGAATGTCGTTCAGTGCCTTATTATTCGATGATCTACAGGACCCATCAAACACAACTCTCAATTTTGTCGTAGTGCTATCTGGTTTGAGTCACAATGGTGCGGAAGGTAATAGTGATCTTTCAGAATCGTTTTTGGCTCGACAAGTTCCATATGACGGAGTTGTAGCAACTCGTCCATAAATGCTGTTTATTGAAGTCTCAGGTCAGGATTTTTGTGCAATCGTCTTTCTTGATTGAAAAAAAAACGACAAACAGCAATTTTTTTTTATTCATCTAATTCGATTGATGCTTCTTTAAAGGGAAGTTTCACTACGAATCGGCCTCTTTGGTTCTTTTTAAAAGTCTTGTAGAAGTGATCTTCACACTCCTTCTCTTCAATAATAAGTGGATTAGCGTGATATTGAATGGTTTCAAGTTCCCAAAACTTCTCCAGTTGAGAGTCTAGACTATTTGTAAAGATACGGCAAATTAAGGTTGAATTTCGATGATCACATTTGGCCTTTCCAAGAATGACCCATTCTAGAACTGATTTTTTGGAGTGTCGGCAGATTTGTTGAAAATTTGATCCGCCCAGCAGCCAGTATATCAGCGTAGATGTCTGCTCCTAATAAAATGTCAACTCGACGAGGAGTATTAAACTCAGGATCCGCGAAATTGATGTTGCTTGGGATGGGCCAAGACTTTGTATCCAAACTACGACTTGGCTGATGTGAGGTTATCTCAGGGATAATGATTGTTTCGATTACTGTTTTGAAATCGCTTACACTGGATTGAATTGTCAACATATCCCCCTTGCGTATTAAATTTTCATCCCCCAGTGCCGCGTATTTCAATCAATTGCGTGAGGCCTTTTTTTGTGGCAGGGAGGTGCATGCTCATTTACGCACAGAGTGTGTGACTCTCATGTTCGCAAGAAGGCGACTGGACTACCCCCTAAACACCTCCCCTGTCAACTTGAGAACCTAGCCTGGAACCGATTGACACAATACTTCCGGCCAGGTCTCGTTTTTTACGCCATGAGGCGCCTTCAATTTGGTGAATCCCTCTTCTAGCGGGAGGGGAGAGGGGAAAAGGAAGTGCCAAACAAGCGATCCCCCAGCCCCAGCACCCCCGGCTGCTATGGGTCCCTTTTATCTTTTTGGACTGCCCGAACATAATGTGCCACCTGGTTCCATTTGGCAACCGATTCGAGCATCACCGCGACTATATTATCCGGTGTGAGCTCTCCCGTCTCTCCGTAGAGGACCCTTCGCAGCCTGTCCCATTTTTTGCACGCAAAAACTGTGTGGCAGGTATTGCCTTCCGCTCCTGGGCAATACCGACAATCAGGGGGCCGTGACTTACTAGTCTTGTGCAGGTAAGACTGAAAACACCCATACCCGCTCAAAAGCTGGGTCAGATAGAAGTCAGTCTCACCATGCCTTCGACTTAGCCACGGTCTCACATCAGGGATGAGCCGCGCAGTCCATTTTCCCTTCGTGCAATTCACCCAAGACTGTTCCCAATCGTTTAGCGAGCGCTGTCTCTCTTCGCGGTTAACCACCTCCCCCGCATCCTCGGTTCGACGCAGACAAATAGCGCGGCGCCCTCTAGCAAGTAGGCAGACAGGTATCACGCCTGCAATGTTTTTCACCGCCGAATCAGAGACTGTCGGATACGAAGATGCAATCCTCAGCGCTCCTCTTCTCTGCACCTGAGCCAGGCGTTTTTGGTAAACCTCCTTACTGAGAGCGTCGCCCCATACGTTGACCTTATAGCGTCAGATACATGTGCGTCTCGTATCTACCAGTATGAAAGTTGAGAGTTCCCTCAATGTAAACTGGAACCGATCTTGGGGACATTGATTGGCGCTTTCACCAATCGCAGTCTAATGATGACAGTGGGGTTAGGCCTATTCATGGCAGGTAGCCACGTAAATCTGGATCGACTACTTGTACTCGTACACGTGGCCAGATGTTTTCCATTTGAATGAAAGACTCATGCTCAAATGAAAAACCTTTACGTTTCATACAAGAGCCGCGCAAATCCTAAAGCTATAACCAGATAGATGATGGAAGGGCTGAAAGCGTTGGCTAATTACAAGTGTTGCTTCCAAGTCCAACTATCCCGTGCAGGGAGATATTGCCAACAACTTGAAATCCCGTTGATCCCAACCAACATCTACATTGCTACAGCTTGACCACTGCCATAGCCGGGGAGGACTATTAAACGTAAATTCAGCACGGTGGGCGCCACTGCAACTGCGGTGACTTCCGTGGTTGTTGCACATTGGCGCCCAACGTGGGGCCTGAACCCACAAACCTGAGATTAAGAGTCTCATTCGGTAGAGCATGAGACTCCTTAATCTCAGGGTCGTGGGCCCGGGCCCCACGTTGGGTGCCATTCTGTAGCTACCGCGGAAATGACCGCAATTGCAGACATTAATTTCTAGCAGAAGGAGATGTAACCCGGGGTGGCTTAGCACGAGCAGAGAGTGTCCTGGAAACCCCGCGGCACGATTGAGCGCTAGCCGGCCTCAGCGTACCACCCCGGGTTATATCCCCCTTCGCTAGAAATTACTGTCTGCAACTGCGGTGACTTCCGTGCTGGCTACACTGGTCTCTATTTGGAATAACAGCATCAACACATTTACGCTACAAAAGGCTTTGGGATTAGCGTGTTGACACCAGAAATTGCTATATTGAAAAGGTTAACTTCTTGAGAGTACTGCTTGACAAATTAATCAACAACTTTACTAGAAATTAGTTTCCATTGCTTCAATGACACTTATCCACTACTAATTCAAATACTTTTACTTGATCAAGGAATTCAACAAATCCCTGTCAACTTCCTACTTATCTTCTAACTGCATTTTCTTCACCCACTGCGCTACTACATTACTTAAAAATCCGATTCTGAGTATTTATGCTAAATAACTAACGGCTAAGATAGTACTTGACTACTTGACTTGATTATACCATAGGTCGGTATCACCGCTGAGGTTGCTGAGTGACTACATGAATATTACAAGATTCCCAAAAGCCTGTCCCATACTACCGTCGTATATCTAATGCGCATATATTCAAGTCTCATGGTCTGGGCATCAGGTGAACATGCCACAAGACTATTTCCATCATATGAAAGACGTGGAGCCAACAAGGAATCTGGTGTATGGCGACGCGTCATGAATGGTGTACTAACGATTAATTCACCTATCGCTTGATATTAGCATAAATCATATCTCCAGGTGTATATTAGAATCGCTAACATGGATAATCAGTGCAAGTGGACGTTGCACATATGGTAGCTAGGGATTAAGTTCGATGGATGGAGAGAGTTGGAAGGGCTCAATAGAAATATTTAGCAATACTACTCGCTTAACTTCACATATAGAAAATTAATTTATTGCTGTATGGAACCAACAAGTGTTTAAAAAACAGAATTCACACTTTATTTGGTTGACTAAGACATCACTTTAAATATTTTATGATTCAATTCAAACAGGATGTAAGTGCAAACATATCAATTCTCTATGAAACGCATTGAAAATCAATTTAAAAGCTTTAGTTGAAGCTGATTAATTGCTTGGTACCGGTATTTAAACAATCATTAAGTCAAAACTAAAAAGCAAAAACTTCAAAGTGCCATTTATGTCACTTACAAGTGTTTATAAATTTTTCAATAGGGACACTAGGCAAAAAATTAGCATAAAATTAAACCCATCTTATGAAAATCTGTCTAATCCACTCAATTTCTTCGCTGAGTAATTGACGTCCGGAACGGACGTTTTCCACTGTCTTGGTCCGTCTAATTTTTTCCTACAGCATCGCGAAATTTGCATAAGTATCTACTTAAGCGAATCGAGCATGAAGCGATTTCACACAGACCGTACTTACTCTTGCACCCGACGTCAGACAAGCGCCATAACGCATCACAATCATCCACACTATGAACATTAAATCTGACCGTGGCAATCTGTACATAGTTGGAGCTACTTAATTTCGTTGAATAATTTCGCGATAAGATACTTGTAGGGAAATTCCTGCAATAGATACAGCGCTAGTGCTGCTGCTACCCTTAAAGATATATGCGAACACCCGAAATCGACCATATGGTCCTGTCACTTTAAGGTTGGATGCCTTCGTTCACTTGGGCTGTGTATAGCCTGCGGGACAATCTACAGTTGAACGATTAAAGGTAGAAGATGGATATAGATTTGATGATAATGATGCTGAAGGGATTACGGAGTGTGAGGAATTCAGTTTCTTGTCGCGCTTGTAAATTCTCATCAGATCATCAATTGCTGGGGAAGGATGGGTAGGAGAGGAAACGAGTACCTATTTGGTTAAGGAACGAAACATGGAAAAGTTCCAGCACGTGGGCGAACTTGATGCCTTGGGGAGAACTAGTTTGCAAATGCAACAATTCCTGGAATGGGTGAAAGGATTCGTAGTGGTTCGTTATCGTTGGATGCAACGCAAGAAGATAATTATCGATGCAATCCTCGTCATGTGCTTCGTCTTTGGACCCACACAGTTAATTTTAATATGTTCACTTCCTTGCTACATATATGAGAAAATGTTACAAGTACCGTTGCTGATGATGTCTATATCGAGAAGCACATACAAGACTCAATGGTCGAGATCAAGCATAAGAAAATGTTAATACGTTGAGGTCCGAGTCGCCCATAAGCATGGTTCATCGTGCGATACTAAAAATAGCAACAAGCATAGCTTAAAAGGAGTTTAATGGTCTAACCTTCAGATTATCTCGCGTTTACTTGCTTTATATGGTGTTATGGTGCACCAGAGCAAGCCAAGTCGACCGACAGGCTCTTTTGTCATTGCCAATCGTTAGTACACCTTCGGGTCTTGGTTTAATGTTTAAATAAGATTCAGTAGCGTTGCTCATATGAGTGGATAAAGTTGAACTTTGATTATGCGGCAGGTTGGATAACAGTAGAGTAGCGAAGTTTAGAAACACTTTCATTTTCTCTTGAATAGTAATTTCTAGTATTTTAAACCAGTTTCTAATAGTGTAAGCTCGCCGAAAAAAAATATTGGGAAAGCCTTTGATCATCAATACTGTAATCTGCCATGTTGCACCCTCATTCGGAATTATTGAGGTCAAAAATGCCCTCGTCAATCTCGTTGCATATACGTTGCTACCGGTTTTTATTTTGGTGAGCTTCACAATGTGAGCCAATTTTTTCATTACATCATTTCCGAGTTCAAAGAGTGCTCAAATGTCTTCTGAATATCAAAACTTGTCTCGTACATATACTCTGCAAATTGAGCTTTGAAAACTAATGTACGGTTACTATATATGTTATTTTCGATGTGTTGGCTTCATTGTTTGATAAGTTATAATATCATATTAACCCTTAACTGGTATTGTGGGGTCCAAATGGACCCCACTGCAAATATTTACTGTTGCAGTATCGCTAGCTTTTGACATAAGAACACGCACATCGATATCATCTCATTATGTCACGTGTTGTAGTGGGTGCTGGACGTTTATTGCTTTATCTTAATTAGAAGTGAAGGTATGAACTAGCTTCAGGTCCAAATGTACCCTTGATACCAAGTATGTGTTCTTTGTGCTGGGTTTAGAAACAATTTTTTTTTTAGTTTTTCAGTATCTTGAAGCAAAAAATGGCGCGATTTATATGTTACGTGATGATGAGATACGCAAACTTCTGGAGGATTAATCAAACCTTGAAACTGATTGTGAGCATCTGCCATGTGAAGTGTGTGATTATGGAATAATTAGTGACAGAGAAGATGCAGAGATTGTTAGTTGCTCGGATGACAGTGTAATTAAGCATGAGAGTGACTCCTCCGATACAAGTAGCTCTTATGAAGAGGAAGATAACACCGCAAGCTCCGGCTTCTTTAAAGGTAAGAATCGATACAAACGGTCAAAAACACGTCCCAGTATTTCTCGCACACGATTTTTAAGATTATATCTCATCTTCCCGGATTGATTTTAGAAGATCGTGACAAAATAAATATGTCACCACTTGAATTGTGACAGTTATTGATAACAGATGAGATGATTGATATAATATCCAAGCACACTAACGAGAAAATTACAGAGTTTTCTGAAAAGTGCACCAGCCAATTAGCACCTACCAATCATGTGAATGTCTCGGAAATGAAGGCATTTTTAGGCTTGTTGGTATTAGCTGGTGTTTTCAAATCCGGACACGAAGAGGTTGAAAGTTTGTGGGCAACGGATAGCACAGGAAGAGATGTTTTTAGGATCACTATGTCTCTAAAACTATTTTTGTTCCTTTTGTCATCTTTACGATTTGTTTATATTAAAACAAGAGATGAGCGAAAATTCAGTGATAGAACTGCTCTGATTTCTGAAGTGATCAATATATTAATAAAAAATTGTCAGAAATATTACTCTTGTTCTGAATACCCCACGGTGGATGAGATGCTTAGCCCATTTAGGGGAAAATGTTTGTTCGGGGTGTACATGAAGTCCAAGCCTGCAAAATACGGCATAAAGATTATATGCCTTTGTGATTTAGAAACACATTATCTCTACAATGCATTCATATACAGTGGCAAATCCGATTCCAGAGAAAAAACGAACTCGCTGTCCCAACCTAAACTGGGTTATCACTGGTTGAACCAGTTTTCAATACGAATAGAAATATTACCGGAGATAATTGGTCTTCTTTGATTGAGTTAGTCGACAAGCTAAAACAAAATGGATTATCGTTCGTGGAGACTATGCGGAAAAGTAAGCGTGAAATTCCATCACAGTTTCTGCCACTCAAAAGTTGACCCGCAGGCTCCACTCTTTTTGGATTCACAAATGATAAAACATTGGCTTCATATGTACCAAAAAAAAAATCAAAGCATAATCATGATATCATCCATGCATCATGCCAAATCTTTAGACCAGAAAAGTGGCAAGCCTGAAATTATTCAGTTTTATAACGCCACTAAGGGAGGTGTTGATTCCTTAGATTAAAAATGTGCTGATTATTCCGTTTCAAGAAGAACACAGCGATGGTTATATTTTATATTTTCTGCCATTATGAATATTTCCACGGCTAATGGTTTCGTTTTGTGAAAAGCTTCAAATCTAGGAAAACGAATGAAAAGCAATGATTATATCAATAAAATTGGCATAGATTTGTTAACACTATTTGTTCAAGAAAGGAAGAATGAATATTCTACATTTTCTATTGACTTGAAAAAAAGAATAGAAAATTTTCTAGAGCACATTGATAATTCAGCAACATCTACAGAACGCCAATCAAAAAGTGATAATCCAATTGTAGCCAACGCTGAAATATCTGGGCGCAAAAGGAGCCGATACTATCTATGCGACCGAAAAAAGCACCAAAAACAATCCCTAAAGTGTTTTAAATGTAGCGGATATATTTTTAAAAGTCATTCAGTAAAGACTGTAATGTGTACCAAATGCCAAACATACTATAAGTAGTCGATGAGTTTTTCAAGGCAAATGGTTTTCTTTTCATTAATATTTTTAAGTTACATAATGCGTGTTATTTTTCATGTATAATTGATCTCAGAAGAAGTTCCTGTGTTTGTTAAGTTTAGAATATGATATAGCATAAAAACGAATTTGTTTACGTTTTTTTTATGTTTTCTTTTTTTTAAATGTTTTAAGTAAAGACTGAAAATAGTTACCTTAAGTCACAGGCTGTATCATTATAAGTGATAAGATTTATCATAGAATTAATAAAAGTTGATTCTTATATTTGAAAATGTGTGTTCTTTGAATTTATAGAAACTCTTACCTCCATTAAGTTGTAGAACACGTTTTATTTAAATTTTGTCTATTGGGGTCCACTTGGACCCTCGATGGCAAGTATGTAATTTAAAATTTCGATACCAGCTAAGGGGTAATATTATGTAATGATTTTTTTCAAAAAAACGGTATCGTACATTCGAGATTTCCCGAAGAAAATCCAAACCGACCTCTCATCAGTTAAAGACGTGAAGTCTCTGTACCCAAAAGGCCAGCTAATCCAGGCACCCTTAGTTTACTCCGAGGTGGCTGCTTGCAGGCTAGCTAGTTCGGAGAGGAATTTCGGTCGCAGGTCTTACGCAAGTAGACTAAATCCAGATTCCAAGTACTATTTATCAGCTGCCGATTCAAATGCCCACTTAAAATGCGTTCTAAAAAATCCTCCGAGGAAAAACAATTTGTCATTACGTTACGTCAGTCTTCGTGAAACTTTTCATCGCTTCACGACAATCAAAGTTAATCCGCGCATTTCCGATTTGAATACCGACGCGGTGCCAGAAATAATATACTCGAATTCTAACTGACTTACGCTACGCTACTGGAAAGAAAAGAGATGTTTAACTTAATACATGTTATTAGCTTCATGTATGTACAATCTTAGTTTCATATTTTTAATTTTTTTTTTGTTTTTTTAACATACTTGAAGTGTTATAACTTAAACTATATACGACTCTAGATGATTTCAAAGAATTTTCCAAATAAATGAAATTATATTAATACTAAGATCTTAAAACATAACCCCATGGTACCCTTCCAAAAATTAAAATCGAATTTTAAAAATCTCGTACATTATAATTAACCTTTTAAAAACCATCAGTAAATCTAAATGGTTCGAAAAATTTTTACTTATCGTTCCAAAATACTACAAAAATAGTAACAATCAAATACTGATACACCTGGCAAATGAGAGCAACTCGATTTATTTGAACTGACGCAAATTCATTGACAAAATAACATTTTTTTAAATATGAATAAATAGCCGCACCCTAATAGTAATCGGGATCCTGAATAAGCTAAGAGTACATAAAGCAACATATATTAACTTCTTCTCTTTCCTCGTAGCGCTACAGCCCCTCTCGGGCCTTTGCTTCCTGCAACAAGCGCCTCCAACTAACTCGGTCTGTTGATCGCGTCCTCCAATTTCGAGATCCGAGCAGCGATGAACTTTCTTCGTCTACCGAGTCACAACAGTAACTCCTCGGTTTCCCCACTGGCCTCCGCACTTCAGTTCTACCAACGAATACCTTTTTGTGTATTCGTTGTTCGCCCATACGATTCATGTGGCCAGCCCGTTGCAGCTTCGGTAGTCTTACAATCGTTGAGACCTCCGGTTCGTCAAAAATTCCATACAACTCATGGTTACATCGAATTCGCTATTGGTCCCCGTTTAGCTTCGCTTCGGTTATTCGCCTCAGGACCCGTCGCTCAGAGACGTTCAACATATTTGCGGATGCTTAGGTTAGGGTCCATGTTTCATATCCACACCATAACACAGGTCTTATCACAGATTTGTGTACTTGGAGCTTTGTTTTCCTGTGTATGCAGCTGGTCTTCAAGAGTATCAGAACTCAATAAAACATTTTATTCGCGAGCTGTATTCTTCGGTGTATTTCGCCCCTTTCATTACCGGTTATCGTTATTTTAGCGTCTAAATTCACAAATTCACCCACATTTTCGATATTGTATTCGGCCAGTGTGATATTTTGGGCATTTGAGATATTTTGCCAAGACTGCGTCATGAGCTTTGTTTCATTCTCATTGATTTGTAGTCCTACTAGTTTTGCTTCGCTGTCAACTTTCAAGAAAAGTCCTTTAGCGGTTTTAACGACCGTGACAAAATATTTATGTCGTCCGCATAGGCTACCACTTGGCTCAGCTTGTATACTATCTACTATTGGCAGGTAGCTTTCTCATGACATATTCCAGAGCCAAATTGAATAGCGATGGGGCCAGCGCATCTCCCTGCTTTAGTCCGATATTAGTGTCAAAGGCGTCGGTGAGTTGGTTATTGATACGGAAATGGGAGGTTGTTGACGTCCTTGTTATTTTGGTAAGGCGGGCAAATTTGGCTGGGATACCAAACCAAAGCATTATTTGATACAGGACGTTACGATCAACCCTGTCGTATGCTAGCTTAAAGTCAACGAAAATTTAGTGAACTTCTATGTTGAACCCCCAGCCATTCTCAAGTACCTGCTTGGCAGTAAACAATTAGTCTATCGTCGATCTAACTGCTGTAAACCCACCTTGATACTTCCCATTAATATTGTTGGCGTATGATATGATTTCAAATATTTTTTCTAAGATCTTTGAAAATAAATTGTGAGCCGTACAAAAGTAGTGATGTGCCTCTACAGTTTCCGCACTAAAGCTTGTCACCATTTTTGTAGATAGGAAATATAATTAAGTGGCTCTACTTGTTCGGCAGTGTTCATGTTGCCAAATGTACTGGATAACTTTATGGATGGTTTTCTGAATACTGCTGCCCCCATATTTAATGAGGTTCACTTCATCCAGAGTAGGTGGGGGGCAATGGAAGCTCTCCGGGAATATATAGGCTCCATTGTTCTGGAAATATGCGGAGGACTAAGAAGGTTCTTGAGATACGATGTCCATCTTTCCTTAATCGTGTTTTCATCAGCGATGATGTTTCCGATGTCGTCACGGCAAAGCATGGTCTTGGGCTGATAACAACTTTTCAGGCTTTTCACTAGTTTGTATGCTTGTTTTTTATTGTTGCTCGCTAGACTCACATCGATACTTCCCAATTGGCCGTCATAGTATTCTTTTCTTAATTCTAATTATCTTATTCGCAACTCTTCTGAAATTTTTATAGTGTTCTCTCTTCGTTCTGGTTTTCGTACCTAAGTATTCTTTTTGTCAAACGCATTCTGGCACACATCATCGAACCAATCATTTCTTTTGCGCCGGCTTTATGTCCCATCATCTGTTTTGCTACGGTCTTAATTGCTCTTTTCACTTCCACCGATAGCTCGTTGCTTGTTGGCGATGTACGGGAGCTACTTAGTTGTCAATGATCTCCGTGAATTTTTTTGCTACAGACGCAGTTTGGAGTCTTTCGATGTCGAATTTCTGTAGATCGCTGGTCTTCGCCGAATACGCCTTTGACATACGACATCAAAAAGTTAATTTAATCAAGTTATGATCTGAGTTACAATTGGCTCCTCGGTATGTACGAACATCAAGTACCCAGGTCATTTCGTGAATGCGTTGATGTGGGAAGCAAGCCGAACGCATCACTAGATTTCTGCTGCATGTAAAGTCAATCAGTCGCTGGCCGTTGTCATTTTATTCATCACGGAGTCTATATCCTCCAGTCGTTCCCCGATGATATAGCTCATTGCAACCTTAGCGTTGAAATTACTCCGAATTATTTTTGTGTCTTAGTAGGCAATGAGTCGACTAGTCTTTCAAAGTTATTGTGGAACGTTTCCTTCATGTATTCGTCCTTTTCTTCGGTCGGGGCATGTGCATTTATCAGCCAAATTTTGAAGAATTTTATACGGATCGTTGATTGCCTTAAAATCAATAACGTGCGATTTCAACTCCCTATCCACCATAATAGCCACTCGGAATTCTCGCTTTCCAGCAGGCTTCCCACTTTTGAATATTATGCGCGATCTCACATATTAAATATCACTTCCAATTTCCAATTAGTTTTCTGGATTGCCAGTATATTTAATTTATATTGACTGGCCTTTTGTAAAATGTGCTTAACAGCGCCAGGGTACTTCAATGATCTGGCATTCCTGGATCCAACGCAATAGTCCTTTTTTCGCTTGCAAGGCCATTGCCGTAGGTCAAATCGATTCCGAGGCTCTTCTGCAGGTTTCAAAACAATGTAGAGTTTTCGAGAGAGGGGTAGTTGGCCCATCGCCCAGCCTCCATTTCGGTGGAATGGTTATTACTTTCAATTCCGTTATAAGGCCTGGAGGACTCGCCTTCACTCTCTTGCGTTGCCACAAAAGACATGTAAATAGGATTTATTGGCAGAGTTGCAGTTGTATTGCAGTTATTGGCGTTTGTCGGTATTTAATGTCCCATTACAAATGAACAGCAGGCGGCACATCATGTTCGGACCGTCCTAAAAGGTAAAAGGGACTCACAGCAGCCGAGGCTATTAGGGCTGGGGATCGCTTGTTTGGCACTTCCTCTTCCCCTCTCCCCTCCCGCTATAGGAGCGCCTTACGGCGTAACAAAACGAGACCAGGTCCGAAGTAATGTGTCAAACCTTCTCAGGTTGCCAGGGGAGGTGTTTAGTGGGTAGCCCAGTCGCCTTCTTGCGAGCATGGGAGTCCTACACTCTGTGCGTAAATGGAACCAGTAAACTTAATGTGCGACCCCGAGGCTATTTACTACCATTTGGTCGTAGGATTTAAGATGAAGAATCATGGAAGCTGGGGGTAAGGAAAACAAGTGATCCTTCCTGCTATCTCAACCGGGTTTTGGACCGTCGACGGCGGAGTTACTCACCTAAGATAATCCTTTGGAAATGGAGCCAAGTGGCAAATTATGTTCGGTCAGTCCTAAAAGATAAAAGGGACTCACAGCAGTCGAAGCTGGGGGATCACTTGTCTGGCAGTTCCTCTTCCTTGCTCTCCTTCTGCTAGAGGAGGGACCCTCTAGCGTGAAGATGCTTCAAGGCTTAGCATCACGAGACCTACCCGGAAGTAATGTGTCAAATGGTGGAATGGCGGAAGTGTTTAGTGGGTAGTCCAGTCACTCGTGAGCATGGGAGCCCCACGCTCAGTGCGTAGATGGCATTCACCTCCCAACTAAAAACAGAAAAAAATCCTTTCGAAGACGGAAGCGAAAACTGCCTGGCTTAGCATTAATTCATTTGGATAACTTTGAAAGTATCACACGCCCAATTAACAAAAATGACTTGACGTCTTATTTTGTTTCGTCGCCGGAAATAAAAGCTTCGCCGTATCACAATCCACGCGAATTGATAACAAAACTTGTTATTATTGACCAGTTAACCGGCGAGATGAATGTAAACATCTAACATTTCCAACCGAAAAATGCCATTAAGAGCTGCAAGTATAAGTTTATCTGAAATGCAAGGGAGTTCCACACTCTCATACTGAACATCGGTTTATGCCCATGATATGCGTGACGATTAAGAAGTATGAAACTAATAACTTTTGCAATCCCTGATGTGTCGCTCGTGAAAATCTTCAGGGATTGAAAACTTCACTTCACTGCGTGAGGCGTTAATGCATGTCGCGTGATACGAAGGTGTAATGGGATCTGGCAAGGAAGAACGCCTCTCTTTTCTTGGGTACCAGTCGTCGAACGAGAGTGCTGCAGTAAATAAATTTCGAATTTTGGAACTTGCAACGAGCGAATTGAGAACTGAAATTAAAGATATTAGGATCGTAGCAAGGAAACTCTGAATTGGTTTTTGGCGAATCAGATTTTTACTAATTCATGTTTTTTTTGTGTGGTTGGTAGCGACTAGACTCTCCACTAAGCACCTCCCCTGTAAACTCAAGAACCCAGCCTGGAACCGTTTGACACATTACTTCAGGCCAGGTCTCATCTTGCTACACCGTGAGGCGCCTTCAAGCTGGAGGATTCCTCTTCTAACGGGAGGGTGAAAGGGAAGAGGAAGTGCCAGACAAGCGGTACCCCAGCTCTAACGCCCCCGGCTGCTGTAAATCCCTTATATCTTTTAGGACTGCCCGAGCATAATGTGCCACCTGGTTCCATTTGTCGAGCGATTCGAGCATCATCACGACTATATTATCCGTGGTGAGCTCTCCCGCCTCCCTGTATGGCTTCCTTTCGCAGCCTGTCCCATTTTGTGCACGCAAAAAATGCTTGGTGGCTTGGTGCGGCTTTATGCCTCTGCCTTTTGGACTGCGCTCACCACCCCTGCAATTGCATCAATGGTAGAACGTCCTGCTCTAAAGCCGTACTGCCGAGGAGGTAGGTCCCCAGCAGCACGAACCGCGACCGTGAGGCTTCCCTTGATGAGTTTCTCTAGCACTTTCCCAGCAGTGCATGCATGCATAACGGGCGGCATGCACATGGCGATCCGGAATTTCCTTTCCATTTGCCTATCAGCACGAGCCTCGCCACCTTCCATCGTGCCAGGAAAACCTTTTCCCGTAGACAAGGTTTGAATGTGCTGAGCAACAAGTCAGGACAGTGGTGATAGACAAGTTGCAACACCTCAGCTGGAACATCATCTGAACCTGGCCTTTCTCGCTTTTAACGAAAGGACTGCATCTTTCAGTTCCAGCTGTGTGAAAATTATTGATATCTTCTAAAATTCATCACCTGATTGCAAGTTTTAATTTATTAAAAAGAAAACGAAAGTTTATAAATTATATTAAGATATAGAAAAAGCAAGTATAGGGTGATTACACGTGAGGTTTGGTTTTTAATCTCAATTAATGGCATAAAGTTGAATTCTATGGTAAAAATTTTATTGTGATTCGAAAGTGCAATCTATAACATTTACTTTTAAGGATTTTCTCGTTTAAGTGTTTACCGTGACTACTCCATAGATGGTCCATCCTGAGGGTCCAATTTCGGACGACGCGTTCCAGCATAGCGAGCGGTATCTCGTGAATGACACGAGTAAAGTTGGCTTCCAAAGCGTCGACTGAGGCTGGCTTATCCCTGAAGACCAAAGACTTCGTGTAACCCCAAACAAAATAATCTCAAGGTGTGATATCACACGATCTAGGCGGCCAATTTACTGGTCCAAAACGTGAAATCAGGTTCTTACCAAAATAATTTCTCAATAAGCCTTTTTTTTCTCGCTGTATGCGAAGTAGCGCTATTGGCACGCTAATTCTCCTAATACAGCTATACAATTTGGATACGTTGTTGTGGTGTAAGTCTTTCCATGGTGGTTTGTCAAACAATACTGAATAAAAATTAAATTACATTTTGACAGGAATCACGCGTGATCTGTCAAAAAGAGCCTATTGAAAATCAAAGCTCAGAATGAATCACATTATATTATCATTTTGCATTTAACCAAAGACCTGATTAATTATCTGCTAGTGAAAGATAACGACTTTGAATTCAGTTCGGGCTGCTAGTCGACGAAATTTCGTTCTTTTGTTGGAGTGCGAATTAGAAATGCGAACATTACTGTGAAAGTCCTTGGGAAAGAAAAGTGTAGGGAGCTTTTTTATTTCTCTTGTTGTAACGAATAATTTCATCCAATAGGTTGTTGCGAATACCGGCGTACCGACTTTCTCCCATTCGCAACTTCAAATTGCCGCCGCAACTTCTCCACCTTCCTTTGGGCACTCCTACCTATTCTTTTGTGTATTTATTTATTTTCATTAACATTTTTCCAATTTCACTATAATTTTTATCTCCCCATCATCATAATTCTACCCTTTTTCTTTAGTTCCAACTACAAAAAATAATATATACTAATAATTTCAATTTTCCCACTAACAACATTCCATTTATTGATTCCCATTAACAAAATTTCATTCTATACATTTTTCCTAACAAAACCTAATTCCTTCCTTTAACTAATTCTATTCACTAGTTCCCACTAACAAATTTTATTTTTTATACTAACGAAAATTAATTCACGTTTCCCTACCAAGAAAATTCGATCTCATACCCAGATGCATCGTTGAAGTTGCTTATTAGATGAATGGGAGATCGGCAATACATGGCTCCATGGGTTGCGTCGTGAGTTCTCGACCGGGGGTCTGCTGGAACCCTGGGTTCAAGTTCCCCCGAGCGCAGGGAAGCACTCTTTTTGAGGTATCGGTAGTATCAATAGTTTCCATATATGTATATGTGACATTAAATCAAGCGCTTCTTTGATGATGCAAATTGCCATATATGCAAATCAATGGATATTATTGTGTTTGTCGATACTGAAAAGATGTGTGGGTAGTGGAATCGAAGTGTAATGAATTTCGATTACGTTACCCAGTTGGGGCAGCGGTAATTGAAAATGAAGAGGATGCAGTTCGTTGAATGATGGCAGTTAGTATTTGGCTGGTGAAGATGAGGGAGTTTTTCTTTGCGGTATCAAAGTGATTTTGGGGTTCTAAAATTTGAAAAAAGGAGTTTTGAGTTTGGATTATGATTGGGCATTGAATGGATTTTTGATGTTTTAGTGACGGACGAGGAGAGTGGAAGGATTGGAAAACTCAGATGAATTTTTTATTTGGAAGGTGGGATTTTTGATTGGGAATTGAGCTCAGTAACGGAGGATCAGAGTTGAAAAAGTGGAAAAGTGAACTCTCATTTGGAATTTGAGAATTATATTTCTAATTTGAAGTGCGGGACCGTCCCAATATTAACTATGTGGAAAAGAATAAATTAGTGCGAGTTTGAAGTTGAAGTAGAACGAAGTGCCGAGAGTGATTCTTCCCTTTAAAAAAAAGAAGGCAAGAGAAAAAAAACTTTTTTGTTGGGTTTTCTTCTGTACATAAAATTTTAAAGAGGTCCTTTTTTTCTCGTTTTTATTGAAACTAATAATTTGCAGATTTTTTGGTAGAAATTTGTTTTTTTTAGTAAATAAAACGGCCATGTCATATTAAAACCATCATCTTTCATTTCTCAAGATGACCTCCCCCTTTCCCATCCTTTTCCCTTTGTGCTAGTTATTATATGAAAGGTGGCTCAGCACGAGCAGAGGGTGTCCCGGAAGACCCACGACACGACTGGGCCCTAGCAAGCCTCAGTATGCCTCCCCGGGCTACACATTTCTCTGCCAAAACTTAATGTCTGCAACTGCGGTGACTTCCGCGGTCGCAACAAGGTACCAGGTTCTTTTACTGAGTAATACCTGCTCTTTGGTGACTAAAATGATCGGCACAAGCTGTAGAAGCTCTAATCAAATGGGCCATTTGCTTTATAAAACTATTACAGAAGGTCGTATATTCATGCATTCCCCAAATTACCCAACATTTTACTTGCCTTGAAGAGTTGGTTCTCCTATCGGCATTGTGCTTAACGAGGAAAATATATGCCTATTCAAGTTGAGCTTCTCAAAAGCGCTTTCATCATCATATTTGCTTATTCTTTTCTCCTATGAAAAAGCAGGACATCATTGCATTAATCCGAAGCAACAATATTGCTACTAAAAAGCGATCTGGCCAAAATCTGAAGAAATGTGCCAGTTGACCACTCCCAGCAAGGATTTGCTGTCAGCTTCTATCTTGTCTCCCCATCGAGTTCTTGATCTTTCCGCTGAATGTCTACCTTATGCTCTACTCTGTAATGTTCTTTTGGGTAGCCGGTTTTCTTCCATTCTTGCTACATGGCCCGCACATCATTGATGTCACGTAATCTTCGCTCTATTCCTTGTTGCACTGAGCCGTCGATTTTCCAGAGCACTTTGCGTTCAAATATGACCACTATCTTTTTGGATCACCTCGTCAGGGTGCATGCTTCACTTCCATATAGCAGCACAGGTTTGACTAATGATTTGTAAATACGGGACTTATTTTGCCTGTGCACAACTTTCGGCCTTAGAATGGGAAGTACAGAGTAATAGGATTTATTTGCGTCGTTTATACGGTGTCCAATCTCGTCCTTTTAAAGTGCTTATTATCTTCAGGTTGGCTCCAAGATACACCAAATCATCCAAATTCACAAGATTATAGTCTCTTATGGTCAGGTTATGTCGGGCTAGAATGTTCTTCATCATTTGAATCGTGAATTTAGTTTTCGCTTCATTAACTCGTAGGCCAGTTTAGCTTGCTTCAGATTCTAGACACAGAAATGCTCCTTTGGCATCTGAGATAGAACGTACTATAAGATGGGTTTAATCCACAAACAAATCTTTGCAAAAGTTCACAAGGATCAATCATTGGTAACCCAGTCAAAATCAAAAATAGGTAGCTACAATATTTGCAGAAGCTTTCCGCAGCGCCTCTAACAACGACTGAACCTGTCAACATTCCAGAGGTCCCATTATCAGGACCAACAGGTCCCATTATCAAGACCAACAGGAGACGAAGTACAAACAGTGGTACATGACTTCAGAAAACATAAGGCAGAACTGCTCTGGGGTGTCCCCATGTAAGTAACCTTTTCCACCAACTAAAATGCAGAATATGGCCAGAGGAGCTACCGCAGCTGTTCAGTCAAATAAGTATTCCACAAGCCATGATGGTAATCTAAAAATTCAGTTAGTCTTTTTAATATTAGCATCTCAAAGATTTCAAAAAGCTGGTAGCATACTTTTGGTCGCCCATCGAGCGCGTCCTCAGATGGCGGATGGAGGAGTGCCCTAACCGGCTATCCATGTGGTAGGTGGGAAACACAAGACCATTCGAGAACGAAAAAACGACTACGTCGATGCGCTAACAATGCCCCACATATCATTTACTTATCATGGAATCAGGAGAACGGCCTCAGATTGGGTTGGGCAAGCGAAAACCACTACTGCGACAAATAAACGACCATTCTTTTAAAACTTCGAGTGCTATATAATTGAAAAGACCTGGTGCACTATGACAACTTCTGCACCCAATAAAGAAATATAAAATCAACATCCTCGGAGTGGAAGAAAGCAAATGCCTAGATGATGACACATTTGATATGCAAACGCCCCGTGTTAACAAGCAAAAAATCGCAAGGAAGCCATGAGGTTGGAGTGTCTTTCATTTCAGACAGTACATTTAAACGAATCGTTACCGACTTCGAGCCTATTAAAGAAAAGATCTGTGAAATCCGTATCAAGACCAAATTCTTTAATGTCTGTCTGGTCAGCTGTTATGCGCGCACAGACGACAAGGAAGAGACAATCAAAGGCAAATTTTTCATCACACTTCAACGTGCTGTCGATTAATTGCCGTTAAACGACATTAAAATTGTTCTGGATGACTTCAATGTGATAATCGGCGAAGGAACAGAATAAAGAAGAACAACCGGAGGAGACCAGTGACATCGGACAACGCCCGATAAATTTTGCTACTAGCAGAGGTTCTACAGTAAGCTCAACACTTCCCGCATCGAGACATCCGCAAGAGAACGTGGGCATCCCCAGCATCATCCAAAAACGAGCGGCCACTAGCATTCTCGACACGCGCTCGTTTTGCGCGGCTATGATTCGTGTCACTACCTTATAAGGGTCAATTTCAGATGCCACATCTCCGAGGTACCAGATACAAAAGCAAAATGACTGCTCAGTAACGTTCACATATATGTCAGCGCTAGAAACTCGCATCAACATATCCCCACAGGCGGGAGAAAGCAATGATGACATCGAAATCATGTGGAAGACAGTAAGTGATGACCCAAGAAGTCTTGAGGCATCGACCTAAGAAAATTAGGAACGACTGGTACGAAAATGTAAGGAAGCGATTGAAAAAAGGAGCCAGGCTTGCAAAGAATACATCCATTGACCAGCTCGGGCCAAAGAAGAACAACATAACACCCTCCGATGATAACTGAAAACATGTACCGAAGAAAGAAACGACTGACAAACAACACCAGGCTCCAACACATAAACGAAAACATGACCCTGTATGAAGTCGGATCGGCGCATTAAACAATTAAAGAGAGGGCTTCAATCCAAAAACAAATCTTTGCAAAAGTGCACAAAGAGCAATTATAAGTAACCGTGGCGAAATCAAAAAGAAATGGTTTCAATATTTCAAAAACGTAGCAGCACTCCCAATAACTGCTGAAATTGTGAACATTCCAGAAGCAGAACATAAGGTTCCAGTTTCGCCGCCAACTAGAGACAAACTACAGGCAGGAGTATGTGACCTCTGAAAAGATCCTTGGAATAGATGGAACACCAGAAGGAGCAGTACCAATCTAAGTAACTTTCTCTATCGACTCTAATATGTAGAATAAGAAGCTGTTATTGAAGGACTGGGCGAACAGTATAATACGTCTTGGACATAGCTTTGTTCTGTACGCCTTATAAAGTGCTCTTAAAAATTCATAGAAAGAAAATTGAAGCCGTATTATGAAGATTTTTAAGGAGAGTATCAGGCAGGCTTTCGAAATATTCTCAGTTAAGCAGGTGGTCGTAAAAATTTGGGAATATAACCTCGATGTGCATTAACTCTTTGTACACTTTAAGCAAGCGTATGCCAGTATCGACGGCAATGCCCAGTATACAAGAATGCTTGAATCTGGCGTACCAACAAAACTAGTCCGCACGGTCAAAGTGTTGTGCACAGGCAAAACAAGGTCCGTATTTACAAATCACTTATCAAACATTTGCTGTTATATGGAAGCGAAACATGCAGCCTGACAAGTGAATACGAGAAGGCAGTGGACATATTTCAACGCAAAGTGCTCAAGAAAATTGACGGCCTAGTGAAGCAAGGAATAAAGTAGAGACTACGTTACGACGACGATTTGCGGGTCATGTAGAAAGAACGGAAGAGAACCGGTTAGCGGAAAGAACATTAAAGGATAGGGCCCAAGGTAGACGTCCAGCAGAAAGACCGAGGACCCGATGGGAAGACACGATAGAAGCTGACAGCAGAACGTTGCTGGGAGTGTCCATATACTTGCGCACCACCATCGGCAGCATCCCTAGAGCTTTCAATAAATTGGCTCCCAAACATGAGTACAATCAACTTGAGTGGGTTGGGCTAGAAAAGAAGTGTTCTTCTCAGCAATGGTATGAGACTTCCATTTGGTTCAAAGAAGTGTCCATGATTTTTAACCATATTCACAAACATACCGAAAATCGTTGTAATGCGTGCCTGTCAATGAAGCACGTACTAATTGGAAATACCACAATAGTATGAATTTTCAAACCATTTTGAATCTTCAGCACCTTGATTTGAATAGATTTCCCTACGAATGGATATCCCCTACCAGGAAACTCCTTTCATACACAGGACATCTCAATATAAATCAGGTCTTCCTACCCGTTTTTCCCAAAAATAAGTTAACTAAGAAGAAAAGCATTTGATTTTGAAAAATAAATTTCATTCACAGCTAATCAAGTTCACTAGAAAATTATTTCAGATAGTCATTGTATCAATAAACTCAACACAAATTGTCTGCAAAACCAGTAAAAGATGCACTTCAACTTTTTGTTTAACATCCATTGGCGCTGTTCTTTTGAAGATACACCAACAAACTCTTAAGAAACCTCACTTTCAATAGTACCACCGTGCAGGAGGAAGATCCAGTGTCGATTCTTTTTCTAGACAGTTCTTGCATGTACCAGCGGTAGCGGATGGTATCATTGTTGCGAATTCCATAGCAAATCTTATTGGTTTTTGCCGTTTCTTGTTCTCATTCCGTTCTCTAGGATATCTCTAGACTTACCTAAACACTACAGATAGACTCGCCTGCCGTGATACACCTTTCGAGAGATTCTCCTTCTTCTTGCCAACCTATGCGCTAAGACTAGACCTTAATGAGATTTTGTCTGTTTTTTGTCTGGTTTGTTGATTTAGCTTCACATTTATTTTTGCTTGCTCTGCTACTATTTCAATTCTATTTCAGTGCCGAAAAGTAGTATGTACTTGAATGCCTACTATAGACTGTGTACTTGTATTTCAGATGTTACCACTTTTCTTGTCGTGGCTTCCTTTTTTGTTTGTTTTAAGAGACTACCCGTAAGGTTAATCAATTTCCATGTTCAATAATAATAGTTGAAATATGAGGCGGTGGAGGGTGAGCGCTTGTGTGATGGATTACGTGAAGTGTGTTTTTGAGTTGTGGATGCGAATGTTGCCTACTTATGGTTAAAACTAGATCAACGGGCGGTTTTGGCGAAAATGATTTGCGAAATGATTAGATGCGGCGTTGGAGGTCAGACGCTGTCGTAGTGTTGAGTTTACTGAAGAATACACATTGCCAAAAAGTTGGCCTAATCGAATGGATTTTAGACAGCTGTTTCATCACAATGATTTATTGTTTTGAAAATATTGAAATAGAATCAAGTGGCTCTGTAATTAATGAAGTTGTTGGAAGCTTTTTGTATGGTTTTATACCTGGAAATTTTAAACCATAGAATAATGAAATAATTTTTTTTGCAGAATATTTAAAAAAATTGACACATTGAGACTTACTTAATATCCACTGGGGTGTAATTTCTTTTTAAATAGGTATTATATACTATTTAGTCTAATATTCTTAAAAAAAACATAGGCAATAATTTAGATTCGATTTACATTGGATAATTTGGGTAGGTTTCTCAAGATGTCTAGCTAGACTTTGCTGAAATTAGATATTAATATGCCAGATTCCTGTGGTAGTCATCATCATTCATTAAATAATTTCATTCTTTAAAATACGTATAATCTTTCTCCTCACTTTTTTTTATAATCTTTCTCCTCATCTTTCTTTTAATGGTATCGTCCAGTGAATATCTGAAATGAAATAAAAATTTCTCATGGCACATGCTTCTGCAGCAAGAATTTACTTTGTAGTCCACATTCAATATTCAAATACTCTTTGTGACATATCAAAACCAGTAACGAATCCGTTCATAGCCACCAAGAGCTCATCATGATGAACAAAGAGTCCATTTTAATCCTGAAGACTAGTTCTGGGTCTTCAGGATTAAAATGGAATCTTTTATCGGCTCATTAGTTTAAGATATCTCCAGACACTGGTGATGAAGAGTCATCTTCAGTAAAAACTTTAGGAGATGGTTATCAGGCACCAAGGAAAGAGGTGACGTCTAGTTTAAGGCGCAGCCCCCAGTGAAACTGAAAATTTGGGTAAACTTTACAGTGGTTCACCACAGAAACGTTACGAATATTTCCCAAAATTTTTTAAGCAAGAAATCAGAATGAACCTTTGGCTATCGAATCAACTCATTACATTTTGCAAAAAGTTTGTTACAAAAGTTATTAAATTCAAACAAAATAGCATGTTTTCGTTAAAAAATGTAGTAAATCTTGGAAACTACTTAGGTACCGAGTTGATTTAAGCTACGTTACGATCTAAATTATTTATTTACCGTATAGCAGCGGCGGCGCAACGCCATAAATTTATGTGGGCAAGATAAGCTCCACGAGGCCCTGCAATGACACAATTGGAAGAATATCATAGAAATCAAACAATTTAAACCAGAGTCTCGTCAGCATGTGCTTTCTCAATGTGAGTTAAATTTGAAAAATTATTAGTTGGACACTTTATACTACTTTTATAAATCGGTGAACGGATCTCTATTATCTGACTGTTCTATTCCTGCTCCTTCAAGATGATACCACTTGCTGACTAAACTTTAACGGTGAACATTAAATAAACAGAAATTTTCTACTTTTCGGCTTACTAAACTCCTTAATAATTGCATCGTAGTCCAACTTAGATGCTATATCAGCCTCAATGGATAAAACTACTAACGCTGAAAGGCTTTACTGACCCATTGCATTTGTTTTTAATAAGCTTTAATTTAGAAAAGCTCCTTTCAGTGGAAGCTATATTTAAAGGCATTGTTAATAAAATTCGAATTACAATATAAATGCTTGGGTAAATTTCTTTTAAGTTATTATTTTCGGTTATGTAGCAGCTGTTTTACGTCTCCGATGCAGGCCGGCAAATTCGGCTTAATTGCTTGCAATTCTTCCTACAATTTATAAGATAGGATGTTACTAGTCTCACCCACCCGTAGAACTATGTCTAAGTCAACTATGTCTAAGTCTTGACAATGTTTTAATAAATGCTCTTTTCGAATATTTTTGAGTTTGCTTAAATCATAGAGGAAACCGAAATCTGCAAAATGTGGTTCAAAGATGAAAATCTTGTATCCATACTGCTCATTATGGAATCAATCATAGTACTAAAGAACTCTGTTTCGAACCGAATTTTGGGACACTTTATCGGTTCATCATTGCTTTCACAAGCGAACATTCTTTTCTTTTTGGCTAACCTTTTATTTTTAAATTCTTTTGTCAAGTCAAAATTACTTTTTTCAATAAATCATGATGCATGATGAACGAATGTAAATTATCAAGGGCAATGCTTAAATGGACTTCTACTGGCGATAATATTGCATACCATAAATGTAACGATATAATAAACTCTAAGCTGAGAATTTCATTTAGAACTGAATTATAACCACTGAGTGTATCGGATTTTTCTGTGTGATTTTAAAGCTTTCTATACATTCAACAATATCATCAAATTGGAATAAAATGGCTTCTTGCTTTCCCATTTTGTGTCTGATAAAGGTTTTAAAGTGAGTTTTCATTTGCCTTTGATAAACTCCTAGCGTTAGCTTGACCTTGCAAATAACAAATAAATTTTTTAAATAAAAACAAAAAATGGTTTTGCTGTCACGAAAGAATTAGCTGCATCTACTAACAGCAGGGTCCAACTATAACAACCGCAACGGTTAAAAATGCCAGCGAATAATATTCAAAATTCGAGTTTTAACTCCGTTTTTTATGCCTACCATATTCGCACCATTGTCGTATCCTTGGCCGCGACAATTATGAATATCTTATCCACTTTTTCCTGATTCTCTAAGTATTGCATTAGTTAGGTAGTCCCTAGTTGACTCAGCGTCAACAAGAAACCTAATAAAATGGTCTTCTATTTTACCGGTTGTTATGTTGCAAAATTATAATACGACAGACATTTGTTCAACTCTGTAGTGCAAAAAAATTTCGCATTCATGAGTTACTGAGGGTCGAATGCGAATATTTTTTGTAGTGGGCCCTTGTGCTGGGAAAAAGAACCCGCCCCACGACACCACAATGCTAGCCTACCGGCGTATTCACGTGTCCCTAGGCAAGGCCAAATCTCTTCGGATACTACCATCCTCTTCCGCTGAGACAGCAGACCATCGCTGCAGTCCTTTATGGACATTTCTATCTTCCTACTTCACTACGAAATGGCGCCCAACGTGGGGCCTGTGTCAATAGTCGCGAGCATGAAAAAGACCATCGTCTCTAGGTGACCCTACTAGGTGTCCAAATTTTTGGCGGGTAGGTAACTACTAAGCATCTTTGACAACTTCCGGACGTGTGTGTCCTCGGACATCAATATCGGTTGGACCTGCTTTGGACTTATACATTGGTGGTTTACCACCATTGTATGACTAGCAAGGCCAAATGATATTAGAGTCCTTATGTGTACTCGGAAGTTGTTACTCAACATCATTTTTGCGGCGGATTCTGATCTGCACCTCAAACCAAGCGGTGCCCAAGTGTCTTCTATTGCGTGAATTTTGATTTCACGTAATTGGCTGCTTAGCTAGTCCGTAACTATCCATGATAAGACACGCGCTGCTTGTGGGTCAGAATCAACCCTGGGCTCACACTGAGCACTTCCGAACCCTGATTTTTATTGTGCCTCAAGAGAGTAGTTCCTGTAACGCAAAGAAAGAGCTCACCATTGGTGTCCTTGTCTGCGAAGGGGACAGATGAATGGAAAGACCGAATTCTCATGATACTCTTACATACCTGTACTACTGTGACCAAAAAAAAAGGTGACATTTGAAATTAAACTGCGCGCGTCGAAGGATTTGGAGAATTATTATTTTTTAGGTTGGTGGTACTGTCAGTGACATCTATGTCAAATTTACATGTCAAAATATTCATTAGTGCTTGAGATACGCGCCGTTTCCGTCTTCGCTGCGGCTTGAATCTCCTCTATCGTATCAAAACGGTGTCCCCGGAGCGGTATTTTGAGCTTGCTGAACAGCCAGAAGTCGCACGGCGCCAGATCAGGTGAATACGGTGGTTGCGGAACTATATGGGTTGACTTCTTGGCGAAATGATCACGAGTTACGAGTGCAGTATGGGATGGTGCATTATCGTGGTGTAAAAGCCAAGAATTGTCTTTCCACAATCCCGGCCTTTTTAGGCATATAGCGTTACGCAAACGACGCATAAAGTTCAAATAATATTCCTTGTTGACTTTTTGGCCCGGCGGAAGGAATTCATAATGCACAACACCACAATAATCGAAGAAGAAAAGAGGTTGATGGTCGCCCAGGACGCTCTTCGTCTTCGACACGTTCACGGTCGGCTTGAAACTCACTATATCACTTGTAAACATTTTTTTTAGACAAAGCCTCATCACCAAAGGCTTTCTGCGCCATCTTCAACGTATCCGGAGCAGAACATTGATTCTGCAATTAAAATTTAATGCAAATTCAACAAATTTCGACATCGCAAAAAACGAAAAACTCACTTTTAGCAGCTCACGAAACGACGCGTATCTCAAACACTTATGAATATTTTGACATGCAAATTTGACATCGATATCACTAACAGTACTACCAACCTAAAAAAAATAATTCTTCAAATCCTTCGAGGCGCGCAGTTTAAATTTAAATGCCCCCTTAATTTTTGGTCACAGTACGTTGGATAATCTGGGCATATAACTACTTTTTTTTTACAGACTTGTTTTACAGCTCGCTACTTTCGGCTACTAAGTCCAAAATCTGTGTAATATTTCCTATATATTATCTTGGCACGAACGTTAAATATATATTTTAGGATTGAAAGTTTTTTTCAGAAAATGTCTACAAAACGCATACCCGATAAACGCCGCCTACGCGCGGACGCGGGACCGACAGCGCTGTGCGTGATTTGTCAGCAGGGGAGAAACGATGGCACGTCAGTGCGTCAGTGACCTCGGAACGTCACGGGTGTGGTCAATCTACCCTGGATAGAATGTTTGGTGCCATCAGATGTGCTGATTTCAGAGCGCCAGGGTTTTATCACATTAGTATGTCGATGGCGTACCTTTGAGCCGAGGCTCGAGGCAAGACAGCTGACACTTGCACCCGTATCAATCAGTGCAATAGCGATTTCGCCCAACACTTTGATCAAGGAGTAAGATCTGGTGTCGTTTTCGGAAACCTCCGAGATGTTGCATAAGTTTAAGGGTTGACGGCAGTTGCGCACTCTCTTGCGGAAACTCCTCCAACGATGAGTTGACCATTTTACTTTGCACGAGCAAGAGGTGACTTCTTCGGAAGCAAAGATTCGCTCTCGAGCCGCAGGTTATTCCTGCAGTCGAACATGATAGGGCTTAAGTACGCGAATTCATGGCTGCCGAGGTTCTTCAGGCAGTAACTGCGGTGGTCGCTTCAACAGTGTCGTTGGAGAGGCTATCGGAAGAGCGTGAACCTCCGCAGTCATTATTGTCAAAGCTGATGTATTATCGTATTTATTAGGGTTTACAGTAGGCTGGCATCCTACTGTGGGGCTTTGAAGTACCGCTGAGATGATCGGGTACTCGCTCGTCCGTTTTTTGAAGTGGCAAAATCTGGGCAATCCGGGAAGTAGGTGTCAGCCTTATCGCATCCGTAGCAGAAAACCGCGCGCTCTGCCCGACATGCAATAAACCGATGTCCTGATTGCTTGCAGTTCCAGCAGGTCGTGAGGTTCCCCACCGCGACTACCGTAAGCTCGTCTGACTCCATGTCGGTATCTTCCAGATCTGGAGTGTTGGACTCTTGTACCACTTCCGCAATTCCGCGCCGCGCTCCCGTTCTCACGAACAGGTATGGCCGGTCTTGGAGGTCTTCCTCGACTCCCTCCTGTCGACTGACGCCTCTTAAATGCGATTCCATGCCCTTAGGGTCGGAGTAAGTGACATGGCGGCAAAATTCCGGCCTCAAATTCCGTTTCAGCACCCACAGCAGTTGTGTTTGCGTCATCGGCTCAAATAACTAATCATTTGGCCGTAGAATGTCGGCTAGATACTTATAGAAAGGCTCATTTGGACGTTACCATCTGGCATGGATTTTGTCCAAAACCCTCTCGTCCATGTTAACTGTGGGATGCTCCATACAGAGTGCCTGCTTCAACCGTGACCAGCGTTGAGATGGTGGAGTAGCATGTATCCGCCTGTAAATTCTCAGCGCTGCTCCCCTAAGCACCATTCCCAGCGCCACGTGGTCTCCTGCCAATATCTGGGCTATCAGGGACTCCACCCGACCAATGAAGGCCACTACGTTGATCGAGATGGGCTTCCCGCTAAAATGGAGATTCCAGCCCTGAACGATGCTGGGGATCTGCGTCGGCTTCAACCGATACGTTGGATGTAAAGGTCCGCGCTGGTTCGGAGGAGCCACTGAAGAAAGAGTCGGTGGTTGCACTTGGCTCAGCCTAGGCAAGTACACTAGAGCAATGGGATTCATGGAGGAACTGGGTAAATTTCGCTCGGGCTCGCGTCTCGTATCCAACGGAAAATCCCAACGATTTGGGCCCGAGTCCCACATCAGAGGCGTGCATGGACGAGCTGAAGGTGGGTTCTTTTGCTTGCTCTCAAGAGCGGCTATCCGGGTAGTCAAACACTGCATCAGGGCCATCAGGTCCTGCAGGACTGTCGCCTCCACG
This sequence comes from Odontomyia ornata, assembly GCA_963969285.1. Lineage (NCBI taxonomy): Eukaryota > Metazoa > Arthropoda > Insecta > Diptera > Stratiomyidae > Odontomyia > Odontomyia ornata. Next base: position 222,789,187 of record OZ017742.1, read on the forward strand.
GGTACAGCTCCCCTCTGTCCTTGAGCAGGTGCCATTGTTTCGGCTCCTATCATGTTGTCAGGATCGTCCGGTAGGGGCGAACCTCGGTCCCTGCGATCATTTGTTTTGGGCACAGCTCCTTGTGTGGCTGGTGTCTCGAAAGGTCCGGTCTGCGGCTTGGCAGAAGTTGCTGGTTGTCTGCAAAGTGGGCATGTCTGGTTGACCATGAGATGTTGGGTCACGCAGGTCTCGTGAAACTGATGGCTGCACGGTAGTATCCCTTCTCTGACTCAGGACGTGTACTTTTGCATCGATTTCGTCCTACAATTTGGTTTGACCCCAGACTTATTCACCGACTCACCCTTAAATACTAGATATGAAAATGAACTCGCCTCTATACCCTACAGGCACGAATTAACGCCTAACCAACGACAACGTCTGGAAGCATCCATCGCTACTCTTCCATCTTACGCTATGCAATGCCTTGGCCGCACCACTCTGGTCTCATATGTCATCGATGTTGGCGATAGTAAGCCAATAAAGCAGAGACACTACACCATCTCACCGGCTATGGAAAAGCTAGTGTACGCAGAGTTGGACCGGATGCTAGAGTTGGGGGTTATAGAGGAGTCCCAAAGTGCCTGGTCCTCACCGGTAACCTTGGTGTTGAAGCCAGGTAAAGTCCATCTTTGTCTAGATACCCGGGAAGTCAATGCAGTGACCGTTGAAGACGCTTATCCTCTTCCGCTCATCGAAGGAATATTGGGAAGACTGCCAAACGCAAACTACATTACAAGCCTCGACTTAAAGATGCATTCTAGCAAATTCCGTTCGATGTAGAGTCAAAGCATAAGACCGCTTTCACAGTGCCCGGACGACCATTATACTAGTTCGTCACAATGTCTTTTGGCCTGTGTAACGCTCCGCAAACGATGAACCGGTTAATGGACGCAGTAATTCCACCTCATCCTAAACATCAAGTGTTCGTGTACCTGGATGACCTTCTACCCATCACGGAAAGGTTTGACCAACAGCTTCTACTGTTACAAGAAGTAGCTTTGCTTTTCAGTAAGGTGGGACTCACCATCAACGTCCAAAAAAGTAAGTTTGTTATGACCGAAGTCCGATATCTAGTACATGTCATCGGACATGGCACTATCAAAACGAATCCGGGCAAACCTCGGGCGATTGATGAGTTTCCTTTACCGAAGATCTTAAGCAGCTACGACGTTTCCTTGGAGTGTGCGGTTGGTAACGAAGTTTCGTTCGGAACTACGCAATTGTTTCAGCGCCTCTGTCGGACGTGCTTCGGAAAGGGAAGTTCATTTGGAACGAAATCAGTTGAAAGGCGTTTGAAGAGCTCAATTAAGCCTTAAAATCTGCTCCAGTCTTGCACAGCCATGACTTACTTTCAGAAACCCTTCTCCATTCATTGTGACGCAAGTCAACATGGAGTGAGAGCCGTGCTTGTGCAATTAACCACAGAGGTAGAGGAAGTTCCCATTGCTTTCATGTCCAGTAAACTTAAGTCGGTCCAAAGGAACTACACCGTATCCGAGCAAGAATATTTGGCAGCGGTGATAGCTGTAAAGAAATTCCGAGCGTACATCGAAGGCCACCAGTTTGAAATCATCACAGATCACGCTTCGTTACAATGGCTGATGAACCAAGTGGATCTACACGGACGTATGGTCCGATAGGCCCTTAAACTGCAAGAGTTCAAGTTTTCCATCAAACGGCGAAAGGGGACCCAGAACATCGTGTCCGATACTCTCTCGCGAATGTTTTCACCCGAGGGAGCAGAATTGATAGTGAAAGACTATGATCCCATCGATATAGATTTAGACAGCCCGCATTTTGAGTCAGACAGCTGGAACGATTTGAGGCAAAATCATCGTAATCTAACAAACACAGTTGCCTGATCTGAAAGTGATAGACGGCTATGTTTATCACAACCGGTGACCCATTACAGGAAGAAGAGTCGTGGAAACTCTGGGTGCCAGAGAAAATGACTGACAATCTGATCCTGTTTCAGGGGGTCTCCCCATATCGGAGAGTGGCCCCTTAAAAAAAATTCACCGAATGTAGACAATACGGGTATGAAATGAAAGGTCGAATTAAAACTGTTTTGCTTAAAGTCAACGAATATTTGGGATGCATCTGTTTTTTTTGTGCTTGGGAGGTAAATGTCGTTTACACACAGAGTGTGGGACTCCAATGCTCGCACGAAGGCGACTAGACTTCCCACTAAACACCTCTCCTGTCAACCCGAGAACCCAGCCTGGAACCGTTTGATACGTTACTTCGGGTCAATTCTTGTTTTTTTACGTCGTGAGGCGCCTTCATGCTTGGTGATTCCTCTTCTAGTGGGAAGGGAGAGGAGGAGAGGAATTGCCAAACAGTCGATCCCCCAACCCCAACGCCCCCGGCTGCTTTGAGTCCCTTTTATCTTATAGAACTACCCGAGCATAACGTGCCACCTGATTGCTTTCGCCAACCAATTCGAGCATTACCCCGACTCTATTATTCGGGGTTAGCTCTCTCGTCTTCCTGTAGAGGTCCCTTCGCAGCCTGCTCCATTTTGTGCACGCAATACATTCTTTTTGCATCAGGTCTTTTTGCTTGTTTGGCGTCCGTGGGAACTTTATTTTCTGGAACTTTTTGAAGGAGTTTCTTTGCCTCTTTGTTAGCTCCTTTTGTCGGCGCTGTCTGGAACTCCTGATCTTTTATCCCGATCTGCTTCGATTGGGCTAGACGCCATTCTTTTATTGGTATTTGATGGTGGAGCTTTCTGTGCGTGCCCATTCGGCTTAGCGCTCTGCGCTTTTATAGCCATCTGTCCTTCTTCGGCCTTAAACCAGCTCCTCCAGTAATACCATATGCAGTTTAGGAGCTCCTCTAGTTCAAGGAGCCCAATCTTTACTCCTTTGCTCACTTTTGGCGAGTCGCATGCAGTTTAATTCTTTTTAGAAGATCTCGCACAGTTCAAATTCGCCTTTCTTCTACATGGTCGCTAGGCGGCAATCTTACTTTGCGACCACTTTTCTTGGGAGAGACTATCGACTTCCGTTTCCGAGTGCAGTACTTCAGCCACATTTCCCATTTCCAATTCTCGATGTTCTTTATATTTTCCCCCACCGCTTGAACATCTGGCGCGCCCTGCAAAGTTTCTCGCTCTTTCTATTTAGGACGCTTTCGCCTTTACATCGTCCAAATGCATCTTCAGAACCGCCTTTATTTGCAGTGCAGCATATGTACGAGTATGCTGGGTACCTAACTTAAAACGTAAACTGCGCATGCAGCTTACCGCAAAAAAATATTTCACGGGCTTTCGAGTAAACCCATGAAAATATTGGGTGGAAGCTCGTACTATATGTTTCCCAGCGTCAAAATAAATAAAAATCTGACAACTGCCAGCAAATGTCAGGTGAAAGTGTAAATGCAGACTCCGAAACGTCAGGCCGGCTGCGTTCGATGCGGAATGAATGATCCCGAAACAATTAAATAACCGGCAATAAAATTCAAACCACAAAAAGCTTATCCCTGAACATTGGCCGGGGGAATAGCAGCGATTCGTTAGATCGAGGGCTTATGCACCCTGGTGAACAAAGGTCATGGAGATTTTTGGCTTTCTTGTGTAGAAATGAATGGTAGAAGTTTGGCGGACGGAATGCGGAAGTGAAAAAGCGAAGGTGAATCGCGGGTAATTGACGAGATGCCGACGGAAGTGTTAGATCAAGGACGAAAAGGGCGCTAAATTCATAGAGACGTCGTAGACTTCGAAGAGGAGCTGCAAGAAGGATATTTTTGGTAGTGGCCACCCTCTATGAGGGGTAAGGAAAAGTCGGAGCCAATGGAAACTAAAAGGAAAAACACTCAAAGGACCCCTTACGAGCAAATGAGCAAAAATCATAGATTTTTTTTCGATTATGAGTAGTATTTGCGTCAATTTGATTTTATTTTTGAATATTATTATTGATTTTATTACTTGAATTATAACGTTTATAAATATTAAACGAATTGTTAATTCACACATTAAAAATCAAGAGTTCATTTTCTTAAAACAATCTCTGTACAGGTCGGTTGGGATAATAAACCCCCGTGTAAAAGGAAAGGTGGTGTTCGGAAGGTTAAACTAACGACTAAACGATAAAGCTAACTAAATAGTGAGAAAAAAAGGCAGTGTTTTGGTGGTTAATGCCGAAAAAGGGGAGAAGTGTAAAAAATTCAAAAGTGGTAGGATTAAACTAACATAGCGTGAAATCTGAGTAGAGTGGGGAGCATTTACAATAGTTCTAAGGGTGGTCTGAATCGCCATTGAAATGGTTTTCACCTTCTTCGATAGTGTAGTACAATCGCGCGAATCACGTCGTCAATATCAATATCATACCATCATCAATTTCATGCGACCAAAGGCAATCACCTGTAAACGTGCTGCACAATCATCAATATCATACCATCATTAATTTTATGCGACCAAAGGCAATCACCTATAAACGTGCTGCACAATCATCAATAATAATTTCACTGTAAATCTAGAAATTAGCTCAACACTTTGCAACTTCCGAAATAAGCATGTTTTTCATGTTATAAATACGAGTATGAATGTATTGTCCTCAGTTCGTTATAGTTAATTAATAAAGGTAGATTTATACTCAGAAATTCTGTTTTTGTTTTTTTTACTTGGAAGAATCGAGAATACGTAATTGGCGCAGTCGTGCGGATTTTCGCGCTACGCGTTGAATAAATTTTTTCGGTGGTATACCCGAAAAGTACGAACCGTAGTGCGAAAACCATGTTGTGTTTCGAAAACTAATCCGTTTAGTGAAACAAAGGAGAACCTACAGTTAAATTGGACAGGATTTAGGCGATTATCATCATCGAAGGCTTATCGAGTGGAATATCGTGAAGAAAAGCCTGGAATCTACATATAATGAACTCGATATCCAAGAATCAGAAATAGGGAAAATTTGAGAATCATACCTTTAACCGAAACATTCGAAAATTTAAGAAGTAATTTAAGTGTGATCGTGGAGGAATCAAGTGATATCGGTGAAAGTGAAGTGATTAATTTATCAAATCGGCCCGTTGATTTTAATAGTTTCGGTTGTTCTCAATACATTGATTCAGCAATGGCTACCGTCACCGAGGTTATTAATGCTCTCAGAGTCCCTGATGCAGTTGAGGACTTGCCAAAATTCAATGGCAACCCCAGACTGTTGAGAGATTTTATCGATAATGTGGCGCAAATTTTATCACTTTTCGGTTCAACTTCACCTGCTTATAGCAAGGTATTGCTACGCGCTATATGCAATAAGATTGAAGGTAATGCAAATGAAGTTCAGAATATGCACGGAACTTCATTAAACTGGGACGAAATCAAAATGAACTTGACCCTTCATTACAGTGACAAAAGGAATGAGATCTCACTGATAAGGGACTTACATAACACCAAACAAAATGAGGAAACCGTAGAAAAATATTACAGTGAAATCATCGAACTCCTGTCTTCAATGATAAATCATGTCTTAATTCATGAGTCGAATGGGAACGTCATAAAAGCCAAAAGGGATCTTTATTCAGAAATGTGCCTGAAAACATTTTTGACTGGGCATCGCGAACCCTTTGGTGCTACTATAAGAGCCATGAAACCGGACTCTCTAGCCAGTGCCTTTGCATTTTGCATACAGGAACAAAATATATTTTATGCGAAACATGAAAATTCGAACGTCTTTAAGAAAATACCAACCGATTCTGTGAGGAAATCCTTAGCTCAAATCGACTAAGCAACAATACATTACCAATTTTTCATCCACATCAATCCATATATCCTCATAATCAACCATTTCTCCAACACCCTCGAACAATGGCTCGTCTTACACAACCCTTTCAACTTCAAAGGCCATTCCAGCAAGTACCACGACCATTCCAACCTTTTCAACCTCAAAAAATATCTCAACAAAGGAACCCTCCAAATCAAACCCCAAGCTTTAAGTTCAACTCAAATAATGACGGTTTTCCTTCGCAAAACGCTACCGCGATCAGAGCCAATGGATACTAGCGCAAAACGCTACCGCGATCAGAGCCAATGGATACTAGTTCCAGTAACACACATTTGCGTAACAGGCAACCACAGTATCAGCGACTTCAGAGCAACAACTTTTTCCATTCTACAGGTCCTCCGAGGTTTACTTTCAAGGAGTTGCATATCGTTAATTATACAGAACCACACCCTGCGGATAATAGAAATACCACATATTTTCAACCGGTCCCTGACGAAAGTTTCAGACAGGACTTGGACGAATACTGTTATTACGGACAACCTCGCGTAATTTACAATGTTCAGGAAGCTGAAGCTAGTTACAAACAGGACAAAGTATAGCAGTCCCAATCAAAACCTTATGATACGAACACCTACGATGCGAATGAAATACAATCCGAGGCTAGTTGTCATGAAATTGATGACGAAAATTTTCTGCTAAAAGCCTCAGTAACCCAAAGGGATACATAGACATCAATACGCACGGATTCAATCTCCCATATGTAAAAATATCCTCACCATTTAGGCGGGATCTGAAATTTCTAATCGACAAAGGAGCCTCGACATCATTCATTAACCTCGAATTTGTTCATCCGAAGGACATCGAAATAACGAAACCAGTCATCATTAGCACAGTCTTAAACCAACACATGCTAAATAAGCAGGTCATTCTTGCGAACTTCTCTGAATTTTGACAACCAGGTAAAATAAAATTCCTAATTTTCAAATTTCACCAATACTTTGATGGTTTACTAGGTTTAGATACATTAACGAAACTGAAAGCTAAACTTGATCTGGCAAATAAAACTTTGAATACCGACCAGGCTAAAATTCCTCTAAAATTCAATCCAAATATAATTTCTAATCAGTACAAAATCCCTTCCAAATTATAATACAAAGCGAAGCTTCCTGTTGACATTCGGGAAGGCGACGTATACATACCAAATACTGAAACTGCACCCGGCCTTCTTATTCCGGAGGGAATATACAAGGCCAAAGACTGGTTTAGCCTTCTAGCTGTAACTAATCAGACTGAAGAATACAAACTAATCTTTCTGGAACAACCATTAAAAGTCTTTGAATTTTCCCCTGCAAAATTTGAGGAAATTTTTAATTTCAATGTCGATTGCACCCCTGGAGTGGATTGCATTATGACACCCCAAGATGTTTCCCAATTAATTCGTGTTGACCCCCTAAACCAAGAGGAAAAGGACCGTATCTAAAAAATATGTCGAAAATACGACGATATTTTCTTCCGAGGACAGAAACTTAGTTTTACAAACAAAATCAAGCATTATATTTCAACCACGGACGATATACCTATTTATACTAAGCCCTATCGGTATCCATACGTTCATAGAGATGAAGTGAAGAGATAAATCACTGACATGCTCAACCAAGGAATCATCCAACCCAGTTATTCCCCGTGGGGCGCCCCAGTTTGGGTAGTTCCCAAAAAAGGGATGCAAGTGGGAAACAGAAATGGAGATTAGTCATCTATTATCGGAAACTGAACGAGAAAACGATGACTGATCGCTATCCACTACCAAATATAAATGACATAATTGACAAATTTTGCAAAAGTCTATACTATTCTACTATAAACCTTGCCAGTGGAATTCAGCAATTTGAAATGGACCCGAAAGATATCAAAAAAACTTCCTTTAGCGTGGACGGGGGCCATTATGAATATGTCAGGATGCCTTTTGGGTTAAGGAACGTCGCATCAACATTCCAAAGGGTCATGGATAATATACTCCGAGACCTCCAAGAGAAGATATGTTTGGTATATTTGGACGACATTATTATATTCTCGACTTTCTTCAGGAACACGGAGAAAATTTGAGAGAAGTATTCCAAAAATTACATGGAGCGAATTTTAAGGTACAACTCGATAAATCGAAGTTTCTTCATAAGGAAACTGCTTTTCTAGGCCACATAGTCACAGCAGATGGAGTAAAACCAAACCCTGACAAGATTTTCCGATCCCCCGAAACCAGAAGGAGATAAAATCGTTCCTTGGTTTAGTAGGATATTACCGAAAGTTCATTAAGGACTTCGCCAAACAGACTAAACCGCTCACCGAGTGCCTAAAAAGGGGTCGTACTGTCCAGCTGACCGGCAAATATATGAAGACTTTCGAATTATGTAAAGACCTTCTTATGAATGATCCGATATTACAGTATCAGGATTTTAACAAGTCCTTCATTCTGACCACGGAAGCCAGTAATTATGCAATTGGTGCAGTGCTATCTCAGGGTACGATAGGTAGCCATAAACCTGTTTGCTATGCCAGTCGAACTCTGACCGACACTGAGATCAACTACTCCACAATAGAAAAGGAGTTGTTGTCAATCGTTTGGGCTGTGAAGTATTTTAAACCCTACCTATTCGGACGAAAATTCCAAATAGTGACCGACCACAAACCACTGACTTACCTTATGACTCTAAAAGAGCCTAACTCTAAATTGGTAAGGTGGCCTCTCAGATTAGAAGAGTTCGATCAACAAGTGGTTTATAAAAAGAGTAATCACAACTTAAACGCGGATGCCTTAAGTAGGATTAAAATTCCAGGTACAGCTTCCAACGAACAATTTGAGCTTAATATCACCGAAACCCTTGGGAGAATCGCCAACACATCGCTGAAGAGTGAAAACGGTTCAATCTTACACTCCGCACTGGAAAATTTAAATGATGGGATTCCCATTTCCGAGCGACCGTTAAAAAAATTCACCCTTCAAATTATTTTCGAAAACACCACTAGGACCACCACAAACCTTTTTGGAAACGCCATTCAAAAATAGATTTTAACGAAAGCAATATTACAGAACTTTTCAAAAGATTTCTCGCCCCAAACAAAATTAACGCCATATACACCACCGACGAAATTTTCGGCATAATCCAATCCGTTTACTCAAAAATTTTCTCTGAATCACGGATTTTCAAGTTAATCCGATGCATGGAAATGCTTGAAGAAATTACATGTAGACGAGCAGGATAAAGTAATAAATGATTGCCACATAAATAGTAACCATAGGGGTATAAACGAAACAGTCCAACATCTCCAGAGGGATTATTACTTTCCTCATCTTAAAGATAAAGTGACAAAAATAATAAACAATTCCGAAACCTGTCAGATTCAAAAGTATGACAGGAATCCTCCCAAAGTAGAATTCCAAATTTCTGAAAGCCCGCAAAAACCTCTGGATAGCTTGTACACGGACGTCTACACCATCAACGGTAAACCTCTATCTTGACCATCATAGATCTTTTCTCAAAATTCGCCGCCGCATATACACTAGATACAAACAACAGTATTAACATCATAAAGTCACTTCACCACTTCATTAGCCTGCACGGCATCCCCAAAATATTGGTTGCAGGTAAGTCACTGAGATGACGGCCAGCATATTTAAGGACTTTTGCAAACAATACAATATCAAGGTCCAATACACGTCATATCAATAATCCAGCAACAATGCTTATGTGGAAAGATGGCACTCTACTCTTACCGAGGCGTTCAGGATTATTTTAGAGAAACGAAGGAAACAAAATCTAGACTTAGACCACGAGGACATACTGAACAAGGCCATTATTACCTACAATAACTCTTTCATTCCACTACAAAGGAGCTAGCACACAAACTACAAACACTGATGCCCAGACTTTGACCGAAAAGAGGAATAATTAACGGACTTGGTTCGATTAAAGGGTATTACTGGTAACATGGACGCCGACGACGCGGTACAGATGAACAAGGGTATCGAGAAGCTAATGTTGAATCAATCGAACTTGGGAAACACGATCGTTAGACAAACTAAATTGAAAAAACTCATGATGGAGCGATTTGATAATATTACGAATAATATCAATAACCAAACAGAAATTATTCCCCGCAGGGGGAATGCCGGTCGACAAGAGCACTCTTGGAGGCTAGCATTCTTTGGGAAGCGCCGCCCCCACGGACCCGAGGATATGGGGGGCGCCGTGAGGGTCCCTCCTGGGATTACAGGTAATGATTCTGATGGGATCTCGACTACGCTTTGGACAACGAACTGGAATTGACGCTTTGGGCTGGCAGATGTGACGGTTTGGACCTAGCTGCTTTGCACGGTAGCGCCGATGTGAAACTCGTGTGTGGACGGCTCCAGTTACACTATCATACCGTCTCCGTTCCGGTAAAACCTTGGCGGGCCTCGGAGTACGTTCGAAGTTCGCACCATTGGGTTGGTGGTGTAGGTTCGGTTGAGACGGACTCCCGATTAGCGCTGGTCTGGCTCTGAGCACTTGTCCCCATAAGGGCTTGTGCCAACCCTCGCATGGCCTCCCTGCTCTGCAAAGATAACCATGGGACCAAGAAGGCGACTACACACACGAACGGAGATAGCGGCTCCGAGGGGGGACCCAACAAAACTGGAGCAAACAAAATTAAAAGACCACAAATACCCTGAACAAGAAACGAAAAATAATAAAGACGACGCAACCAGCGGTTGCAGCCACGATGTCAACACTACATCGCGAGCGGTACTAACAACGACAAAAACGAAGACTAACACAACGACAGTGAAGACGGACGAAAAACGGAGAATAGCGGACAGTAAGGTTCAGACTGAGATTCCTGCGGCGTTCGGGCGCAGCAAGAAAATTATGCGAACGCCGGAGCGTCCTATAAAGGAGAAGCGGGAAACTCTGCAGCACACTTAAGGTGTTCGCGCGTTGGGAGATAACATAAAGAGCACCGAAAATTCGATTGTCACTGCTGCGATCGTTACCGAAGCGACCGATGCAACGGTCGCAAATCCCGACATTGCCACGAAAAATCCAGAAGCCAACGAGCAGATTACGGCACTAAAAGCAAAGAGTGACCAGACACTGCGTGAATGCACCGCCAACGTTGAAAATGTGGCGGAAGTACTGTCCTCGGAAACGGAACGCGATAACCTCTCCCAAGGATGGTTGCAAGCGGGAGATGATCTGAAAAGAATACAAGCTGCATGCGACTCCCCAAAAATTAGCAAAGCAGCAAAGGCAGGGCTCCTTGAACTGAAGGAGCTCCTAGATCGCATAGGGCACTATCGGAGGAGCTGGTTAAGGGCTGAAGACGAAGAGAAGGCTAAAGAGGCGCTTGGGGCGAAATCTAAAGGCGACACGCAGATAGCTCCACCATTAAACGTCAATAAAAGAATGGCGTCTAGCCCAATCGAAGGAGATCGGGATAAAAGAAGGACAAAAGAGGCACTTGACGGGCGTAGAGCACCAGATCAGGGGTTCCAGACAGTGCTTATAAAAGGAGCGAAGAAAGCCGCAAAGAAACTCCTTCAAAAAAAAGCCAGAAAGTAAAGTTCGTACGGACGCCCAATTAGAAAAAGGACCTGATGCAAAACAGGAGAGGCAGAAGCCCCGACGAAGACCCCGGCAGCAGGCACTGCTTGTAAAGCCCCAAGATGGCCGATCCTACGCGGAGGTACTGCGGGACATCAGGGGAAACGTAAGGCCCGAAGACACCAATACTACCATTAAAGTAGTAAGACCAACGCGGTCGGGAAACATACTGGTCGAATTCGGAGCAGAGGCCGGCGATAAAGAAGCATTCTGTGACGCAGTAAAGAAAGTCCTCGGCAAAAGCGCAACTATAGCCCCGCTCGAGCCGATGACAACGATCGAAATACGAGACATAGACTGCGTGATGAATCTGGCCGAGGTAGAAGAGGCCATCAAAAAGGAGTTCCCTAGCGTGGGAAGGCTCAAAGCGAGACTGACACCAGAAAACAACAGGGGATAACGCATGGCCATAGTTGACTTGACCGAAAAGGACGCCGAACAATTCCTGAACAAGGGCAAAGTACGAATTGGGTGAATTGTCTGTAGGATACGGCGAAGAGCAACGCCTCTTCAATGTTTCAAATGCCTTGGTTATGGTCACACCACACAAGTATGCAAAGGACCCGATGGGAGTTCCCTATGTTACAAATGCGGTGAAATGGGACATAAAAGAAAAGAGTGTACGAAGGAGGCACACTGTATTCTTTGCAAGGATGCTGATCCAAAACCTGATTTTGGACACTTCTTGGGATCGGGAAAATGCCGGGTGTTCCAGGAAGCCCTAGCCAAGGCAAAATCAGAGCTTCGATGACCCGCTTCCTGCAGCTAAACCTTCGTCGCAGTTCAACCGCCCAAAATCTGCTTGAGCAGTTTGCGAGGGACATGAAAGCCGACTTCTTGCTGCTGAGTGAGCAACACCATAATAAAAGTCCTGCATTATGGTATTCTGATGAAACTGGTACTGCCGCTATCTGGGTTCGGAACAGTGACTTTCAGGCGGAGAGTTGTGGACGGGGGGATGGTTTCGTGTGGGTTCGGTGCTCAGGGATCACCTTTAGTGTGTACCTAACGCTTAACGAGTCGATATCATCTTTCCAAGCAAAGCTTAATGCTTTGGAGGGCGCTGGCCTCGAACGCAGAGGGTAAAGTGCTCGTTGGGGCGACTTCAATGCTAAAGCAATCGAATGGGGCATGCCTCAGACGGATACGCAGGGAAAACGAATCCTGGAAATGGCGGCCAGGACGGCCCTCGTCGTACTACACTCCGGAAACACGTCGACTTTCCATCGTATTGGCTGTGAGGGAACCATACCGGACGTGACATTCGCCTCGGAGTCCTTAGTACAGAGGATATACAACTAGAAAGTATTAAAGGACTACTCAGCCAGTGATCATCAGTGCATTCTGCTTGAGATAAGTGATGCTGTCTCCCGACGTCCGTGCTCTCGGCCTTCTACAACTGGATGGAACATCGGAAGGATGGACGTCGAGAGGTTCGTCTAGGTTCTCACAGCAGGTGAGCCGCTACAGCGAGCTTCGGAGGGGACGGAAGAATTGGCAGCTCAAGACATGGTGAACTCTACTATGAGCATCATTACGACTGCTTGCTGCGCTTCTATGCCCCGTCGAAGACCCCGGCACGGCAAGCCCCCAATGTACTGGTGGTCAACTGAAATCGCTGAAAAGCGAAGGGAGTGTCACAAGCTTCGACGTGAGGCTCAACGGGCGCGGAACCGTGACGAGGCATGCAACAAGGTGGCAGCATTTAAGTCGGCCAGGAAATGCCTTCGCAAACTGATCAACAGGAGCAAGGCTCGCTGCTGGCAAGACCTAGTGGACAATGTGAACAAGGATCCGTGGGGCCTTGGTTACAAGGTGGTCATGGGGAAACTTGGTGCCCTACGGAAGCCTTGTATACATGACGCGGAAAAGATGGACGCGATAGTGCTTGGACTCTTCCCCGCCCATTCCGTCCATGGTGAAACAGCAGTAGAGTGCCCACTCTTCACACAGCTGGAACTGGAGGAGGCAGTCCTCTCATTGAAAGCGAGGAAGGCTCCCGGTCCAGATGGTGTTCCAGGTGAGGTGTTGTGGCTCGTCTATCACCATTGTCCTGACTTGCTGCTCAGCACATTCAACGCTTGCCTACGGGACGTTTTCCCGGTACGATGGAAGGTGGCGAGGCTCGTGCTGATCAGCAAGGGGAAGAGAAATCCCGAATCGCCGTCTGCATACCGCCCGTTATGCATGCTAGACACGACTGGGAAAGTGCTGGAGAAACTCATCAAGGGAAGACTCACTGACGCGATTCGTGTTGCTGGGGCCCTATCTCCGCGGCAGTACGGCTTTAGAGCAGGATGTTCTACCATTGATGCGATTGCAGAGGTGGTGAACGTGGTCCAAAGGCAGAGGCATATAGTCGCACCAAGCGACGGATCGTCCTGTTGGTGACACTCGACGTCAGGAATGTCTTCAACTCCGCTTGATGGGTGGATATTCTGGACACGCTGGAAAATTCTTTTCAGGTTCCAGAATATCTAATGCGGCTTTTGAGGAATTACCTAAAGGACCGAAGCCTGCTCTATGACACGACACAGGGCCAACGAAGGATGGAAATTACATCGTGTCTTACGACGGGCTACTGAGACTTGAGATGCCAGATGAGTCGTGCTTGGTCGGCTATGCGGATGATGTTGCGGCTCTGGTCGCTGGACGCACCGTTGAACAACCACAACTTAGGCTAGGTATGCTAATGCGCCGAGTGAGAGACTGGATGACTGCTCGCGGGCTGAGTTTAGCACTGGAGAAAACCGAAGTGGTCATCTTGACAAAAAAGAGAATCCCTAGAGTAAGGATGATCAGTATTGGAGACATACAAATCGAATCGAAGCCAGCGGTGAAGTACCTGGGGCTACTGATCGACTCGAAGATGAGTTTCTCTGAGCAAATCAGGGCAACGGCTGAGAAGGCTGCTTCGGGGATATCGGCTCTGAGTCGACTTATGGCCAACGTAGGGGGACCCAGCCCATCAAGAAGACGCCTCTTGATGAGTGCTGTAGGGTCAGTGCTACTGTACGGAGCATAGGTATGGGGCGACGCTCTCAGCAAGGAGGTATACCGAAAACGTTTGGCACAGGTACAGAGAAGAGGAGTACTGTGGATTGCATCTTCGTATCCAACAGTCTCCGACTCGGCGGTGAGAGTGATTGCAGGCGTGATACCTGTCGCCCTCCCTGCTAGAGAGCGCCGCGCTATTTACCTGCGCCGAAACGAGGATGCGAGGGATATTGTTGTCCGCGAGGAGAGACAGCGCTCGCTCAACGATTGGCAGCAGTCTTGGGTGAGTTGCACGAAGGGAAGGTGGACTGCGCGCCTCATCCCGGATGTGAGACCGTATCTAAATCGAGGCATGATGAGATTGACTTCTTTCTGACCCAGCTTTTGAGCGGGCACGGGTGTTTTCAGTCTTACCTGCACAAGATCGTCAAGTCCCGATTGTCGGTTTTGCCCAGGAGAGAAGGACAATGCCTGTCACACATTTTTTGCGTGTACAAAATGGATCAGGCTTCGAAGGGAACTCTACAGGGAGATGGGAGAGCTCACCCCGGATAATATAGTTGCGGTTATGCTCGAATCGGTTGACAAATGGAACCAGGTGGCACATTATGCTCGGGCAGTCCTAAAATTTAAAAGGGGCTCACAGCAGCCGGGGGTGCTGGGGCTGGGGTATCGCTCTTCTTGCATTTTCTCTTCCCCTCTCCTCTCCCGCTAGGGAAGGGACTCCTCAGCTCGAAGGCGCCCCACGGCGTAACAAAACGAGACCTGGCCCAAAGTTATGTGTCAAACGGTTCCAGGCTGGGTTCTCAGGTTGACAGCGGAAGTGTTTAGCGGGTAGTCCAGTCGCGCATGGGAGTCCCACACTCTGTGCATAAATAGCATTCACCTCCCTACCACAAAAAAAAAACAGAAATTATTAACAAATATCTAGTGCATTCACAAAATAAAATTAAGAGGGACTTCGATTCTATGATCCATATCCAATGTCTAAACCAAATGAATTGCAATATCGACCTATGAACAATCATCTCTCTGAAATAGCTGAAGCTATAATACTTGCCCGACTGAACATAATTTCAAAACAGATTTTAAGCCCGACAGAAATAACAGAAATATCCAGAATCCTCCAAAGCCAATCAGTAGAAATCGAACCAGATGAAAATATTTATGAACTTCTTAATCTTCAAGCTTACTACAATAATTCGAATATAATATTTAACATACAAATTCCAATCCTATCTAAAGTCACCCACCCATTTTTCCACATCAAACCTCTTCCTCGGCAGAAAGCACAGATTATTACAAAATCCTATGTCATCCTAGAAACCCAAAGTGTTCAATTTTTTGACATAAAATTCCCAAAAATAGAGGGAATATATTACTGCAAGAAAGAAACTAATCAGCAAGAGTCGAGAAATTCCAACATCATGAACGGCATGCCAGCATCCTGCCAATACGAGATCGCTTCAGGAGTAACATACCAGAAATATAACAACTCGAACCAAATTATATCCTCGCAGTCAACATTCCCGAAACCAAACTGGAAACAACTTGCGGAATCTCAAACAGAACAATCACTGGAACTGCACTTATACACTTCGATAAATGCGAAATTTCAATAAATGAAATCACATACAACAGCGGAAGCAGTATCTTCTGGGACAAGATAGACATCTTCCCTATAACATCAATTGAGATTAATACCACCGACACTCTAAAAGATATCCAACTCCATCCACTAAATAGATACAAATTCCCGGACAAAGGCTACTTCCAACTATTAGAAATTCCCAGCTTCGTTTGGAATTGCATTTCCCCAGTTTCCGGGATCCTGCTAAATGCCATCATAATCATCAGCGCATACTTATACTGCAAAAGGAAAAATCATGACCAGCACCGACACCCGGGTCCTGCTCCAGCTGAACCAAAGTTCATCTAGCTATCGCTCTCTTAGGGGGGGGGGGGGAGTTACGTCGTCAATATCAATATCATACCATCACCAATTTCATGCGACCAAAGGCAAACGTGCTGCATAATCATCAATAATAATTTCACTGTAAATCTAGAAATTAGCTCAACACTTTGCAACTTCCGAAATAAGCATATTTTTCTGTTTTTACTTGGAAGAATCGAGAATACGTAATTGGTGCAAAGACTGGCGACGAGTACTTCCACTAACGGGGATTTTTCCTGTCTCGAAGATGTGGAGACTGTAATTTTCGGGAAGCAAGTAAACTTATACCGGCAAGCCGAATTTTCGCTCGGCGGCTTATTGGGGCTCTATTGGACAAGTGAGTCGTGCTCCCACGCCCGTCTCCGGACGAACATATCCGGGTCTGCAAGCCCCGCCGAAGCACCCCAATTTCGGGGCCTGACAAATTTTACAACAAAAATTCGAAAAGTGGATTTGCTTAAGAACTTTTGGCTTTGCTACAAATAAAGAAAGGTTTTACCAACTCAATTTCGAAATACCATCCTTAGCTTAGTGTTCAATCCGATTCTCATTCAATTAATTGAAATCGGTAACGTATAGAAATTGTTCTACGAGTATTATATGGAATTGGTTCTGTTGAATAACAAATACCAATAGAGAAATGAGAACAATTAATGCCCTTTCTTGATCCTATTCATAAGAATGACTTAGGTATCATCCATTCAACATTTTATAGAACTACAGTAGAAATGCGGATCCCAACCCAATAATCTCTAATACAAAACCGCAAAACAACAATTTCAACTAATTGAAATTGAAAAACAACAATTAAAAACTAATTGCATGCAGAGAGTCATTTAGGAAATGCAACAACTCAATTTTCTATCGCTAATGTGGTTGCGACTCCAATTTATCTACGGATGTCTCATTGATAACTGCATGTCTAGTCTCTAATTCACTCTCCCAATGCAGTGCTGCAACTATTCTTTGGTCAATCTTGCTTGGTCTAGTATGCGGTCTAAAACGTACCAAAGTGGTTTCCAACCGTAAATGTGCAATTTCCTACACAAAGTAGTGCAGGCCAAGAGTCTGGTGGACCGACTCACTGTAGTTTAGATGCATCAAGCACCATTTAGTTACCGAGCCTCCAACTCCCTACTACTCAGCGATACTTCCAACTCCCTTGCATCAACAATTGAGGCTGGCTATAGGCTGTGGCATTGAAAATGGTATCACAAACAAGTTGGCATCATCCGATTATGTGACATTATGGAAGCAATAGAATTGCACCGATTGCGTGCCACAATAGCATTTGGAACTCATTAGAGAATCATTTGCTTATCGATTGGTTGCAGAGCGTGATGGTTGTTAGCGAGGATGATTCTGAGGCGGTGATGTGGCAAGTGAGTGCTTCCGTAGTCAAGTTGTGGTGATTTGATATTACTTTTGCGGTTTCACCCGATTATTCAAAGATAATTACAACTGATATGGCCATTAACACGCTCGGTGTTGCTCGTGACATGGTGTTACACTTTGGTTTGATATTTCAAAAAGCTGCGGTTTCAATGTGTCGAAAAAATTTCTGCTCTTCAGATATATGGAGCGGAAAATTCGAAATTAAAATCTGTCCAGCATATATCCTGTGAATCAATTAATTTCAGTCCATATCCTTACCCCTTACACTGTATCAGAAGCGATTTTGCATCCTATCTTGCACTAACGGATCTGAAAATGCTGCATGAAAGTTGATTCATTTATCACAATTAATTCATGTCATATGTGGACAGTGCGGGAACCAGTAACGTTGACCAGTATCTAAATCCAAATATCGTGATAGCTCACATCCACGTTGATGACATCATAATTTACGAACGCGCCGTACGATCGTTTATTCCTGAGCTTCCTCTAACATTAGTTGGTAGTTCAAACATGTGACCATGTAAAACCGCTCGCAGTAACTTCACTCATAACCGTTTTTCGCAATATTGTGCGCAAATAATATGCACACGTTAATAAATCAGCAGCAGAAATTGTCCAGCTCTGGGAAGAAATAAAAGACTGCGCGACTTATCAAGTATCTGCATAACAAAGTGTTTCTATCTAAGGAATAATAGTACGCCTACTACGCGAGATACAGATAGACTACAAGATACCGTTGATACCTTATACAGATCCGCGATGCTGCATCAACGGATAGAGATGCCAATACAACATACAACACGAGATATCTATGGCTAATGTGTTTTTAAGTTGATCATGCTGTATTTCAGTTACGGCATTTATGCAGTCGATAATAGTAATTTGTGTGTAATTGATGATGGCGAGTGTGCATTAATGCAGCCTACACGCGAACTTGGTCGCAGCAATGGCTCCCTGTGAGCAAGCACGATGGCATTTTTAAAAGTAATAACTGTTTACATAAATCCCTTAAAAACGTACAGAGTGGTGAACATGTTTCTCAGCGTATTCACTCACTTGCTACATGTCCGATAAGCGATCTTGATTTAAAGCGCGGTTGTTGGAGCTGTTTATCATGCCACGATCGTTTTCATTTTTCAGGTGTTGTTGCACTTGTTCCCTTTTCGATCGCGTACGATTAAGATGATAATAATTTGAATAAAGTAAATTGATATTGGCAATTAGTTTTGTTTATTGATCGAATATTCAAGATTTTAAAGCGTGTGTGCTTGAAATACTTTTCTAGATTCAGCTGAGTAAACTGAACGCGGCAGCTGTTACGACGTTTATTTTGTAATGTTTTGGGTTTGCTCAGCAAGCATATTTTTTAAACATTGGTAGTCAGATGAGTTTCGAAAAGACTTAAACGATAACTCTGCAGATAACGTTTACATTATATGTTGATATTCCATTGTGAATACCCAAATCAATTTTTCATACCTAAATCTTTCAACGGGTATCGCTTGAACGAGCCAACCAAATGTCTCTGAAGCAACCTGAGTAGCTAGAGTAGAGTAAACGTTTAAAAATAGTTGCCGAATATTGTATAGGACTGACTGCAGTCCACAATAAATCAATAAAAACCAGGAAAGATGTGCCTATTGAAAATTTTAACAAATTGAAGATCTAGTCGTGGAAAGAGCCAAGATGAACCGAACCGCCTACAAGCGCGTTGAGGGTATCTAACGTCTTTTCAATGGGCGAATCTGTTAAGGATGAGGTCCTTTCTACACTCACTAGACCAGCACATCTGGTTCAACTTGGAGGAAGGCACTATTAACCTTCAAAATGACAGTAGAACTGGCTGACTATCCGAAGAGAAAACTAATTCTTGAGCAGATTTCATATGTCTAGACGGTCCCTATCGTTCCGGCGTAGAGTGTGAACTAGCTACATTTCCTCAGTTGCGAAATAGTTACATTGATAAATGTGTTCTTTGCATAATATGCTCCAACCGGGGCTTAAAAGTTGGCTTCTTCTGTCCTACTGGTAAAGCAATGGAAGGTATTTAAGTTCTGTATGAGAGCAGCAAGGGAGGTTTTCAGAACTAGGATTCGACAACCAAAATATGGGGCTGAACATTGTTAGATAGTACATCACTGGACTAAAATGAATGCTGGTGCAATAAGCTTCGTTATTCATAAAATGAAGGCGGTATGCGGGACTCGCACAAAAAAAAAACCTGTAATTAGAACTCAGGTCCACCCTGAGTTGTTTGTGCATTACTTAAGGGTGAAGTCTCTATTATGTCTTGAAGAACTTCAATCAATCTGCATCCTGGCGCGCATCTTCCCATCGCTACATAGCCTCCCCGACAATGGAAAGATTAGCTGATCTACCGTGGAGGGGCACTTTACTTTACAATTCAGTATCGTCAATTTCCAGTGGCCCAAAGCCATAAACGCATCCCAACATTGCCCATTCTATACAGATGTTCATTAAAATATTCTTGCTCCCTTCTAAGCTTAGAAAGGTAGAAGTACACCTCTCAATGTTTTCGGGTGACCCATGGTTCAAAAGTCCATCTAGCGGACAGAAGCATTTGTAGTCCAGGATAACTGCCATCTTTGCGTTTTGATGGCTACGCTGCAGATTGATCGTTGCCCATTTCTAGCACACCTTCCATTGATTGAAACTTGATTAAATCTGAGTGGGCCAAAACTAAAAAATCAACCAGTGATTACCGCTGTGATATCATCCGCGTAACCCGTCTGGCACACATCATCAGCAATTTCCTGGTGCAGTATATTACTTTACATCACGATCCAGAGGTTAGACTCCAAAATCGATCCATGCGCTGCCCCTAGGGTGAAAGGCCTACTACTTGTTCCCGCAGGAAATCTCTTAGATAGTTTCGCATAATAACAACAAGTAATCAGAGATACAATAATTTTCCTAAAGTGCCCGAAGAATATCTTTTTACTTCGCCGAATTAAAGGTATTGTTAGTAAGACAGTAGGCTAACTCCTTTGTGTTTGTAACTGTTCCAACAACCCGTAAAATGGCATAGACTGTGCGTTTCGTAAACCGCTTTCTCTACTACCAGCTAAATAGACTTCCAAGAAGATTCTCCACACTGTCTAGCAATCACACGGGCGACATTCTGATGGTCTTTGAAATTTTAAATTCAAAATTGAAGAACAATTTAAGGGAATAGGAGCAACAAGCTTTTGTCACAGGACTTACCCAACAAGAGGAAGAACTATGGGAGGGCATAATAAAGGTCACATTTCACCTTTTGGATGGCCCTCTTCATTATCTGTGACGCAAGAGCTCAAGCCGGGCATTGGCCTCCAGAATAAATCTCCTCCAATCATCATCGGTTCTGCGATCTTGTTCGCCAGTTCATCTTCTATACTGTCTTCCCATCGAGACCTCGTCTACCTTCTGTGTGTGAAGTACGAAGTAATTGCATTTATTTGCTGCGTTTGTGCGGCGCCCAATCTCGCCCTTGCAGCGCCTGTTCTATTCAGGTTGGCTCCAAGATAGATAAAATTGTCCACACTTTCAAGGTTATAATCTTCTACTGCAAGGTTTTGTCGGACTTAAGCTTTCTTCCTCGTTTGAGTTATGAATTTAGTTTGCGTTTCATTAAATCGTAAGCCAATTTTGTCCCCGTAGGGGCAATGCCAACCGATAAATATACTATTCCAGGCTAGCATTTTTTGGGGAGTGCCGCCCCAACGTACCCGAGGAAATTCCCGCTGGGGGAATGCCGGTGGACAGGAGTAATCTTGAAGGCTAGCATTCTTTGGGAGCGCCGCTCCCATGAACCCGAGAATATGGAGGGTGCCGTGCGGTTTCCTCTTGGGATGATAGGTAACGACCCTGACTGAATCTGAACTACGCTTTGGACAACGAACTGGAATTGGTGCTTTGCGCTGATGGATATGATGATTTGGACCTAGTTGCTTTGCACGGTAGTGCCAAGGTGGCGACACTCGTGTGTGAACAGCTCGAATCCAGCTATCATACCGTCTCCATCCCGGTAAAACTTTGGCAAGTTGGAGTACGTTCGAAGCTCGCACCATTGGGTAGGTGGTGTAGGTTCGGTTAAGTCGGATTCCCGATTAGCACTGGTCTGGCTCTGAGCACTTGTCCCCATAACAGCCTTTGCCAAGTTTAGCATGTCCTCCCTGTTCTGCAAAAACCAAAACCGCAAACACACACGAACGGATATAGTGGCACCGAACGGGGATCCAATAAAGCTCAAGCAACTAAAAGCCCTAAAAAAATTAAAAAAAAACCACCAAAATAACGCAAAAATAACAACAATGACGACGCAACCAGCAGCACGTTACGAACGGTACTAACGATAACAAAAACGACAATGACAGTGAAGCCAGACGAACACGAAGATTAACAGACAGTCTTGTCTAAACTGAGATGCATGCGGCGTTCAGGGGCAAAAAAAATTATGCAACCGCCAGAACGCCCTAAAAAGGAAAAGCGGGCAACTCTGCAGGACACACCAAATGTTCGAGCGGCATGGGAAAATATAAAGAGCATCGAGAATTCAATGGTTACTGCTGCAATCGCTACTGAAGAGACCGAAGCAAGGGTCATAAATCCCAAAATAACTATCCTGAGGCCCACAAAGTGATCATGGCAGAAAGGAGTGGCCAAACAAATAAAGCACCATTGTTAGATTTTACCGCCACCATCGGAAATGTGGCTAAGTACAATTGCCACCCAGCGACATGAAGGAGAAAGGCAAATCCGAAAAGTGGGAGATTTTCTAAAAAGAATGCAATATGCATGCGACTCACTAAAAATCAACAAAAAAGTAAAGATTGGGCCCCTTGAAGTAGAGGAGCTCCTAGACCCCATATGGCATTACCGGAGGAGCTGATTGAAGGCCGAAAAGGACCAGATAGCCCAAGAATATCAGAAGGCTACCAAAGTGCTGAGGCGTAAGACCAAAGGGTACATGCAGATAGCTCCACAATCAAACATCAATTAAAGAATGGTGTCGAACTCAATCAAAAAAAGATCGGGATAGAAGAAGGAAGGCAGAGGCACTTGATATACGTGCTACGCCAGATCAGGGGTTCTAGACAGTGCTGACAACAGAAGCTTAGAAAGCCGCAAAAAAACTCCTTCAAAAAGTGCCAGAAAATAAAGTTCGCACGGGCGCCCAACAAGAAAAAAAACTAATGCAAAACAGAAGAGAAAGAAGAGGACAGCAGGCACTGCTCGTAAGACCCCAAGATGGCCGATTCTACATAGAAGTACTACGGGATATCAGGGGGAAATGTAAATCCAGAAGACACCAACACTGCCATTAAAGCAGGACTACATACATACTGGTCGAATTTGGAGCAAAGGCCGACAATAAAAAAGCATTCTGCGACGCAGTAAAGAAAGCCCTCGGCAAAAGCGCAACTATAGCCTCGCTCGAGCCGATGGCAATGATGGAAATAAGAGACCTTGACTGCGACACAGATCTGGCCGATGTAGAAGAGGCCAGCAAAAGCGAGTTCCCTAGCGTGGGCAGGATCAAAGTGAGGCTGACACAAGAAAACTATAGTGGACAACGCTTGGCCATAATTGCCTTGACCGAAAAGAACGCCGAACAATTTCTGAATAAGGGCCAAATGAGAATAGGGTGGGCTATCTGCAGGATATGGCGAAGGGCAACGCCTCTTCAATGTTTCAATTGCCTTGGCTATGGTCACACCGCATGGGTATGCAAAGAACCCGATAGGAGCTCCCTATGTTACAAATGCGGTGAAATGCGACAAAAAATCAACGAGTGTACGATAGACGCACACTGCATTCTTTGCAAGGATGCTGATCGACACGTCTTGGGATCAGGAAAATGCCGGGTGTTCCAGGAAGCCCTCACCAAGGCAAAATCAGAACTTAATTGCCCCGCATCCTGCAGCTAAACCTACACTGCGGTTTAACCAACCAAAATCTGCTTGAGCAGCTTACGAGGGACATGAAAGCCGATTTTTTGCTGCTAATGAGCAACACCATGCTAAAAACTGCATCAGAGTATCCTGCTGAAACTGATACTGCCGCCATCTGGGTTCGGAACAAAGATTTCCAGGTAGAGAGTTTTAGACGGGGGGATGGTTTCATGTGGATTCGGGGTTTAGGAACCACCTTCTGCAGTGTGTACCTAACGACGAACGAATCCATATCCTTCTTTCCAAGCCAAACTTAATCCTTAGGGGGCGCTGTCTCGAACGATGACGGCAACGTGCTCGTTGAGAGAGATTTCAACGCTAAAGCATTGCCCAGATCCGCGGGGAAAACGAATCCTAGAAATGGCAGCTAGGACGGCGCTCGCCATCCTCAGCACCGGAAATACGCTGACCTTCCGCTGTATCGGCTGTGAAGGTACTATACCGGAAGTGATATTCGCCTCGAAGTCCTTAGTGCGGGGAATACGCGATTGAGAGTGGGATTACTCAGCCAGGGATCCTCAGTGCTATTTTCTTGAGATAAGTGATGTTGTCTCCCGACGTTCGTGCTCCCGACCTTCTACAATTGGGTGGAATATCGGAAGGATGGACGTCGACAGGTTCGCCGAGGTGCTCACAATAGGTGCGCTCCTGCAGGGAGATTCGCAGGGAACGGAAGAACTGGCAGCTCAAGGCGTGGTGAAGTTAACTATGAACACCATCACAATTGCTTGCAACGCTTCTATGCCCCGCAGAAAACCCCCGGGCGGCAAGCCCGCAGTGTATTGCTGTTCGGCTGAAATGGCCGAAAAGCAAAGAGAGTGTCACAAGCTTCGGCGTGAAGCTCGGCGGGCACGAAAGCTTGACGAGGCATCCAACAGTGTGTGAAGCAGCATATAAGTCGGCTAAAAAATGCCTTCGCAAATTAATTAACAACAGGAAGGCTCGCTGCTGTCAAGATGTAGGGGACAATGTGAACAAGCTAGGCTCTAGGTACAGATGGTGTTCCAACTGAGGTGTTGCAGCTTGTCTGTCACCATTTTTCTGACTTGCTGCTTAGCACATTCAACCCATGCCTGAGTTTTCCAGATACGATGGAAGGTCGCGAGGCTCGTGCTGATCAGCAAAGGGAAGGAAAATCCCAGATTGCCGTCTGCATACCGCCCGTTATGCATGCTAGACACTCCTGGGAATGTGCTAGAGACACTCGTCAAGGGAAGACTCACTGACGCGATTCGTGCTGCTGGGGGCCGATCTCCTTAGCAGTACGGCTTTAGAGCAATACGTTCTACCGTTGCTGCGATTGCAAAGGTGGTGAGCGCGGTCCAAAAGGCAGAGGCATATAGTCGCACCAAGCGATGAATCGGCCTGTTGGTCACTCGGCGTCAGGAACGCCTTCAACTCCTTCTGGTGGATGGATGTTCTGGATACGCTGGGAAACCCTTTAGTAGTTCCAGAATATCTAATGCGACTTTTGAGGCACTACCTAAAGGACCGAAGCCTGCTTTACGACACGACACAGGGCCAAAGAAGGATGGAAGTTACATCGAGTGTTGCCCAGAGATCTATCCTTGATCTGAACCTCTGGAAGGTGTCCTACGACGGGCTAATAAGACTGGAGTTGCTAGATAAGTCGCGCTTGATCGGCTATGCGGATGATGTTGCGTCTCTGGTCGCTGGACGCACGGTTGAACAAGTGCTAGGTATGATAATTCGTCGAGTGAGAGACTAGATGACTACTCGCGGGTTCAGTTTAGCACTGGAGAAAACCGAAGTGATCATCTTGAAAAAAATGAGAGTCTGTAGAGTAAGGATGATTAGTATTGGAGACATACTAATCGAATCGAAGCCAGCGGTGAAGTACCTGAGGCTGCTGATCGAGATGAAGATGAGTTCCTCTGAGCGAATCAGGGCGACGGCTGAGAAGGCTGCTTTGGGAGTATCGACTCTGAGTCGACTTATGGCCAACGTAGGGGGACTCAGCCCAACTAGAAGATGCCTCTTCATGAGTGCTGTAGAGTCAGTGCTACTGTACGGAGTAGAAATATGGCGCGACGCTCTCGGTAAGGAGGTATACCGAAAACGCTTCGCACAGGTACAGAGAAGAGGAGCACTGAGGATTGCATCTTCGTATCCGACAGTCTATGATTCGGAGGTGGGAGTTATTGCAGGCGTGATACATGTTGCCCTCCTAGCTAGAGAGCGCTGCGCTTCGATGAATTTCATGAGTTTGGGGACGACTGCTTTCTAAGCGGTGGTTTGGCAATTTTCGGTGGAGGTGTTGTCATCGGCCATTGGCAGAGATCATTTTATCTTATAGTAAATTGTTATTGGTGCTTCTGTCTTAACCAGCGGCTGCGTCCTTGGAAGGTGGTGCGGCTATGGAGTCTCACCGTAACCATAATCCAGAAAATGTGAGTTGACTTTGGGATTGAGCGTTTGCGGTACTGGCTCTGAGACAGCCATTTTGTCACCTGAGTCCACTATGGAACTGGCTGGTGTCAGCTTTAATCCAGAAATAATCGTATTTACTAGCTAGGATGATATTGTAAAATATGAAATCGATTTACTTTTCGCATTTATCTCATAGGATAACTTTCCATTAGTTGTCGAGCCAATGTCACTTTCACCGACTGTCGCTCATTATGGTGTATAATTGTTGTTATATGATTGCTGCTATTAATTGCTGACAATATTACTGTGTCCTTCCATTACCCGATTGACGGCATGTCCCTAAAATGCTTCGATTGAGCCGACTGGGATTTTATTATACAAGGAAAATGTGGTAGGTAAGTCAAGCGATTTATCTTCTTTTGGTGATGGTGTGTCATTAATTGTGATTCTTTGGTGTTGTTTACTGTTGAGTATTTTGTGACGATGATTGCCCTTGTGCTGCATGATAATTTGACACAACTTCAGCAAGATGCCCTATCTCCTGATGACCGCTCACTTCCTGAATGGATTCATAGTATTATTACTATTACCGTTGGTTTGGGCTGAAGCTTCCCAATTAATGACAGAAAACCCAATGTGAGCGATGCTGAGCCAGTTGAGGGTTGCTAAACCGTAGACGTTGTGGAGCAGCAATTGCATATACGGG
This sequence comes from Odontomyia ornata, assembly GCA_963969285.1. NCBI lineage: Eukaryota > Metazoa > Arthropoda > Insecta > Diptera > Stratiomyidae > Odontomyia > Odontomyia ornata. The sequence continues at coordinate 222,815,988 of OZ017742.1, forward strand.
AGCGGTAGTGAAGACGCTCTTCATCGAGCCTAACTACCCTACTTTAGATTGCATTTACTTACAAAAGGTAACAAAATTTTACTCTATATTCGCTTTTTTCTCTGCTGTCTAATTACCATTATGATTTCCTCGTATTCACCTTTGCAAAAAATTAACACAATCCACTGTAAAGTTCCCTAACCAAGTTTGAATCGAAGACGCACTGTTCATACCACGTTTTCCTGATGCATTGGATGAGTGGTATTTGGATCAGCTGATCTAAACTTTTCCTGGATTGAGCGTAACAATTCCCAGCACTTTTCGAGTTTTGTATTGTAGACCGCCCACTTTGAAAGCCTCCCTGATACTACACATAATACTTTCATAGTATGGTTTTAATTTTCTTTCTACGTTTTTGGAGAGCACTTGATAAGACTACGAAGCAGAGCAATGCGTCTATAATTTCTCCACCTAAATTTTTCCCCCTTTTTATGCATGGGACATATTTTTCCGACAGTTCTCTGGTAATTAATTACTCCTCTGACCATATTCTGCATATTAGTCGATGGAGGTTACTTAGATATACCACCTCTGAAGCAGTGCTGCTAGTATTCAATTTATTCCAGGAGCCTGTATTGTTGCCAGTACTTCGTCTCTGGTTGGTGGTGAGACTGGGACCTCTTGCTCTGCCTCTGGAGTTTTCACAGCTCAGTTGTTGTTGGGAACGCTGTACTTAGCTTCTGGAAATATTGCAGCCTGCTGTTTTTAATTTTGACTAAACTACCTATGAGTGCTCCTTGTGCACTTTTGCAAAGACTTGTTTGTGGATTGAAGACGTTTCTTAGTTGTTTAGTTGAGGCATACGCCGCTCTGACTTCATGTAGGGTTATGTTATCGTTTATCTGTTGGATCCTGGTGTTGATTGTCAGTCGTTTCTTTCTTTGCCACATGTTTTTGCTTGTCGTCGGAGGGTGCTGTATTGTTCTTCTTTGGCCCGAGTTGATTGCTGGATGTATTCTTCGTACGCCTGGCACCTTTTTTAACTGCTTCCACGTGTTCTTCATTGCACCAGTCGTTCCTACTTTTCTTTGGTCGGTGCCCCAAAACCTCTTCGGTCGCTTCTGTTACCGCATCTCTTACTGTCTTCTATATGGCTGTGATGTCATTTCTTCCTCCGCCGGCGGGGATATTTCGATGCAATTTTCCAGTGCAGACATATATGTGCACGTTACTAAGCTATAATTTAGCTTGCATATCTGGTGCCTTGGGATAAATTATATTCCTTGTTTACAGCTCTTGGAGGTGCAGCATCGGCACTTGATACTTGTATGGTAAGTCCGAATTGCAATTAGCACCGCAAAGCGAGCGCGCGTCAAGAATACTGAGAATCGCTCGTTTCTGCATTTGAATATGTTCGATTTGCTTGAATGTGCGTCCGTCTGGAGATGCCCACGTTCTCTTACGGATGTCTCGATGTGCAAAGCATCTGGAGCTTCCGGTGAAGCCTCTACTACTAGCAAAGTCTTGTCGTTGGTCTCTACATAAAGGCTGTTCCTCTATGCATAGTTTCTTCGCCACTTTTGGCATCGAAACCATCCCGAACAGTCATCAAGACGGCAAAACATCGACAGTGCGCTCGAGTGTGCTATAAAGCTTGTCCTTGACTGCCTCCTCCTTGTTTTTTGTGAGCGCGTGACAGTTGACCAGAGCCTGACATTAAAGAATTTGATCTTTGATCGTTAACGGCCGTGAAGTCTGTGATAATTTGTTTAAATCTGCTGTCAACAATGAAAGACACTCTGAACTCACAGCTTCCCTGAAATTTTTCGCTTTTAAACACGATATGCGTTCGCATGTCAAATGTGTTTTCACCGTTCCCTCTGGTTTCTTGCACTGTGACGCGATTGATTTTATGTTTCTTAATTTCATCCAGAGGTTGTCACAGTGCACCTGATCTGTTCAATGATCTGACACTCCAAGTTCCAAAAGAACAGTTCTTTCTACGTTGCCATAGTCGCTGCCGTTTATCCAATCCGATCCAAGGCTATTGTCCTGATTTCATGACATCCGCACCTGAGGTCGCGTTCACTGGGGGACCGAAAACCCCACACGGAGGATGGCCCTTCCACTCTATCGTAAAAACCGGCTTCGCCGAAGATTTTAACGGTCGTAATTTTTGAGTTTGCATTTTTTGGTTTGATTTTTTAAGTCATGTTTAGGTAGAACTCTTTATTTTCAATAATAATGGCTGTCGTGGTCATATGTTCTTCCTACATGCCAAATCTCGTCATTCCAGCTTATATGGTTTTAAAGCTGCCGCCTGGGACCGAAGATCGACGACAACTTGGAGGTCGATCGCTGATCTCTGGCATCCGGCCCTATTTCACCGCGAGCAATGACGCGCTAAGGTGGAACCGCGAAGTATACCAGAAAGTCTCCATCTTGATGAATTTATGGCTAGGAAAAATTTTAAATGATTCATGGATAAAGATAAGTTTTCTTTATTGTTACTGTAGACCCAGCAGGCATGTTTAGGCAAACTTAAGTTCAATGGTATGATCTCACAGTAAGTTAGGGCTAGGATTTTAAGCAGTCGGAACGGCGACGGTGGTCTTAATGTCTTAAACTCCGCTTGGGTATTGTCTAAGGATCTATCCTTGGTTCAGACCTGTAGAGCATGCCTGAGGCTGGATATGCCAATTAACCGGGTATGCGGATAATACTGTAGCTCTAGTCGCTGGGCGCTCCGTTGGACAAGCGCAACTTAGGCTAGGTATGCTAATGCACCCAATGAGAAACTGGGGGACTGTTCCTGGCTTCAGTCTACCACTGGAGAATCTTGACAAAGAAGAGAATCTCTAGCGTAAGGATGACCAGTGTTGGAGAGACGCTAATCGAAGAAAAGCGGTAAAGCACCTGGGGTTATTGATCGACTCGAAAATGAGTTTTTCTGAGGGCAACGGCTGAGAACACTTCTTCCGGCGTGTCGGCCAATCAACTTATGGCCAACGTAGGGAGACCCAGCCCATCAAGAAGACACATCTTGATAAGTGCCGTAGATTCAGTGCTACTACACGGAGAAGAAATATGGAGCGGCACTCTCAATACGGAGGTATACTTAAATCGCTTGGCACACGTACAGAGAAAAAGAGCACTGAAGATTGCATCTTCTTATCGAACACTCTCCGATTCGGTGGTGAGAGTTATCACTAGAAAGCGCTGCACTATTTACTTGAGTTGAAACGAGGATACCAGGGAGACGATTGTCTGTAAGGAGAGACAGCGCTCATTCAACGATTGGCAGCAACCTTGGTTCGATTGCACGAAGGAATGGTGGACTGCGCGATTCATCCCGGATGTGAGACCGTGGCTAAATCGAAGGCATGGTGAGAGTGGCTTCTTTCTGACCCAGCGTTTGCGCGGGCATGCGTGCTTTCAGTCTTACTTGCCCAAGATTGATAAGTCACTGTCCCCCGACCGTAGATTTTGCTCAGGAGAGGAAGATGATATCTGCGACACCTATCTTGCATGGAAAAAAATGGAGCACATTGCGACGGGACTTCTACAGGGAAACAAGAGAGCTCACGCCGGGTGTTATAGCCGAGGTGGTGCTTGGATCGATTGATAAATAGAACCATGTGGCACATTATGTTCGAGCAGTCCTAAAGATTAAACGGACTCACAGCAGCCGGGCAAGTCGAGGCTGGGCAATCGCTTATCTTGAAATTCCCTTCCTCTCCTCTCCCGCTGGAGGAGGGTTCCCTCATCTTGAAGGCGCCCCACGGCGTAGCAAAACGAGACCAGGCCCGAAGTAATGTGTTTAGTGAGTAGTCCATTCGCTCGTTAGCATAGGAGCCCTACGCTCAGTGCGTAATAGCGTGGATATCCTACTGAGTCCGTGGCCATGGTTTAATTTTTGTAAAAAACAGATAAAGTCTTTCATTGAGGAGAGATTAATATTGTGGTTATAAATTTGCGAAATAGTTTGCAAGTGAAGAGCGTGGACGAAAAGGCACTACAAGATAGTGCAACGTTTGATAAAAGCCCTCCAGCGACCTCACGCTGGGTCGTATATTGGGTGCGCCTTCCTCTTTAGGAAGTAGTGCCCAGTTTGCACCAGTCTCCGAGACGTAGCCGACGAAATATTCCGCTTCTCCCGAATTTTGACTTCGAAAGTATCTATTGTTATTTTGCTCAAAAAGACCTGTCTTCATAATTATTTCAGATTTAGTGAATCCCTTGTGTCCAATCGCTTCGAAGGACACAATTGTTTCGCACAATCTTCCCTGCGTCCCACGAATCTGATAACAAGATTGTTGAACAAGAACAAGAACTGTTTTGAAAAGCCCCCATAAAGACCTTTCATTTGACACTCCATTCGACTACCTTCGGTAAAAAATTGTTTAATGCTCGCCTTGAAAGTCGAAACATTTATTGATACTTAAATTTTTAAGGGGGTCACCATTTTGGATCTGCCTACCAAGCTTAGTGTCAGTACACACACACTAAATTAAAAGGAAGCTCTCTTTTTCTATTTTCAACTCTTGAAAGTTTGAGTATCAACAATTTTTTGAATTGGGTTTAAAGAGGGACCCCCCCCATGGTCGTGTATGGAGTCAAGTGAAAAGGTTAGGTAAGGCTCCCCAAAACAGATCTACAGTATTAACAGCTGTGAGGTGCAGGAGAGGGAAATATACAAGAATTTATTCCCCCTACCTCGCGATCGGACATCTGCGATGCGAAAAATCTAAAATAATAATAGTTAGATTTCCAAAGTTCCCCTAGTGAAAACGTATCGGCGTCCTTAAACTCAATGAAATGAATATTTGGATAGTCCTGTAAAGGATCCTTCTATGTTCTATGTTTCATAAAAAAGTTATATCCCTTTGAATTTTCTCAGATTACAAGAACAACATAGAGGTTTCGTACTACATGGGCCTTGTATCGATCCAGGCACCGTAATTTTAATTGGAAATTTTCAAATATGTAAGATGAATAACAAATATTTTTAAGATCCGATTCAGACAATGATATTCATTATATTGCAATAAAATGGTGGTCGCTTGAAATGGAGTAGGATGATTTTCCTTTGAAAACAATTATTCGATGGTCTTTTTTTGTTTCAACACTACAGCCCCTTTCGTGCCTCCGCTCAGAGATAGAGTATCTCATTACCTTGATCGAATATATCGGCAACTCGGGAAGGTGATATGGTCAGTACCACGCTTCCGCCATGTGTCTGTCCACACAGCTGCGATACCTCCTGATTTAAAACCGGAACGTATCACAACTGGACGGGCTTATCGTTTGTCCGAAGAATCACTCGAATTAAATCTCGTTGTCTTCAACGAGACTCGAACCAGGGACCTTCGACTTACGGGGTGAGTGCTCTAACCACTACAAAACGCGGAATGGTCTGTTGGTGTCTACAAATCATAAGTTTAGTACAAAACCCGGCTGACGGGAGCGTAGTTCATCTATTGAAATTAAAAATATGTCGTATCATAGTGAAGCCGTATCGCAATACAAGGAAGTATTAGTTTTCGCATGGGCAATTATAATGAAAAGTTTTTCCTCAAATGTTAAATGGGCGTATTTATCAATCATATGCTTGCACTTTTGCAAAGAAACGAAAAAAGTGCTGCCAAGTCTATGCAATGTAGCTTCCAAAACAAACTAAAAATAATTATTTCTTGTTTTGCAACCAAATAAAGTGCGATATCATGCAAACTTTCTTCTATCTACATACTAGCGCTCAGTGGTCCATTGACACAGAAAACCAAAAAATATTCTACATTTTTCTAAGCCACAGAGATAGTGAATTATTGCTACTAAATAAAAAAAAATCCAAACAAATATAAGTTTTTATTTAATTTGTTGCTCTTTTGACAGCGCAGTAACTCACCAACCTACCGCCAGTCAACAAATATTGATAACAAACGCAGTCATAGACGCATTCTCCACATATGATGAATTGTTGATGATACGTGGGACATACGAGCTATTATTGTTATCAGTCAGTCAGCCAGTCTGGCTGTCTGTCCAGGGTAGATTCGCTATTTGGATGATTGCGAGTATGTATGAAATGCTGCACAAGGATATCACCATGAAATGAATGCATTTCATATATTTTTCATCTTTCTGCTCGTATATCTCTAAAAAATTGTTACTGTCATCACTACCTTCCTAGCTCCGCTTTTGCTTATTTTGTTTTTATTTAAAACTCAAAAAGGAAAGCAAGATACAATGGAGCAAACCTTTGTGTTAAGGCGTAGCACGCAAGCGAGTGCATTATGCAGAATGCAAACAGTAGATAAGAGAAAGATATTCCTTGCACTTAGTCGGGTACAAAGAGGACTACTAACTCATGCATAAACATTACTTGCATTGTTGCAAAGTGATGTATGCGAATGGATAGATATTGTTGCGAGTGCAGGACCAATACTGTTAGTGACAATCTTACCATGGAAGAGGATATTGTTTCATTGCACACAATGCGCATTGTGAATATATGCTTTCAAATGGTTCTAATAATAGGTGGAAAGGTTTTTAAGATAACCTACAGTACTCACCCTGAAAGTATTTATTGTAGAAGATATTTGTTGATAATATTGAAAGTTCAACTGTTGGTATAACACTTTTTTAAAAATTATTAATAAAATTCACCTACATTTTCCTATGGAAGGAGCAACATTGTTCCGGACAATTAAAGACTAAAACACAACGTTAACAACCGTAATATATCCGATGCTAGCAATTCAGAATCATGGTTTGACAGTCAAAAACGTTTTTTTTTTTTTAATAAAATCGTCTAGGCAGTATCATTACAATTAATAAAGGCACGGGGTATCCCTTAAAGTAGTCTCCGTTTGATTGAAAAACCAGCTGCCATCGGTATTCACAAATCCTGAAACAGTCCTGAAATTCAGGCTACGGAATAGCCTTTAGCGCCCTTATCGTATAAATTTGAATCATCTGGATGTCGTTCACATTTCTTCAATTTTGGGAAAAGTCAACCCAGCAAAAGCAAGCTGACCTTGCAAACACTCAATAGAGACCATATGCATGTTAACTGGAACGCTTTTTTAGCGAAGGTTTTATCTACTTCATCCAGGGAGTTTGTAAGGAATTGCTAGTTATCCTCAAGCCCCGGAGAGATCAGTCAAACTTATTGTATAGAGATATGGACTAGATTAAACATAGTCGCGTTACATAAGAAGAATCATGCGTACAAGCAATATTAAAAATAGGTAGGAAAACCAGAACGAAGAGGCAACATTATGGAAATGTCATAAGAGTAGCGAATAAGATAATCAGAATTAATAAACGAAAATACTTTGACCACCAATTGAGAAGTATCGATGTACGAGTAAGTCTAGTGAACAACAATACAAGACAAGCATACAAAGTAGTAAAAAGCTTGAAAAAGGTTCTCATCCCAAGACCACTCGGTGCCGTAATGACATCGGCAACATCACCGCTGATGAAAACAGGATTAAGGAAAGATGGGATCATATTTCAACAACCTCTCAATCCTCCGCACAGCTCCAGAATATTGGAGCTTATAGACATTCCTGTAGAGCTTCCATTGGCCGCACCAACTCTGGTTGAAGTATGTTCCACCATCAAAGCCCAAAAGAATAATAAAGCGCCGGGATCGATGAGATTCAAGTGCAGCTCTTTAAGTATTGTGGCAGTAGTCAGCGGCGCCGGAGGGGGGAGTGGGGCCAAATGCACACTTCTACCATCAAATAAAAGCGGTTTCTTCTTCTAACCTCGATTAGAGTACATACCAAGAGTATAAACATAAGGGCCCCTAAACTTGAACCGAATAGAATATATTAACTGAAATAAAATAAAAGCCGTTTCTTCTTCCAATCTCAATAAGGATACTTAACACACAAACATAAGGGTACCCAAACTAGAACTGAATAGAATATTTTAACGTTTCAACACCCGCCGAAAATGGAATTTGACCCCGGCCCTTTTTGGTTCAACCGGGCCCTATCTGCAAATTTAAGCAGGAGTAAGAAGGATAAATGAACTTAAAAATAGTGATATGAAAATTCACGGAACATACCTATTGTGCATGCAAACTTCTGCCATAAAATAAAAGCCGTTTCTTCTTCGAACCTCAATTAGAGTACGTACCAAGAGCATAAACATAAGGGCCCAGGAACTACGAGTGAAACTAAATAGAATATATTAACTTTTCCAGAATCCGCCAAAAATGATTATGATGGCATTAGTGATTCGGACTTTGAATGCATGTGGACAGAGACAGACGCATCAATGTCGAGCAGAATCTTGAACTTAGCTATCCAATCCAACTAGAGTTCGAGCGCATCCACGTAGATTACGCGAATTAGGTGGGAAGGTCCTATCTTTTTGACTGACTAATAAGAATCGCCTACGTAAAGACTTCATTTCTGTGTTTGATTGGGCAAAATCTGAGCTGAAACATCGCTATGACCGGTCCGGAATGCACCAGATGATCAGTTTGGAAAAAACTCCTGTTGTCTGGTGGCTCTAGACATTCTCTCGAACTAGAAACAGCTCTTGGTGTTCACGGTGATGATTTCAACGTGGACAAGCTTGCAGTTCAACTGAAATTGGCAGACACAAAGTTCAGTGTTTCGAAAACACTTAAAGTGTATGTAGATGCATTGATGAGGGAAGACCTCATTGATCAGGTGACGCTTTTGATCACCTTGCTTATGACCATTCCCACCACGTCCACATCCTATGAAAGGTCTTTCGGCTGTCTAAAGCATCTTAAAACCTATCTGCGCTCGACGATGAATCAGAGCAGGGCGACGCATCTCCTTGTCCTTCATACACACAAAAAGAATGTAGCTTTCAAACATAAATCTAATGAAGTTAACAACATACGAGTACATATTATCGCATATAAATATTTACATTCTTCAACCAAAATGTGAAATGTAATATAAGCAGCAATAAAGTGGCTTAGCATGTATTGGTGATATTCTCAAAGAACTATTTTCGTAATTTTCAATTACGAATGTATTAAATATGTCTTTTTGTAGGGCATTGTAAATAAATTTTTTCAATACCCTATTACAATTGCGTCTATCAGTCCATTCATCTGTTCGTCTGTTACATCAATTTTCCTCCAAAAGCAAAGCAGCTATGCTCATCAGTATTTGCAGAATGCTCAAAAAAGGAATCCAAACAAATGCCAGAAGATGAAGATTTTTTTCAAAGATCTTAACGTTGCCTCGCCATATAAGGATCTGATCCTGTTTATAGTTGTTTGTTTTTCTGCGAATTGGCGACTCCATGAAAGATCAGGAAAAACTCATTTTAAAGTATATACGTAGCTGCATTACGGCATCAGTATCGAGAAACTTTATCTCAGATTGGCCAAAAAACAATAATAAACCGTAAAAATTCAAAGGACTCTTTTCAATAGGTTACGAATTGTCACAAGTTGGCCAAAAAATTTCCGTTAATTGTGCAACTGCAATAAAAGGTATTTCTGTTGTATATGATAGGAAGCTTACTTTCATTATTTTGCTTGCCACACAGAGAATATAATTAAAATGTGCTGCGTTCCAATGAAACATTTTTTTATGGAATCCTTAAAATTTTTACTTATTCACATTTGGTAGAGCCGGGCGCTTTTTCTGAGTTGGCCCTCTCTGAAAACATGACTTTCGGTGCCTCTGGCAGCAGTGTTCAGAAAGCAATTCACAAAGTCATCCAGCACATTTGGCAACAAGAAAATATGCCGAACGAGTAGAGCCAATCAATTATATTCACCATTCACGAAAACGGTGACAAGTTACAGTTCGGAAACTATAGAGGCATATCACTACTTTGTACGGCGTACAAAATATTTTCGAAAATCTTAGAAATAAAATCAGATCACACGCCAACAGTATTATTGGAAAGTATCAAGCAGGCTTTAGAGCGGCGGATCGCCGATAGACCAATTGTTTAAAGTCAGGCAGGTACTTGGGAAATCCTTTGAGTTCAGCACCGACGTACACCAAATTTTTGTTGACTTTAAGCAATCGTACGACGGTATTGATCGTCACGTGGAGTACCAAATAATGCTTTGCTTTGGTATCCCATCCAAATTAGTCTGTCTTACGAAAATGACAATGACGTCGGCAACCTCCCAACTCCGCATCAATAACGAACTCAACGACGCTTTTGACACAAATATCGGACTGAAGCACGGAGATGGGCTGGTCCCATTGGTATTCACTTTGACTCTCGACTATGTCATCAGAAAGCTACCTGTTGATATAAGAAGATGATATTATACAAGTCAAGCCAAGTCGTAGCCTATGCGGACGACATCATTATTTTGACACGGTCGCTTACAACCACCAAAGAATTTTCGCTGAAATTCGACAGCAAAGCAAAACTAGTCAAATTGTAATAAGACCTGTGTTATGCTATGGGTATGGAACATGGACCCTAACCTAAGCATGTGCAAACATATTGAACGCCTTTGAGCGACGGGTCGTGAGACGAATAATTGGAGCGACGCTAGACGGGGACCAATGGCGAATTTGATACAACTATGAGGTGTATGAAATTTTTGACGAGCAAGAGGTAGCAACAGGCTGGCTAAGTGTATCGTATGGACGAATTCACTTAGCCAGTTGTGAATTATCACAAACGACTTCAAAGCCAGGATTGACACCAAATAAGGTTATGCTGTGTGTATGGTCGGATTCGAAGGGAATTGTTTATCATGAGGTATTAGAACCTGGCCAAACACTCAATTCGGCTCTGTAATGTCTGCGATTAGCCAGATTGCAACAAGCAATTCATAAAAACCGGCCAGAACTGATCAATAGAAAGAGCGTTGTCTTCCATCATGACAATGCCAGACCACACACATCTTTGATGACCCGGCAAAAATTGACAGAGCTTGGCTGGGAAGTTTTGATGCATCCATCGTTTAGTCAGATCTTGCACCATCAGACTACCATTTGTTTCGGTCTCTGCAAAACTTCCTTAATGAAAAGAAATCCAGTTCAAAAATGGGCTGTGAAGTTCTACACAGATGGAATAATGACTCTACCCAAAAAAATGGCCAAAGGTCATAGATAATAATGGACAATATGTACTTAAATAAAATCCATTTTAAATAAAAAAATTATTCAATCGAAAAATGACAAAAAAGGCTCAATACGTTTGAGAGTTACCCATATATTTTATATTAAATACTAATTGAAAGCATATGAAGAATTCGGATGCTATTGCTATCTCCACATTGCTTTTAATAATTTGCAATATACTTGTATGTTCCGCTTTTGATTATCGAATTAACCTACAAAATGTGTCACACTGCCTTAACCGAACGTTCTCGTTTCTTTCGATGTATCTACAATGTGCTTAACCCTTCTTCAATGCTGTGCGTAATGAAGCGACCAGAACTCTCATCACCCTTTCTTCATCCCCAACAGCAATAAGAGCAACGGATAGATGTTATATTGAGCTGATTGTGAAAGAAAGCGATAATAACGTCAAGTTAATCGTATTAGATCACCTAATTGCACTGAAAGAAATTGAGAATATGTCAATACATAATCTGGTTGTAGACATGTTACGTGTCCCAGCAGCTCCTGATATAGAAGTCCGATGTAAAATCCTTGCAATATTGAGGAAATTGCCTAAATACAAAAAAAAGAAGTTTCAAAAACACAAGATTGAACACGAGGACACCGGCAAATATCGTCAACTGCTTGTAAGTACCTTGCATAGCTGTTCAATCAAATTTCCTTACGTTGCCGCAACAGTCATTCCAGGCCTTGTCGAATTCTTGTCAGACAATAATTAACTTGCTGCTGCAGATGTTTGACATTTATTCGTAAGGCCAGACATAAGTTCCCTCCACTCCGCAATTTGATTGTAGAAAAACTGATCGAAGCATTCCCAGCTATTAAACCATCGAAGGTACATCGAGCTGCAGTTTGAATCTTGGGAGAATATGATGAAAGCAGTAGCCAAATTTTAGACGTGTGGACGCTGCACGAATTGATATTTACGAATGACAATCCATCGGATAACCAACGACGGCGCAACTCGATGAAGCGAATGTGGGACGTAGGAGCGTACCCGATGAACACCAGTAGGGGGGTCGCCGATGCAAGCCAGCACCGCAACCGTAAGTTCAATTGCCTCGAAGAGAAAAATTAACCGCTCGCCGATTAGAACCGAGCTGACAGGGTACCTGCGGACAAATGACGGGTCTCTTTTGGTGGCCAAAGATTGACAGCAGAGGATCGACAGTGCGACAAAGTATCAAGGACGAGTATCCTAATTAGCAGCTCAATGGAGGAACAGTAGGCAATTGGGTGAAACTTTCATCAGTGACGAGGAATATTGGATCTGGAAGTTTGACTGGAGCAGATAACATCGCGAGCGACTTAATTCGGGGGGCGCCTAATCAGGAGATCAGAAGTAAGGGCACGCATACTGCATATATTGTTCATTTGTACTATAATTAAACGGAGAATTATATTTTGCGATCTTGTGCATTTGAGCGAAATTATTTTTGTGTGGATTGTACACTTGGCTCGGGCGTGTTTTTGTGTCCTCAGTAAACTTTCAGGGGGCTTTCAATTCGTCTTACGTCGGGTAAACACATACCAGGTAAAGAGTGCGAAGTGGTCGCCCCGTCCTTGAAGAAGTGTTCTTGCTGCGTAATTCCTATTGGGGAAACTCCGCTGCATTATTGTGAAAGATATTGATTTCAGGTTTGTGTGGAGTATTTCGGCGGCCGCGTTTCTCGCTTGGCGGCTACTTAGGACTAGGGGACAAGCGATTGGCGCCTCATACGACCGTCTCCGACGACCAAACCAAGCCTGAAGCCCCAAGCCGAAGGATCATTCAATTGGAGGGTATACACGTCAGTAGCGGATGTTTCTGATTCCACTGAAACTCTACCAGCACCACAAATAGGTCCACCTCTGTATGTTGCGGCCCCGCCCAAGCAAATCTTTATATCTCGTCTGGCTTATGAGAAATCGACGAATGACATCTGTGATTACGTATCAACTAAATTTGGACCTTCGATAAAGATCATCAGTTGGCACAAAATGACAAAGGATAACATTAAGGGAAGAGTTATAGCTTCATTCAAGCTAACTGTATTATCAAACTGCAGCATAGTTCTTCACGCAGAATATTGGCCTCCTGGAACTTGATTTAAACCTTTCGAGGCGACCAAAATAAGTAATTGTCATGGTGTGGTGAGCTCTATTCCGAGACTTTAACAACTGTTCACCCTGAACCTTTCTCAAATAGTAATTTAAATTTTGATATTCGAAACACTTCTCATACCTTCAATCTTACTATCAAAATGTACGTAGCATGCGAACCAAACTGGAGGCTATTAAAATTGCCTCTTCCATCTTCGGCGATGATTTCGTTTGTTTAACAGAAACCTGGCTGACTCCTGACATCGTCAGCAATGAAATTATCCCACTATATGATGTCTACCGCACTGATAGAGATCGTTTGGTTTCAGGTAAATCTGACGGTGGTGGTGTGCTTCCCGCTATTCGTAAAGCTTTAGGCAGCAAACTCTGCTCTGACTTTTGCTCTTCACCTCCAGGAGAATAGATCACTGTCTTCATTAATATATCTCAAGCCGTAAGTTTAGTATTGCTTTGCATGTACATAGCTTACAATGCTCCTTTCCGCGTTTACAGTCGTTTTTTTTCTGAATTCTCTACTTATTTCAGCAGCATCAGCCCTCTATACACTATTTTAATCTGTGGTGACTTCAACATGCCATGCCTAAGTTGTGACACAAGCTCTTATACCCTCACATCCTTAAATGATCTCTCTATCCTATTTTGTTCTTTTTTATCGCTTTGCTCCCTATCGCAATCAAATACAACCCCGAATGCAAACAAAAAACTTCTCGATTTCATATTTACTAACAATCCTGCCTCTATCTCCTCGATCTCCAAATCCTCCTCCTAATATGTAATATCTGATCCCCATCATCCTCCGCTTGATGTTCGTTTATCTTTTCTCGCACCTCAGTCCAAACGCACTCCTTTTCCCCCAAGATTTAATTTCGACAAAGCCAACTATGCAGCCATTCAGTTTGAGCTGGATAATATTGACTGGAATTCATTGCTATAGAAATTAGATGTCAATTCAGCATTATTCACTTTTCAGTATTCCAACTCTGACACTGACCTTGCCAACTACCGAGTAAATCGCAAAGAAGCGGCTTGGAACGCAATGCGTTCTTATTATTATATGATGGAAACATCACTGCTATCTAATAGTCCTAAGCCCTTCTGGACATTCATGCGTTCCCTGAAAACAACATCCCATAACCCTAATATCTTCTCATGGCATAACTGCCAAGCTTCTAATGGGCAAGCTATCTGTGACTTTTCGCTCAATTTTTTTTTTACTCCACATTTAAGGTTTCAAACCGCACTATATACTCATCGTGTCCTTCTCCTTCCCCTATTGTGCATTCTATCATGACTTCTCCATCAGAATTGAAAGCGTACTGCTCACTTTTGACATTAATGGTGGTCCAGGTCTTGATGGAATACCAAATCTGTTCTTAAAGTCAGTCATTATCTTCTTCATTATCTACCCCACTGTCAATTATTTTCAATATTAGCCAGCCTTTCTTCCTCCTGCTTTCCCGACATCTGGAAGCATGCGAACATCTTTCCAATCCATAAGACCGGAGATCGTTGCGAAATTTTGAACTATCGTCCGATTTCTTTGCTGTGGTGTCTTGGCCAGCTCCTTAAGCGAATTATCCATAACAGAATATACGATGCCATAGGTATACTGTTTACAAATGACCAACGTGCCTTCATTAAAGGTCGTTCGACAATAACTAATTTGTTAGAACTAACGAATACCATTTCTCTTGCTTTTGACAAGAGCTAGCAAGTTAATGTCATATACACCGATTTTGCTAAAGCCTTTGACAGTTTTGATCATGGCCTTCTGGCTAACAAACTCCAATCGTTCCGCGTTTCCGACTCAATTCTCTCTTATATCTTATCCTTCTTATCCCATCGCTCCTGCACCGTTGCATGAAATAATTTTTTCTTCGTCGGCCTCATTTAGCCCGGAATCCTACATTCCTCAAGGATCAGTTTTAGGCCCTTTGCTATTTAACATTTTCATTAATGACCTTACACAATGCCTGTCCTCTAATTGTCTTATTTACGCTAGTGGTTTAGAAATTTATCCTTCCATTAACTTCATCAAAGACTGCTCATACCTCCAAAATGATCTTGATGATCTCCGAAACTGGTGTAAAGGTAATTTACTTCCTCTTAATATTTCAAAATATTGTCACATGAGATTCACCAACAAAATTCATCCAGTACTATATGAATACCAAAATGATGGGGAAATTTAAAGATTTGGAAATAGTTTTTGACCCTGGATTGAAATTTAACATCCATATTTCATGTATAACCACTAGAACTTCACGTGTCGCAGCTTTATTTTACGATCCTCCTGCAAGTCCTTTATTGTTTTTTTGTGTTTGGGAGGTGAATGCCCTTTACGCACAGTGCGTGAGACTCCCATGCTCGCAAGAATGCGACTGGACTACCCACTAAACTCTGGGAGACCCCTCTTCTAGTGGGAGGGGAGAGGGGAAGAGGAAGTGCCAGAAAAGTGACCCCCAGCCCAAACGCCCCCGGCTGCAGTGAGTCCTTTTATCTTTTGGGACTGCTCGAACATAACGTACCACCTGGTTCCATTTGTCAATCGATTCGAGCATCACCGTGACTATGTTATCCGGGGTGAGTTCTCCCGTCTCCTTGTAGAGGTCCTCTCGAAGCCTGACCCATTTTGTGCACGCAAAAAATGTGTGGCAGGCACTGTCTGCCTCTTCTGTGCAAAACCGACAATCGGGGGACCGAGACTTACCAATCTTGTGCAGGTAAGACTGAAAACACTCATGCCCGCCTAAAAGCTGGGTCAGATAGAAGCCAGTCTCACCATGCCTTCGATTCAGCCACGGTCCCACATCCGGGATGAGGCATGCAGTCCACCCTCCCTTCGTGCAATTCACCCAAGACTGCTGCCAATCGTTGAGCGAGCGCTGTCTCTCCTCGCGGACAACCATCTCCCTCACATCCTCGTTTCGGCGCAGGTAAATAGCGCGGCGCTCTCTAGCAAAGAGGGCGACAGGCATTACGCCTGCAATTACTCTCACCACCGAATCAGAGACTGTCGGATACGAAGATGCAATCCTCAGTGCTCCTCTTCTCTGTACCTGTGCCAAACGTTTTCGGTATACCTCCTTCCTGAGAGCGCCGCCCCATACCTCTGCTCCGTACAGTAGCACTGACCCTACAGCACTCATCAAGAGGCGTCTTCTTGATGAGCTGAGTCTCCCTACATTGGCCATAAGTCGACTCAGAACCGATACTCCTGAAGCAGCCTTCTCAGCCGTTGCCCTGATTTGCTCAGAGAAACTCATCTTCGAGTCGATCAGTAGCCCCAGGTACTTCACCGCTGGCTTCGTTTCGATTCATAAGTCTCCAATACTAATCATCCTTACTCTAGGGATTCTCTTTTTTGTCAAGATGACCACTTCGGCTTTCTCCAGTGCTAAACTGGACCCGCGAGCAGTTATCCAGTTCCTCATTCGGCGCATTAGCATACCTTGCCACATTCCTTAAACGCTTTTAAAAGCATATTACATAACATTCACCTTAGCTCCTTATAGTTTGTCAGTATTTAATTTTTTTTCTATTCAAGTTGCTGACATTGTTTTGTTGCATATATTATATTTCTTTACCTATTTTGCAATTGGATTCATGGATCTGTAAAATTGCGTAAATAAATAAATGTTGCTTAAATTAAAATATCCTAGCGATTACGAACTAATTTCAGACATTTTCACTAATTGATAATTACTTCAAATTTATGATTGAATCATTAAAAGTGCTTTATCACCTTAGTTCGGGGTCTTTTCCAAATTCATATATATTTCCTCATATGGGTGAATATACGAAAGTTGTCCAACTCGCTGTCACCAATAAATAATATGTCAGTTTATTATGCTCTTAGTTATGTGATAATATATTCTGAAACTTCTAAATCCTCCTGATGTGTCCACTCAATTTAAATCCCGTATTCTAAAAACAAAGTAGTAAGATAACACACTAAACTCTCAAAACATCAGTTCCCTGGCTTGTCACAATCATAAAAATGCTTGTTCATGTGGTTGTATAACAAAATATTCCGTATTTATTATTAATCTTATAATTTTGATATATTCTGTAATATATTAATTGACATATTCCACAAATATATTAGCAGTTTCTGAAAAAACTTTATTTAAAAAAATCAACAAACTTTGTCATAATTTTTACACATCAGTCTTTTGTGCTTAGTTAAAATTCGAAATTCCCGCGAAATATCGCCGGAATATGATCAACTCGTTTGTAGCTTTAAATGTTGATAGTGAAGTTAGGCACAGAGCGTGCCATATTGACAGCAGTGGCTACAAGGCGAGTGCTAGCGCAGTTTTTACCGCGTGTGCGTGTGTTGATTCAGTCAAATTGTCAGTACTCTGGTGACTCTTTATTTCGCCCAAAGCCTATTTTTTGTTTTAATTTATACATAACTACATATGATATGTGTAAATCTGTCATTTTGACAATTGAAAATACAGATAAGCTTATAGATTTTAAGCATACCTTCAACTTTATGTCTTATTCATCAGTACTTTGTCGTCAGTCCGTTGTCTAAAATCGCACCAAAGGACTGACGCGTTGCCAGGGAACTGATTTTTATTTAAGTCAGATCTCTTTTATGATAGGTTAAGGTGTGTTATCATTTGTTTCAATCATTTCAGGCTATTTCGCCGCCTAAAAAGAAAGAAAAATTATCCAGGGAAGATGTGTTGAAAAATAAAAGACCAGCGGAAGCTGCTCGTTTGCTTATAATTAAAAATGACCCGATTCAATTAGCAGAGTATAAGGAAAAATAAAGGCTACAGTATTTAAGAAAAAAAACAAAAGGATAAAGAAAATCTGTTGAAAAAATGACACCTCGGGAGCAACGGATAACTAGAAAAAAGTGGAAGAAATATTCATCAAATTATAGGCAAAAACTTGCTTTGAACCGAAATACAAATAACTTTTTACGCCAGAATACACCTTCAACAAGTGACGAAGATGGCCCGCCAATCGCTGAATTTGATAATGCCAGAAACGAAGTAGGGGCGGTTGAAGATAATAGACCAATCATCATGAACAAAGATCAAAGAATGAAAGAAGCAAAAAAAGAAGCCAAAGACAGAGAAAAGATAGAAACAAGCCATTAAAGGAAATGAATGCCGTTATTACAAAGCTGAAAACTAAATTAAATACTCAGCGTCAAAAATATAAACAAGTTAAAAAAAAGTTACAGAAAGTCAAGAAATCTGTCGAAAAATCGCCCAAAACGAGAATTGAACAAATGAGTGAGAATGTGACTAAAAAGAATGAACTAGTAAAGAAAGCACTTCTCGGTGGTCATGAAAATTCAGCTAGAAGAAAACTACGCAAAAATTAAAAGCCATAAAGAAAAAATGAAGTTCAAACAAGCTTTATCTGGAAGTGTAGTAGAGAAATACAAATTATGGAGATTCAAAAACAAAGTGGTGACATATAAAATAATTCGAAAGAATCTTTCAAAATCAAACTCAAAGAATCGCAAAACTCAATTGCAACGATTAGTCCAAGATTTTTTAGAAGATGATGCTGTCGCCTAGCAGCCGGAAAGACAGATTAAAAAACAAAAGCGATATTTGCTTGATACCTTGAAAAATCTCCACAAGAAGTTTTTGAAACTGTGTCATTTGTAATCAGTTATGCCATTTTGGGTTGTACTACCTACTTTACCAAACCGCGATACCTGAGCCTGCGCAATCCACGGAAACATTGACCTCAAACTTGCAGCTTTAAAAAATGCAAATATTCTTACATCAGTAAGTAATCATCAAAGTATGCTAGCAACGCTTTGCTGTGATCAATATGCTGAAAAATGTCTAGAGAGAACGTGTGATAATTGTTGCGTCAATACTTCAACATACAACGGCTTTGACAATTCTAAGCCGATCGTATTGAAACTGTGGGTAAATAAAAAGGAAGCCATAATTGATCTCAAGACAAAGAAAGAACGATTTGTTACAAAGTATAAAAAAGAAACACAGAAAATCTTACCCCGAGAACTGATTTCAAAACTTGAATATGATATGAAGAATTTTTCCCGTCATGTTTTTTACATAGTTCACCAGTATAATGAAATTAAACACTTGAAGGAGTTTTTATCTGAAAATGATGCCGTGGTGCACATGGATTTTTCAGAAAATTTTTGTACTAAGTACAACAAGGAAATACAATCCTTTCATTTCGGCGGTTCGCGTTCCCAACTTTAATTGCATACTGTTACTCCGTTACTTCATATTGCACTATGTCATCAAACTTGTCTCATAATGTGGGAGTAATTTGGGCCCATCTGCAGCCAGTGCTAAGTTCATTCCCTGGAAATATTGACCATATTCACTTTCTTAGCGATGGTCCTGTAACGCAATACAGGAACAAGTCTATGTTCTATGTATTGGGCTGTAAACTATTAAAAATGTATCGTAACATTATGAGATTACACGTGGAACTATCATGAAGCCGGTCACGGGAAGGGGGCACCGGATGGTGTAGGCGTCACCTGTAAACGGACTGCCGATTACAGGTGGCAACGGGGTGTGACATAACAAATTTAGAAGAATTTGTTGCTGTTATTCTTGAGAGATGCCAAGGATACTTGCGTATGTGATTGAAGATCATGAAATCGAGCAAATGAACTCTACAATTAACGAGAAGTCCTCTGAATTTGTTGCTTTTAAAGGCACGCTGAAGGTGCATCAGGTGACCGGTTCTGTTTATTTTCCAAACCAACTTACAATGAAGTCACTCAGTTGTTTCTGTGATCCCGATGGATGCGATCATTTCAATATACATAGGACCTATCAAGTATGAAAGAGAAGATAAACATTTTAATGGTTCAACCGTATTCACCTACGTAAGAAACAACATAAGTAACCCTAACTGCGAATGTAATCTATCTATGCTAGAAGTTAGAGCCTACAGAAAAACACAAATCCAAAATCATTATAGTAGTGGTGATTATGTTTTGATTAAATATGTAGTACGAAGAACAGAGTATCGTTATGCAGGAGTCTGTACTTATGTTGATAATGAAGATGGTGAATTGAGAATAACTTTTCTTAAAATTTGTAACGAGGATGGTACTCTGTTCAAACTTGACGAAAGCGATGTGTCAGATGTACCAGTGGATCAAGAAATCAAAAAACTGCCAGTACCAAATCGAGTTATAAGAGGGAAAACGGTATTTTACCAATTTAAAGAGAAGATTGACGTTTTCGAAAAGTAATTTTTATTGATACTTTAATTAGTTTTAGCATGAAGAATCATTATTTTGCTTACTGCATAAAAGCTGATTTTATAATAGTAAGGGAAATACCCCCAAGAACTTATAAATTGAAAAGACTTTTTTGGAAACTGAAGTAATTCATCACTGTTTTAGAGGAAATCATACGAGTAACTTGTGTGATTTAATTCATTAGATTTACGTTTATCTTGGATTCTAAAGTATTTAAACTTAAAAAAAAAAACTCAAATTTCAATAAATGTTATATTGTCCTACAAAATTTTGTTGTTAATCAGTACTATGGAGCCCTCGTCAGTCCTTTGGCAGTCAAATTTAGAAAAATACGAATATCTCGTAAAATATCTATAAAAGTGACCGACCTGACTTAGCAGAGTATATGCATGTATGTATGCAAATTATGTTTAAAAACTATATAAACAAAATAGGGCCAAAAGTTGATCAACTCTTGTATATTCACCCATATATATTTCTACATAAAGCGCGAGAGAGAATGCGGTCTCCTTTTGTGTAGAAATTTCAACGCAACAAGATACTGGGCTAAATGTCCTCAAAATTTATTTTATTAGTAGAATTACCGGCACTTCCGATCTTAACCTGTAATGAATCTTGCGACGCCACTGGCGACCACTACTAACACATCTTGCCACCATGTGGCTTGGCATCTCATGTCGGTTGTGACGGTTGCACATCCCACGTCAATTTTGTCGTGGGATGTCAAAAGGAAAATGGACCGCCACATGGTGGCAGAGTATGTGGTGTGAGTCGCGCGGCTGCTATCTACTCGTAAGCAAAATAAGGTGATCCATGGTGTAGTTGCAAAATATAATTCCATACTTAGAACAATTGAGGAAATCAGCGAAATTAATTTAAGCAGCCGATTTAGTTAAGCTCAGCATACCCGAAGCAGGAAGTGTGTGCGCGGATACAAAGGTATGATGTTCAGTTCGATCCGTATTATAATCAAATCTAAATAAATGCATCCAACCCACGCCATCGTCGCCAGCTGCATATCTTCAATTCCAATCACCTCCTAAGGCATCCGATCATCACTAAATGGACGAATATGGACAACTTTTCGCTGGATTGTTGGCCGCTTCGTCAGAGCTGCAGAGACACAATCCATCAATAACGGATGACAGTTATGTATTGAGCCATTAAGATCTCTTGACCAAGAAAATGATGAACATTTGGACTTAGCGTTGGGAACACTTGCGAAACCTGAAGGCTTAAAGACGGTTGATACTCACGTCTTGAGATTATTTACCGGTGTTTTATTGAATCGGCTATCAGGGGTACGTAGAAGATATTCGATTGTACTTTGAATGAACAATGTGCCACCAAACTGTTGAGCATCACATCAAAATTAGATAGATTGTATGATGCATTAGCTATGGTCATCCAAGCAGTTCATACTCCTATCATACATATCATTTTACTGACAGACCTCAAAGTGCTAGAGCAGTGTTATACATTTTTTCAAAATAGCATTAATAATTTTCCTGCCCGCTTTGGTGAGGGCTCAACTGTTATATTTGGGAATTGCCAGAAAATTCAACAAAAAAGTCATTGATATCATTTTAAATAACATTCATATATTTGTACATAAAAATGACATAAACTATGACGATATTAATCCATTATCTCTGGGCTCATGCTTCGTTGGAAAGTTTATAGCTATTGTGGATGTTAAAACAACGGCCGACACTTGGAAGTGCATTTCAGAACTAAGTAACGAGTGTTGCACTTTCGTCCAAAACAATAATATTCCAATTCCATGGATTAGTTTCGCTGTTGATTTCCTTTGCGATGAAATTTATCAGAGTATTTTGATAATTTTAGAAAACACAACAGATGATGATTGGCAATCTTATACCAAGATTGAAAGGATACTTAAAATCAATTCCTTCTACTTGAAAGTTGTAACGAAGTTCACTTCTGACTTTACGCATCAATTTTTCGGTGGATATGAGTCATTTGTGAAACTTTGCGTTCTTTTAACGAGTTTGCCAGAAAACGTCATAAACTCAAAAGTAGGACAAAACTTCAAGCAGTACCTGACAGTAGGGGTGAATGCTCTTCTCACCGAAATATTCAAAAGTACTGGCTTTGGAAATGCCTTCTGTAAATTCGAAATAGTGGATTCTCAGATATTCAATGCATTTTGCTTACTTTCAATGGAAATAATTATATTACCTGAATTATCAGTTGCCGAAGTACGAGGTGTGTTCAAAAAATATCGCGAATTTTGTGTTTTTTCAAAAATTATTTATTTATTCATGAATATCTATTTTGTCCCCTTCAAAGTAATCCCCATGAGATATTATACACTTGTGCCAACGGTTTTTCCAATCTTCGAAACACTTCAAAAAATCATTTTTTTTAATCTTGTTCAGCTCCTCCTTCGATGCCGTCTTTGTCTCGTCAAGCCTAGCGTAACGTCGTCCTTTCATGGGCCTCTTCAGTTTAGGAAACAAGAAAAAGTCACAGGGGGCCAGATCTGGGGAAAACGGTGGCTGCGGAATCATTAGTGTGTTGTTTTTGGCCAAAAAGTCGCGCACAAGCAACGATGTGTGAGCAGGGGCGTTATCGTGGTGCAAAAGCCAATTTTTGTTCTCCCACAAATCCGGGCGTTTCTGGTGGATCGCTTCGCGCAAATTGCGCATAGCTTGCAGGTAATATTCCTTATTGACCGTTCTTCCCTGTGGCAAGAACTCATGATGCACCACGTCCCTGCAATCGAAGAAAACTGTCAGCAAAACTTTCACATTCGACCGAACTTGGCGCGCTTTTTTCGGTCTTGGTTCATGCGGCAGCTTCCATTGAGATGGTTGCTTCGGTCCAAAGTAGCTTCTCCGTATGCCACAGTCAACATTCGGAATGCATCCGCGCACTTAATTTCGTTTTTCACACAAAATTTGATACACGTTCTTTGATCCATTTTTTTGAATAAGTAAAAATCGAAGACGATTGAAAACACGTGCAAGTAAAGCAGCTATCACCAATTAAGTGAACATTCAAAATGGCCGAGCTTGTCGGCATAAGTGACAGACATGAGTACCAACATAACGCCACAAAAAAATCGAAATTCGAATATACGTAACCCGCGAAAATTCAAAATTCGCGATACTTTTTGAACACACCTCGTATATTTTCACAGCAAGAAAGTTACAATTGTCAGCAAACTTTTGAAAGAAATCGGGCTTTTACGAATCCGCTTCAATAAGACCAACAAATTTCAATTCTATCCTCATTTTAATTCAGAGGTAATCAGTACGTATACGCGAAATAAAAAAGCATATAAATATTAAATATTGTACACCAAAACAACACAAAAAGAACTTACTAAACGAAAAAACTCGATAAATTTTAAAATCCAGTCAATTATAAGACAACCCTATTTCCTTACTTAATTATTAGATAAAATTATTAAAATAAAGTATTAGGGATATTTATGTATATAAAAAGGATAAAAATAACTATAAGCAATTTATCAATCCTATCCTACTTAAATTAAGGACTATTTGTCAATCCGAATTATTTGTTTTATTTATTCTCATGATGAGTTGAAATCTAAGAATAAGTACTACAGGAAGCCCGATGTAGCACATATACAGTGTGCATGAGTGAAGTAAAATCAAACGGAGGAGAAGTTGTATGGCAAAGATAGCGTACATAGGAAGAAAAGAAACACAGCATGGGCTACTCATGTCATGTTGGCTGTTCTACTGTGATAAGTGTCAGGTAACAATGTAAACAAATCGCGAAATCGAATCAAAACTTAAGTTAATTTGGTGAATTTCGTTTGGTGTTCGTTTCAAATCGGCTTCAAATATCGGTGCTTTTAATTGAAACTGAAAAAGAAGTCGTGGAAAATAAAGTGGTTCGTGAAGAAGTGCGAAAAAATATTAACCGCGCGTTAGTGAAAACTCATATTTTAGATGAAACTAATAACGAAATTAATTAATTAACTTGTTTCTTTTCTCGTGCCGTGAATTTTGTTAATTTAGATAAGCCGCGTACTTAATGGTTACGGTTTGAAATTGATGGTGCTAATTTTTGTTTACGTTTCGGAATAAAATGTCAAACAATATTGAGTGACATAATATCTTGGCCCTCTAAATGAATGGCGGCATCAAAAAAATCATTATCTTGAGGGGGGTTGAAAGTACGTATATTAATTAATTTCGGATTATTTTCTGTATTTTTTTTAGGGAAAAAATTCAAAAATTGATATTTATTTCAGATTTACGATAAATATGATGAGATAAATTAAATGAAAAAAATTCAAATTAAAAAAATTCTTTTTAAAAACGCTATTTAGTTTATTGTATAACAATGCTTCCCATATACATGTATTTCGAAAACAAGTTGTTTTCTTCATCAGTGGTAAGGGTATGAAAAACTCAATCCTTTTGTTCTTTATCCTTTTGAGTATGAATAGCAGCCGTTCTTCATTGAGGTTTTTACACCCTTACCACTGCTGAAGAAAACAACTTGTTTTCGAAATACATGTGTATGGGAAGTATTGTTATAAAATAAACTAAATAGGGTTTTTTAAAAGGAATTTTTTTAAATTTTTTGTACGTGATGTTCCACAGGTCTGGGCCAAGGATGGAGCCTTGTGCAACACCCGATGTAACTTCCATCTTCCGCCGACCCTCCTTCGTCTCATAGAGCAGGCTCCGGTCTGCCAGGTAGTTCTTCAAAATCCGCATCAGATATTCTGGAACTTGAAAAGATCTCTCCAGTGCTTCCAGAATATCCGCCCATCTAGCGGAATTGAAGGCGTTTCTGACGTCAAGCGTCACGAGCAACACAACCCTTTTGTTTGACTGACAGTGAGCCTCCGCTCTTTGGACCGGGCTCACTACTTCCACTATCGCGTCAATAGTGGAGCGACCTGCTCTAAAACCATACTGCCGTGGAGATAGGTCTAGGTAACCATTGGCATCTAAAAGAGAGGTAAGTGCTCCAGGGCATAAGGTCAGTAAGGAACGCGTCAACATTCTCGTTAGTGCTAGCTCTACAGGCAACCATCGGCTACCTTTGCTAATGATTGGCAAAGCAAGGAAGCCAAGAGCTTTTAAAAATGTTAACAACTTGCCAGTGACCTATACAAACCAAACAAGTGCATTAATGGACTTGGAATAGAATAAACGACACATCAACAAAGGAACAACTGGAAGCCGAAAACCAAAGTAAACACTAACAACAGCAAACAACAGCTGCCGTTGATGAGCAGGAACACGGTCTGTCCATGGTAGGATTTGTTGACATTGCCAAGGAAATGACGGGCTGTTAAGAATGCGATGTTGATGATGTGGGGGAGTGGCTTCAATGTAATAAAGACGACCACGGATTTCCTATTATGATAGATGATGAAATTGCAGAGAGTGTTATTAACGAACGGTAAGATGATACCAACGACAACGATGAAACCGGGGAAGAAACTAAGGATGAAAATGTTCCCACGCACGGAGAAGCGTTTATTTGTTTTGAAAATGCCTTAAAGTGGATGGAGTGGCAACCGGAATGTGATACAGTACAACTTTAAGCGATCAAGCGCCTGCGGGACCTCGCCGCTCGGAAACGTTCTACTACGTCAAGGCAACGTACTCTCCACGAAATGTTCAAAAAATAAAATCCTGTGACAACAGTATATTTTCAAGAGAATTACATATTAAGGTATGTATGTAACACTTATCATTTAACATTTTGTGTACTGTAGCGTTCATAATATATTCTATACGTTGTTAGTGTAGGTACACTAGAGTAATTAATTATAATCCAACAGTACCGAAAACATGCTCTTTTTCTTTACAATATACCCTTTTTTATCCGAATTTTCGGTTATCCGAATGGGGTCCGGTCCCAATTGATTCGGATAATTGGAGTTCTACTGCATAGTTTATATATATATATATATATATATATATATATATATATATATATATATATATATTGTTTATATATAGCAAATAAAGAGATTAATTTCTCCTTAGTATTCCTTACGCTAAATTTAAATCTAATAATTTTGCCCCTACTCAAAATAACTTTATTCCTTACGGCACTGATGCACCAATATTATGAACATGTTTTACTAACACTAAAAAAATTCTACTACGCGTGAAGGGGAATACTGGGCTTCCTGTAGTACCTATTCCTAGGTTAAAATTAACAAACGTCATTGATTCAAGCAAGCTTACTTTAATCAACACGGAATTGAAAAGAATAAACTTCCCATTGATGAGTTACTTACTTTACACAACATTAACTTTGACTTTTGGATAAATTTGACTCAACAAGTAAATGAAAAGAAACAATTCATGTCAGCTGGGAAAATTTTAGTTACTTGTTAGATTTATTTATTTTCCTATACAAACAATTAATATCTAAACATAAAACTTATGAATCGCATTGAAAACGCGCAAATGATTCTTTTATTTTTTTATTGCGAAATTTTTGTAAATTCGGATTCGGGATATCTAAAGGTTATAACAATCACAAACTTTGTGTAAGATACTTAACTTTTTTTCTTGGAACGATAGTGTTAAATGAATATGGGAAAATTAAAAGCAATCGATTAAGAAGAAATTAAAACATAACAAAGAACATTTATACAAGTAGAGGTCTAATGTTTTTTGAAAAACAAAAGAGGTTTACAATAAAATGAATTGCCAAAACATTAAAACACTATTTTCCTTTCCAGTGGTCCTTCCTTTCAGCGGGAAATAGAGTGCATGGTAAGTATGCCGTCGCAAGGGTAGGGTTTGAGAAAATCCGCTGAGGCCGGTTTCGTGTCGCGCGCGGTACGCGGTACCTTTGTTGATCGTGGTTTTTCTTTAGCGTAGTTTTTTTGGATTTACATTAACGTAGTATATTTTTCGGTACCGCGTCGGAAATTCGGGAACGCGAAACAAAGTTTAGATTTTTGTTCTTTGACTGGCTGTATGAAGAAATACGGAGTAACGTAAAGTAGGTTTCCTCTCCGTATGATTGTTTTTTTTTGACGCGTTTGAAACGGGCGTTTAATGGTGGCTGAAGAATTTTAAATGAGCGTAATCCATCTGGAGACCCTCGACCGAAATCCTCTCCGATCTAGCTGGCCGACAAGCAGCCACCGCGAAAATGGGTTACGGTGCACGGATTGGTTGACCGGTTGGTACCATCCGTTGGCACTACTCAGACTTAACGTCTAGAACCGATGAGAGGTCGGTTCCTCGTTCGGATCAAGACTTTAAAATCATTACAAACCCTCAAATGATATTTTCAAACATATCAATTTTAATACTTGCCATTATTCAACTAAGCGATTTCTTTTCTTTTCCAGGTAAGTGTCAGATACCGAAAGCTTATTCATGAGTAAGTACAAATACATATTTATAACATGATGGTAACATACTCGTATATCCTTTGTAGATGGAGTCGTCCCTGAACGGATATATATCAAATAAGCATATCTTACCTTCTTGATTATACTTTCTAAAGTATATTTGCATCATAAAACCTTAAATATGTCTTACTTCAAAGAAATTCCCACTTTTCATCATTCCATATGCAAGGATATTCAAGATTTTCGAAAATGTGTACCAGTATGCGAGTAGAAGTGCGGTGAAGTGCAAAAGTTGTTGATTGTGTGTAACTTGGAACGCCCACTTGTATTTTAAAGAATAAATTAGCGCTAGTGTCACTTTCTAAAAATTATTTTGATTTGTTTCCCTGAGGTTCACGTTAGTTTATTTCCATACTTCCTTGCTTTAACTCTAAAAAAAATTTGAAAGAAACGTAAATTAATTTATCAATTATCCTCAATTAAATATCCATTTAATTTTTTCAATTAGCCATTTCCAACTTCATAATTTATCACACATGGCACACTTGAATTTCACCTCATCCGCAAATGGCCAATTATCAAAACCCACAATGTCAACCCTCAATTTTCCCACTGTTAGAATAAACTCAAATTATTTTAAATATACAATGCATTAGTGTTTCTCCTAACGAGGAGTAATAAATGAATAAACGAGCGTACGTCGACTCTCCAGTCATATGCAGGGAGTGCATTATACCAAATCCCCGTACTAACGACGTCTACTCAAAAGTGCAGTCTTGCATAAAAATCTCACCTATGCAATTGCAAAATCCTCAGCGCGTGGAACGCAACCTAAGCCTACCATCCAATGTATGCATGAATATAGTATGCCTCCGCCATCCTTTGGCGCGCTTAACAACGTCTGCAGACGCAGCAACAAATACACATCACTACGACTAGAACCCGCGTAAAATTTCAAATGCATTTCCACTTTTTGCCTAGTACAGATCTGCTTGTCAGCCTCCCTGCCTAGCGATTCCCTTCGCAAGAGGATGTTGAGCTCAGTTTGTAGCTTTTGCAAAAGTTAAATATGCATTCGAGAGGGCTCGATTTGTTGAAAATGTGTTTTATTAAGGTGGGACATCGGTGAAGATTTTAAAAATTGAAAATGTTATGAAACTAAATAAAGGGTAAGTACTTTGTATTTCTTGACAAGAAAATACGTAAAGCAAACAATATGTACAAAGTGCCAAACAAACACAATATTTGATCTTAGATATGTAAATATTCCTGCACACTGAATATGTTTAACTTTTAACAACTCAAATTTATTTACCAAACATTAGCTCCAACGGAAAATTGAAGCGAAGTAAAACCACACAGTTAAACTACAAGAAATAAGAATAATAATGGAAAATTTTATATCGGCTCATTCAAGGTAAACCGATTCTATTCCTGGAAGGTACGTTTTGCCTAAAATATTCATTTTGTTAGAGTTTTCTATTATGTTACTGAATCCTATTGAAATCGCGATCCGTCCGTCCGTCTGTTACAGCATTTTTCTCCGAAACTATAGCCGCTAAAGACCAAACTTGGTTGGTACACCAGAAGCGATTGCCTCTTAAAAACTTTTCACATCAAAGTTAGTCGTGCGGGGTATGAAATAAGATCTTCAAAGTAGATCCTAAAACGGTGTCATCAGCACCAAAGTGTGCGGGAGGAGGGAAAATGTATGGAAATTGTTTGTCCCACCACTCCCAAAACTTTCGAAAAAATCATGGAGGTAATTCTCTATGAGTCAAAATACTCTCAATTTTGATTCAGAAATTTTACATTTTCCCAAATAATTTCAATAAAATTTTGCACCTTCTTCGCAGCACTACAGCCCCTCTCGGGCCTTCGCTTCCTACAACAAGTACCTCCGATTGCCTCGGTCATTTGACCGCGTCCTCTAATTTTGAAATCCGAGCAACGATGAATTGTCTTCGTCGGCCAAGTCAGACCAACGTTTCCTCGGTTTCCCCACTGGTCACCACCCTTCAGTTCTAGCAACGAAAACCTACTTGGGTATCCGTTGTTCGTCCATACGATGCATGTGGCCAGCTCATTGCAGCTTCTTTAGTCTTACAATCGTTGAGACCTCCAGGTCGCCAAAAATTTCATACAACTAATGGTTGTCTCGAGTTCGCCATTGGTCCCCGTCTAGCTTCGCTCCGATTATTCGCCTCAGGGCACGTCGCTCAAAGGCGTTCAATATATTTGCGGATGCTTGGGTTAGGGTCCATGTTTCACACCCATAACATAACACAGGT
Organism: Odontomyia ornata; assembly: GCA_963969285.1. Classification (NCBI taxonomy): domain Eukaryota; kingdom Metazoa; phylum Arthropoda; class Insecta; order Diptera; family Stratiomyidae; genus Odontomyia; species Odontomyia ornata. Next base: position 222,846,045 of record OZ017742.1, read on the forward strand.
CTTATCACAGATTTGTATACTTGGAGCTTTGTCTTCAAGATCGTCAAAACTGAATACATATTTTATTTGTGAGCTGTATTCTTCGTCGTATTTCGCCTTTTTCATTAGCAGATCTCGTTTTTTGCCGCCTAAATGCACAATTCGCCCACTTTTTCGATATTGTATTCGCCAAGTGTGATATTTTGTGTATTTGAAGTATTTTTCTCGACTGCGTCATGAGTTTTGTTATGCTCTCATTGATTCGTAGCCCTACTAGTTTTGTTTCGCTGTCGAGTTTCAGGAATCTTGCTTGGGTAGCTTTCAACGACCATAACAAAACATTGATGTCGTCCGCATAGGCTACCACTTGGCTCGACTTCTATGATAACATACCACTTGTATCAACAAGTAGCTTTCTGATGACATATTCGAGAGCCAAATTGATTAGCAATGGGGCCAGCCCATCTCCCTGCTTGAGTCCGATATTTGTGCAAAGGTGTCGGTGAGTTGATTATTGATGTGGACTTGGGAGGTTGCCGACGTGATTGTTATTTTGGTAAAACAAGCATTATTTGGTACAGTACGTTACAATCAATACTGCTGTATGCTTGCTTAACGTTAACGATTATTTGGCGTACGTCTTTTTTGAACGCCAAGCATTGTTAAGAATCAAGCAGATACATTATCTACTTAATTGTAAACAATTGGTCTATCGTCGATCCACCTGCTCGAAAACTACCTTGATACTCCCCAATAATACTGTTGACGTATGATCCCATTTTATTTTCTAAGATTTTAGAAAATATATTGTACGCCATACAAAGTAGTGAAGCTTGTCACCTTTTTTTGTGGAAAGGGAAAATAATTGATTGGTTCGACTCGTTCGACATATGTCCTTGCTGCCAAATAGGCTGAATGACTTTATGGATGGCTTTCTGAACACCGCTGCTACCATATTTGATGAGCTCCACTGGAATCTCATCGATGCCCAGCGTTTAATTATTCTTTTGGGCCTTGATGATGGAACAAACTTTATCCAGAGTTGTTGGGGCCAATGGAAGCTCTCCACAGACATCTATAGGCTCCGATGTTCTGAAGCTGTGCGGAAGATTAAGCAGGTTCTTGAAATATGATGCCTATATTTCCTTAAGCTTGTTTTCATCAGCGACTATATTGCTGATGTCATCACGGCAGAGCGTGGTTTTGGGCTGATAACCTCGTTTCAGGCTTTTCACTACTTTGTATGCTTGTCCTGTGGTGTTGCTCGCTAGATTTACATCGATACTTTTCAATTAGTCGTCGTAGTATTTTCTCTTCTTAATTCTAATTATCTTATCGCTACTCTTCTGAGATTTTCATAATGTTCTCTCTACTTCCTGGTTTTCCTACTGAAATATTTGTTGCACGCCTGATTCTTTTTGTCTAACGCATTCTGGCACGCATCATCGAAACGGTCGTTTCTCTTGCGCCGGGCTCAATGTCCGATTGTCTGTTTCGCAACGAGCTTTATTGCCACTTTCCCTTCCGCTTATAGCTCGTTGCTTGTTTTCTGCGATGCGTCTGATATGATAGGAGCTAGCTAGTTGTCGAGGGTCCCCCTGAATTATTTGCCACAGACGCCGTTTGGAGCCTTTCGATGTGGAGTTTCTGTAGAGGGCTGATCTTCGCTGAATACGCTTTTGACATACGACGTCGATAGGTTAATTTGAACAGGTAATGAACTGAGTTGTAATTGGCTTCTTAGTATGTACGGACGTCAAGTATGCTCGGGGCCCGACGTTGTTGGATCAGAACATAGTCGATTTGGTTTCGTGTGTTGCCATCCGGTGATACCCAGGTCATTTTATGCATGCGTCGATGTGGGAAGCAAGTCATTCGTATGAATAGATTTCTGCTAATTGCAGAGTTAATCAGGCGCAGGCCGTTATCAGTTATTTCAGCGTGAGGACTATATCCTCCAGTCGTTCCCCGATCAGATAGCTCATTGTCAACATTAGCGTTGAAATCACCTAGAATTATTTTTGTGTCGTTTGTAGGCAATGCGTCGACTAGTCTTTCCAGGTAATCGTAGAACGTTTGCGTCGTTTCTTCGTGCTTTTCTTTGGTTGGGGTGTGTACGTTCTATCAAGTTTATAAGAATTTTGCTTTGATATGGATCGCACAAGTCGTTCATTAACTGCCTAAAAATCAATAACCTGTGAATTTAACTTCCTATCCACCATAGGCCACTCCGAATGCTCGCTTTCCATTAGGCTTCCTATTTTTGAACATTTTGTGCGATCTTATATCTGGAATATCACTTCCAGTCCAGTTCGTTTCCTAGATTGCCAGTATGTTTAATTTATATTGATTGGCCTATTGGAAAATGGCCTTAACAGCGCCAGGGTTGTTCAGTGATCTGACATTCCAGGATCCTGTGCATTCCTTTTTTCTGTTGCGAGATCGTTGCCGTAGGGCCTATCCATTCCGAGTCTCTGTTGCAGTTTTGGAAACAGTGTGGGGTTTTACATGGACGGGGAGTTAGCCCATCGTCCTTCCTCAATTTCGGCGGTATGGTTATAACTTTCAATTCCGTTGTTAGGCACGGAAGACTCGCCTTCACCCTCTTATGTCCCCACAAATGAGATGTAAGTAGGGTTTAGTACCAGAGCTGCAACCGTATTTGCAGTTATTGGCATTTCTCGGCATTCAGTGTCCCATCTTTGCGGAACCCGTAATCCCAGTGTGCGACCCCGAGACCATTTACTATCATTTATGCGTGGGGCTTAGGATGAGCAATCATAGAAGCTGTGTGCCGGGGACAATGTTGGGTAAAATTCAATTGTCTTCAAAATTAAAAATTAATCAATTTTAATGGCAAATACTGCAATTAACAATTAATTAGAGCGTACGCTTGAGTTTAATTGGGTTAACTTGACTCTTATTCTGTTGAAGGACTAAAACAAAATGGCGGCCGCTCAAAAATCAAAAACTATCAAAAAATTTTTATTGTAGTTGGGACTAATCCCTCCAATAGACTGTTCACGAAACTTGACACAGCAATGAAAGCTATCTTCTAATATACGGAAATGCTTATATTGGTTGCAGAGAGAAAAGAGGCAAAGCTTTTTAGTGAGTAAATTCAACGCGGCGGTCAATGAAATTGTAACTTGTTTTCGAAATTAAGGATGCGCTCGATAAACGTGCTCTTACAGCTGGTACTGCCAACGAGGGCTTTTAAGATAAATTTCTCGAGAAAAATTTACCTTACGCGGAGAGTATCTTAAATAACCTATATAGGTATATCCGGGATGCAATGAACATTGTCAATACGGTGGAGGTCACAACGTGCTTCGATTGTCACCAAATTTACAGGAACTGTGTACTGGGCAAATATTTCAGCTAAGTTTGTTAACTAGTTAAATCGGCCAAGCGAAAACAAAACGGCGGCCATTTTAGAACAGAATCTGTCATTTTTGTTCTGACGAAAGTATAGCTCTGATTTGGATGGAATTAGTAAAGAGGTTCATTGACGTGTATATTGAAGTTAACAATTAAAAAATCATGGGTCAAACTGTCTAAAATGAAATGTCAGTCGCTCAAAGATAGAAAAACTTGCAAATATTTGTTATTGTCGTCGTATCTAAAATTTTCAATGCATTTTTTCAAAATGACGTCCAGTTACAGTTCGAAATTACAAATATTTCTAGAAGGCACAATTTTGACGCGATATGTATTGTAAAACACGAAATATATGATATAAAGATAAATCGTTACTAGATCTAATGATGCTGTTACTTTGGTGGTTATCTATGAGCGAATTTCAAATAGCGGCGATTTCTTTGTGGCCCACTAGTGGCCTAGCTTCTTGATAGATTTCGATGAAACTAAACCAAATTATCTCATCCTGTTAAAAATAATGAAAATCGAATGATAAATAAAAAAGTCGAAAATTTTAGACCTGATATCTTCAGCTGGCGTTTTCTATAAAAATCGAAAATTATTGTTCTGTCCAGATTAAGTAACGAAAAACACAAAAACTGAAAATTAACAATTTTGACATTGTCATTCACCCACCAATACCTAGATTGCTCCGTCTCAGCTCGACCAGCTTCAACGAATCTACAAATGAATATCTCCATTAGAATTTTTGGTCTCGTGAACTCAAATTAGGAGGATATTTTATCTTCTATACATGTGATATATGGTTGGGACACCGTCAGAATCAAAAACAGATCGATTCATGTCCAAATACACGAATGCTTCTGGCGGAACGAAGCCAGTAGCGAGGCATGTCGCAATATACCCGTTTATAAGGTGGAACGGCTGTGAAATCCAGGGGTTTTCACTGACAGTTACAGATCTTGCGATATGATTCCGAAGAAGTCTCAATATGAAGATATCGACTCTCGTCACTTCAGCAGTTTGATAAATTCTTCTATTCGATATGCTTGTATAATGCTTCCAATTCGTCTCAGACTTTCTGTACAACCCAGTACATCCACGAAGACATTTCCTTTCGAAAACTCTTAATTTTTCCATAGTACTAGCAATCTGGTTGTATCAGATCTCATATCCATATGTCAAAACTGGTCTAACCAGGGTCTTGTAACAGATAATTTTGACCTTTTGATCAATGTATCTGGAATGAAAGAGTCTTCGTAGGGCCATGACTAGTTTTTGTGCCTTACTGAGCATGATTTTGACGTGTTCAGTATAGTACAGATACTGATCAAGATGAACACCGAGGAATCGAACACAGAATTTATGTGAAACCCGTTCCAGTATCGAATGACAATCGAAATGTTTCTTGAGTTCATTTATTAATTGCGAAGCTAATTGTATGCATTCCATAAGTTGATTACCAAACGCTAGGGGCGGGAACATTTTCCTTTCTACTCGAGTTATTTTTGGATGATTTATTCATTGAACAAAAGAAGTTTTCAAAAAAATTACGCTTGGTAGATTAAACACACAGGTTGATTTAGAGGTAGCCGATTACAATATTAACATGACTATATTTAGTAATTTCTGGCTAGGCCAGAATAAATGGCGCAACCGCGCAACTCTAATAAATGTTTAACTTTTTCATTGCTCTTTCGGCATTTTTGGCACCAACTTAATGTAAATTTTCACGTTTATGTGCCATACACTGAGCTTTTCAATTGAAATGCACTGATAGCATGGATCATGTTTCGGATAGCAACGGCAGTGTATGTCTCTAGTGTGATGCGCTGAAGAGAATTGTAGTGCCCACTTAAACTAACAAGTTTCTTCTGTAGCGATTTTTCAAATAAAAAATATAAACGCATGTTCATTAAAAATAGCTAGGGCCAATAATTTTCACTAACTAAATATAAAATGATATACACAACCATCTAAAAAAGCGACAAATTGAGCCATAACATATACATATATGCTGCCATACACCCCGAACTAAAATGCGCGATGACTCTTGCTTATCGTGATGAATTAAAAATACAGGAGTTAGGGGCAAAGTGGGGAGGTTTGCAATGAATGAACAATTTAAAACCGGGGGATTGGTGCTCGTTGTGGAACTCCAGTTTCAATCCCTCGTAAGATTGAGAGCTTTTTGTCAATCCTGGCTTGAAACTTTCTGCTCCCAAAAAGAAGCCATCGATTTTCAATGCATGCATTGTTACCGTCAAAAACTCTTGGTTGCTCCGGATGGGGTCTTTGGTCTCAGTTCGCCAGCCGCAGGAAGCGTGGGCGCCACTTGTTTGGTTACCTATGGGCTCCAAGTGAACCGCCAAACGAGAACTCTTCCTTATTATAATTTTCACGTTAAATGTACTTTAGAGCTTAGGGTTTCGCTCCTGGGCAGGAATCAAGTGGAGCCGCCGCTTAGTTTTTGTCCAATCCTTACAACGATAAAACTCACGTAGCAGTACCGCGTCAAGTTCACACACCACGAACACATAAAATATCCACATCTTCTTGTGTATAATTAAAAACAAACACTAGTCCTGGCGATTTAGCTTAGACCTTTATCTTTTCAATTTGTTTAAAAAGAATACATGTACATTTATGGTCACTTTCACGTACTACTAGACGTCAAATCAATGTAAGGCCCCCGGTACTCTGCTGCCCAGAAAACGTCTGTTGTGTAAAGCTGGAACTCCACTTTAATTTACCTGAGCGGTTTACAATTCCTGGTGTTTTAATTTCTAACCGAGAAAACGTAAGAACTGCACCAATGCTCTACTTTTTTGATTTTCCTGTGCTCCAACACGCTCGCTAACCGAAAGTACTCTAGTTTCCTGTCGCTAGGTCGCTCCAAACCTTGGCTACAACGGGATTCAGATTCCCCATGGCCGCTAACAGTAGCTCTCCAACCATATTCTTGTTGTTGCAATGATCCACACCCTTAAATTAGGTGAGGTTGGTTGATCGGACAACAACTCTGCTATTCGAAACTCTCGAGCTATGACGGGGAAAGTTTTAATTTTTGATCGTTAGGTTTGAGTGTTATACTCGTATACTATTGATTTTCGTGTTCTGATAAGATGAAGAGTACCAATTTTTAGCAAATTGAACAATACAGCACACCACGGCAGTTAAAATATCATCATGATGGACTTCGTTTCCTTCTTCAAAACTAGCATTAAAGTAGTTGCATAGGAAATATGAAAAACATCAGCTCCCACTGGATCCTCTTCCCAAGATAAGTTACTGATTGGATATCTCATAAAATCAACCACACTTTGCACTGTCAATTGTCGATCTTCTTTATGAAATTCCCCATCATTGTAGCGCTTCAAAGCTAGCAGGCACAATCCTTTTTGTTACCGCAATAAGAGCAATCAATCAAAACCAGTGTTCCTTGCCCCTGGACTATATCCACTGCTTCGCGGAACACACCCACAGGCGAATAAAATTCCTTCTTAGACGTAGTGACATCATGGCATTGCAGCCTACCTCCACATTGAAGGAGCATTGAACGCTCCTCTAAACTTGGAAGTTGATTCACAGTTGATTCGTCTTATGAAACAGCTTCTGAAAAACGTGTTGTTTTACTCGCCAATGGGAAGCTCTACCATCAAACACATGGCAAATACCGGATGGTGTCCTATCCTCCTCTGATTCATACAAATAACTTGATTAGGCTCTATATAAAGTGGTAGCATATGGGGATGATGCGGAGGACATGTGTATTGGTATATCAGGAAAAATTTTCTCAACACTCTCAGAGAGACTAAGCAATTTCTTCTTATATCGTAACAGCGCCAAAAGGGTGGCTTTAGTGCAACTCGAACCAAACACAAAAAAAAAATTCCGCGCTTTGCAACATCGAAGTGTGATGGAACTCCTATTAACCTCAAAAACAGGACAAAATACCTAAGAATTACTCAAGTGGCTTGTAGGGCACTGCAAATTCCGTACAGCTACACAACAAACAAAGAAATAAGATGGGGATTGCAGCCTCACCTAGTCCCTTAGATTTACACCACTATAGTGAAACACTCTGCTATACGGAACATCAGTTTGATGATCATGCATGAAAATGGCGGTGAACTGGAAGATAATAGATGAAATTCCAAGCCTAGCAGCAATACTTATCACCGGGGCACTCTGCATGATTCCTACGACAGCACTCTCAGTGCTACTTCACTGGTTCTCAACCAAAAAGTTGTTGATACCACATGCAAAATTTGCAGCAGCAAAACTAAGTTCTAGATATCTTTGGGATAGGGCAGATCTCGGCAATGCGGTAAATCGAAGATCGCTCAACCATTACCGAATCGGGAATCCGGCTTTCTTATTCCTACAAAGTAAGAATAGGCAACCAAACTTTTCGACACAAAACTTAATCACAAAGTATGCATTGGTGTAAATACTCCGCTGACTTGAATTTGAAGCTTTCAGATCACTGTAGTGTTTTTCAAGCGAAAATGCTAGCGATCCTGGGAGATGGAGCTATCATTATAATAAATCTACTTTCTAACAAAAGTGGCCGTAGAGATGTCTTTTAACTGTGGTTTTATCATATGCCTCCGAGCTCACCAGAATATTCCGCTGGAGGGCGCCACTTAACCTACTTATGTCTCTACCTAATCCTAGCCACCTTTCAATGTGGCTAAAATTTCAAGATGCTTTCTGGCTGTTGCCAAGAACTAGTTATCCTGCGTACGTTGCTTATCAGAAAAAGAACAGACACAAGTTGGTCTGAACACTGCATTGCTGTTTGATTATAATTGACAATTGTTACTCCGGACATGCTTTTTGCTCTGTAGCAGCCACCTTGTTCCTACTATGCTGCTGTATGGCTATAAAGCCTAGACTCTTTCAAATAGTTTCGAAATGGCCCCGGACGTATTCGATCACAAAGTACTCAGGAAAACATATGGTCCAGTAAAGCATGCAGCAAAGTGGAGACTTCATTACAACGACAAGTTTTATAATCTTTGTGACAACCCAGCTGTATCAGCATGCGTAAAGCTACATAAACTACAATGGGCAGGACATGTGGAAAGAATGGAAGAGTAAAGGCTCGCCAGACGAACATTGAAAGGTAGCGTGCAAGGGAAACGTCCACCTGAAAAATTGAGGAATCGATTCAGTTTCATTGAATTGATTCAGGCAGCAGATACCTGCTTGAAATTTTCAATCGTTAAACAAAGTCACAGAACCGTGACAATTGGAGGCGAAGGTCCGAATCGGAGCTATGCCATTAATGATGATGATCATGCCTTCGATTGAGCCAAGACCTCCAGTCAGGGATCAGGCGCGCAGTTTACCTTGTCTTTGTATCGCTCTCCTAGGACTGTTGCCAGTCATTGAGAGGGGCTTGCCTCTCCTCTCTAGCAGCTGTCGCCTTCGCTATGACGCAGGTAAATATTTCTGCATCCTCTAACAAGGAGGTAGCACCTTTGTTATCACCACAAACACTGACTTGGAGACTGCCTGGTATCCGCGCGAAACTCACGGCGCTCCTTGTCTCTGCACCTGTACTAAACGCTTTCGATACAGCTCCTTGCTGAAAGCTTCACCCTATACTTCCGATCCGTAGAGTAGTACAGACTGCTTAATGCTCATCAGGTGTTGTGTCCGTCATGTGGTGGGTATCCCTACATTGGCCATAAATCGAGAAGAGCCGTTGCGCGGATTTGCTCGATAAAAAAAATATCTTCGAGTCTATCAATACGCCCAGATATTTCACTGTTGGTTTTGACACCACCAACATCTCCCCACTCTGGAGATTCTCTTGTTTATCAGGACGATGACTAGGATGGTGTGCCAGTCTCTCACTTGGCACACCATCATACCTAATCCAAGTTGTGCCTGTTTATGTTCGTTCAGGGACTAGCGTGGCAACATCATCCGCATAGCCGATCAAGCATAACTCATCCGACAGCTCAAGGTTCAGTAGCCTTTCATACGAGATGTTTCACAGTTCAGGGTCCAAGTTGAAGCCCTAACGAATACCTGATGTAACTACTACCCTTCAGGTACTATCTTTTATGTTGTAAAGCAGCCTGCAGTATTTCAGATAATCCCTCAAGATTTGCACTAGATATTCTGGTTCTGGGAAACGATTATCCAGCGCTTCTTTCATAACCGCCCATCTAACGTACTTGAAAGCAATTCTAACGTCCAGAGTACCCAGCAGCACTGCCAGTTAGGTGGAACTGCTTTGAACCTCCGTACGCTGGACCACTCCTCCGAATGCAGTTTTTCGAGTACTTTCTTGGCCGCGTCTAACATACACAGCGGGCGGTATGCAGGCGACGACTCGGAACTTCCTTTTCACTTGGTGGTCAGCACGAGCCTCAATACCTTCCAGCACTCAAGGAATATCCTTTCATGCAGACAAGCGTCGAACGTACGGAGCAGTAAGTCAAGGAAAAAGTCACAGACCATCTGCAAGACCTCAGCTGGAGTCTCATCTGGTCATGAAGCTTTTTTTGCCTTCGTGAACAAGACTGCTTACTCCAGTTCCGCCGTCGTGAAAAGTGGACATTGCACTGGTGTTTCATTGTAGACGGCCTCAACGTGGATATGGTGAACTGGTAAATAGCCCACAGAATCTCGTCAATTTTGCTCCACATCGTAAGCGTCGGGCAACTTTTGGACACCGAGCTTCCTTATGACTAGCTTATGCTCAGGACATGCGGATCCCTGTGCACGTCGTTAATCAAGTCTGCTGTTGATGGGTCTGCGGAGGCATTTCCCAGCCAACTTATAAACTGCTAATTTGGTGCATTCCTCTTCCCTAGTCTGCCCGCTGGGCTTTTCCCTTTTCAGCAATTTCAGGAGACTACCAGTATACTTGGGACTTTCTATATCTGGGTCTTCGGTAAAGCAAACGTATTGATTCTCCTAGTTGAGTTCATCGCATCTTTAGCTACAACTCCTCCGCCTCCCGACAAAGCTCGACCTTTCCAGGATTCCGCCGAACCCAAAAAACTAGGCGTACGGGCATCAAGAAGCACCGTCATGGATCTCAAATCCTATGTACTAGCGGATAGATCCTCCAGAACTCTCCAAGTTTTTACCTTTAGTACTAGGTACTCAGAATCGAATATCATGCCTGGTATGGTTCTAACGTAGCTCCATCGTAGGGATGGCGGTTTTTGGTAAAAAACCCGGTTCTTCGGTTGCCCGATTTTGTCATCTTCGGTTTAACCGAGCGGCTTTTTACAGCCAAAATAAACCGGTTTTTACCCGGTTACTCTGTGTGTATTTTTAGGAAGTTATTTAAATAAAAAATTCGATTATTTATATATTTACTCGTATGTATATTATATGTCCATTGATTAGTTTTAAGTATAAAAAGTTTTTCGAATGTTTACTCACAAAACTATGTAAATCAAAATGAGCTGAAGGATATTTCTTCTTCTTCTTCGTAGCACTACAGCCCCTCTCGGGCCTTCGCTTCCTGGAAGGATATTTCGTCTTTGTGTTAAAAAAAGAGACTAACGTATTGAAATCCAAGCCGTCAGCTTACTGTTAAGTTTAGTCATTCATTTACAGTATAATTATGAAATTCTCCAGTTCAGTCCCCAAACATTTTGAATTGATTATGCATCGTGTGCTAGCATTGCTTCGCACTCCACGAGAAGTACTTCGTATTGAAACGAAACATAAAAAAATATTACCGAAAACCAATCAAACATAGAAATCTGCTTTGCTCTGGTGACTGTGGTCATTCATGCTGCCTAGGTAGCGATAGTGAAAAAACTATTTTCCGGGTGTGTTCAGTATTTTTCAAAATATTTCTTTGTAGACGGTTTTTTAATTTAAAGAAAAACCCTGTTTAAACAGGGAGGAAAAAACCGGTTTTCGGTTAAACCGGTGTGGGTTTTCCCATCCCTACTCCATCGCCAAAAAAGGTCGGGTGTGGGTTGTGTTCAATACGATGAGCCCAGCTATAGCTGCCATATCCTTTCGGTCCTCTCGCCCTAAGGATCTGATTTACGCATACTCATTCCATTATTCTAGCATTAAAGTTGCATCCGACGAGGACATGCTCCTATGTGCTCCAAATAGCTTCTTCTAAAGCATTGAGCCTAAATTGATAAGATAGCGAGAGTTCGTTTGGCGTTAGGTATACACTAAAGAGTTTAGTTCTCGAACACCGAACCCAAACGAAACCATCGCCTCGCCCCTGGCCCTGAACTTCGAAGTGAGCGCTATTCTGAGCCAATATGGTGGCAGTACCAGATTCGTCTAGAAGCCATATTGGTGAGTAGTAGCAAATTAACTTGCCTGTCTCTAGATTTCCTGAAAAATGCCGCACTTCCCTCTACCTGGAACGTGTTTCAAGACGTCTGGTCTTAGATTGCCGTCCTAGCAGACAATGCAGTGTGCCTCCTTGGTGCATCCCTTCCTTATATGCCCTGTGAGTAGCACAAAGAACTTCTATCGATTCCCTTATAGTCCTGCACTTAAAGCTCTTCGCCTAATCCTAGAAACTAACCAACTTATTTTGACTTTTCCCTTTCTTATCAACTCCTTGGCTTCCTTCTCTGTGAGTTCAATGATGACTATGCGCTAATTTTCTTTCTCAAATCAGGGAAATCATGTTTTAAAGCGCCTGCTATTTTGGGCAAATCGGTAACGTAATCAATATCTATCTTATAATGAGAGTGGCTGTAGGTTCGAGTTAGCCTATGGTTGCTCTGTGCATACATATGCAGTTCATTAACTCTTTGCATATTTGCAAATCTTGATGACTCAGATACCTCTTCATATAATCGGCTGCTGTTGTTGTTTCGCTGGGCAATTCACCGTATCCGATCCTTTCGTCACCATAGCGACTGTTTGGTTTAACAATTGTGACCCGATATAGGCCTAGCAACTGCTTGTGCACCTTCAACGAGCATACGACGAGTTCACGCATTGCTACAACCTCTCGACATGGCTTAACCACTCGGCGGGGTTGTCAATAGAAAGTTTCGTGAATACTGGAACAATAATCCCATTCATTCCCTCGATTTGTCCGTTACCCCGCGGAACTCCAGGCGTCAATAAAAGCTGTTCGATAACTTCCTTCCTTTCCAAAGGAACTTCGTGAAGCCGACGTATGTTTATAATTTTTCCTCGTTGAAAGCATCGGTCCTAACGTCCAGTCCATCGATCCAGCGGACGATCGCCTTTGTCAATAGGATTAAGCCATTCCTCTCCTTTTTTTCCTTTCTGCCAGGATACACGTCACGCAATTTTCGATGTAGTCCTTGATACCTGCTTGCACGTGCGGCAGAAGTCAAATTTTCGGTAGGTGCTCAACTTTTTCCAGCCCGAAGTGACCGCGTTCATGGGCTCGTCTGATCACGTCGTATTGCATTGTCATGGGAACGACTAACCACAAGGCTCCACGTCGTTTTGCTAACGATACCATGCTGCACCACGAAAGCGTCGTCAGCATCTCGTCCTACGATAATTTTCTCCAACTCTGGATCGTCTTTCTGTGCGCGCTGAACTCGCTCAGTTAAAGCGCATTGGTCCCGTGTCAAGTATACCGATACTGGGCGATGGCTTAGAGCGTCGGCGTGCTTCATTGACCGACCTGATTTATGTTCGAACGTATGTTCGTATTCATCAATTAATAATGCCCATCGTGCTACTCGTACACAGGTTTCCTTCTTCGCCTTTGTTAGAGCCAAGGCTTGATAGTCTGTCACAATCTTCACCGAATTTCTCAAAAGATACACTCAGAACTTCTTGAGTGACTTGACAACTGCCAGTATCACCAGTTCGTTACTTGTATACTTTTGTTCTGCTGGTGTCGTTTTCCAACTGGCGTAATATATCGGATGCAAGATTCCATCCTCGTGATCGTGTTGCCGAACATGGAAGGGTTGGTGTGGGTTGGTGTGAAGTTCTGTCTTTGTGGGTTGGTGTGAAGTTCTATCTCATCTCCAACACAAAACAGTTTAAGAACTGGGGCCTTGGTCAAAGAAGCTTTTAACTCGTTAAAGGTGCGTAATTGGGTAGTTCCAAGTTCGAACGGAACTTTGTCTTTGAATAAGGCCGATAATGGGCGAGCAATCTGAGCGAAGTCCCTGATAAACTTTCAGAAATAGCCTACTGAGCCCAAAAAGCTCTGCACATCTTTCGCGGATTTCGGCTGACTAAAGTGTTCAACAGCTAGCGTCTTGTCATGATTTGGTTTCACAGTCCCGTCTTCCTCAACTTTTCGCGTAAGCATTATACATTTTTTCCAATTAAAGTGAACGTTTTCCTTACTAGATGTCTCCATGAGTCATCCAAACTTTGCGCAGCCTTCAGCTTCATTTCTAGCAGGAATGATAATGTCGTCAAGGTATGCCAACATCGTCCCGTCGGTCAAAAGATCTACGAACACGGCTCTAATGTGTCCTTGGAAGACTGCTGGTGCATTGCAGATGCCAAATGAAACCCGCAATAACTCAAACTGCCCGTCTGGCGTTATAAAAGACGTGTACTTGATGCTGCCCTGTTCGACCGGAACACTATAGAATCCGTTCTCCTTATCCAATACGCTCAACTTCCTCACACTATGCAGCTCGTCCAGCAGATTGTCTATTATCGGCAGTGGGAATGGTCTCAAACATCTTTTGATTTAGTAACCGATAGTCGACGCACATTCTTGTACGACTATTTTTCTTCTTCATCAACATAATAGGACTAGCATATTCAGATATGCTAGGGCAAACAACGCCTTCCTTCATCAGCTGTTCCACGGTCTTGTTGACTATCCCGAGTTCTTCAACTAATGACTGTCTAGGACTCTGATGAACTAGCATGTCGTCTTTCAAACGAATCTTCATTTCAATGTGGATAATTCTTTCATCCGTCGTTGAATACTGTTGAACGAGCTTCTTCACTTTGTCTTTAATCGTCGCTCTCCGGCCAATCGTCACTATGTACGCTGATGCTGAGTATGCTCTTAACGTCATTTTCTTCGTCGGTCTCGAGCATAGAAAATACGACCTTTCGATTTTTAATGTGGATTTCAACGACTTCTGACAAGCAAGAGTGACGTGATGGTCGTCAAAAGCGATAACCACTTTGAAACTGCCTAATGTTCGGAATCCAGCAGTTCCGAGTCCGTGAAATGGAACTGTCGCTGTGTCCAACTTCGGTGCTCCAAATCGGACGTACATTGTCGCAGTCGTTAGGTTTAAGTCGCTTCCTGAGTCTATAATCGCTTCGACTTCGACAACATTGATTACAATGACACCTTCTTGCCTGTTAACTCTAAGGTGTTGACACGTCTTTAGACGGCTCCAATGGTCAATGTTTTTGAAGGCAAACGCGATTTCCTCGTACTCGTTACAACGAAAACACTTTGCCCCATTCGACTTATTCGGGCAATTTCTGCTGATGCGTGAAGACTCTCCGTATTTGAAACATTTCTGTCGGTCGTTGTTTGGTCTCGGCTGTCATCTTGCACTCGTCACTGGTTGTTTTGGTGGCATCTTACTTCATTTCGCCTGGTACTGACTCAGCTTCCTCCTTAGCTCTACGATTGTCGAAGCACCGTACAAGATAACTTTACTCGACTTGGCATCAGGGATACCATCAATTATACACTAGATTTCGGCCTTGATTTCAATGTCCGCATGGCTGGCAGTTCATCACTCGGTACAAATACTCCTGGTATGATTCGTCACCTTTTTTCTTCGTCTGACTAACGAAGAGCTTACCGGATCCATGAACCAGCTTTTTCGCGTAAACTGCTTTTTGGAAATTATTCCAACGGCAAAGATCGGCCGTCTCCTCAAATGATGTGAGTCACCTTTCGACGTTTTCTGTGCCTCCCCGCTAAATGTTTCCAAAGACTCTTCGACATCCTTGAACGAAAGCTGTGCGGTAAACGCTCTTGCAGCCGCGTACACGCTGTAAGTGCTAACATCGTCGTCAATTTGGCTTCGTTCATTGTCCAGCTCCTGTCCATCATAGACTTTGACTTTCATCGACATGGCTTCTTTTATGCGTGCGCTCATCTCGTTCGTTGTACCTGTGCTCTTCAAGCCAACTTATGCAATCGACTCTGCAACAGAAAGATTTTTAAGTCGTGCAACTCATCTGCGACTATTATCGTTGTTTTGATGCCACCATCCACGCTTACGTCATCGGCCGACGTCGCCATTTCTCCGCCCATCTGCACACTCCTCGACGTTTGTGCGCCCCAACTTGCGAAGCGCTTGTTGTCATATGCCGTCACCGCACCTCAGAAATAAGGCACTCCGCTTCCACACGCCATCGTCATCTGAACGCCTAAAAAGCAAAGCGCTCCGCTTTACTCCATCGTCGTCGCCTATGCGCCCCAAAAATTGAAGCGCTTGTCGTCACGCCAATAAATATAACGTTTCGTTTGTGTGCCCCGAATTGTAAGGCACCCATCGTGACATAGTATTATCGCCTATACGCCTCAAATATAAGGCCCACCACTTCCACTCGCTGTTGTCATCTATGTGCTCCAAAATGCAAGGAGCTCCGCTTTACACCGTCGTCGTCTATGCACCACAAAAGTAAGGCGCTCGTAGTTCATACATTGTCCTCGTAAATGTGCCCCGAAATGAAAGGCACTCGTCGTTGATACACGGGTTGTATGTGCGCCCCAGAATTGAAGGCACTCGTCGTTGATATATGGTGTCGTCGTATGTGCGGCCCAGAACAGAAGGCGCTTCGAAGTCACACACTGTCGTCGTATACGCGCCATTCAATTCAAGGCACTCGTCGTACACACCGTCGTCTGCGTGGCACAAATGCAAGGCGCTCCGCATTCATGCATGGTCTTCGTCCATCCAAATCGAACAAAAGTGTGCCGCGTCGTCAGATACCGTCTTAACGATTGCACTTCAAAAAGCAACCCGGCACAGCTTCGCCACCACACGTCGTCGTTATTTTCATGTTTCAGCAGAGGGATGTGTAGCCCGGGGTGGCATGCTGGGGCCGGCTAGCGCTCAGGCGTGTCGTGGGACTTCCAGGACACCCTCTGCTCGTGCTGAGCCACCCTACATGTCAAACTTAACACAAAAGAAAACGGAAGGGAGAGGTGGAGGTCATATTGAGAAATGAAAAATTAATAGCTTAGCAAATCATGGCTTTTATATATAATCAAAAGATATCAATCAAAACCAAACAGACCCCTCCATAATTTTTTTATGCAAATAAATTAAATAAGAAATTAATTAAAAGAAAAACTAGCAAATTACAATAAACTGATAAAAGGATGTAAAAAAAAACAAGAAAAAATATTAATTACAACTTACTTTCTTCTTTTTCCGTGGATCTTCGAGCGCTCGGCGAATGACACAAAAATGAAGAGGTGGGGTCACTGAAAAATTTAATTGATTTTAACTTAAAACACAAAACCGTTTTTTTTACAAACTTTTGATTCCCCACATGAAAATTACAATTCCTACCTTCACTGTAGGATCAGAAGGTGATAAACTCAATCACTTGGCACAATTCTAATGATTTAATGCTCGTTTCTTTTTTTTTCTTTTTGGGGTTTTTTCTGTCTACTTCTCGTATCCACTAATTAATTTTTCTACAGTATCACAACCACTGGGCCAAAACCGTTCTGCTGCCAAAAATCTTTTATTCACTCATCATCTTCTATCCAACTCAACTATTTTTTTAACTCTCAAAAATTCAACTTTATTTCAATGTATTTAATTAATACACTAAACTTCACAGTTCGACCTCAAACACCTTTTATTTCCCAAATTTTTAAAACAAAACTTTCTCCAAAACCGCAAAAGAATTTCACTCTCCTTCACAAGCCAAATACTGACTGCCCCAAATCCAAAAACCCAATCCAGGATTTCCCGCAATCCTTTCATTTTCCATTACCGCTGCCGCATCTGGGCAATGTAATCGAAGTTCATTACACTTCGATTCCGCCAACCCCACACATCTTTTTCGTACCGACAAACGCAATAATTTCCATTTTGCATATATGGCAATTTGCATAACCAAGGAAAGCGTTTGATTAGATGCAAAGTGTCGTATATATATACGGAAACTATTGTTTATGCCGATACTCCCTGCGCTCGGGGAACTTGAACCCAGGGACAGTCGACCCCCGGTCAAGAATCAACGGCGCCACATTCTATTGAATTCCCATTCATCAAATTAGCAATTTCAACTCTTCCTTGATGAGCATGAAATTGAAATTTGTTAATAGGGAAACGTGAATAAATTTTTTGTTAGTATGAAAAATAAAGTTTGTTAATGGGAACTAATGAATAGAATTAGTAAGTATGAAGGAAGGAATTAGGTTTTGTTGGGAAAAATGTGTCGAATGTAAATTTGTTAATGAGAATTATGGAAGGGAGTGTTGTTAGTGGGAAAATTAAAATTATTATTGTATTATTATTTTTTTTTTCGTAATTAAAAATAGGATAAGAGGGTAGGATTGAGATGATGGGGAGTTAAATATTATAGGGAAATTGGAAAAAATGTTAATAAAATAAATAAATATACAGGGGGGAAGGTATAAGTGCCCAAAGGAGGGTGGAGATGTTACGTCGGCAATTGAAGTTGCGAATGGGAGAATGCCGGTACGCCGGAATTCGCAACAATGTGCAAGTTACATTTTCATTCACTGTTGTAGCTCATTGCCTCCATATCCTATCAATGCATACAAAGATCTATGGAGTGCATTAAAAGCAAGTATAAAATTGCATAATTCGGCATACGCACTTTTTCCACTTGCATAAGCGTGCACATTTGGGCAGCACAAATGTAACATTCATAGGTCATTGCCTGAATTTGCTTATTTTATGCAATCAACTATGAATGATAAATTATTAGATGCATGCATAATTTTTATTATATAGTACAAATTCAAATTGACGCAGAATAAACTCACTTTCGTTTTAACTGGCCGTTTACAGTTTGGCCGGGTGGCACAAACTCTTTGTGAACAATGCCTTTCACGTCAAAGAAAGCAATGAGCATCGACTTCACCTTCGATTTGCTCATGCGCGCTTTTTTCGGTCGTGGTGACGCCGGTGTGTGCCACTCGGAACTCTGCCGCTTCGTCTCAGGATCGTTTTCGAAAACCCACGTCTCGTCCTGTAACAACGTGGTTAAAAAACTCTTGTTCGGTTGCTCGATCGTACGCTCCATTTTCACTCCGACGACGTAACTGAACACGCACGCCACTCTCGCTCGATGCTATCTCTCCAAGCGCTTGGAGGCAACTGCTGCAGCCCGGTTCCCTTTACCTAGACCCCCACAACCACTACAGCACCAGATACCGGTTAGCAGACGCTTTGACAGCGCGGAGCAGGCTCAGTCCGGTTACTTATTATACAGACCCTGTATAAGTAAGAACGTTCGTTTCAATTTTCTTAGTTTAATCTAGTGATCAAACATGTTTGTTCCAAGGGCTTTTTTGGCTGCGTCACGGAACACATATTTGTTTTTTTCTCTAAGCCGAATTCCACAAGCAAGTTATCGGATGTGTCGGCTTTAGAGCCCTGATAGCAAGTTAATTATCGCAAGATATCCGGTAGGATCTACCGTCGGTGGATTAAACCAGTAGCTTCTGCCCAATCGGTTTACACCGCTTCTTATTTTTGGTTTCTTGAGCCACATCTGATGGTCCCTTGTGTTCCGGTTCTCGGGGGAGTTTTATTGTTTTTCGCCTTCAAGGCCGCTTTTTTAGCTGACTTGATCCTCTAATGCTTCGTCCCCGTCCTTCCTCAGTTTTACCCAGTCCCATTTTATTGAGCTGCAAGCCAACTTTTTGTTGTTATTAGGCGTTGGGGAGAATATTGTAGTGAATATTGAGTTCCATAAATGTCCGTGAAGGACTGCAGCGATGTTCTGCTGCCTCGGCAGAGGAAGGTGTTGATTCCTGCCGAGAATGCCCTCGTCCGGAGACGCGTGAATGCGCTGGCAGGCTAGCATTGCGGTGTCGTGGGGCGGGTTCGTTTCCCCGGCACGAGGACTCACTACAAAACATTTCGCATTCACGAATTGCTTGCAGAGTTCGAGAGGACGACCGAAGTCGCAAATCTGTAGATAACCTCCACGAAGGAATTACGACTTGTTGCGAGAACAAGAGAAACCTGAGAAGAAAGGCGAACTTGGGGTAACCTCGTCTTTACCCAAGTAAATTCAGGGCCCACAAATGAAAGAGGGGCAACCGGGTGGTGGTGGAGCCCCTTCATGCCCACCCAACCGGAATAAATCCAATGTTAAACTGTTGAAGTGGCCAGATATTCCTCTTCTGAGTGGAAAACTCATATAACTTGAATTATATGAACTTTCCCATCAGAAGGGGAGTACCCCGGTGACCAATTTATGTCATAGAATTATACAATTGAATTGCATAACTTTATGCCATAAAAGGGCACTTGGCTTGGGCCACTCAACCCATAAAGTCTCCTGAAACAAAAAAATTTTTAAGTACCCAGTGGCTGGCTCATATTTTGGGGTGGAAGCCTGCCACCGTACCGGGTCCTATACCCGATTGGAAAAGACCGGAAGGAAAAGACCGATTTTCCATTTAATCCATCATTTTTTTTTGTTTTTATTCGAACAACGTTAAAGCAATGGAACAGTATGATTTTTCTATGGCAATCAGCACAGCAATTTACAACACCATATTGAAAAGCATTTAATCGTTGAAAGAGGGAAATTGATATTAAAAGAAGATTAACATTATACGAAAATTCATTTTTTCTCTGATTTCCTGTAGTATTATAATTATTGTGGTTAGCTCTTGTAGATGCCACACTTTCACCCTACATACATTATGTATAAAAAAAGAATTCTTACATAGATTTTTTACGACGATTCTTCTTCTTTTTTTTTTTCTTTTTTTTTACAAATTCAATAAATATTTTTCAAAAAAAATATTTCAATAAATATTCAATAAATATATATTTTTTTTTTTTAAACTCAATAAATATTTAATTAAAATTCAATAAATATTTTTTTTTTTTAAAAATTCGATAAATATTTTTTTGTTTAAAAAATTTCAATAAGTATTTAATTAAAAAATGTTAAGAGGTTACTTACAGTACCTTTCCCTCGACGACGAGCGCTCGCTGACGATGTGGAGGTAAGCAAGTCCTGAAATTTTTGGTAGTGAAGAATCGCGTCCATACATCAAATTTTTAACACACGAGTATTAAGACATAGAATAACTCTTAAGGGTGTATAAAATCATCTAAAAAATTCAGCTATCAAAGTGTAAATACATATAGACTTCCTTGAATATCAGAACCGTATGGTCTTCGAACGTGGTAATGCTCGCTGCTACTTCTTCTACGGCTTTTAATGTTTAATATTGCGTTTATATGCAATCCGTTGGTCAATATATGGATTGAGTGATTTGACTAATTCTTCTGGATCTAACTTTCCAGTTGATTTATCACTCCTTGTTGAACTATGTTTGAATACACAATGCGCCTTTTTGCATACAAACGGTGTGGTTTCCCAGAAACAGGGAGTACGGTCCCGCCGTTTCCCAATCAACATGTGCCGCTCCGTAATATGAAGATCTTCACCTCGGCCTTCCAACCACCTGTTGCACCCCACTTCGGGACCTAATGCTGATGGCTCATGGCGATATCGGCAGTTGCTATCATTTTTTTACAGGCACGGTCGTAGAAAAAGTAGCAATATCTGAAGTTCCTTTTTTTTTTTTTTTTTTTTTTCTTCTTTTTCCGCTGTGCATCCACAGGATGGTAGAAGATGTCTCTGCCACAAACGTTTTCTTAGCACGTCACCCTCGTCAACCATCCAACCATATTCCTCCAAGGACCACCACGAGCACACAAATCACTTGTTGGCACTGTATCGAATCCGTCTTATCTACGGAGCGGTTTATGGGAAACTGTTCCCTGAAAACATCTTCGAGGCAAACGCAATAACCTCGCTCGTACCATATGGAAATAAAAGTGCCATCTATGTGTGAACATGCGGTGGTGATAATGCACACTCATTCCGGTTATTTTTAAAATTCGAAATTGTTTATTTTTTGTAGATTCGATTAAGTTTTCAATTGAAAGCAATTTATGTTTATAATTATTAGGCGTAATTAAGGCGGAAATAAATCGAAAGAATAGGACAGGCACGCGTTAATTACCCACAAACAAAACAATTTTTAATTAATATTATGGTTGGAAAGGGTAAAATTTGACAAATTTTGTGGGGTTTAAATGATACAATGATTTTATCGTTCCTATAATTTAAGGGGTTAACCGTTTCGTTCTAAGCATTTGCATACCGCATTACACCCAATTAGTTAAATTATGTTCAAAAGATATTGTAATAAAATCACTACACATTAAAACAGTTTTAGAATTTTGTTTCCCGGGTGTTAAGTACAAAAGAAATTTTTCCCTTTAATTATTTTTCATGCGAGAGAAAAAAAAAACGAGTGTCGCGATGAGGAAGGTGACTGAAGGGTTACTCCTTGTTGAATTGAGTTGGTGCTGTGTGCCTGTGTCAGCGCTGCTTTTAGAGCCATAGCTCCTAGATTACTACAGGGCAGCTAATTTTCTCGTGATCCCGAGGCAATGCGGATTGCGAAAAAGTAGCTGAAGGATATTTCTGTGCATCATGGGTTGGCTTCGGCGTCGGGACTAGAGATGACGGACAATAAAAGAAAAACACAATTGACAGACGGACGGACTGACTTATGTTAATGTTTGCCCGGAAATATACAACCCTTGTGCGTTTGTTGAAAATATATGCGGACGGACAAACAGACGTGACTAATTATCTATCGACGCAGGTCCTTCGCGTGGTATATTCCCACTTCTTTTCCCGATGGATCCGTTATCAAGTAACGGTTAGGTCCCATTACCTTCTTTATGCGGCTTTTCAGGAATCGCCTATCCAGCTTGGCGTTGTAATGCCCCGCGGCGTCACTTTGGCGGAAGTTTCGCCGGAAAACTTCATCTCCTTCTTTGAAATTAGCAGATCGTGACCGGAGATTGTACTGCGCTTCATTTGCACTACCTGCGGCCTTAATCTTCCGTCCGATTTGTTGGCGGAGGTCTCCTAGACGTTCGTGGGGCTCCAGCGCAACGACGGGGTCTCCCAAACACTTTAATTGCCGTAACAGTCGGTATGATTTACCATGGCAAATCATGTGCTGTCCAAAGGCGGCAAAGTAAGGGGCGACACCGGTGACAGAATGATATGAGGATCGCAGGGCGCATGTGATGGCGGACAATCGACGATCCCAATCCTTTTGAGATGGGTGAACGTAGGAACGGATCGCAGCCAATAGGGTGCGGTTCAAACGTTCTGATGCGTTGGACTGAGGAGAGTATATGGGCGTCAGTTGGTGTTCAACGCCATACTGCTCAAGTAGGCTCTTAAACTGCCGAGACCGGAACTGTACTCCATTATCTGAGTGCACACTCTCTGGAACACCGAACACATGGAATACCCGGTTCTCTAAGAATTTCACGATCGATGGAGTTGTGAATTTACGGATAGGTTCCACCATTGGGAATTTTGAGAGCTGATCTAGAACGACTATAGCTCCGATGTGTCCCATTGAAGACCGAGGATATGGACCGAGTAGATCGATGTATAGACGCTGGAACACGCGTTCTGGAACGTTGAGTTGACC
Source organism: Odontomyia ornata (assembly GCA_963969285.1). NCBI lineage: Eukaryota > Metazoa > Arthropoda > Insecta > Diptera > Stratiomyidae > Odontomyia > Odontomyia ornata. The sequence goes on from OZ017742.1 coordinate 222,869,068, forward strand.
CATAGGAGGTCGAAGAGGCTGGTTGGGCGCTTTGGTGCCTTTACAGGTCTCACAGGCGCTTACGTAGTCTTTGACCTGGGATGCCATTTTAGGCCAAAAGAAGTATTTCTTGAGTCGCCGTAGTGTCCGACCGTACCCTCCGTGGGCACTTAAAGGATGGTCATGTGCGCGGAAGATCAGATGTTGTGTCATTTCCTCCGGTACCCAGAGTTTCCAAGACTCTTCTTCCTGCCATGGATCACCAGTGGCGTATTCATTTCGTCTATACACATAGCCGTCTATTACCTTCAAATCAGGCAGCTGTGTTTGTTGGGTCGCTATGGTTTGCCTCAACTCTTTGTAGCTATCTGATTCGAAATGTGGGCTGTCCAAATCTATTTCGATGGGGTCCTCGTCAGTTATTGTTAATTCGGCTCCCTCTGGGGAAAACATCCGTGAGAGAGTGTCGGGTACGATGTTCTGGGTTGCTTTCCGATGTTTGATGGAGAACTTAAACCCTTGCAGTTTAAGAGCCCATCTGGCTAGGCGTCCACTTAAATCTGCTTGGTTCATCAACCATTGTAGTGACGCGTGGTCCGTGATGATCTCGAATTGGTGGCCCTCGATATAAGCTCGAAACTTCTTCACAGCCATTACCGCTGCCAAACATTCTTGCTCGGAAACAGTATAGTTTCTTTGGGCCGAATTTAGCTTATTAGACATGAAGGCGATGGGAGCTTCCTCTCCTTCGTCGGTCAATTGCACCAGCACGGCTCCTACTCCATGTTGACTTGCGTCGCAATGAATGGAAAAGGGCTTCGTGAAGTCGGGGCTGTGCAAGACAGGAGCTGATGTGAGGGCTTGTTTAAGCTCTTCAAATGCCTTTCGGCTGATTCCGGTCCAAACGAACTTCCCCTTCCGCAACATGTCTGACAGGGGCGCTGAGACTGTTGCATAATTCCGAACAAACCTTCGGTACCAACCGCACACACCAAGGAAACGTCGTAGCTGCTTCACAGTTTTTGGTAAGGGGAACTCATCAATCGCACGAGTTTTGTCTGGATCCGTTTTGATAGTGCCATGTCCTATGACATGTCCGAGGTATCGGACTTCTTTCATGACAAACTTACTTTTCTGTACGTTGATGGTGAGTCCCGCCTTACTGATGTGCAGGGCTACTTCTTGTAGGAGTAGGAGGTGTTGATCGAACGTTTCCGTGATGAGTAACAGATCATCAAGGTACACGAACACTTGGTGTTTTAGGTGAGGTGGGATGACCTTGTCCATCAACCGAGTCATCGTTTGCGGCGCGTTACACAGGCCAAAGGGCATTGTGACGAACTGATATAATGGTCGTCCAGGCACTGTGAAGGCGGTCTTGTCCCTTGACCCCTCATCGAGTGGAATTTGCCAGAAGGCGTCTTTTAGGTCGAGACTGGTGATATAATTGGCTTTCGGTAGTCTCCCTAGTATTCCATCGATGAGTGGAAGAGGGTACGCGTCCTTGATGGTAACCGCGTTTACCTTACGGGCATCAAGACAGAGGCGGACTTTACCTGGCTTCACCACCAAGGTTACCGGTGATGACCAGGCGCTTTGGGACTCTTCTATGACCCCCAACTCGAGCATCCTATCTAATTCCGCATACACCAATTTCTCCATGGCTGGCGAGATGGCGTAGTGTCTCTGTTTAATCGGTTTACTATCGCCAACGTCGATGGCGTGTGAGACTAGGGTGGTGCGGCCAAGGCCTTGGGTAGCGTAAGATGGGAAAGCAGCAATGGATGCTTCCAGGCGTTGCCGTTGGTTAGGCGTCAGGTCATGCCTATCGGGAGTAGAAGTGATTTCGTTGACATTTCTGGTTTTTAAAGACAAATCGGTGAATAAATCGGAGGCCAGTCCAAAACGAAGGACGAAATCGACACCAAGGTATACATTCTGAGTCAAAGACGGGATAATGTAGAAGGTAATATCCTTCGTCTGACCCCTGAACGTCACGGGTGTTGTTAGTTTACCTCGTATAGGGTGTTTGGTGCCATCAGCTGTACTGATTTCAGTGCGCCAGGATTTAATCAAGTTCGGGTATTCTTGGAGCACCTTCGAGCCAAAGCTCGAGGCAAGACAACTGATACTGGCACCCGTGTCGATCAATGCAAACACGGTCTCGCCCAACACTTTAATTGGATGATAAGGTCTGATCTCATTCTCAGCAACCTCCGAGATGTTACAAGAGTGTAAGGTTCGACGGCAGGTGCGCACTCTCTTGCGGAAATTCCGCCAACGACGGGTTGACCATTTTGTCGTGCACGAACGGGAAGTGACGACTTCGGAAGCAAATATTCGCTCTCGAGCCACCCGATATTCCTGCAGTCTAACATGATAAGGTTTTAGCGTGCGTACCTGAGGCTGCCGCGGTTCTTCTGGCAGTGACTGCGATGGTCGTTTTAATATTGTCGTTGGTGAGGTCTCCGGAAGAGAGTGAACATCCGCAGTCGTAATGGTCATGGCTGGTGGGTTAACGTCATGTTGGTTGGGGTGAGCCACTGATTGAGGAGCTACTGTTGGGGTTTCGAGTACCGCTGAGGTGGTCGGGTACTCTTTTGGCCGTTTTTTCGTGCGGCACATTCAGAACAGTCCGGGAAGTAAGTGTCCGGCTTGCCGCAACCGTAGCAGAAAACCTTACGTTCTGCGCGGCATGAAATAAACCGGTGTCCGGTTTGGTGACAATTCCAGCAGGTCGTAAGACTTCCCACTGCCGCTACAGCAAGCTGGTCTGGGTCCAAATCATCCTCCAGATCTAGGGTGGTATAATCTGGGGCCAATTCCGCGATTCCTCGTCGAGGACCCGTCCTGGTTAGTAAGTATGGCCGGTCCCGTAGGTCTTCCTCAAACCCTTCTATGCGACGCACATTTCTCAGCAGGGCCTCCATACTCTGTGGATCGGAGTTCACGATATGCCGACGAATCTCCGGTCTCAGATTTCGCTTTAGCAGGCGCAGAATTTGGGTAGAAGACAATGGCTCTGACAGCTGGTCATTCAACCGAAGGATATCGGCTCGATATTTATGGAAGGACTCGTCCGGACGCTGCCATCTAGCATTCATCTTATCCAGGACTAATTCGTCCATGTCGACCGTAGGGTATTCCATGCGGAGTACCTCCTTCAGCCGTGACCAGCGTATGGATGGTGGAGCTGAATGTATTCTCCAATATGTCTCCAGGGCTGCTCCCCTAAGCAGCATAGGCAAGTACCCTGCGAGCGCTGTGCGGTCTCCTGCTAGCATCTGCTCAATCAGTGACTCCACCCGACTTATGAAAACCTCTACCGTTATCGTGTTGGGTTCCCCACTGAAATGTAGATTCCATCCCTGGATGATGCTGGGGATCTGTGTCGGCTTCAGCCGATACATGTCGTGTGGATGGAAGCGTTGGTCCGGCGGAATCACGGGAGCCTGATTTGGTGGCGGTGCTTGGCTCAATCGGGGCCGGTAAACTGGAGCCAACGGATTCATGGCTGTACCTGGCCGGATCCGTTCGGGATCACGCCGCGAGTCTACTGGGAAATCCCACGGATTTGGGTCCGAATCCCACATAGGAGGAGTTCTTGGCCGGGATGGTGCGGGGTTCTCTCTCTGGCTCTCTAGAGAAGCGAGCCGGGTGGACATGTCCTGTACGAGCGCCATTAGATCTCTTAGAACTGTGGTTTCCACAGCCACCGGTGGACTCGCTTCTTCTGCAGGCGGAACTGCTTCAGCCCTGTAGTCATCGTCTCGTGCACTCCTTGTCGTGGATGGAAGGGGTCCGCTTTTGGGGACAGCTCCACTTGCACTGGAGGACTGAGGTCGTTCTGTTGCTGGCTGTGCGATTTCCAAAGGCTGACGACAGAGCGGGCAAGTGGATGAGGTTTGCCGCAGTTGTGCCAAACACAGCTGATGTAGCCTGTGTCCGCACTGCAACCTCTGGCTTGTAGTTTCGTCCATGTCCTCGTGACAGATGGAACACAATCGAGCTGGTCCGGCATCCGACCGCAACTTTCTCCTTTCGGGAGTTCTTTTTGTAGGCATTTTAAATCCAAATGGTTTTCCTAATTAAATACCTAGATAAATAAATAATGAAGAATATGGGTATATAAGATTAGCTATATGAATAATGACAATAATGAAGAAAAGGTGAGAAAAAGTTACTAAAATTCTTATGTGGCCGTCAGTGGCGAACTATCTCAGAACCTCACAAAAAAAAAGTATGAAAAAATTTAAGTGGTGATTGAACTATCAAAAAAAAATATAATAACCGGTCTTTCCCTTCCGTCCATCCTCCCAAGTATGGACACCATGGCACAATCCTTCCAAAACGTTTCAGGGACACTCTCTTGTGGCACCATGAAAATCAGGGTTCAGAAGTGATCCCTCATTAGCAAACTTCTCAAGTTACAGCTTGTCAGCCCAGGGTGGGATTCTAATCCACAAGCAGCGCGTGTCTTGTCATGGATAGTCATGGATTAGCTAATCAGCCAATCACATGAAATCAAAATCCATGTAATTTAAGACACTTAGGCACCGCTGGTTTGGGGAGCGGATCAGAATCCTCCGCAAAAAAGATGTTGGGATAATAACTTCCGAATACAAAAAGGGACTCTAATATCATTTGGCCTTACTAGTTATACAATGGTGGTAAACCACCAAAGTATAAGTCAAAAGCAGGACCAAACGACATTGATGTCCAGGGACTACACACGTTTGAAAGGTATTAGGCTGCTGGGGCACGATTAGTGCAAAAACCCTCGGGAGTTATCTACCCGCCAAAATTTCTAACACCTAGTGGGGACACCTAGAGACGATGGACTGTCTCGTGCTCACGACTGATGATACAGCCGGGCTTTTCGGGCCCCACGTTGGGCGCCATTTGTAGTGAATATTGAGTTCCATAAATGTCCGTGAAGGACTGCAGCGATGTTCTGCTGCCTCGGCAGAGGAAGGTGTTGATTCCTGCCGAGAATGCCCTCGTCCGGAGACGCGTGAATGCGCTGGCAGGCTAGCATTGCGGTGTCGTGGGGCGGGTTCGTTTCCCCGGCACGAGGACTCACTACAAAACATTTCGCATTCACGAATTGCTTGCAGAGTTCGAGAGGACGACCGAAGTCGCAAATGTGTAGATAACCTCCACGAAGGAATTACGACTTGTTGCGAGAACAAGAGAAACCTGAGAAGAAAGGCGAACTTGGGGTAACCTCGTCTTTACCCAAGTAAATTCAGGGCCCACAAATGAAAGAGGGGCAACCGGGTGGTGGTGGAGCCCCTTCATGCCCACCCAACCGGAATAAATCCAATGTTAAACTGTTGAAGTGGCCAGGTATTCCTCTTCTGAGTGGAAAACTCATATAACTTGAATTATATGAACTTTCCCATCAGAAGGGGAGTACCCCGGTGACCAATTTATGTCATAGAATTATACAATTGAATTGCATAACTTTATGCCATAAAAGGGCACTTGGCTTGGGCCACTCAACCCATAAAGTCTCCTGAAACAAAAAAATTTTTAAGTACCCGGTGGCTGGCTCATATTTTGGGGTGGAAGCCTGCCACCGTACCGGGTCCTATACCCGATTGGAAAAGACCGGAAGGAAAAGACCGATTTTCCATTTAATCCATCATTTTTTTTTGTTTTTATTCGAACAACGTTAAAGCAATGGAACAGTATGATTTTTCTATGGCAATCAGCACAGCAATTTACAACACCATATTGAAAAGCATTTAATCGTTGAAAGAGGGAAATTGATATTAAAAGAAGATTAACATTATACGAAAATTCATTTTTTCTCTGATTTCCTGTAGTATTATAATTATTGTGGTTAGCTCTTGTAGATGCCACACTTTCACCCTACATACATTATGTATAAAAAAAGAATTCTTACATAGATTTTTTACGACGATTCTTCTTCTTTTTTTTTCTTATTTTTTTACAAATTCAATAAATATTTTTCAAAAAAAATATTTCAATAAATATTCAATAAATATATTTTTTTTTTTTTTAAACTCAATAAATATTTAATTAAAATTCAATAAATATTTTTTTTTTTTTAAAATTCGATAAATATTTTTTTGTTTAAAAAATTTCAATAAGTATTTAATTAAAAAATGTTAAGAGGTTACTTACAGTACCTTTCCCTCGACGACGAGCGCTCGCTGACGATGTGGAGGTAAGCAAGTCCTGAAATTTTTGGTAGTGAAGAATCGCGTCCATACATCAAATTTTTAACACACGAGTATTAAGACATAGAATAACTCTTAAGGGTGTATAAAATCATCTAAAAAATTCAGCTATCAAAGTGTAAATACATATAGACTTCCTTGAATATCAGAACCGTATGGTCTTCGAACGTGGTAATGCTCGCTGCTACTTCTTCTACGGCTTTTAATGTTTAATATTGCGTTTATATGCAATCCGTTGGTCAATATATGGATTGAGTGATTTGACTAATTCTTCTGGATCTAACTTTCCAGTTGATTTATCACTCCTTGTTGAACTATGTTTGAATACACAATGCGCCTTTTTGCATACAAACGGTGTGGTTTCCCAGAAACAGGGAGTACGGTCCCGCCGTTTCCCAATCAACATGTGCCGCTCCGTAATATGAAGATCTTCACCTCGGCCTTCCAACCACCTGTTGCACCCCACTTCGGGACCTAATGCTGATGGCTCATGGCGATATCGGCAGTTGCTATCATTTTTTTACAGGCACGGTCGTAGAAAAAGTAGCAATATCTGAAGTTCCTTTTTTTTTTTTTTTTTTTTTTTCTTCTTTTTCCGCTGTGCATCCACAGGATGGTAGAAGATGTCTCTGCCACAAACGTTTTCTTAGCACGTCACCCTCGTCAACCATCCAACCATATTCCTCCAAGGACCACCACGAGCACACAAATCACTTGTTGGCACTGTATCGAATCCGTCTTATCTACGGAGCGGTTTATGGGAAACTGTTCCCTGAAAACATCTTCGAGGCAAACGCAATAACCTCGCTCGTACCATATGGAAATAAAAGTGCCATCTATGTGTGAACATGCGGTGGTGATAATGCACACTCATTCCGGTTATTTTTAAAATTCGAAATTGTTTATTTTTTGTAGATTCGATTAAGTTTTCAATTGAAAGCAATTTATGTTTATAATTATTAGGCGTAATTAAGGCGGAAATAAATCGAAAGAATAGGACAGGCACGCGTTAATTACCCACAAACAAAACAATTTTTAATTAATATTATGGTTGGAAAGGGTAAAATTTGACAAATTTTGTGGGGTTTAAATGATACAATGATTTTATCGTTCCTATAATTTAAGGGGTTAACCGTTTCGTTCTAAGCATTTGCATACCGCATTACACCCAATTAGTTAAATTATGTTCAAAAGATATTGTAATAAAATCACTACACATTAAAACAGTTTTAGAATTTTGTTTCCCGGGTGTTAAGTACAAAAGAAATTTTTCCCTTTAATTATTTTTCATGCGAGAGAAAAAAAAAACGAGTGTCGCGATGAGGAAGGTGACTGAAGGGTTACTCCTTGTTGAATTGAGTTGGTGCTGTGTGCCTGTGTCAGCGCTGCTTTTAGAGCCATAGCTCCTAGATTACTACAATGTCACGCTGTCAAAGGGCTTCATCTTCTGCTCATCGTCTCCATTTAGTCACCTGCGCCTATAGTGACCTATTTGGGTTAGGAGGTCTTCCAGTTACAGGACTCCATTTTGACCTTTTTGCAAAACAGATATCGTTTCAACTTTACGGCACAGCCGCTCTTCTTCTGAATGATCCAGGATTTGCTTGGCTTCTTCTCATGGGAGAGTTTTTCTTTATCTAAATCCCATGCTTCAGTCGTTACCTTGGTGTGGGCAGCAATTAGAGGTTTCTCTAATCTTTCACTTTCCTCTAACGTGTGCTCGTCTATCACGCACCCTAGAGGACACTAGTCCTCTTTTGCAGGGCACTCTGGCGTTCGCATTGTTTCGTTCCTGCACCCAAATGCCAAAAACAAATCCGTTTGGACATTTTTGCGGTCTTAGTCATTCCATTTTTCTTGTCTTAGTCATTACTGTAGTTGTTCTTGACTTCGATTTCTTGGCCGTCGATGTTGTTGTCGTTGGTGTGTTTGTTGTTTGGTTCTTGTTGTTTCCGAGGCATCTTCAAGGTTTTCCCGTGACGAAGACGGTATGATAGTTAAATTGGAGCCGTTCACCCAAGAGTGTTACCTCAGTGCTACCGTGCTAACCAACTAGAACCAAAACATCAATTCCACCAGCCCAAAGCGTAAATTTCGATTCGTCACTGCATCATTCAGGGTCATATTTTGTATAGTCCGAGAGAAACCTTACAAAAACTCGCATTTCCTCGGGTACCTGAAGGCGGCACGCCCCAAAGAATTCTAGCCTCCAAGAATACTCCTTTCGACCTCTGCGGGAACACTCGATGAAAATAATGCATGTTTAAGACTTGTTATGGAAATTACTGTCAAGACCTTTCATATGGCACCCCGTATGACTTCCTTAAGGATCTCTTGTCTGAATTTTCATAACATATTACTAACTAATAATTTTTACTTTAAAATTCTGAGGGTCGAAATTTAAACAAATTACCCGGCAGGATAAAATTTAAATTCTTTAGTGTCCAGATTCTGCCACAAATAAGCTTCGTAAATAAAATTTTCTGATTAATAAATTCCTCTGATTAGACTCCTCATGTGATCGTAAAACTAACTTCGACTTAAACACTAATAACAGGTGGCAATCATACATTTCCAATTAAATTTCACCTTGTCCGACGTCCTTCCCAAAAATTAATTTGCATTCCACAGAATTTTGGGCAATGTCTCACCCAAATTCCAACACAGCTCTCAGACAGAAATAAATTCATAAATGTTATCTAAAATTATATCGCAGCCGAAATATGCGACAAACTGAGCGAACGTTGTTTTCAGATTCGTTGCAATTTCTTCAACGAGACCAGGTCAAAATGTATCTGCAGACGCAAAGATAAGATGTTGGAACCATTAAAGATAAACAAAAAGCAAATTTCTGTAATATGTTCTAAATGGATCTTAAGTTCCGCTTTTGCTGATTCTACGAGAAATTTAAGTGGAACAACAAATATCAAATTTATGACCACCGCACTAACTAACCCCCCTTAAATATTAATGAACACACTTTTTGCAATGTCTCGAATCTTTTTATACGAACAGGGACTTAGCCCTTCATATTACATATCCAGTCTTGCAAGGAGTCGCTCTCCCTCGACTTTTGTCACAAGTTCACTTTCCTCGAAGAGCGTCGAGGATTTTCCGTACTAACCGTCAGGCTCCTCCGACGCGGGTACAGGTTCAGCTTCGGAACCGAGTTCACATACGTCGCGAACCTACCTTTGATTTGCACGTCGACGAGCCAACATCACACATCTTGTCTTTGTACGGCGATTTCAACGACTTGGTCTAGTCTTGGGGCTCCTCCAAAAGCCGCGAGTGACGAGCCCCACAATGCTAGTCTGAGTTGCGGCCACCAGAATAAGCCGGGCTCAATTTTATGGCATGCCGGCACCGCGAGTTCAGTAAGACGCGATTATTCGATTGGAACGAATGACTTATACGGCGCGAAGACATCACATTTCATGTGATCCGCGAGGTGGTGGTACATATGTGCTTTAGCACGAGTATGTGCACGTACGTGTAATTCGGCAACTTGACGACATATGTGAAGATGATGGAGGCTGGCAATTGATTATGCGGCGATTTAATTAATTCGTGCATCGTGCGTTACCGGACTTGGTCCTCCTCTTCCGCCCACTAATGATACGCATAGTGCGCGCAAATTCTGGATAGTTGGTAGTAATAAGAGGATCGCGCGTGCGTGAGGACAGGTGAAATATTTCGCGTTTCGTGATAGTGTGCAAAAGATAAGAAAAGGCGGGTTTAAGTGCATGCTTGCATTATCGTTGCAAAGCATCGCTCGTGCGTGTGTTCTTTGGTCCGTTGGCTGAAGGCTGAAGTGTATGCAAAGTGATGACCAAGGAGTTCAATTGGACCTAATTGAAGTGATCGTCCCTGTGTGCTCAATTTCTGTGTATGCCCCTTTTTTCGACCACTTGATTATATTTGGCCGTTTCCTGTGCTTTGTGATGCACTCGCTCCCAAGCTTAATCGTGGGCTGAAATTTGATTGTATAAATTGTGTTCGGTATGTGCAATGTCCATCTGATGGCCATGATGCATTATTTCGTGGGAAAAAGTTCACAAGAAGCAGAGGATGCTGACGGTTTGTTTATATTCGCGAGAAGACGTGACGCTGCACAAAGTGTGCATTGTGTGGAACATGCGATTCATTTTGGATTAAATCTCAGAAGTTTGTTGAACTTCTTTGTGGATGCAGATACAGAAACGTACATAAAGCAGTCCATTCTTTGTCCAAAGGATATTAGCATTTGAATTATTATTTGTTTATTTAATTTAAAAATTTACAACTCATTACCAATGTCCGCTCCTCTACAAAGTGGTGACAAATAACTTTTCCATTTTAATCTTTCAAGAAACCACTGAAAAAATGTTGACCCATTTTCAAATTCCAATGTTATCATCCAACAGGTCCACAGCGGTCTCCATAAGCATAGAATGAATAATCTGTTAAACGCAAGAATTTGCATTTAAATTTATTATTTCTGATTATATTTCCCTGTCCACTTTGCTGAGCGTGATAAACAAATGTTAATAAGCAAAATGCAAATTAGTTGACCGCAAAAATAATGCATGAACATACGTCCATGTGAGTGTTGTGCTTAAGACAAAATGCACTGGACCTTATGTGGGCGGAGATTTTCGAATAATTTTCGGGATATAAACTCTACGTTCTACTTTTATTACCTCTGATGATCAGTTCATAAATCAATCACACTATTTGGAGTTAATTAATGAATCTCTTTATGTCGCAGATGCATGTGTGGGCGGTGTGATATTGATGTTGTTACATATGCAGACATAAATACTGTAAATGAAGCCATTTAATGTTTAAGTACAATAAGAATAGAAGAGTTTAAGGTAACAAATAAAAGTTTAAACTGAAGGCTTCTCTGATGATGATTTTAGTACGGACTTATGGGATTTCATTTCATATTTTTGTAAGAATGGTGCGTTTTGGTAGGGCTTCATCTTTGAAGAATATTAAAATGAGATTTGCGTTGCATATGTTAAGACTTCGTTGCATTTTCTTGTCCATATGCGTGATTCCTGCTCGAGTGCGTAAATGATTGAAACTTCTTCCATTCAAATCATATTTTCTGAAGAGTGTAGAAACCATTTCTTGAATAAGCCCAGAATATTTTAATATCATAGAGCAAATATTTAGGATTCTCATGTATATCTTTACATTATGTAGTAATGCATCTAATAATTTTAAAGCTCATGTGTTTATTATTCGTTCCAACCATTAACAATAATAATAATCAATACTTGCCATTGTATTTAAAGCATTTATCGATCATTCTTCGTATGGGATCTCATAGCAAGTGTGGGATTTTGTGAGACCAAGGCCAAAAAAATGTTTACGGGAAATTGCCATGCGTACTAATTCACACATTATTCAAGAAAATAAACTAAATACATTGATTGCAATCCAGCTTGTACCAGCTCAAAACTCATGGTCAAACGTGATATTAATCATACTCGTATCACCTTCTAGAGTACCTACGGTAAGCACACGAATTAAGACACTCTAACAAATTTCAATACCAGTTTTCAATCAGTTATTATTTGGAATTGAATCTAAACAGTTCCTCAGATGATTAGATTGCGTTATGCAACCTCTGTTGTTTTGTTTTTAGACTTCGGTTAAAAAAATTATATAATATATCGGTACCTATCTGTCCGTACGTCAGTACGTCACAGAAAGTTTTCTGAGGAACTAGAGAAGCACAAATCTTGTTAGCAGCTCAGAAGTTTCTAGTTAATAAAAATGTTGTAGTCGAAAAACATTTCAAAGGTTTTTAAGGAAGGTCTCCTCATAAGGATGGGACCCATTAAATTTTTTTTCACCGAATATAGCCGACCAGGGTATCAAATGAAAAGTCTTGTTGTGAGATATCCGTTATTAAAACTTCGATATCGGGTAGGCAGGGAAAGAGGAAGAACATGAGAAAAAGGTGAGTGTGTCCTGACGAGGAATCCTGTTAACCAAAAAATCATGGAGGTAGCTCCTTATGAGTACAATAACCGCAAATACTTCAGAAGTTGAAATCCGCTAAACTTTGTTAATAATAGTATGATTTAACAATTTTACGTTCTCTTGAATAAAAGCGGTAGGGCGTCCTTAAATTCAATGATGGTTGTTTTCAAGGCTCATCAACATTGAAAATTCCAGAAGGATCGAATAGTATTCAACGAAGTTACTGTCGTTTAAATTTTCCTATATTACAACAAAAAGAATACATGACTGCGAAACAATGTGCCCTTTCAATCGACTCAGACACGACGGGCTGGCTAGGATTTCCATCAAAGTTTGAGGAATGATAGAGGGTGGTCCGATATGTACTTAGCCTGCAAAAGAACAATGAAAATTTTCGAATTTTTTATTTCTCAACATAATGTTTTCTTAGCTCAATACACCTGACACAGCCATGCTCAACTTCTTTAATCTGTCTGAAAAATAATATACGTTTTCTCGAGGTGTGTAAAGTAGGCCTCCGTGGCGGCCATGATCTCCTTATTCGACTCAAATTTCTGCCTGGCGAGTGATTTTTTTTAAATTTGGAAACAAAAAAAGTCACACGTCGTCATATCTTGAAAATGCGGTAGATAGGGCTGCAGTTCCTAGCCCAATTTGGCCGTGGCGATGGCGGAGGTGTGAGCTGATGCGTTGTCATGGTGGAAGAGCACTTCTTCGCCAAATCGGGCCATTTGTTCTGCAATTCGGCGTCGGATCGGACCAATAATTTCGCAAAATAGAGCCCTGTGATCGGTTTGGCCCTTATCCAGGTGGTTGATGCAGAAAACGGTGGCTATCACCTTTCCGGCCGATAGGACAGTCTTCGCCTTCTTCGGAGCACGTTCGCCGGGTGGAATGCACTGTTTCGTCTGATCTTGGTCTCTGGTGTGTACCAGTAGAGCCATGTTTCGTCGACGATCACGAAACGACGCAGAAACTCCTTCGGATTGCGCTAAAGAGGTTCAAACACGGCTCTGAAGTGGTCTTACGGTTGCGTTTGTTGTCCGAAATGAATAAGCGTGGCAGTCATCGCGCCGACAGCTTTCTCATGTCCAAAATTTCATGCAGCATACGACCCACGTGTCTTTTGAGATGCCTACTATCGCGTACCTTCAATCGACGGTCTGCTAATACGAGCTTGTGGATTTTCGTCATGTTATCCTCCATGGTAGCCCTTTTCGGAGCACCTGGGCGTGGCTCATCAAAAACCGGTCTGCGACCATGTTGAAACTCGTTAAACCAATTTTTTACGGACGCCATTGCAGGAGCAGAGACACCTACACAGCATCCAAGTGCTATTTGATTTCGATCCGCGCTCTCCCTTAAAAAAACGAATCGAATCACCGACCGATATTGCTCTATCTTCATTTTTCTAAAAGGCGCGGACACGCCCACTTCCACACGAGGTCAAAACAAAACTACGAGTCCGATTCGGCTGAAGTTTTAACAGCAACCGTCTACGGGAATGTACTAAACGATCTCTCTTGCGATAGTGGCGCCATCAAGCGGTGAGGCTAATTCTTACTGGGCAGCCCTCGTATATTATAAATATCTTTGAAAATTCATTCAACAAGCGACATCTGTAACCCTAAAACAAAATAGCGGCCATGTTAAATGAGAATATTGAGTAAAGTAAGTTCCATTCAGGCTTTTCATCGCACCAGACCCTACACTTTTGATTGGATCTTCACCGGATTTTCAAAAAAATGAATAACATAAACACCTATAAGATTTCATTCTACTATTAATACAGGGTCTGAATAATAAGTAACCGGACTGACCTCAGGAAATTTTTTATTGGCAAAATATGTACAAATTCTTTAGAAATCTTCAAAGTAGTCCCCATTTGAGTCGATAACACGCTGATACCGGATTTTACAATCCCCGAACGCTCCCTGCAAGTCGGCAACCTCGATGCTGTCTAGAGCCCTCGTCGTAGCACGTTGAACGTTTACCAGAGTCCCGAACCGCGTCCCATTAAGGTGTCTCTTGATCTTGGGGAACAGAAAGAAGTCCGCTGGTGCCATATCCGGGCTGTAAGAACTCTGGTTCGGTTTGCAGTCGATCAAGGATTTCCGAAGCGACAGCAACACGACGCTCCTTTTGCTCATCAGTCAGGTGTTTGGGTACCAGCTTCGCGCAGATCTTCCTCATGCCCAGATCGTTCTTAATAATGTTGTGAACGGTCATCTTATCAATTCCAACCTCATTCGCGATAGCCCGAATGCTCAGACGACGATCACTGTTCAACACATCATGCACTTTTTGCACATTTGTGTCCGTGTGACTCGTTAATGGAGGACCGACGCGCTGTTTGTCATGGACGTCATCGCGGCCCTCCCGGAAATTTCTGTGCCACTGAAACACTTAAGTTCTGGACAGAGCATCCTCACCGTAACCCTCCTGAATCATTTGAAGAGTTTCCGTGGCCGTTTTCTTGAGTTTGACACAAAATTTGATGCTAACACGTTGCTCGATCGTACGTTCCATTTTCACTCCGACGACGTAACTGAACACGCACTCCGCTCTCGCTCGATGCTATCTCTTCAAGCGCTTGGAGGCAACTGCTGCAGCCCGGTTCCCTTTACCTAGACCCCCATCACCACTACAGCACCAGATACCGGTTAGCAGACGCTTTGACGGCGCGGGGCAGGCTCAGTCCGGTTACTTATTATACTGACCCTGTATTGTACCAAAATGGCTGCTGGCTAAAATGGAGTAACAATAGTTAGATGCCGTTAACGTTTTTCTTGAGTTTATTCATTGTTGGTGCTCTGGAAAATAACAATTCAATGAAAACACGCACTTTATGATGTCTCTTGCCAGAATGAATTTATTATGCTACTATTTACATATTTATACACATTTTACTTCCTGACATTTGAATTTAGTCTAAGTATTTTGCTGACTTGAAATGTGCAAGAAATTCAAGAGAAAATTTTTTTGATGGTTGCAGCTCGTGCGGAATTGATGCATTGGTCGCTAGTGAATATGCTGACACACATACTCATGCGAAGTTCAATAATCCAATAGGAAAGGTTATTGATGGTTGGAGCTCGTGCAGAATTGATCATTTGTCGCTGACGGAATTGCTGACACGCGTACTCGTGCGAAGTTTAGAAATTTTCCAAAATGCCGATGTAGGTGTGTTGAGCAGACAAAATGTTTTCAGTAGAATTGAAGGTGAAGAGAGCAATGTAATGGATGTATCTGAGACAGTTAGTGTCTGCATATCGTACATAAGTTGAGTACAAAACCCTTCTGACATGAGTGCAGCTCTGTCAACCCAACATTCTTTTTATTGTTTTATTTTTTGACGTCGGGATGTGGCCTCTAAGGATTCTTCGTAGGCTCTAGAGCCCTGAACCATTGCGAGTTTCTTAATCATTGTACACAGGGGAAAAAGGTCAGCTTGCTGATATTGTTCTCGGACGTCTGGCGATTGAAGGGTGATTTTATGCAGCACACCAAAAATGTAATCGTCGGTAAATGTGCCAAATAAGCCAGTTTTATGACGAAATTTGCCGAACAGGCGTTTTTCAGTTACGAAACAGGCCATATTTTACAACAAAATATGAGTGCGTCTTCGATCCACATGTTGAAAATTAGAGCCGCAAAGTATACTGCAATTGACCGTTTTTAAAAGACACGTTCTTTGCCTAAAAATATCAAAAGCTGTGAAATTTTTCTCTGATAAATTAAAGTGTTCGTTACAGCACAACGGGCTTCACGGGCTTTAGCTTCCTCCAGTTGCTTTAGTTCTCGGTCCTCCGATTTCCAAAACCGAGTAGCGATGTGTTATGTTCACTGACATGGCTGGACCAGCATATCCTCGATTTTCCCACTAGCCTCCATACCTCAGTTTTTTGAACGAATACCTTGACAGGTACCTGTTGTCGATAAATATCACATCGCCAGCCCATTGTAGCTTGTATAGTTCTGCTATCCCCAAATAGTCAAAGGGGCTAAAAGAAGTCTTGCCAGTGCATCAAATTAACGTAAACATGTCAGAAATGATGTCGTTTTTCAGTAGTAGGTAAAACATCTTATCGATATCATTGAGTCATTATTTAGTATTGGGTTCAGATATTTTAGGAATGTTAAAGCAAATAAGCTTTCACCAACGCTTAATAAGGTATAATTAATTGCTCCTCCCATAATGGATCGAAACTTCAAAAGTCAGTATCTTATGTTTTATTTTTTACTTTTGGTTAACTTTGCGGGCTCACATTCAAGAGGCAATAAACCGTCGGAATTCATATAAAATATATTTTTAAGGGAATTTTATTACATTTTAGTTGTTAGAACAGGGAACCATTTTTAACGTACGTATGTACAAAAACTTAAGATAACTTACTGGCAATCTCTTACATATTTTGCATTTTCGTTGGCTGAGTCTTTCAGAGACGGCACATAAATTTATATGTCTCCATATATTTTTATCATTAAAAAAAAACAGAAACCTTTTTCCTGTTCTGACCAAAGTATAGCTCCAATTTTTATGAAATTTGGCACAGAGGTGCATTTAACTGTATGATGAGTCTCACAATACAAATACTCAAATCAAATCGCCTGAAACAAAATGGCGGCCGCTTAAATGTCGAAAACCGTGCAAAATTTTCCTGTTGTAGTTGTGACCAAACCTTTTAACCGATGATGCTGAAATTTGACACTTTGATAAACTGCGGTTTCGTTGTGGATGATGGACACTCTTCAGGAGCTGCCACACGCCATCACCCTCAGGGCAGCTCGACCGCGTGGTCCCAAGGTGGATATTGGACTCTTTATAGGCATGTGGGAACACGCCCAACATGCAACTGATAAAAAACTGAAAGCTTCCACATCAGACTGTGGTTATCAACTCAAACGTGTTTAAGAATAATGGTGCCAGTCCCCTAAGTGAAAGAACCACTTATTCTTCATCCGGGCCATCATTGGCTATCAACATGATAGCACATTTTCTTGGCCCGATGGAGACCACCGTTTCCAGCATAGGGCTGGTGCCAGCAAACTGCGGTTTCGTTGTGGATGATGGACACTCCTCAGAAGCTGCCACACGCCATCAGCAACAGGGCAGCTCGACCGCGTGGTCCCAAGGTGGACGTCTTGGCAGCCACAAAACCTAAAGTCATGTATTATTTCGATTTTCCGAACTTGTAGTGCGCAATAAGCTGCTTTTTTACTTTTAGAGTGATGAAATTTTCTACGTATAGGTCAAAAGTGGTGCCCTCACAAACTTGCAGTGCAAAAAAATTTTTCAATGTGTTTAAAGGGTACTCTCTATACATAGAGGGGGTGACAATTAAACATTTTTTTCAATAAACGTAGCCAATATGGGTGTCAAATAAAAGGTTTTGGTCAGAATTTTGAAAATAGGTCCTAAATAAGAGGCAATTGCAAGGAGGGATGCCGGATGAAGAAAATGTACGAAACGTTTTTGTCTTGCCCCCTCGCGGTTGGACATCTTTGAACAGAAAAATCTGAAAGAAAATCACGCAAGTAGGTCTTTATGAGTACAAGTCCAACAAATACCTCAGAAGCTAAAATTCCATCAACTTTGTTAATAATACTACAGTTTATGAATTTTACGTTTTCATCTATCAAATCGAAGGATGCCCCTTAAATTTGCTAAAAATTTGTATCTCAATTTTCTGATGAAAAACGCTTGTTTTCTGAAAGTTTCATAAAAATCAGCGCCTTCAAGCTGGCGGATCCCTCTTCTAGCGGGAGGGGAGAGGGGAAGAGGAATTGCCAGACAAGCGATTCTCCAGCTCCAACGCCCCCGGCTGCTGTGATGAGTCCCTTGTTTCTTTCCATTTGTCAACCGATTCGAGCATCACCGCGACTATACTACCCGGGTGAGCTCTCCCGTTTCCTTTTGGAGGTCCCGTCGCAGTCTCTCCCATTTGGTGCACGCTTAGTGGGCATCGTATTTCTCTCCTGGGCAAAACCGAGTATCGGGGGGACCGTGAATTACCAAACTTGTGCAGGTAAGACTGAAAGCATCCATTCCCACTCAAAAGCTGGGTCAGATAAAAGTTAGTCTCACCATGCCTTCGATGTAGCCACGGTCTCACATCTGGGATGAGGAGCGCAGTCCGCCTTCCCATCCTGCGATTCTCCCTCTTCGAGTCGATCAGTAGCCCCAGGTACTTCACCGCTGGCTTCAATCCGATTAGGATCTCTCCAATACTGATCATCCTTACTTTAGGGACTCACATTTTTGTCCAGATGACCACTACGGTTTTCTCCAGTGCTAAACGCAGTCATCCAGTCTTTCACTATGCACATTAGCATACCAAGCCTAAGTTGCGCTTGCTCAACGGTGCGTCCAGCGACCAGAGCCGCAACATCATCCGCATAGCCAATCAAGCGCGACTCATCTGGCATCTTCAGTCTCAGTAGCCCGTCGTAAGACACATTTCACAGGTCTGGACCAAGGATAGGTCCCTGGGCAACATCCAATATGACTTCCATCCTTCGTTAGCCCCGTGTTGTGTCGTAAAGCAGACTTCGGTCCTTCGGGAATGTAATTAATAGTATCTCGTTTTAATGCATACTGATTGGCACTTATGAATTCAGCAAATTGCTTTTCTAATGCTTAATTTCAATTGGTGTATGCTCCACCAAAATGAAGTTTTTTTATAATTGATTAATTTTCAATGAATATATCCACTCTATGATTTATTTAATTTAATTGTTTAAGTCTGATTTGTTTTGTATTTCATCAAAATATGGGTAATTTATTTAATTAAATGCGGGATAAAGAAGAAGAAAAGAAGGAAAAAGTTCTAAAATAGAAAAGGAGATATATCAACAAATTTAACTTATGTGACGAATGCTGCCGATACTATGAGTAATATTTATACTGACCATTTTGTTGGATGACATTTGCCATCCTTCGAGAAGTTGAAAAATCCCTTGTTCGAAGAAGTCTTGGTTTTTAAAAGCAAAAAACTGGTCCAAATCATTTTTAAGAGCCTAATGGGAATCGAAAGTTTTACCATTCAAATGACTTTGAAGGGAGAAAAACAAATGATAGTCTGATCGTACTAAATCAGGGCTATAGGGTGGATGTTGCATCAATTCCCAATTGTGCTACATTAATTTTTGATGGGATATAAAAAAAGGTGTGGGATCTGGCGTTATCTTGATGGAACATCGTGCCTTTGCAATTGGCCTGTTCAGGCTTCTTGATTTCTTCGTTCAATTTCGATCGTTGACAACAGTGGACATTCGAATCAATAGTTTGGCTTCTTGGAAGCAGCTTAAAGTAGATTATACCCTTGTCATCCCACCACACAGAAAACATACCCACCCAGAAAACATAACCACCCAGAAAACATAATCTTCTTTTGGTGAATATTGGCTTTGAATGTTGATTGTGGGGGCTCTTCCTGCTAAGCTCATGATAATTTTCGGACTACGAGGCGCGACAATTAAGTAATGAGACTGCTTCCATGAAAACCGTACATTTAAAAATTATTCTACAACTCTGCCATCCCCTTCAAAGTAGTTCCCTTGGGCAGCTATACTACGATTCCAGCGCGTTTTCCATGCTTCGTAAAATCTCTGGAACGCTTCCACTGGGATGTCCGCGAGTACCCTCGTGACGGCCGCCTGGATGTCCGTAATCGACTCAAAATGGGTTTCTTTGACGACCAATTTTGTTCCAGGCAACAAATAAAAAAGTCCTAGGGTGACATATCGGGGGAATAAGGCGGCTGATGCAGCAAGGCGATCCCTTTAGAGGCCAAATACTGGGACAGGCTGAGGGCGGTGTGGCACGGTGCGTTGTCGAGATGAAGGATCCAGTTACGAGGGATGTCTGGGCGTACCATGTTGACTCGTTTTCGAAATCTTTCGAGTACTTGGGAGTACTCGAACTGTTCAACGCCGATCTTCACGAATTAGGCGCACACACGCTGCTCATTCGCGTCAGCCCGCAGCTCAACTGGTCTCCCGCTCCGCGCCTAGTCTTCCTCGCTTTCACGCCCCTCCTTAAACTCTTTATGCCATCGCCCTTATGCCTGGGCACGACTAAGAGCACTATCACCTTGCACTTTTACAATTTTAGAGTACGTTTCCGAAGTTGCGTCGCCCAATCTGGCGCAAAATTTTATCGCGACGCGTCGCTCTTGATTTCATTTCTCCATTTTCGTGACGAGCACCACCAACACACGTCTACTCAACAGGACATAGCAGGCGAACTAAACAAGCTAGAGCGATGGTAAATATATCAATGGAGAGGGGAAAGATGCTGGGGAAGGGGAAGGGATTTTCAGGGTCGCAGGTTTACCACAAGTGCGGCAATAAAATCAGTCTCATTGCTTAATTATCACACCTCGTTTTTTTTTGTGTAGAAGTATTCCTTGAGTCATTTCCTTTGCACTGTTAATCAAGATTGCGTTAAATTTGCTGAGGTCCACGAACAAGGAATATTTATAGTAGACACTTAATTCATCTTTTTCACACTTTAAATTTTGCAAATTTAAAGCTAAATCACTTACTGTATTAGTCCTTAAGTTGCTGATCATCCGGTATATCTCGTATGGTTCTATGTCTGGCTTGCACCTCATTGAAGCGCTCTTTTGATCGTTTCTCAGTCATCTGGTTCCCGAACGTTTATGATCACATCCATCGCTTTTGCTTGAATTTTTTCGAAAAGGATATGTCTTGTTTTGCAATCCGCTTCCTATTTCGGTCGTCAATACTGTTTAAATATAATTCGGTGCTGCATATATATGAATTGATTGACACTTCACCGGTTCCTGTGATAGTGCTTATGTGTCGAATTTCTTATATTATGTTCTGTGCTGGGTCCAGTGCGTTGTTTTGCGGCAAACGTAATCCGGTTATTATTTCTGTCAAACGATTTACCTGGTCGTTGTTGTTTTGGTTTGTTATCACTTGCTGGACTGCTGTGGCGAGTTGGGTGAATTCCGCTTCCTTCATTAAGAGCTTTTGCTCTAGCTCATTAATCTTGGCTTCCATGTTTCTAGCTCTCGAGGTTTGGTGCAGGACGTACCTTTTCTCCTTTTAATTAATTCCCTTAATACTGAATGTTTATTAAAAAAGTAAGATATCCGGCAGCCTCACCGGAGATTTCAAACAGCTTAAGGCCTTCTTACGCTGTTCTTGCCAACACTCACGAGTTATTAAAACTTTTGGTTATTAAAATGAAACCACTTTATGAATTTCAAAAAATTATGGTTTTCAAAAGTATTGCGATTTTAGTTTTGCATTACTTTTTCGTTTTAACCGGCTGCGCCGCTTATGTCGCATCAAGCGGAGAAAATTAAAAAAAAAATAAGTTTCCACAAAAGTCCACGGGAAACTAGTTAAAATTGTAGTGATTTATAAGTTTCAAATGTCCGTGAAGGACTGCAGCGATGTTCTGCTGCCTCGGCAGAAGAAGATGGAGATATCTGCCGAGAATGCCCTCGTCTGGGGACGCGTGAATGCGCTGGCAGGCTAGCATTGCGGTGTCGTGGGGCGGGATCATTCCCTCAGCACAAGGACCCACTACAAAAAATTTCGCACTCACGAATTTCTTGGGGTCGAACAAGGACAAGGCAACCGAAGTCGCAAAAAGTGTAGGTAACTACACGAGGGACAACTGACTTGTTCAAGGAACAAGGGTAACAAGTAAAAAGAATTGGAAGCAGGGTGACCTCGTCCTTACCCGGAGAGCCTCATGGCCCACAAATGAGAGAGGGGCAACCGGGTGGTGATGGAGCCCCTTCGCACCCACCCAACCGGATTAATATCCGTATTTATTGCAGTGGCCAGGTATTCCTCTTCTGAGTGGAAAACTCATACAACTTAACTTGCATAAGTCTTCCCATCAGAAGAAAAGTACCCCGATGACCACTTTATGCCATCGAATTATACAATTCGATTGCATAACTCTATGCCATAAAGAGGCACTCTGCTTAGGCCACTCAACCCGCGACGTCACCTGAAACCAAGAAGATTATATTGTACCCGGCGGCTGGCTCATGTTTTATGAGGACAGCCTGCCACCGTACCGGGTCCTATACCCGGTCAAATCCAACGTAATGGAAAGACCGAGGGGTAAGGGTATCAATTCATTTTATTTCTTTGTTTTTATAATTTATAAATTAAATAACTTTTAAAATTCAAGGAAAATATCCATATAATTAAATCAACGTAATGGTGTTAAGTCAATATAATAATATTCTTACAAAAAAATTTGTTAATATAAAAATAGAAAAAAAATTTTAATTCAAAAAGTGACAAATTACGAAAAGAAAGCAATTTAAAAAACATGAGGCAAAAAGGGTACTTACCCCACATGGTCCGTCGAGCGCTCGATGACGATGCGGGTGATTTTCTCCTATATGAATATAAGCTGTAACAAAATCTTGCTTCATATGACCATTTAATAAGGCAATATAATATTTCTTTGACATCCGATTTTCAAAGGACTTGGATACTTCCATACAAGTTCTCTTATTTAGGGGGATACACAGAATTACACTCGTAGAAAAATCAAAGCGATGGGCAAAGTAGAATTCATGAGTGAGCGATGAGTCTTTGAGTTGAGAAAATTGCTTTCTTAAGATAGTTTGCACCGCGACTTTACTAGTATCATTACTATTTATTAATAAATCCGGGGGCTTATCAATCACTAGGAAATTTTCGCTTCTGTGCAGTTAAACTAATTTGTGAAAAGCCTTGTTATTAAGCTGAATATTGACCAATTAAAGGGGAAACGAACACGTAATTTGGTAATAAATAAGCTCACGCGATTGATCCAATTCTCAAGTACTTCCCGTCTAAGAAATTGAAGTAAATAATCTAAAAGATCTAGGATCGACCTATTGACAAACAAAATTATTAGGAACATTAAATGTCTTCCGCATCTTCATCATCTGATTTCCACGCTGCCTTTTCATTTTCCGGTTCAAAATCAACAGCTATGAGTTTTTGGACGTTTATCAAACAGTGGTTGATACATTTCCTGATATTTACGTTTTTTTCGGCCAACATTTTCACCATTTCTTGTAGGAAGTGACGTCGTATCGGGCCGGACATGAGGGCTGGGCCGTTTAGAAATTGTGGAAGAAAAGGGCTTTGATCGATGTGAACAAACCTCAGTCCAATATCTAGGGTACCCTTTTTTTATGTGCCGTTTGGGTAAGGCAACTATGGCTGTGTGCTTGAATAATGATAATGTAATTTGTACTCTAGATTTATCAACCAAAATATTGACTTGATGCACTTTCATAGCCATTCACTGTATTCCAAATGTAAATATTGTTCATAAATATTCCAATGTGGAACAAACACAAGCGTCTTCAAACGTCACATTTGTACGGGTGTATGTATTAAATGCAAAGCGCAAGTGTAGGAACGATAAGTGTAGAGGAGACAAGTAAAAATTATGAAATGTTACCACTTCACTTTATCGCGCCATTCAAGGAAAATTATTGGTCAAGGGTGAAACTTCGCACTACCCAAAGCACTTTCATCGTCCATTATACTACACATTTCCTCTCAATTTCTGGACTTTCTAAAAGCACCATTTTACGTTGCGTCGTTGCAATCACATTATGATTTAGGAAACATATCAAAAAAACTGAAAATTACACTTCGAGATCTTAATATATTGAAAATATCTTTCGCTTTGTATTCCAAACAGATAGACACGATACGATATTCCAGCAAGCACCCGAAGGTTGTTCTTGAGAACAGTCCGTCTTCCCGTTCGATAATCGACCGAACAACACCCACACATAGCCGAGTGACCGTTCCTCCTAGCGGATCGCGTGCAGGACGACTTCCTGCTTCCCAAAGACGATTCGAGGATTACGAATTCGCGTCCAATTTCGGTGGAAATCTCGATTTCCCACACAAAACTTAAACGAGTCGCGATTATGCAAAATTTTTCCTGTATCACACTCAAACTTCGATAGTTCTGCTTAGTGTTTCAACAATTCTCCCGCAATTGCTGTTCACTGTCTTCTATCCCCCTTTGAAACCTCTACCCGCTGAGCTAACTACTCGCTCAAGCCCTGTACTTCTTCCTCGCGTCCACGCTCGTTGGCAAATCCCGGCAGACACCTTAAATCTCTTGGCGACAGCACCAGCAACACCAACCGGTCCTACTCCCGCTACCGCCACTGCTATCGCTCGTACCGTTCACGATGACCGTCTCTTCTTAACCATCCTTTCTCGCTTATTTTCATCTCGCTTGCGACTCGTTACAACGAAATGAAAAGGATGTTAAAGAATGCTAAAATTGATTACTAGGCGTGGGTGCGGGATGTGAAAGTTGTATGCATCGGTTGCCCTGTATTATCTTATGCATTTTTTTGCGAGAATGTTTGGATGGACTATTACAAAGTCTCGTACAAGTGTTGCATGAGTCGAAGGTGTTGTTTGAGTTGGATGCGTTGCATGAGTCGGATGCGTTGGCTGCGCAGTATGTGTAGTATGGGTTAAGTGTGTTGGATGCGTTTCGAAACTTTACTGCTGGATTGCTGGATTTATGTGAAGGTAAATGTTCGTACGTATTGAATGAATGCTGAATGCAGTTTGTTTTGCTATGAGAAAAAATGTTGTCTGCTCGATACTATTGGGTCATTTGCTGTTTTGTTGGTGTGTATTTTGATCAACCAGAAGAAGAAATATGTTGCCCTAAACTATGCATCATTTTGTTTATTTAAATTTAGCTATTTCTTTATATTTAATTTTATATATCGCTTAATTATAGTAATAAATTTATGTAAACAGGTTTTTTCTTCTATTATCTTTTTTCTCTTGTTTACTTTTTTATATATATTTTTTTTTAGTATTTTCTCGCCTCTCTTTTCTATACTATTCCAAGTATTTATTATTTTATTTTTCATTTTCTACTCTCACTTTAGTTTTGTGTTTTTTTTTCATTACTTTCATTTTTAAATACTATCCATTTAGTAAGAGTTTACTTTTTGTGTTGTTTTTAATGCATTTATTATTTCTCTTTCCTCTTTTTCTCAAATAATTGTAGTAATAATTTATTTCTCTCTTTTTTTATTTAATAATTATAATAAACACTGTTTCATTTCTTGTTTTCTTTCATATTCTTTTTTTTTTCTTGTTTCAAAATCCAGTAGCATTTCAATATTTCTTATTTCTAGCTTCATGACCCTTACCTGCGCGATTAATACAAAATGAAAGACGATTTTATTTAATAACGAATATATTAGTTTATTAATACGGAATACTTCACTCAAGTGACAGATACGCGCAGCTTGAGGGGAGAAGGTGGTCTTTCCCCGGTTTTTAATAATTTGCAATTGCTGACGATGTGTCTGGCTTTTTGCTACTTACCAGAAAAGTTTGCAATGTTTGCCAGACGGTGTCGGTTTTCCATTAATCTAGAATTTCTGCATCTAACAGAATAGATGCAGACGCGTGTGAATTTTTTTTTTTACCCCGCGCGTGTGCTGATGCATACATAACTAGCAAGAGTTGGTATTACCCCGACAAAAGTCCCCAATCGTGGATGCACCGCGATCTGGGTTTCGCAATCAGGTCGTACCCGTGGCCTTAATTGAAGAAGCCCTTACCTGTATCCTCCCCAAAACCGTGCTAATCCTAGGTAGGGGGCTGCTTGCTGCCCGACACCGACCAGGGTGAGATTCACCTTACACTTCGTCGCAAGTTTTGTTCTTCCTTTTTTCGGCACAGCTAAAATGGAGGATACGTTTATTTCTAAATAATAAAGCTACCAAGGCCTTTTAATTGCTTTTAACGGAATTCAGCGAACGCGGCTCCACACTTTAAAAGTTCACCTTTCACTTCGCCGGTGACAGACAATGTTCTCGTCAGCCAACGACAACCACTAAAAACAAAGCCGCAAAGTCTCGCGGCATTTCCGGATCAGCGATCCGTCATACCGGTACTTGTTGAACCGATTGGGGTTGCCAGAGTGTCGAATGCCAGATCCCTCTCCGGAACCAAGCCGCAAATCATCACACGTTGATACACAAAAATTCGGTGGAAATTGCTTGGAATTGCATCGACGAATTTTTTGTCGGTCCAAAGTCTGCCTGCGTGTCCGATGACAGTTGAGGGGTCCGGTAATGTTCTGGGGATGATGTACGAGTATGTTAGGTGGCACATGGAATGGGCTTCGTAACTAGCGCGATTTATAAGGAAAAGTAGATAAGTTCCTCTCCGGAATGTCGTGATGCCTTCAGTTCCTCCCTCAGGTGTCAACCTTGTTGATCTGAGTTTGTTTATGCTCCTGAGATATTTTAACACGTACGCGTGAAATAATTTGTAGTGCGGTCCTTGCGCTGGTGGAAAGAACTCGCGCCACGATACCGCAGAAGCTGGCTGCCAGCATTCGTACGCATCACCAGGTAAGAACAATCCAGCTGAGCTCGGTTGTTTATACCTAGCTGAGGCAGCACAAAATCGCAGTTCCTTACAGATGATAAAACAAATAGTGACCCGCTACAATACAGCTTATTAGGTACTATTTTGAACCTTATTCTTTTCATAAATATGAAAGCAGTTCTATAAAAAACCTCAGGAATTTAAAATGATATTTTGAATATTATTTACAACACATAAGCCTCACATCAATTACTACGTCTACTGCTCGTCTTAAAATAATTTAAAACGTGTATCGAAATTCAAATTTATTTATAATTGCATTGCAATTTTGTTTGGAAATTTATTCCCAGTTTGGAATACTATTTAACAAACAATTTCTTATCAAAGAGCCTTCGCCAGAATACTTTGAAGTTAACCGACGACACCACCACTAAAAACTACAAAGCACTAAAAACGCAACTTGATGCCCACAAACTAAACAATTTATTGTTATTGCAATGATGAGCTCTGAGTTCCTGATACATTAAGAATATTATGCACATATCGTCATCATCCTCAATGTATGGAACAGTTGCAACTGTCGCCTGTTGCATTTAACACAGCACTTGCAGCAAGTTGTTCTCTCTGCGTAACAGTTGTCTAGCGATTTCTGGAGTCTCAATAAAGTAAATTAATGCTACTTGTGGAGGATGGCGTCAAGTTACAGTTTTAATTGATCAAATTTGCATTTTTTGTATATCTGCGCTATTTTGCCTCCTATTCTAGCTGAATTCGATACGTTCCCAACAAACACTTTACACAATCAGGCGAAATATGCAATGATTAATTTTATTGTCAAGTATAATTCGATGATTTGTTGTTCCAAATGTATCAAATAGCATATGTGGACATATGCAGATCAGAATTTCATTTATGTGAATCGCAATATTTATATATGTTATGAAGTGTTTTACGTTTCTGTTGTTTATTTACCAGTTCGATATGTTTGGGAAGCATAAGGAAAGTGGGTGTTAATTGAAAGTGTCGAATTTTTCATGCGTAAGTTGATACTGCTATAAACGATTTAGCCGGCTCAGTTCACTTAAAGCATTCAATGTGCTAATTTCGCTCATCAGAAATATAATTTCAGCAATTTCGCTTTTGACTCAGCACAGTAAATAAATAGAATAATGTTCACTAGATTGGATTTCTTCTATATTTCATTAATACCGATGATGAAATCACCATACACGTATTCGATCTCACGTATCTTATTGAGTCTTAATTTCAACTGGGAAGTAAAACTTGATTTGAAATCGCAAATCATACTTTATTCACATTCCCTACGTACAAATATTAGATAGGGGCATGTTTCAATCGATTGAATATTTTAATCAAAGGTAGTTGATTAGTTTATGCAAATGAATGAAAAGGTTGGCCGTTAGAGACTTTAGAACATATTCAATGGCTTGACGTCTTAGCAGTGATTGAAAATGTGTAACACGTCGTCTTTTGCATAATTGTGACATAATTCAATTACTTATGACTTCTTATTGCTGCCACACTAGTGTGTGCATATTTAAAAATTTTTTTTATGAACTATTAAAAAAGGCGCCTAGTGTATATTTATTCTTATGAAATATGTATAGGATATTAGGCTTTGATTATAAATATGGAAATAATTGCACTTTTAAGAAAATAACTCAAAATATTAATCATTGCTTGAAACTAATTTCATATCCAAGGGATTTCTAAGTATTGCGTTGATTATTTAAGGCCAGCTAGCTCTATTCTAAGAATATTCTCAAAATATTTTTACTGCAACTGCCTTCGCTTGAAAAATCTTTCAAATACATTTCCAGCATGAATCACTGATTTGAATGCAGTTCACGATATTGTGCATGGTTAAAGGTCACATAATACCTGAGGGTCTGTCTTATCTTCTTTAATCCATCTTATCCTACAATTCCTTCAATTACCCCGATCTCATCTTCACCTATTCAACAACCTTTCGTCACGTTTTTCCATAGCACTACTAGGACAAAGATAGGTGTGAAAACCACATCATCGTCGTCAACAAGAAAACCACCAAGTATCCGCTATTTATTGCGAACTTCTTTCCCATTATCGGTGAAATACCTTTCCTTTACAGGTCACGGTACTTGTATATTCACCTTCATCATCATTTTTGCCGTCGTTGTTGTCGTCGCCTCGTAGTCACCACTATCGTAATCGCCATCACCGCAAACAATGTGTTCTTGAACGAAATACCAAGGCGCGACATAACGCCAAAGAAAGACAACATAGAAAAAACCACTTTCGATTTGTGCAAATATTGCACAAGTTCTTCTCTCTCTCGCTCAATAACTGCAAACAAAACTTCATTCAGTCATTTCCAATGCATGCGAACAAATTCATCTTTTTATCTTTAGATACAGTGAATGGAGTTATAGCTCAATAGTGCAATGCATATTTGTGTGGAAGATAAATATATTTTAACGTACGCATAGCGAGTTATGCAGATCATTTTAGATTAAAGCATATAAGACGACTATGATGTCTCTGATAAGACAAATGTTTGAGCGGTGCGTTTACTGTGGTTTTTCATTTCGCGATAGTCCTTCTTTGCTGAGTCGAAATCAATAAGACTTGGAAAGATAAACCTGACGGTGCTGAAAAGTAAATAGAATTTACTGTGATGGAAATAGCAGAAGTGAAAGGAGATATTTAAATAACCGTGTAGGCGACACAACCAGTCTCGTCAGCTCGCAAGGGTTATGTCCTGAAGGATGTCAGTATTGCCAATATAGAAACCGAACTAGGAATATCCTTTTTCACCTTTTACTTTGATTTTATTGCAATATATTGTACTTCCTTTTTGATTTAGTTTAGATATTCTCTTACAGCAAGCTATTTATAATTGAAGCAAGACGATGCAAATTTCATAGTATAGAATGGACAAAACTCTTCATTTGATCCCTTCTGCTATTCATAGTGTGAAAACTTGCTATTAATGAAATTACAACGCCAATTGCGTAATTATTTTACTGTTCGTATCACATCTTTCGTTCGACAGATCGACTTTGACTTATGATTGGCATCTGGCAGTACCATCACGGTCAACAGCTAGGCCACATGTCAGGCTACCGATGTGTGGCGGTCCTGGGGTCAGACCAGGAGTAGACCAGCCATTATACGAGTATTACAAAAAGGTCGGCCACTAAAACTGCGCGTTTGTTCTTTGACGCGCTGCACTTTTCTCTACAATACTCTACAACTTCTTTATCAATCAAACAAAAATGCAAATCCAACGGACTCATCTGCTTCACTGAATCCCGAAACCATTGCAATATCAGAAGCTGTTTTACTTGAATACAAAATTCGTATAAACAAAGTTAAAGAACAACGTACAAACAAAACAAGTAACACTGCGAATCCGCCCCGAAAGCTTTGAAATAATCAGTTGAGGAAGAGCGGTAACCTTACCATCTTACAACATCCCCGGCTACCTTACCTCCTTTCTGAAAAATCCTAGCTCACTGGAAGGAAAGGCACTGGTTTTAATGTACATCCATGTCTAAATTTTTCGTACATTCTACCTCCCCCTGCACCCCTGGAAGCAGAAAGTGTCAGTTGAAGACCTGTTTTAAAAGTTCTCGTCGAGACCTTTCATTTGATACCCATATTGGCTATCTTTGTCAAAAACATGATTTTTAAGGGACACCCCCTATTTGGTGACATTCCCTTAGAAATTTTATAAAAGTTTGTTTGTACTGAAACTTTCATTAAAGTACCACTATCGACCTACCCAGCAAATTTCGTGTCTCTAGCTTGTATTGTTTTCGAGAACACTTGTTGTGACACAAGAAAAGACAGGTAGGTCGGTCAAAAGGTAGCGTATTGGCTTTATTACTCTCAGAATCCGATTTTTCAAGAACCGCCGATCTGGCTTCGCGTTGTAATGTCCAATTGCCTGGCTCTGGCGCAAATTGTTTCTTATCTTCCGCCAGATTGGCTAGCGTAGCACTCCTAATCTATCGCACAGCTCGGGTGCAAGGACAGATGCTTCCAGGATTCTACGTCAAGCACTCGTTGCGTATAGACGTGTTTTTAATCGCTCCTGTCATTAATTTTTCGCAAAAGTCAGTTTTCAAAATATTAAATTAATTTTTTATAAGTTAAGGAAAAGTAAATTTTGATTGAGACACACGAGTAAGCAGGAAAGCTCCGCAGGTGGCGGGCGTAAAACTCAATTAGTTGAAAACAAATAAGAAGTCATTCGACTTCTAGTTAAAATTCAGGAATTGAGACCACGACTAAAAATCCAGAACCGGTAAAGCAAATAAATATGGAAACTAGGGCGAAGAAAGCTGTTAAACAAGTCATCCTAGAAGAAATACTAAGTGCTGGAGGCGCTAACGACGGCCAAAACTATTATGCAATGCTCGACGGACTCCAATAAGAAATGGACGTTGAAGAAAGTATTGAAGGTAATGCTAATCAAGATAATAATGATAATTTTATCCTTTATCCTTCAAAATAAGGAGACGAAATCAGCTCGCAGTTTTGCTGGTCCTTCTCAAAATTTTTCCAAAAATACAGAGAAAGTTCCGCCAATTAACGTGTTCGGTCAACGCGGAAAGGATATTTTCCGGCTATTGGCAGCCGAAAATAAATAAACCAATTTCGAGATTAAAAGAGTTAATGCTGAAAAATTACTAATCAGAACTAAGTCACTGGTTGATTTCAAATCAGTTAAAAACGCACTGAATTTTGGGGAGGTTCAACACTTCGCCTATACCCCAAAAAGTGAGAAGACTCAGATCTTTTTGTTGAAGGGTTTGGACTGCGGAGAAAATACCGTCGAACTTGTTCAGCTGCTCAAGGAAGCACTACATAAAAGTGAATTTATTTCCGTTAAAACTTTCGCGACAAGGAGAGAGACGGTAGAGAAAAAATTACCACTTTATTTGGTGGAGATTTCAAATAAGAGCAGTCAAAGTGGTCTTCAGCAAATAAGATACTTGAACTTCCGAGTGGTGAGGTGCGAACACCTCCAGAATAGAGAAGTGAATCAGTGTTATCGGTATCAAAGATTTCGACATTCGGCTTCCAACTGCGCCATCCATTATCGATGCGTCAAATGCAAGGACGTTCATGCTCCCGGTAAGTGCAAATTGGCTGAGACGGAGCCAAAAGAGAAAGTACACTGTGCTAACTGCGGCGTAAGTGGCAATAATGAGCTGCTTCTGAAAATTTACCAGCAACTGAATTTTTTATCGGAGAGAATCGATAAGCAAGACACGAAAATTAATTTTGTTTTTCAGCGTTTAGGTCTTTAAAATGCCTCAAAATAACTTGTCATCTAGTCACATTCCCATGACTAGGATTCGTCTCATCTCGATCAACGTCAACTCCATTGTTACTATATCGACGTGATTATCTCCTTAAATTCATTGTTAAGCAAAAGCCTAACATGATGCTTCTCACTGAAACCCACCTCAATTCAGGGCACTCCATGACATTTAAGGATTTTGAATCCGTAAGAAACTATGGGGTAATAGGTGATGGGGGAGGTGGCACCGGAATATTGGTTCGAGAACCCTATTGTTTCCAAAATATTGAAAAAATCGAATTCAAAAGCTTTGAGTCTCTTGAAGTGTCCGTTATCAAAATCTCATTGCCTATGCTACTGGTCGACATGTTCTCAAGTTCAAGGAGGAGCTCAATTCCTTGTTTGAAATACTCGAACTGAACAGGCTGCACAATCATAATTTTTTTGCTGGTGGCCTGAACGCCAAGCATACATCATGGCCTAACGCCACCAATAATTCATGAGGTGTACTCCTGAAATCGTGGATAACAGAGAACCAAATTGAATACAGGTGCAATCTTTATGGTTCGGAGCTCCTAACATACCCTCGTACAAATTCATATTTGGACCTCTGCATTGCTGACGCAAGACTTGAATTCAGCTTTAATGGTCCTCAGCGGAAACTATAGGTGCTTCCTTATGATAGCGACCATAACGCAAGCGATATAAAAATCAATCATCAAAGGTATGATATCTTCCTCATTCTAGTTCATCATGAAAATCATCGGTTGAATTTCAAAAAAACAGACGGGAAAGTTTCAAAAGAAGTTTAATCGAGAGTGCCAGAAGCAATGTTCTAATGATGGGATCGCTTGCTCTATGGTTCCTAATGACAGAAATCTAACAAACGATGAAGTAGTTCTCTATTTGTCAAAGTTAGAGAAGCTCACGTTGGAAACGATGGAGAAAGCAGTTCCCAAGATTAAACATCGAAACAATATGGTCGGATATGAAACACCAACCATTGCAAGGTTGAAAAGATTGAAAAGCCTTCTTCTCACACGGTTTAATAATATTTATCGACGGTTTTTGGACTACAACCATCCCTCGATGGCTTTATTGAAATTACACCTGAAGAATGTCCGGAACTTAATCCGTTCATACTTCAGGAGCGAAGTCAGCAATCAATGGGCGGAAAAATTGACGGGTATTAGCCCACAGGGCCCAGATGGGGTGTTCGCGAAGGTGAATAGCATATCCCATAAGAAGTCTCGAGTGAAGGTATCGAACCTTGAAGTCACTAGTGATGAGATAAATCTTCTCGATAGGGCTGGTATCGAAATTGATAGTACGACTCCGGATAGAAATGGAAACAGGATTAAATGTGAGGGATTGCAAAAACTTGCCATGATTGGAACACATTTGGACCAAAACTTGAGAGAGGGAATGAAATATTTTCATAGATCGTTAAAGCAAAAGTTTCCGACTTCAAATCAAGCCTGAACGGTGAATCAATTCTTCATTTCAATGAAACATTAAAATCTAACGTCATACCGAGCTTGAATCATATTGATTTTCGCAGGATAAACAACAAGAAATCATGTGGTACTGATGATATTCCAAGTGTAGTTCTCTGACGTTTGCCTGAGGTTGCTATTAGGAATTCTACATTTTGTTCAATAACATGTTGAGCAATTCATATTTCCCGAATGAGTGGAAAAAGGTTAAGGTATTTCCGATCTTGAGGAAAGGAAAAGAATCTTCATGCCCTCAAAGCTATCGCCCAATCAGCTGCCTAACATCAGCAAAGTGTTTGAAGTGATACTCAACAGAGCATTAAATTCCCACATTGAGGAATATGAGTTGATGCCGAATTGCCAATTTGGTTTTCGTGCCAGGCATTCGACCATACATGCGATAGCGAAAGTAACCTCAGACATCTGTTAGAAACTAAATTATAGAGAATGTGTTGGAGCGTGCCTCATTGATATGGAGAAAGCCTTCGATATGGTGTGGTTAGATGGACTAGTTTTTAAACTCCTTCTGGACAGGCTCCCCAGACACCTTGTCGCCATGATGTGTAATACGAGTATGTTGTACGGGAAATCTTTCGTTGTAACTGATGGAAATCTGACAACAATGCGTGAATTCAAGATCTTGAATGGTCTACAGCAGGGAACAGTTACTGCACCTCTGCTTTTCTCAATATTCATTCGCAAGCTATTGAACGCCTTTGATTTAAACGTCTCGCCAACGTGATCATTGATCTGATCATCTATACGGTGGACCGAAAAGCTACAATAGTTCAGAGCAATCTCCA
This sequence comes from Odontomyia ornata, assembly GCA_963969285.1. Lineage (NCBI taxonomy): Eukaryota > Metazoa > Arthropoda > Insecta > Diptera > Stratiomyidae > Odontomyia > Odontomyia ornata. Next base: position 222,903,242 of record OZ017742.1, read on the forward strand.
AAAAATGTTTAATGATGTGCAGCTCTACACTGACAATTGGCGAATGTAAATCATTGCGCAGAACTGCGAAACAATTTTGTTTTGGAAAACGCTACTGAACATGTAAAAATCATACTCAGTAAAGCACAAAAAGTAGTCATGGCCCTACGAAGACTCTTTCATTTTAGATACATTGATCAAAAGGTCAAAATTATCTGTTACAAGACCCTGGTTAGACCAGTTTTGACATATGGATTTCAGTACATCTGGTACTACCAGAACGCTAGTACTATGAGAAAATTAAGATTTTTAGAAAGGAAATGTCTTCGTGCATGTACTGGATTGTACTGAAAGCCTGAGCTGGATTGAAAGTATTATATATCGAATAGAAGAATTTATCAAACTGCTGAAGTGACAAGAGTCGATATCTTCATATTGAAACTTCTTCGGAATCATATCGCGAGATCTGTAACTGTGAGTGAAAACCACTGGACTTCACAGCCGTTCCACCCTACAGACGGGTAAATAGCGACTTGCCTCGCTACTGGCTTCGTTCCTCCAGAAGCATTCTTGTATTTGGACATGAATCGATATGTTTTTGATTCTGACGGCGTCCCAGTCATATATAACATATATCGACGGGCCACCGATAAGAAGACAAAATATCCTCCAAATTAGAGTTCACGAGACCAGAAATTCCAATGGAGATACTCATTTACTAGATTCGTTGAAGCTGATCGAGCTGAGACGGAGCAATCTAGATATTGATGGCTGAATGACAATGTCTTATTTATTCCTGGCAATTTTCGCATGCTTTTCAGCTCATTATTGCTACGTCTAGTGTTGTTGTTTGTGTTAAATATTACGGATGGGTTTCAATCTTTAGGATAGCTGTATTATAAGGTTATATAAGGTTTAGAGATAAGGTTTAACGTTTAGAATAGAAATATTGTGATAGCATTATAGTAGGATAAAATAAAATTTTTTGATTGAATTTCATTGAAATTAGGTTATAACATATTAGATATAGGATAAAAGTTCACTGTTCTGTTCTGTCTTCTGCTCTTCTTCGGCCTTCTGATCTTCTTCAGCCTTTAACCGACTCGCCTGGTAATGCCCTATACGGCCTCTTCTTTACTACTTTGCTAATTTCTGCAGTTATGCAGTTTTTATTCTTTTTAAACGTCTCCCGCTTTTCAGATCAGCCTTTCTTCTTGTTGTCGCTGGGCAGTAATTCTGTCTTGCAACCTTCTTTCTTTAGAGATGTTATCGGCTTCCGTTTCCGAGTACAGTACTGCAGCCACGTTTTCGACAGTGGCTGTAGAATCACAAAACGGCACTTCGTCTGTCTAGTTACGGCTTTCTTTTCCTGCCGTGATCGCTTTATGGCATTCAGGGTGGTTTGTTATTATTTCGGAATTTAAGAAACTCGCTTCGGTCGCCTCGGTAGTGGTCGTAGTAGCAACCATCGACCTGTCGTCGTTCTTTATATTTTCACCCACCCCCGAACATCTGGCGCGTTTTGCAGAATATTCCGCTCTTCTTTTTTTGGACACCCTGGCGTTCGAATCATTTTTGCAGCGCTCGAACGCCGCAGAAATCTCAGTCTGGACAAGGCTGCATTTTTCGTACGTCTTTACTGCCATTGTATTCGTCGTCGTATTTGCCGTCGTTGGTACCGCTCCCGATCGATCGCTCCCATCGTGGCGGCAGCCGCTGATTCTCTTGTCACTGTTGATATTTTGACATACTTGTATGGAGTTCTTGAATCTGTTTTTAGGTTCTTGAGTTGAAATTGAAAGTTTGATGGGTTCCCTTCTCGGAGCCGCTATCTCCGTTCGTGGGTGTAGCCACCATTTTGGTCCCATGGTTATCATTGCAGAGTAGGAAGGCTATGCGAGGGGTGGCGCAAGCCTTTATGGGGACAAGCGCTCATAGTCTGACCAGTGCTCAGAGCCTGACCAGCGCTAATCAGGAGTACGTCTAAACCGAACCTACACCAACAACCCAACGATGCGAACTATGATCGTACTCCGAGGTCTGCCAAGGTTTTACCGGGACGGATACGCTATCATCGTTGAATTGGAGCCGTCCACGCACGAGTGTCACCTCGTCGCTAACGTGCAGGTCCAAAACATCATATCCGCCAGCCCAAAGCATCAATTCCAGTTGATTGTCCAAAGCGTTGTTCGAATTCAGCCAGGATCGTTATTTGTAATCCCAGGAGTAACCTCTCGGTGACCTCCAGTTCCTTGGAGACAGAGAGGTGGCACTCTCCACAGAATGATAGCCTCCAAGAGTATTCCGCCTGCGGGGAAATAAAAATAAAACAAATCAATTAACCTGAACGTTAAACCTTATCCTTAAATAAATTATAACAAACATCACAATATATATACCTTAAATAATGAAACTTCTCCCTAATTTCAAACATAAGCAAACAACAACACAAGTGTAGCTGTAAAGAGCTGAATATCAAAACTAAGTAATGAAAAACACAAGCTTAAAATAACCGCGAAAAATTTGCACGTTGGCACTCAGTCACCAATACCTAGATTGTTCTGTCCCAGCTCGACTAGCCTCAGCGAATCTAGCAAATATCGGTGGCCCGTTTATATATTAAGCACTTTCCTCGCTATGTCTAGCAGACACATTGGGCATTATGGAGACGGCAGCATGTTAATTACTCAACTTCCCCTTGATGATCAGCGCGAGCCCCGCGATCTCTCAGCACTCTGGGAATATCCCTTCATGCCGGCAATCGTTGATTATATTAAGCAGCAAGTCCGGTCAGCAGTGATAACCATCTGCAGTACCTTAACTTGAAGCCTATCTGACCCGGGTCTTTCTTGCCTTAACGGTCAAAGGTATTTCCTCGAATTTCATCTTCATCTTCTTGATCAAAAATGTTTCCTGCTATTCCAAGTGCTTCCTCTATTTCCATCTTCCTTTAATCCCTTTTTTTACGTCTGGTATGTGGAGGGCAAACGTTCGGCCTCGAGCTCCCGCGTGTCCAGGTTGTAAGCCAGGCCCCATGGATAACTATTCACGTTGTCCAACAGATCTTGCTAGAAGTTGGCCCTGGTGTTGCTGATAAGTTTGCGACTTGGTTGCAGCGAGCTTGCTGCTTGCCTCTTCTGAAGCCCGTGTCCGCTGGTCCTCTCGCCGGAGCTTGTGACATTTGCTTCGGTTTTCAGCTTTTTCAGATGATCACCAGTACACTGAGGGCTTGTCGTGCCAACAACTCCTGCAATGGCACTTGCGTCGCTCCTGGAGAGGGGAAGTAGTTCCGTGACCTTTGGAACCGCGTCTCGAGTAGTTGGGAGTGACACCGATGGGGTCCGCGAGGCCACTCGTATGAGCTGCTTACAGGCTGGACAGCTGTTCGAGGACCACAGGAGAGTCTCTACACAGTGCCTGTAAAAAGAGTGTTCGAATTGGAGTATGTCATTCGATTGGTCTTCTTTTAACTCATCTTGGCAATCGAAACAGGTTACAGCTGGTCTGACGACCGAGCGTAGCCTTCATTTATCTGGTAGGCATACTTATTAAACCTTATCAATGAATTATATAAATATAAAATATACAAGATACAAGTGTAATAACATATTACGTGATAGTTATACTAACGGATGCTTAAACTGCCGAAAAAGGGCAGTCTTCCTTAAAACTTTGACAAAAAGTTTTTTATAATTTACGAACTTCGGTCTTTCCACTTAAAAACAATCACACGGGTCAGACCAATAGTGTAGCGTTTCTTACTTGCGGGGACATCTTCTAAGAGGCGCAAAGACAACACTGACTCAGATATATCGATCCGCATCGTTAGCGATTTAGCGGATGAATAAAGTTACCTAGGTTTGGTTCTAATACACAAGCAGTACGGGTCTTGTCGTGGACTGGCTAAACAGTAAGTCTCACACAAATCGAAATCCATATGATTTAACACACATAGTTACTGCTTTGGATTGGAGTGCTAATCAGTATCGAAAATTAATTTACGAGTAACACTGAGGGACTCTGTCACTTGATGTTACTAGTCATATTCTGACGGAAAACCACCAAAGTGTGGTTCAAAAGCAAACACAAGCGATATTGATGCCCAAAGACACTACAACGCTCGAAAGTAGTTTGGCTACTGGGCATGCTTGGTGCAATAAATCTTCACCCCACACCCTTGGGGTTGCCTAGAGACGATGGTCTATCTCGTGCTCACGAACGGCGAAACAATGAGGCTTCTCTCGCTGGGTGCCATTCATAAATATAGCTTGCTGACATGTTCCTAATTTTCATGTAAGAGGGGAGGCCGGGGCAAAATGGGATAGTTAAGAAAAAAATAATTATAATACGAAAATTAAACTCTATATTAGAAAAAAATTAAATCACATTGTAACATGTATAAATCACCTATATAAATTCAAAAGTTTTTTATTCCTGAAGCACATATTTTTCGATTATTACGTACATAAGCAATGAACTCAAATTTCCCACGTTCTGGCACGTTCACAAATATGCGCTTCATTGTCTTCTTCGTCTACTCCAGCACAAGAATTATGTGCCCAGTTTTGGCATGTGCTACATATAACCCATCCTTCGGTCGACTCCGAATATAAGTACCCATAGTAAATACAAGCAGACTCATTATCAGCTTCTTTGTCTTCAGAAAAATCCGTCTCACTTTCCTTCTTGCGGTTCTTCAAGATTCTTGTGAGCTTTTTGTCCTGTTTTTTATTTTTTATTTTGTCTTCAGTCTTCTTATACTTTTTGTTCTCAGTCTTATTTCTCTTCATTTTATTTTCTAAGTCTTGTTTGACATCGTTTTTATACGGAGAATTCGTGAGTATTGCGGTTTTACCCCGTTTTCTAGTCTTTCTTGCTTGAGTCCTGACTTCTTTTGGAATTTCTATTATGTGTGCAGGACTAACAAGAAACGAAGTTTGTCTTTCGGGAGTTTTCTCTTTCTAATGATGTGATTGACATTGAAGGTCTGACTGATCGGATAACGCTTCATCAAGATTTTTCCTTTTTGACAAGGTGGAACATTAGGCTCAATAAAATCCGTTTCAGAGATGCTCGGCAAGATGTCATCATCGGATTTGTTAGTGGCAACTAAATCTTCAAAAACAGCTGTTGATACGCTAGGCTGGATTGAATTTTCAGGGGCACTCATATTTAGATTAACTGCGAAAGAATCTACCAAAATAGACGAAGTTGAAGCAACAGGCTGTGATGTTTTGCTAGGGATTTTCATTTTCTTTGTTGTAGATATCATGACTTGCAGTGAATTTCGCTAAAATGCTTGTTGAGGAAGAAGCTGTAAGTTGGAATGAAGATTCGTTGGAAGCTACATTCAGATCCTGAGCGGGTACTATTTCTTCAGTATTAGTAATTTCGGCGGCGATGAAGTCAGCTTCGGTAAATACATTTCTATCTAATGGCCATATTCCACATTTTTTAAATCCGTTTATGGCAGTAAACATAGTTGCAGCCTGAAGGTAAGCTGCCCCGAAAAGCTTTGTACTTGGTAAGGTGTAACAATGCGACCAGGATGTTCTCGCAACCACTTTTTCACCTCTGCACTGTAGTAAGTACTCAGCGGTCGCATGAAGGCAACGTCCAGCGGTTGCAATTTATGGGTGCAGTGTGGTGGGGTACATAACAGTATCACATGATGTTCTCTTGCATAATCAATCAACTCAAGATTTTAAGTATGTGACGCATGTCCGTCAAGTATTAGTAAGAAAGGTTTCTCTTACGTTGGTCTACAAAATTCAACAAAAAACTTAGACCAATCGAAAAATATTTTGAATGTAATCCAGCCATTGTTACTGCATATTCCCCAAAATCCTGATGGTGCGTCATCCAGCAACTCGTTTTTCACGCGTTTACGTGCATACATCAGCATTGGAAGAACTTAAGTTCCCGTCGCACTAAAACAGATTTCGGCTGTTGTTAATTGACCTCTTTCTGCTGAAGACAAGCATCCAACTTGTTTCTGGCCTTTTAAAGACAGAACTTTTGATTGACTCTTGGGTGCTGTGATAACACTAGTTTGATCGACGTTATAAATTCTATCGGGAAACAGTTTATACTTGTCAACAATCTGTTCTAGCAATGTAAAAAAACTCGCTAATCGCTACTTTGTTAAAGGCCATAACTCTGGCGGCAGAAGTAGGCTCAGGGCGTCTGTAAGATAGATCTGGGTCTCGCTTCAAAAAACCATTGAGACAGTCCTCTCCAGCCATACCATGGCGGCTTTAAACGGATGTTCTATCTTGTTTCTTTCGGCTAATTGAAAAACTAAAACACGAAGCTCTTTACCTGTTAAACCAAATAATCGTGCTTCCATAGTTTTTACGTACGTAGACAATTCTTCCTCTTGTTCTTGATTAAATACTGGTTTGTATCGTCCCATTTTTTCCCCCCAGAATCGTTATCTGTATCTGTGTCTTCATTTTCACGATTTTGCACTTTTTTGACTCGACGTTCTAAAGTTGATTTCGGCACATTGTATGTACTTCTTTCTGAAATAACAGCGTTAACTGCTCTTCTCATATCTTTTTCATCCCATATTGTACGCTCAGTCTTTCTCTTATAGTTTCTGTAAAATAAATAAATAATAACGTCATTAAAGTCGGAGCAAAACGGGATAGTATCCCATTATGCCCCGATCGTTTTGCCCCATCGGTTCTATTCCAAAACAAAATCAAGCATTTCTAACCTATAATGACAGGTGGCACATTATGCTCGGGCAGTCCTAAAATATAAAAGAGACTCACAGCAGCCGGAGGCGCTGGGGCTGGGGGATCGCTCTTCTGGCAATTCCTCTTCCCCCCTCCCCTCCCGCTAGGAAAGGGACTCCCCAGCTTGAAGGCGCCCCACGGCGTAACAAAACGAGACCTGGCCCGAAGTAATGTGTCAAACGGTTCCAGGCTAGGTTCTCAGATTGACAGGGGAGGTGTTTAGTGGGTAGTCCAAAGGTATCCTCCATGGGAGTCCCACACTGCCAGACTCGGCGGGCATAAATGCCTTCACCTCCCTACCACAAAAAAAAAAAAAAAAAAAAAAAAAAAAAAAAAGACATGTTTTAACTTTACCTAATATCATACGACAACATTTTGTTGAAAATAGTACAGAAATTGACTTACTCACCTGATAACACATCAACGATTCCAAGATAAATACGTAAAACTTAAAACTTTTTCTTGCACAGTGCATGTAAACAAGTCTCAAAACGCTTCCCTCAGTGTGACTAGCACGAGCCGACTGAAGTTCGTGCAAATGGCGCTGTAACCTGTCCATTTGCGTGTACACACAAGAACATTTCCCGTTCTGCCCCGAACCTCGTTTTCCCCCGGTCTCCCCTACCAATAGTTGCGAAATTAATCAAAATTCTAAATTCCTGCAGTTCAAGATTCAAGGAATCAAGTAGTAATGAATGATAAATGTAAAGAGGACAAATGCTTATTAGTCTGGGTGCCTTCAAACAATTATAATTATACCTCATATGAATGTTAGAGGGCGATTGTTCGTCAACTGTAAGGCTCGGCTCTCCTCACAAATAAAAGCCTTCTGTTTTTAAATCTTGGTGTTTGGCGAAGCCAAAAAAAAAATCAATAGAGTTAAATCCCAATCACTTGCAATTTCAATTCAAAGAAATTTAATTTTCTTGTCATAATGGTATTGTTTCAGCAGCCTTCTGTAATGTGTCGCAGTCGCCAACGTAAGTTAGTGTTCAATAAGGCAATCCAATCAGTAAAGCGCCTGAATTAAGACGATTTTCGAACAAATACGAGTATGGCCTGATGAACACTAAGTTCTTGTTGTAGATGAGGAAATGGTTAGATTTTTTTGAATCTACCAATTTTTATTTTTTGAAGAAAACATCTAACCACTTCATCCACAATGAGAACTTAGTAGTCAATATGGTTAAACTATTTGTCTTGAACTTCTGAGCCCCAGATGTGAAGACCCATACATAAAACAACATGATTTTTACAGTCAAATTCCTTCAAATATTGTATGTTATAATAATTGAAACGTTTAAAATATTTTAAAATGAAACCTGGAAAAGTGCCAAGTTATTTAACAACTTTAAACAATTCTGAACGTTTGAAAAGTCACAACAAAAATGCACACACTTAGGTGGTTTGAAATAAAGTACTAATAACTCTCTGTGGTTCGAAGTGATGCAGCATCGTGACAGTTGGCATTTGACAGCTCTTAAATGACGAGAAATTCAAAGTAACACCCCTTATATAAAGTTCCTGGATATATGATCAGGTCCTTTAATTTGCTGTGCTGTTGCTGCTTCTTTTCCTTTGAAATCCCTTTTAAAACTACTGCGTTTTCCAATAAGAGGTGTTATTTTGATATTAAAAGAAAAACGCCATTTTTTAATATAAATGATCGGATGTTTATTTCATTATAAAGAAAAAGGTATGCCGTTAATAGTGGAAAATAACTTCAAGCAAATGACTGCCACGGCCACGCTTACAGGACCATATCCTTTTCATGAAATTTTCCATAATCAAATCGGAAAGTGGCTGCCCTATGTCCTCGATAGCCTCACGAATTCCATCTTTGAGGTCTTGAATTGACGCTTGGCTGTTGGCGAAGACCTTCTCTTTCACGTGGCCCCAAAGGAAGCAGTCGCAAGGTGTTAAATCACAAGATCTCGGTGGCCAATTATGATCACCTCTTCGAGAGATAACACGGTCCGAAAACTTTTCCCGTAAAAGATCAATGGTTTCGTTGCTTGTGTGGCACGTAGCGCCGTCTTGTTGAAAGTAAACGTTGTCCAGATCAATTCCATCCAATTTCGGCTAAATAAAATCATTAATCATCTCTCGATAGCGCAATCCATTCACCGTAACTGTTGCTCCAGCCTCATTTTCGAAAAAGTAAGGTCCAATGACTCCGCCGGACCATAAACCGCACCAAACAGTCACATGTTGAGGATAGAGAGGCTTTTCAACAATAACTTTCGGGTCTCCCGAGCCCCAGATGCGACAATTTTGCTTGTTGACGAAGCCACCGAGGTGGAAATGCGCCTCATCACTCAAGATGATTTTTCGATGGAATTCCGCATCATTTTCATGCATTTCAAGGACCCAATCAGCAAAGACACGACGTTGTTGATGATCGACCGGCTTGAGTTCTTGTGTTAACAGAACTTTATAAGCCTTAAGACCCAAATCTTTATGCATAATACAGTGTAATGACGTTTGTGGAATGCCTAATTCCAAAGAACGACGAGGAATGGACAAACCTGGGTTTTCTTCAACACTTTCGGCTACAGCAGAGATATTTTCGGCTGTTCTTGAGTGACGTGCACGGATTTTATTCTTCACATAACTAAGTTGTCCCAACAGCTCGAATTTTTCCACCAATTTCTGTATTGCGGTCCGACAAGGTGCTTCACGACGACCCAAAAATGTTCGAGTTTTATGAACCGTCTCTGCCAAATTTTCACCATTTTTATAGTGAATTTTTATAATTTCAATGCGTTGTTGAAGCGTGTATCGTTCCATTTTCATTAGTGGCGTAGTTACTACTTGCTAAATGTCAAAAAATGACAGCTTCAAAAGAGACATCTACCGAAATAGCGGGCTATTCAAAATAACACCTCTTATTGGAAAACCCTTTAAATGATTTCACATTCAATCTTCCCCGCGAAGGGTTTAAAAAATGTTGGTTGAGTAAGTAAACCGTCTAATTCTTCTTACCATAGAAGGTAAATTGGTTCTTTTAAATACTCTACTATTTATAAACAATTTACTAATTTCTATCATTAAAAATTATTAATGGCAACCCGCTGTAAACCTTTTAAATTAAAGTACAACAGAATAAAATAATAAATTCACCCACTTTCCACCAGAAACAACATCTTCATTTCACTCATGACTTCTTCTCATCATTCCTTTTCATCCTGCATCCTTGTATTACCAACTGCATCTTTTCAATGTTAAACAGTTGAATGTTACGCAAATATTTGTACACACTGATTGATCCAATCTTTTTCAATTTCAATTCATCTCAAACCGCACATAAAATCTGAAAGAGATAGGAAATAGGGGCAAGTCTCAGTCTTTCCCTCAGTACCTTATTTCATGGTATTGACATTGGAAGTGAGTTTCCAGATTGAATACAGTCAATCTAGAAAATAAGGGTGAAATTGAATAGTTGATATGCGATCTAAAAGGAAGGCGAGGAATCGTTTAATTGCGCTTGGTGGTCGCTTATTTAAACTTTAGCTCTAGGATGTAAATAAATCCTTGAAGTTGAGACGACCCAGCGCCATTTGATTGAATAGAAAAAAATACATAATACAAGAGAAGAGACTAGACGAAGCCACAAGGCTTTCATTCCAGAAAACCAGCACTGGCTAGGTGCACTAATAATGATAATAAAATCGGTAAGGGGAGATAAAGTATAGAAGAATATTATGAAAAGGAGTCAAGAGTGCTTGTTAGGCTCGTCTGATACGGTCGAGAGTTGTAAACAAAAGATTGTATGCAGCCTATTTTCCTTTAACGAGCAAAAATATGAACAATACGGAAATGGAAGAAAAAATCGTGAAAATGATTCTTTGAAGAAACAATGGACCCATTCTTGATCGTCTTACAATGGCCAGTCTGTTGGTTTGCTGTTGGATTTGACTAATAACCCCTTAGGAGCAAAGTAGAGGAGTTTTTTGCAAAGCTTAATAAAGGTAGCCTAGGATATTTCGTGAAATAATCTTCCTTGTTTGAGCTTTAGCAGGTGCATTTTCTTTAGAATTACCTATATTCTTACATTATAATAGAAATTTCCGCACTTCATATGACTCAAATTGCATTTAAGCTGTTTTACTAGTAGAATGTTCAGCATTTCTTTTATGAAGAAAATCGTTATCACCACTTGCCACCAAAAATGGGGACATTTTTACTTTCAAGAAAATGAGAGCATTCCCTTAATTCGTCCTAAAATAAAATACAATGCTAAGTACCCATCTGTTTGCATACAATCCTCGTCTCCATCATCAACTATAATCATCATCATCATGAACATCATCAAGCCAATGTAGCCGTTGTAGCCATCGTTATTACTGCTGCAAAGACTGCAAAGAGAATTGTGTTGCTTGAGCAATGTACTTGTATAATGAACTTTTTCTCAGATACTTAGATACTTATCCAACCCAAGAAAAATGGTGACAAGAGCTATGAAAAATTGTACAAACGAATGGTACTTCAGTATTCACTGGTCTATTATTCTTATTATTACTATTATTATTTTTATTGTTTTGTGTCGTGTTATCTTTTTCACTTTTCCTTTAATTTTATTTTTGTATTATGACTATTTGTAGAACGTGAGAGATTTACATTGTGTAGAATGGAGGAAAGGAGTAGTTTCAACTCGCTTTGTCTAAGCTTGCTTGGTGTTTTGTATTGCGGCAGAATTTGTAAGTATTACATTGTGCAAATTTGTAGTTGCAACAATGTATACGATTAGATCGACCAGTTTTCCTAATATTTCTTCGAATGCATTTTCTAATTCAAATAAATAAAGGCTGGTCAAATTGTGCATCGAATACAAAGCCTTTAAAAATTTTTATAACGTTTTAAATTTGCAGGTTTCAGATGCCAAGGAATCTAAATTTTATCATAGCTTTCCAAATGAGGTTTAGCTTAATTACATAATATATCCTCCTACACAAAGCAATGCTTCCTGTATTCAAGGGCTTGTGAATATATTAAACGTGGTTACTGCTGGAACGGTATGAATTGACCGCTGTCAACTTTAGCAAATATTCTTTCAACAATAGATTCGTACGAATTCCAGACATAGTTAGGAACTATTAAAATAGTTCGCGAACAAATTTTTTCTGTGAGATTTAAGTATCATTTTCTGAATATTGGGTTTTCCAATAAGAGGTGTTATTTTGATATTGAAAGAAAAATGCCATTTTTTAATATAAATGATCGGATGTTTATTTCATTATAAAGAAAAAGGTATTCCGTTAATAGTGACAAATAACATCAGGCAAATGACCACTATGACATGCTTACTGGACCATATCCTTTTCATGAAATTTTCCATAACCAAATCCCAAAGTGGCTGCCCTATGTCCTCGATAGCCTCACGAATTCCATCTTTGAGGTCTTGAATCGACGCTGGGCTGTTGGCGTATACCTTCTCTTTCACATGGTCCCAAAGGAAGAAGTTACAAGATGTTAAATCACAAGATCTATTCACCTCTTATTGGAAAACCCTATATAATAGAACTGTTTCTAGCAATCATTTAGGGATGCATCAGACTACGACTATTTAGCCGCACTTCTATCGCAAGTTACACATGGTTAAATGGAAGCCCGCACACTGCGATTTTCGACAATTTTGTCCAGGTCGGCAGTCGCAGGAATTCGCGATTTTTCCTAAAACCAGTTTAGCAGGTAGTTTCTATGATACTCGCGCAGGCGCACATCATTTGGACATTTGACGCTGACGTGCATGGAAGTTTCTTGCATAGCGCAGAAATGAGTTAGCGCATGTGTTCCTGGCAAAGACATACCTTCAAATGCGCATTTTAGTTCTGCGCATGCCTGAAGTTCCTTCGGAGATCTTGTCGCAGTGTGTTCGTATTTGCGTCTGAAAATCGCTGGTTACGGCAGAAAAATCGCAATGTGGCCGAACCCTTATTTGATTCCTATCTTTCATTTTGACAAGAATCGAAGCTTACCAAATTTTTTTGGGCGCCAATTGTAGTGAATTGGATTGTATAAAGATGTCCTTAAAGGACTGCAGCGGTCTCATGCAAACTGCTCTAGAGACGCGTGTATTCGCTGGCAGGGAAGTTTCTGTAGTGTCCTGGGGCGGGTTCTTTCCTCTAGCACCAAGTCTCTTAATTTTATTTTGTATACATAAATGAATTTAGGATAAATCATACAAAAGGCCTAGGCCAGAACCAAAGGGTGATATTGTCATACTTACCTATCCTTCCGATCAGTCGTGTGACCTCGTATTAGACGAGGAAAATTGTGGCCCACGAAAAGAGGCGAGGCATCCTGGTGGAGTTATTTATGGATTATAGTCTGTCTCGGACTCACGACTGGTGAAACAGGCGGATTTTTTGGGCCCCAATTGTAGTGAATCTATTCATAAATATGTCCGTAAGAGACTTCAGCGGTGTCATAATGCCTCAGCGAGCCAAGTATTGGTGCTCACTGGAAGCGACCTGGTCTAGGAACGCGTGTATACACTGGTGGGCTAGCGTCGGCGGTGTCTGGGCTCTTTCCTCTAGCAACAAGTTCCACTACAATTTATTTTGCATACATGCACTTGGGAGTATCTAGAGCCAAAAAACACTAAACACCAGAACCAAAGGCTAATATCATACTTACCTATTCTTCCTACTCACCTGCATTAGACGTGCTACCTCGTCCTTGAGAAGGAAAACTGTGACCAACGACATGAGGTGGGGCATTTTGGTGGGGTTACTAGAGAAGATGGTATGTCTCGGGCTCACGACTGGTGAAACAGTCGGGTTTTTCGGGCCCCAAGTTAGGCGCCAATTGTAGTGAATGTGTCTATAATTATGTCCGTAAGGGACTGCAACGGTATCATGCTGCCTCAGCGAGCCAAGTATTAGTGCTCACTTGAAACGAACTAGGCTAGGGACGCGTGTATTTGGGAGTGTCTAGAGCCAAAAAACACAAGAGGCCTACGCCAGCACTAAAGGGTAATATTGTCATACTTACCTATCCTTCCTACTCAGCCGTACGTTGTCAGTCGTACAACCTCGTCTTTGAGGAGGAAAATTGTGACCCACGACACAAAATGGGGCAACATGGTGAGGTTAGTGCCCCCTAGCACCCCTCTCAGCCGGACCTTAGATCCCGATGTTACGAGTCCGCATGCGAAACCCTCCATCCAAGCGAGAACCCCTACCAAAAGAAAAGTATCACAGCCCGATGGCCAGGTGAATGGAGGTGCCTGACCATTGTTCCGGGTGTCATACACATTAGTGTCCAAAAAAATAGAAAGGAGAAGACCGAATCAGGTTTCTCACTATAACGTTTCATTTATTTCCCTTACACATTCATAGCATTTTATTCTCTTCCTTAAGCCTTCATTAATCCTAACGAACTAGAAAGCAAAGCGTACCATGTACTCGTACTATATTTTTCTATTCTGTTAATGTTTTCCTCCCAAATGGTTATTTGTTCAGTTTTACATCAATTTGACGATTTGATTTTGTTCATTCGTACATTCTACCACGTATTTTTTTTAAATATTTGAGTTTTATTGGGGTTTTTAGATTATGCTTTATAGAGAGAGAGAAAGATAAAGAGGAAAGAATTGATAGAAAGTTAGTTTTCTTTATATTATTTTTTAATAAGTCTTAAAGTGTGTATTTCGTACAAATCGATCGAATTTCCTGGACCTTGTTTAATGTGTTAATAACTATTGCCTTTGCATGCTCAAAGAGATTTCATTCTTCAAAGCTACTACTTTGAATTATATTTCACTACAAACACATCAAATCAGAATTATAAACAATTATCCAAATGACTACTTCGTATTTTATTGGCTAACTTTACGACAGTCGTGTTCAACTGAAGGAAATCATTTTTTTTTGAAAGCCGTCGGGCCTTGCTTTTTTGTGTGAATCGACGCGTTTTGACTGCTTTGAGACACTGAAAATGACTTAAAGGAGTCGGTACGCTTCTGCTCACACAAAAAAAGCAAGAGCCGATGGTTTAAAAAAAAAAGAGAATTGGCCTGCGGATATCAAATAGAAAAAGTTTTATTGATTTTTTTTTTTTTTTTTTTGAGGTAGGGAAGTCTTTTCGGTTTGTTGAAAGAAATTCGTTATTTCGTTAGCAATAACCCGGGTTTGTTCACAGTTGTGCAATTATTGTTGGCTTTTCTAATCGAGTTCGCGAAAAAAAACAATTATTTAAAACAAACCGCATACCGCTGAACTTACATAGTCTTTTCCACTTTAGGTAGCGCTGGCAATGCTTGCTACGAGTACTTTTATCCACTCGCTTTGTCGAAATCTAGCTTAAATAAACTTTTGTATATATTTGAAATACGTCTAGACTCGACTTAGGTCTTAGTAAAGTATTTTGTCTTCTACTTCTGTATCACCTCCTGAATTCATATTTC
This sequence comes from Odontomyia ornata, assembly GCA_963969285.1. NCBI lineage: Eukaryota > Metazoa > Arthropoda > Insecta > Diptera > Stratiomyidae > Odontomyia > Odontomyia ornata. The sequence continues at coordinate 222,918,374 of OZ017742.1, forward strand.
GTTCTCTATAGCTGTCTCATGTATCGGTACTTAATACTATTGATGTCACTAAGTTATTGGAACTTCGTCAAATTCTCATAGACATTTCATCACCTGTACCACTCTCTGAGCTTTCATATGAGTCTGTTGGTTTCGATTTCCTCGGTTCAATATATCTTGTCTTGATATTACATTCGTGTGCGCTTCTCTTTCATTCTCCGTAAAAACCAATTTTTGTCAAAGGTGATGCATTCCGAGTTGCGGAATAGATTATATCAGGTGTGTGCAAAAGCTTATTTGGTTTCAAAATAAACGATTTTTTTTAACCGTCTCTGAAGAAATCTTTCAGTTTGACGAGAAACCCAAGCATCCAACTTTATCATGCATATTAGCGCGTGCATTATTTTCTCTATAGTGGTTCTGTAGACCTTGAAACCCTCCAATAATTCTACGATGGTCATCTGATCACCTCCTTGCATGACTTCCAATAGATCATCATCTGCCACCTCCTTGGGCCATCCTGATCGTGACTGATGTTCGATATGTCGTTCTCCATTACGAAAGCGCTGAAACCACTGTTGACACGCTCGTTCTGCTAGCACGTTTTCTCCATAAATTTTGCTCATATTCCGATAAGCCTCCGCTGTACTGTGTCCAAGATCAAACTTATAGTAAACAATGTCTAATATACCCTTCAGCAGCTTTCAAGCTTATCTTACCAATTTTGCTTAAAAACAAAAATGCGAAAGCAACTATGATTTCTTTTAATGGTTGCGATAATGAAATGCTACCTGCTGCCGAAATGAAATCAAGGATTTATGATTTACAGTTCAATGAAAATCTATATGGCTAAACCGAAAAGACTATTGCCCACACTCAACAATTAAAACAATGGTCACATACCACTTTGATAGGCCATTTAACCCAACACAGTCTTGACAGCAAGATTCAACGAGACCTTGAAAACGTTTTCCACTAAGTAATCGATACGTCACAAGAACAGCACACACTTGCTAGCACTGTTACTAAGTTACGCATTCACCAAATCGATCCCTCATTTCACGCGTTCTTATATGTCGACCCGTTTCACTTGTTGGTTCTTATATGTCGAAATCGTCTCACTTTTGCACATAAAAAATTTATTCCGCCTCAATTAATCAAAATATTAAAAAAATCGACTCCGATACTGTAGAAAACGTCACTTAACACAGTACTTTGTTGGGTTTATTCTGATTTTACTATCGTTAGTTTATGTAAAATCAATTATCTTCTTCTTTGTAGCACTACAGCCCCTCTCGGGCATGCGCTTCCTGCAACAAGCGCCTCCAACTGTCTCGATCGATTAACAGCGTCCTCCAAATCCGAGCAGCGATGAACTGCCTTCGACGCCCGAGTCAGGCCAGCGTTTCCTTGGTTTCCAAACTGGTCTCCGCCCTTCAGTTCTCCAAGCGACTTTTTTGGGTTTCTGTTGCTCGTCCATACGTTTCACGTGGTCAGTCCATTGCAGTTCCCGCAGTCTTATAATCGTCGAGACCTCTGGCTCGTCAAAAACTTCATACATCTCAAAGTTATATCGGATTCGCCATTTATCTCCGTAGTGCTTCGCTCCGATTGTTCGCCTCAGGACCCGCCTCTCGAAGGCGTTCAGTATGTTTGTAGATGCTTGGGTTAAAGTCCATGTTTCATACCCATAGCACACCTAGGTCTTATCACAGATTTATATTTTTGGAGATTTGTTTTCCTATGTGTGCAGCTGGTCTTCTTCTTCTTCTTAACATTACAGCCCCTCTCGGGCCTTCTGTTCCTGCGAATAGCGCCTCCAACTGTCACGGTCCATTGGTCGCGTCTTCCAATTCCGAAACCCGAGCAGCGATGAACTGTCTTCGTTGACCGAGTCAGACCAGCGCTTCCTCGGTTTCCCCACTGGTCTCCGGCCTGCAGTTCTCCCAACGAATACCTTCTTGGGTATCCGTTGTTCGTGCATACGATTCATGTGGCCAGCACATTGCAGCTCCCGCAGTTTTATCATCGTTGCAACCTCCGGTTCGTCAAAAATTTCATACAGCTCATGGTTGTTTCGAATTCGCCATTGGTCCCCGTCTAGCTTCGCTCCGATTATTCACCTCAGGACCCATCGCTCAAAGGCGTTCAATATAATGTGGATGCTTGGGTTAGGGTCCATGTTTCACACTATAGCACAGCATAGGTCTTATCACAGATTTGTACATTTGGAGGTTTGTTTTCCTGTGTATGCAGCTGGTCTTCAAGATCGTGAAAACTCAATAAAATATTCTATTTGCGAGCTGTATTCTTCGGCGTATTTCGTCCCTTTCATTTCAGGTTCTCGTTATTTTAGCGCCTTAGTGCACAAGTTCGTCCACATTTTTGATATTTAATTTGCCAATTGTGATATTTTGGGTATCTGATGTATTTTATCTCGACTGCATCATTAACTTTGTTTGATTTTCATTGATTTGCAGCCCTACTTGTTTTGATTCGCTGTCGAGTTTCGGAAAAACTTCTTTGGCGGCTTTCAACGACCGTGAACAAATTTGAATGTCGTCCGCATAGGCTACCACTGGGCCCAACTTGTATATTGACGTACTTCTTGTATTGAAAGCTAGCTTTCTTATGACATATTCCTAAGTTTAAGCGAATAACAATGGACCAGCCCATCTCCCTGCTTTAGTCCGATATTTGTGTCAAAGGCGTTGGCGAGTTGCTTATCGATGTGAACTTGAGAAGTTGTCTACGTCGTTGTGGTAATACTGTCGTATGCTTGTTTAAACTTAACGAAAATTTGGTGTACGTCTATGTTGAACTCCCAACATTTCTCAAGTTCCTGCAATTGGTCTATTATCGATCGCTTCAAAGACACCTTGATACTCTCCAATAATACTGTTGGCTAATAATCTGATTTTATTTCCTATGATCTTTAAAAATTTTTTTTTACGGCGTGCAAAGTAGTTATATTCCTCTATAATGTTCGCACTGCAGCTTGTCATCTTTTTTATGGATAAGGAATATAATTGAATGGCTTTGCTCGTTCGGCATATTTTCTTGTTGCTAAATGTGCTGGATGACTTTATGGATGGCTTTCTGAACACCAGTGCCACCATATTTATTGAGCTCAACTAGAATCTCATCGATGCCCGGCGCTTTATTATTCTTTAGGGCCTAGATGGTGGAGCAAACTACATACAGAGTTGGTGGGGCCAATGGAAGCTCTCCAGGAATATCTATTGGCTCCGATGTTCTAGAACTGTGTGGAGGATTAATGAGGTTCTTGAAATATGATACCCATCATTCTTTAATCCTGTTTTCTTCAGCGATGATGTCGCCGTTGTCATCACAGCCGAGCGTGGTCTTGGTCTGATAACCTCATTTCAGACTTTTCATAACTTTGTATGGTTGTGTTATTTTGTTGCTTGCCAGACCTACATTGATACTTCTCAATTGGTCGTCGTAGTATTTTCTTTTTGTGATTCTAATGATCTTATTTTCGACTCTTCTGAAATTTTCATAATGTTCTCTCTTCGTCCTGGGCTTCCTACCTAAATACGGTTTGTATGCATGATTCTTTTTTCCACCGCATTCTGACCAATCATTTCTTTTGCGCCGAGCTTGATGACTGATCAAACCTTCTGCCACGGCCTTAATTACCTCTTTCACTTCCGCCCATAGCTCGTTGGGATGTATCTGATAGGATGGGAGCTAGCTGGTTGTCGAGGGTGTTTGTGAAATTTTTGACCACAGATGCCGTTTGGGGCCTTTCGATGTCGAATTTTCGTAGAGGAGTGGTCCTCGGTGAGGTAGCTTATTGCCAACTTTAACATTAAAATCACCTAGAATTATTTTTGTGTCGTTGGTAGGCAATGAATAGACTAGTCTTTCCAGGTGATTGTAAAACTTTTCCTTCGTTTTTTCGTCCTTGTCTTCGGTTGGGGCATGTATGGTTATCAGCCAAATTTTAAAGGATTTCGCTTTGATACGGATCGCGTGCATTCGTTCATTGACTGTGCTAAAATCAATAACGTATGGTCGGAACTCCCTATCCAGCAGGCTTCCCACTTTTGAATATTGTGTGCGATCTGATTTCTGGAATATCACATCCAGTCCGGTTTGTTTCCTGCATTGCCAGTATGTTTAATTAGTATTGAGTGGCCTGTTGTGAAAGGTCCCTAACAGCGCCAGGATAATTGAGTGATCTGCTATTCCAGGATCCAATAACATAGTCCGATTTTAGATTCCGTGGTTGTTGTCGTAGGTCCGTTCCCTTCCGAGGATCTGGTGCAGGTTTCGAAACAATGGAGGCTTTTCCTGGGACGGAGAACTAGTCCGTCGCCCAACTTCTGTTCCAGTGGCAGGGTTATTATTTTCGATTCCGTTATCAGGTGCGGAAGGACGTGTAGGTACGATTTTGCAGCAGCGGTGTAGGTGTATTTGCAGTTATTGGCATTTCTCAGCATTTAGTATCCCATTATCGGGGGACCAGTAAACTCGATGTGCGACCCCAAGACGATTTAGTATAGGGTTTTCCGTTAAGGACATAGCAATAAATAAACAAATATTAATAAATCGATTGTGAGGCGTGCTGTGCTAGTGGCACTGTCTTGTGGAAACCACATATCGTTGATGGTAAAATCATCCAATTCTGGCCAAAACTAATCTTCCAACATAATACGATAGCGTTCCCCATTGACAGTAACATGAAAAAATACGACCCACTCACCTCTAGCATAAAAACCGCACCAAACAGTAAATTTTTTGCGGGGGCAACGGTGTGTCAAGAAGCACATACGGGTTTGTTGCTGGCTAATAACGCGTATTTTCTCAATTAACAAAGCCATTGAGCCAGAAATGAGCTTCATCGCTGAAGCTGATTTTTTGATGATAGTAATTTTTAATATTGTAATTTTCAAACGTTGCTGGTTCATGAACTTTATCATGTTGAAAATGTTGACTTTAACTAACGTTTTGACATTGACAGCTCATTAAAAAATGTTTTAAATAAAATACAAAATATACAAAATTGTTGTGTCCCTAATGCAAAACCATTTACTATTAGGTCGTGGAAAGAGGAATCATGAAAGCTGTGGGTTGGGAAAACAAGGGGACTCCTCCTTCGCTTTGACACGGTTACGGAATACGGGACAATTTCGCGTCCTGAAGCCTGGGACAAATAGACGGAAAACGGGACAGTCCCGCTCAAAACGGGGCGTATGGTCACGTTTGCTAAAAGAAGCCTAGCCCGAAGCAGTGTGTCCAAAGGTCGACAGGAATACTCTTAGACGCTAGAATTCTTTGGGGAGTGCCGCCCCACGGACTCGAGGATATCGAGGTCGCCGTGAGGTTCCTCCTGGGATGACATGTAACGACCCTGACTGAAACTGGACTACGCTTTGGGCGATGACTGGAACTCATACTTTGGGCTGGCGGATATGATGGTTTGGATATCGTTGCTTTGCACAGTAGCGCCGAGGTGCATTCGTGCATGGATGACTCCAATTCATTTATTATACCATCTTATCCTAGTGAAACCTTGGCAACCCTCGGAGTAAGTTCGAAGTTCGCACCATTGGGTTGGTGGTGTAGGTTCGGTTGAGACGATTCCCGATTAGCGCTGGTCTGGCTCTGAGCACTTGTCCTCATAAGAGTTTGTGGCCACTCTCACATGGCCTCCCTGCTCTGCGAAGATAACCATGGTACTTAAAAGCGAATAAAGACACGAATAGAGATAGCTGTTCCAACGGGGGACTCAATCAAACTAGAGTAATTTCAATTAAAAATCCTTAAAAATAGATCAAAACCATTCAAACAAAATTAACTAAAAATATCAACAACGGTGACAGAACCAACAGTTACAGCCACCATGTTAACAGCACATTGAGAATGGTACCAACGACGCCAAAAATGACGGCATATACAATGACAGTAACTACGGAGATTAGCGGACAGTCTTGTCCAGACTGAGATTTATGCGACGTGCGGGCGCTGCAAAAGGATTATGCAACCAACAGAGCGTCCTAAAAAGTGCAATTTCGTCGAGGATGACGAACGCTCCTTAGGAGCTGCCACAGGCGATCATACTAGAGGCAACTCGACCGCATGGTCCCACGCCCAGCATGCAAGTTATATCGTCGTGTTAAGAATATGGTGCCATTCTCCTAATGTTTGAGAGAGTTGTAACAGAGAGCGAGGATTAACTCATCCGAACACCACCGTGTAATCAAGCATTCTTAGAATTACTCATCACTGAGCCGAACTATAGTAATTGTAATTAATTAATCAACTTTACTTTTACTTTAAATTACAACATTTCAACTAAATGTGGTAAACAAGGCAAGAAGTAGTGTAGGGAGACTTGGGGAATCCACGACTGCCTGTGGGTTAAATGAATAGAACTCGCAACATCGCGCATATGTAGGCAAGGGAAACAGTTCTGGATCGAGTTCTCAACACCGTATCAAGTCGGCTTCTCAAATACCAGCGTGATACTCGGAGCTACGACCCAACGAACAGCTAATATAGTTCAACCACCAAGGTAAACTTTTCATGCTGCCGAGCAATAGGAACTATTTTTATCCGACCGCCTGTGTGAACTTCATTGACGGCCGAAAGAACGGGCGGAGGTGTTTCACGGTTCAATACGCAGTTTTAGCACAATAGTTCGAGAGGAACATTGGTAGTAAACCAGTTACATCCGCGAAACCGCTGGTAACTCCAGCGAAGCATATGACTATTGGTTACCCAACTTGAAAGAAAGTAAACTGCGCATGCAACTTACCGGGAAAAATTTAGCCGCATTAATTCCAAGCATGAATCACGGACAATCCCGTCACATCACGTAAAACTCAAAAGTAATATTCTATAAATTTTCCGATACGTCCGAGCAAATATTAGGAAGGAAGCACGTATTATTTGTCCACGGCGCACAATATCACTCGGCGTCAAAATAAACAATAAACAGCAAACAGGTGGAGGTGGAAACATGGGAAACCGAGGAAGGTGGACTCACGGCAATTAACCGGGAAAAATAGCTGCTATCCGTTGGACAGAGGGGATATAAGCTTCAACGAAAAACGGAACGGGTCGTTTTTAACTAGTTAGTGTGAGAGCGATTGGCAAGAGTTTGGGGGATGAACGTTATGTGTGGATTTGCGGAGTGAAGACAACAAAAGGAAGGTGTTCAATCTGGAAGCACCGTTGAACTGCAGGGAAATCACAAGACCCCGACAGAATTATTCCAGCAAGGATAAGTAAAGCGGTGAACAGGAGAATACAGCGCAGCCTTCGAAGAGACTAGCCAAGAAGGACATTTTCGATCGTGAACATCGTCTAGGAGTCTCAGCAAGAATCAGAGACTGGACTAGTTAACACCCAAAGGGCCCCTTACGAACAAATCACCAAGAGTCGTGGATTTGTACTGATTGTGAGTAGATCTGCGTTTGAATAGAATTTTTATCCATCCAGAAAAGTGTCGGTTTCTATAGAGCTAAAAGAACGTGCTTTCATGTTAAAAGCCAAGATCGCCTGGGTAACGAGCAAGTTTTTCTTTCACTTAGGAGACTGGGACTATTGTTTAAACGCTTTGCATCCTGAAACGAATGAGCGAAAAATTCTGCAGGACCCACCAAATGTTTGTGCGGTGAAGAAAAATATAAAGCACACCAAGATTTCGATGGTTACCGCTGCGATCGCTACCGAAGCGCCCAAACCAAGGGTTTTAAATTTAGAACCATCCTGAAGTCCACAAAGTGTCACAGCAGAAAGAGAAAGGAGTGATTATTTCACCGCCGCTGTCGAAAATGTGCCTGAAGTACTTTACTCGGGAACGGAAGCTGATAATCTCTCTCAAGAAAGAAGGTACGATTGCGGTCCAGCGACATCAAGAGGAGAGGCAAATCCGAAAAGCAGGAGACGTTCTTAAAAGAATAAAATTAAATTACGACTCGAAAAAAATCAGCAAAGGTGTGAGGAATGGGCTCTTTGGACTAGAGGAGCGCCTATGCCACATAGGGCATTACCAGGGGAGCAGAGCAGAAGGCCAAAAAAGCCCTCAGGGCTAAGCCTAAAGGGCAAGTGCAAATAGGTCCACCATCAAACATCAATAAAAGAATAAGGTCCAGCCCAACCGAAGGATATCGGGATAAAAGACGGTAGGGAGAGGCACTTGATGCGCGTGGAATGCTAGATCAGGGGTTCCAGACAGTGCTGGCAAAAGGAGCAAAGAAGTTCGCCAAGTGAGTCCCTCAAAACGTGTTCGCACGGACGCCCAACCAGAAAAAAGATCTGGCGCGAAATAAGAGAGAAAAAATCGGACAGCGGGCGCTATTCGTAAAGAGGTGTTGCTGGGCATCGGGGGCAATGTAAGGCCTGAAGATACGGACACTGCTATTAAAGCAGTATGACTAGCTCGGTTGGGCCACGAACTAGTCGAATTTGGAGCAGAAGCCGAAAGCGGTGTTTTAGACGCTTTACCTACTTCACAGCCTTCTCCATCTATGACTACAAGAAGTATGGCGCAGAGATCTTCATCTCATCGGGGAGCCATTTCAAAAAAATTCGAAATGCAGCAAGTTCCTCAGGAATTGCCATGCCTCCAAGTTGTAGCACCACCGAAACAAATCTTCATATCAAGGCTTGCGTATAGCACATCCAGCGAAGACATTTCAGGTTATGTAAATAAGAAATTTGGCTCATCTCTGAAAATAATTAGCTGCCAGAAGCTGACGAAGGACAAATAGATCAGCAGAGTTACAGCTTCTTTCAAACAGACTGTTCCGGCATTGTGTGACTACATCTTGAACCCTGATTGCTGGCCGCCTGGTGTGCTTATTAAACCTTTCATAACTTCAAGGAAAAAAAAATTGTTCTCTACCGCGCTCCCTACCAAAGCTGTAACATCAGTTCTTAAAAACTTTCAGAATATCACTCTTAAAAGTTAATTTTCTAACAGTAAATTTTCTATTTATTATCAAAATGTTCGGGGCTTAAGATCCAAGCTGAAGGATCTAGCTTTCTCTTATTCTCTCTCTAACGATGATATAATCTGTATTTCTGAATCCTTGTTGACTAATAGTATATTTGACTCTGAAATTTTTCCTTATAACACAATTGTTAGGCGTGATCGTGATAGGTCAATCTCCAACAAGTTAGGCGGAGGTGGTGTCCTAGTCGCCTACAAAAATACCTTTACTGGCTTCCGTCTAACAAATTTACTCTTCCCTGCCCCTGTAGAATTTGTGGGAGCAAAAATAGTTATTTAATCTTCCCTGTCTCTTCTCGTCTTTTGCACTTATATACATTGTAAGTCTCCTTTTACGGTCTACAATACTTTCCTCACCGAAATATCTAGTATTTTCTTATCGCGCTTTTCAAATTGTCAACTTATTTTATGTCGAGATTTTAACCTTCCTAAACTCTCATGGGATGACAATCAGGTTGTTTCTGACTCATTTCAAATTTGGTCTTTAATTTCTTTTTTTATGTCCATGTGTTCCCTGGCTCAATTTAATCGTTCTCTGCACGTTAATAATCATATTCCTGACTAATTCTTTTGTAGTATGGAGCAATCGTTGTTATGCTCACCTCCAGTTCTTTTTCCTTATCTTTCTCTTGATCCCTGATCCCCATCATCCCCCCTTACGCTTTGAAATTTCCTATATTGCTTCTGTCCGTTATCGTCGAAAGATCTTCAGTGCAATAACTTTTATAAAACTAATTATGAACAACTTTCCGAAACAATTCGCTCTGTTGATTGGTCCTCCTTCTTTCGCGGTCTTGACTCGGGTACTTGTTGCAACAATTTCTATAACTTCTTAAACGCTGCTATTTCTAACTCAACTCCGCTTGTCAGTATAAGGAACTCTTCTGACTGTCCCTGGTTAACTCTCGATGTGAGACTAGCCTTAAAAGCTAAAGATCGAGCACGTCAACGTACGTTTTTCACGTGACAGATCCCCTGAGTCACGTAATGCTTTTTGTCATCTGAGGTCGATAGCTAAGAAAGAGATGCAGATCGCTAAAGCTTCTTATTTTCATAGTACTGAAGGCTCTCTAAACTCAAATCATTTAAAACCATTTTGGAAATATATACGCTCTCTTAAATCCACTTTCAGTTCCCTATCCTCGCTTCATTTGAATGGCTGCTTAGCAACTTCACCTCTCGAGATTTGTGAACTTTTTAGAACTCAATTTTCTTCTATTTTTAATGCTACTCCCAGCAATAGCCCTTCGTTCCCAATCATACACACGCCACCTTCATTCCCTTTTACTTGCTATCCAGAAGATGTTATGAAGCTTATTTTAGAACTTGATGACTCTGTTAATTCAGGGCCCGTTAGCATTCTTAATCATTTTGTGAAATCATTAGCTACTTCTATTTGTGTCCCCCTTTCCTTTCTCTTCAACTCTAGCTTATCTCTAGGCTCTTTTCCTTCGTGTTTGAAAAGATCCTAAGTTACTCCTATTTTTAAAAAAGGTAGCACCTCAGACGTTTCCACTTATCGGCCTATCTCCTTATTACCCTGTTTCTCCAAACTACTGGAGAAAATCGTGTACTTTTTCAGTTACTCATGAGTTGTTCGTTCCGAACAACATGGTTTTATCAAAGGGCGGTCGGACTTCAAAAGCCATGGAGGACCGTTTACAAAGTCGGAACCTTGTATTTGAATTTCTCTAAAGCCTTCGACTTAGTCAATCACAATATTCTGTTGAGCAAACTTAAATTTCTTAACGTTCCTGATTATTTGCTCCACTGGTTATCCTCTAACTTATCCAGTCGTGTCAGTCAGGTTTATTTTCAAGGCTGTCTTTCTACTCCCTTCCATCCGTCTTCTGGTGTTCCTCAAGGATCCATTCTGGGCCCACTTTTGTTCACTCTGTTTATAAATGACTTACCATCCGTTCTCATCAACTCCTCCTGCCTTCTGAATTCAGATGACGTCAAAGTTTTTAAAGTAGTGTCGTCAATCGATGACTGTGCCTTGCTTCAAGAAGATTTGAATGCCATTTTATTTTGGAGTTCTTATAACCCAATTTACGCTAAATGTTTCTAAGTGCATCCATCTTTCATCTTCTAATAACCCTTGCCCTATTAGCTGTCAATTTACGTTAAATAATTCGTACATATGTACGGTGACACATTTCAAGGATTTGGGTGCCACTTTTGACTCTAAATTAAAGTTCGATGTTCATATTTCTGAAATTATTTTTAAAGCCTCTCGCATTTCTGGCTTGATCTTAAGAAATTCCTGTATTTTCCCGATACTTTGTCGTGTGTTAAATTATATTCTGGTTTGGTTCGTCCCATCCTTGAGTACTGTTCGCCAGTTAGGTCGCCTCATTTGAAATGTTTGAAGTTCACGCTAGAAGCTGTACAAAAAAGATTTACCCGGATCGTCTTCCTGAAGTTCCAAATTCCCTTGACTTTTTTGAATCACGCTTAGCTATCCTAATATTCCTTCACTGGAAATGGTCGACTCTACCTTGATGAATGTTTCTTTTACAGGCTTTGCCGTGGTTTGCTCGATACTCGCCTAGTCAACCAGGTTCCAGTGAGGCGCGTTATGCGTTCTACAAGATCGTCGAATATCTTTGGTGTTCCATTTGCACGTAGTTTGGTGTATTTTCACTCACCCATGCTCAGATTACCTCGTAACCATGATGACCTTCAGCTTGGGCCCTTCCCCCTCTCGTATTTAGTTTAAAAAGATTTGTGAACTGTCTTCTTCTCAACTCTTAGTAATTTTTCTTATTTATTTTCTCCTAGTTTTTGCATTTTTAGGGTTTTGTAAAATAATTTTACAAAACCCTACTAGTTTCGCGACCAGTCTGTCCGTCTGTCCGTCCGTCCGTCCGTCCGTCCGTGTGTCACAGCAGTTTTTCTCGGAAACTAATTAAGCTAGAAACATCAAATTTTGTGAGTAGGTGTAGAGTGGTGATCTCTTCAAAATTCAACTACAAAAAAATTTTATAAGGTATTTAAGGGGGGTCTCCCCATATAGGAGAGTGACCCCCCGAAAAAAAAATTTCATTGAAGGTACCCGATATGGGTATCAAATGAAAGGTCTTGATGAGGACTTTTCAAAACAGGTCTTAATTTGGCAAAATTTGCTTCGAGGGGCGCACAGGGAGGGGAAATACACGAAAAATTTGTGTCCCCCCCCTCGCGATTGGACACCTGAGATCCGAAAAATCTAAAAAAAATCAGGAATGTAGGCCTTGGTGAGTACAACAACAACAAATACGTTAGAAGTCGCAATTCACTCAACTTTGTTAGGAATAGTATGATATATCGATTTTATGTTTTCTTGAATAAAATCTTAACGGTACCCTTAAATTCAATGAAATTCAGTACGTAGATGTCTATTTATAAAATTGATCTATCCTGAAAGTTTCATAAAGATTGAATCATATTTAGCGAAGTTATAGCGGTTTGAATTTGCCTGTATTACTATGGAGCAATATGCGCTGCATTTATTACTATGGCAACATATGGCTATGGAACAACATGCGCTTTTTACCGACTCAGATACTACAGTTTTGCTAGGATTTGCATGAAAATTTCAGGAATGATAGGTGTCATGTATATCTTTGAGAATCGGTTCAGCTAGTGGTATCAGTAATCGTAAAACAAAATAGTGGCTGTTTTTAATGCGAAGATTGAATAATTTTGAGTTATTTTTTCCCAACTTCAACGTTTAAGGTGCATGCTTTCAACACTTGATTCAATTTAATGAATGACTGAATATGAGTACCTACAATTAATGCTCATAAGTGAAACTAGTCAAGGAGGTGGGGGAGAGCTCCTAGCAAAAGGGTTTTGTAACCATTCTAGGATTCGAAAAAATTTGCCATGAATCGATGATAACAGTACAGGAGAGTGGCCCCTGAAAAACAAATTCATCAAACGTAGCCGATATGAGTATGAAATGAAAGTTTTCATGGGAGCTTTTTAAAACAGTTGTTAAACTGTCAGTTATTGCTTCAGTGGGGGCACAGTGGGGGAACCACATGAAAAATATGTTTCCTCCGTCGCGGATCGACATCTGAAATAATTATCAAGGGAGATTTTTATGAGTATAACAATGCCAAAATCCTCAGAAATCGAAATTTCATATTTTCTCCAATAAAATCGTCTTTGGCATGTTTCTTGATTTGATTCGATCCGGTGACTGCATTTTGTAAATTGAATACAAAACCCTTCTGACATGAGCGTAGGTCTGTTTACCCAACTTGTTTATTACTTTTATCTTGCATGCAGCGCTATTATTTAATTCATTTTTGCTGTACTATTGTTTTATCTATTTTGCAATTGGATTTTTTTCTGTTAAATGGAAATAAATAAATTAATAGGGAAGCATTGTGCAGTCCTTGGCAAAAGCTTAACTGTAGCCTCGCTTGAGCCGATGACAACGATCGAAATAAGACACATTGACTGCGTCATGGACCTGGCCGAGGTAAAAGAGGCTATCAAAAGGGAGCTCTCTAGGGTGGGCAGGATCAAAGCGAGGCTAACACCAGAAAACCAAAGGGGACAACGCATGGCCATCATTGACTTGACCGAAAATAATGCCGAAAAATATCTAAATAAGAGCAAAGTAAGAATAGGCAGGATGCGACGAAGAGCAGCGCCTCCAATGTTTCTAATGCCTTGGCTATTGTTTTTTTTTTTTTTTTTTTTTTTTTTTGTGGTAGGGAGGTGAAGGCATTTATGCCCGCCGAGTCTGGCAGTGTGGGACTCCCATGGAGGATACCTTTGGACTACCCACTAAACACCTCCCCTGTCAATCTCTGAGAACCTAGCCTGGAACCGTTTGACACATTACTTCGGGCCAGGTCTCGTTTTGTTACGCCGTGGGGCGCCTTCAAGCTGGGGAGTCCCTTTCCTAGCGGGAGGGGAGAGGCGAAGAGGAAATGCCAGAAGAGCGATCCCCCAGCCCCAGTGCCTCCGGCTGCTGTGAGTCCCTTTTATATTTTAGGACTGCCCGAGCATAATGTGCCACCTGGTTCCATTTGTCAGCCGATTCGAGCATCACCGCAACTATATTATCCGGGGTGAGCTCTCCCGTCTCCCTGTAGAGTCCCTTCGCAGCCTGGCCCATTTGGTACACGCAAAAAATGTGTGACAGGCATTGTCCTCCTCTCTTGGGCAAAACCGACAATCGGGAGACCGTGACTTGCCGATCTTGTGCAGGTAAGACTGAAAACACCCGTGCCCGCTCAAAAGCTGGGTCAGATAGAAGTCAGTCTCACCATGCCTTCGATTTAGTCACGGTCTCACATCCGGGATGAGGCGCGCAGTGAGACCGTGGCTAAATCGAAGGCATGGCAAAATCATAACTTCGATGACCCGTATCCTGCAAGTACACCTACACCGCAGTTCTACAGCCCAAAACCTGCTTGAGTAGTTTGCGAGGGACATGAAAGCTGACTTCTTGTTGTTGAGTGAGCAACACCACGATAAAAACTGTGCGTCATTGTATCCTGAAGAGACTGGCATGCTGCCATCTGGGTTCGATTCATTGATTAGCGGCGGAAGGGCTTTGGACGGGGGGATGATTTCGTGTAGTTTCGGTGCTCGAGAACAAACTTCTTTAGTGTGTACCTAACGCCGAACGAACCGATATCATCTTTCCAAGCCAAGCTTAATTCTCATCAAGGAAGCTCACTAACGCGAACCGTGCTGCTGGGGACCCATCTCCTCGGCAGTACGGCGATTGCAGAGGTGGTGAGCGCAGTTGAAAACCGCACATTGAAAAGGATGCGCCTTCTGAGGGACAACCTAAAGGACCAAAGCCTGCTTTATGACGCGGAAAGATGGAAGTTACATCGGATATTGCCCAGGGATTTTCTAGTATCCTTGGTACAGACCTGTGGAGCGTGTCTTACGACAGGCTACTGAGACTGGAGATGCCAGATGAGTCGCGCTTGATCGGCTATGCGGATGTCGATGTGCAAGTTAGGCTAGGTATGCTAACGCGCCGAGTGAGAGGCTGGATGACTGCTTGTAGGGTCAGTCTAGCACTAGAGAAAACCGAAGTGGATGACTAGGATTGAAGGCATACTAATGGAATCGAAGCCAGCGGTGAAGTACCTGGGGCTACTGATCGACTCGAAGATGAGTTTGTCTGAGGGTGTTTACCGGCTCGTCCAACAGGCGAGTGCTGCTGCGATTGCATCAATACTACTGCATTACCACAAAAAGTGTTTAAGCTACCAAACGCCGAATGTCGAAGGTAACAGATACCTCCTTTCATGGCAACAACGACAGAATTCGTGAAGTCCTTTCTTAGTCTGAACTACGAGATGAGCATTAGAGCATCAGAAAATCTTTTGTCTCGACTATTTTGTTGCTCATTCCCATCTTTCGTCCCTTTGAAATTCAAAAAATCCTCCTGTTGTGGATTCTTTCATAAGCAGCATATTGAATCATTTAAAAACTATCCTTATCCGTCGATTAAGTTGACTCTACATCGCAAATTTGCGAGATTAATCTCCGCTAAAAATAATTAAGCGCTTATTCAAATATATGATAATTAGGTCCGCTCACATATTGCGCAAAAGAAATCAAATCAATGATTCAATCATCCGATAAAGCAATTTGTTCAACTTGTCATTCAAATTTTTGGTCGTCTGTCTGCTGATCTGGACTGAATCTCACGATTTTCTTGTATGGATATTTGCACTCATCCACCAATTTCAACCATTCATTCATTCATATGAACAAAAATACATAAAAATACATATGTATGAGATGATCAAAATTATCTCAGGTCATTAGAAGTGTGTGAATTAATTTGAAATTTACGTTGATATCATCCTTGAGTGTTGTTTCTGTAGTAAATTAAGCACTTTGTTATTTGAATGAAATATTCAAGTTGTAATAGAAATTCATTTCGTCTGATTTTACAACTGCAAAAAAACATTCTTTTAGTAACTTTTATCTTATATATTTTTCGTTGAATATTTGAGTTTGTGAAGAATCACCATCTCTCAAAGTATCGTAACATTAACAGAACTCTTCTACACTCAATTGTCAAATTTCGTTCCAGAGTCGTGTAGTTTATTTGAGTTGACTATTTTTTTACCTTTTATTTTATTTGTTCATAGTATTTATATTGAATACTATCACAATAAAATTTAAATTCCCGCCAGTTCAGTAGCACGAATTTTCTAATCTCCTCTTTAAACATTCTAAATCGTACGTTGGAAGGTCGTTTGCCTCATAACAAATTCTTGCTAAATTCATTTATAAATGTTTTACTCGAGTGTCGTTGCCAAAATCTGAACACAATCTTAAGAATTTCGTAACACGTAAATATTTGTCTTAAATCGTGTCGGCAATATTTTATCAAGATTGCATTTTAAATGTTTCAACGTGTTAAACAGAAGTAGTGTAGGGGTAACAGAAGTTGCAATTAATTTATTTGAATATCAATATTGGTGAAATTATTAAAACGCCACATGTATAAATTGGATAATGATTTTTTTTATTGAATTTGAATATTGCAAAGAACGAAAATTTTATAAATATTATCCCAATATTAGTGACAAGCTTTCACGTTTTTTTTTTGCACTTTAAGTTTATTGCATTTTTTAAGGTTTAGCACACAGTGGAGTCATATGCAGGGAACATAAATTTAGCATACAATATACGAGTATGTTTGTGATTACTCATGAAAAACGATCAATAACCTAAATCAATGTATGAATTCCTTGGAATATGTGGGTGGTAAATGGTGTTATTCTTACCAACTGTATTATTTATTCGTACTTTCTTTTCCATAAATTTACACCCACCAGCACTTTGCCAATGTAATTAGTACTTTCCAAGAAGGACAACTAGAAAAAGTTTTACTCGCAATAATTTTGGTCCCAACTTCAAGTTTAATGATGAAAAGAAAAGGAACAAGTTCCAGGATCTCTCTTTTTTGAACATGTCTCATTGCATAGAAATTTTTCTAAAACATATGTCAGCTTTTTATCTAATTTTTCGTGAATTTTAATTGCGGTGTTTTCGATATAATTCCACCTGCTAAGTATAATCTCATTTATTCATACCTCGAATACAAATCTATATATCAAATCTCATTGGTCATATCCAATTTGAAATTTCATGTATGTTTCAATGAGTTTTTTTTATTTGGCCGCAAGCCACAAGGTAATATCTATTTGTAAAACCTATTGAATGGGAGCTAGTGCTCTCGATGGCACTCGGTGAGGCTGGTACCCTCTTGAATTACAACCTCACATACCTTAACCAGCTCAATCAAATAGTGTGAATAGACTAGACTAAGTCTATTCTTCACAAAAGCATTTCTCAGAACATAAGAAATCAGCAAACAGAATTAGGTCAAATATTTGCTTTATATTTCATATCAAGCAAAATTTTTTTTATTTGATTATCTTCACATCAATAAGAACTTTCTACGCTAAGTACCGTTCAAATAATTCAATCAATAAACTTTCAAGTGCTTATTTTGAAATTGGAATAACTGAAGTATAGCGCGGGAATGAAATGGAAAAAGAATTGCACATGTGGATGAGATGTGTATTATTTATCGATATTTGATGCCCAATAATAAATATTTTCCAGCTTTGGGACATACTCGTTCGAGTTCATGTGAATTTCCCGCAACAGCCACTTGACACTGTTCTTGAACGTTCATTAAATATTGCCGATATTTATATCGGACAGAACAATTGGATATGTAATGGAAACTTATATGAATGCGAATTGGAGTATTTTTGGTCATGGCAACGTTTAACCGCATAATTTTGACCATATCAGAAATCAATAAAGGTATAACCAAATTGTGGTTTTCACCACTGAACACACAATGTTTATAAAACATCAATTAAGGGGAGAATGTTGGTGCTGAATATGCAAGCAAAAAGTAATTTCGATAGAAAGTAGTTTAGGGTTTGACTTTACCCTTTAAAAGCAGAAATAACTTCTCGATGAAGCTAAAAATTGATTAAAGGATCATGCGTAAAATAGGAAATGGTTTCCGGTCAATTTGGCTGACATTTTAATATGTTCAAGTTCTGAATTTTCTGTTCCAAAGTTACCATCGGCGCAAATTGATCCTATAGATAGTTTCAAATATATACAAGAAGAAAAGATGCAACATTTGCCGTTTGTCCGAGTAAGCCTTATAAAGTCTTATCGATTGACTCGAAAACTGAGACTTGTAATGAATTCCAAACAGTCAGTATAAAGGATTATGAGGTCGCTCAATCCAAATCTGTAGGGTAACTAGAAGTTGACACAACGTCATTTTAAGGCATAATTAAAGAAAATGCTTGCAATGAACCACAATTGACGACGCGTGATGCGTTCTACAAGATCGTCGAATATCTTTGATGTTCCATTCACGCGTAGTTTGGTGTCTTTTCACCCATTCATGCTCAGATAACCTCATAACCATGATAACCTTCAGCTTGGGCCCTTCCCCCTCTCGTATTTAATTTATAAAATTTATGTCAACTGTCTTCTTTCAAAGTGTTATAAATTTTCTTATTTATTTTCTCCTCGTTTTTGCACTTTTTATTATTTTTATCTTGGTATTCGCATGTCTTTTTTTTCCTTCTCCTAGCTGTGCTATTACTTAATTTATTTTGCTGTGCTATTATTTAATCGATATTGGTATTTGGTGTTTCTGTTAAATAGAAAAAAATAAATAAATAATGGATTTTTCCGTCTCTGAACCCGCATATGATAATCTTCCATACCTTAAAGGTAATCTAGGGTCAAGTGAGGTTATTTTGAGGTTGATTAAGGGACTATTTATCCTTGAAAGGCTACCAAAAGTTATCAAACTAATTTTCTGATTTTATTTCACAGTATTTTGCTTGACAAGACCTTAACATATCATCCAGAGCAGCCCCGAAAGTATATTTACATACTTGACATATTAGATTCATTCAAGGTTTCTCTCGAAAAATTTTTCCACCTGAATTGATAATTTCAAACGATAGGAAAGGCTTGTTTTTTGGTTGATGATATTCAAAAAATTTTCATATATTCCTTGTTAATTTTTGTGGTTGCGAGGTAAATTTCATTAGCGCACTAAGTGTTGAGTTTCGATGCTCGCGAGCGACTGGACTACCTACCAAACACTTACCCCCTCAATCTGAGAACCTAGCCTGAAACTGGTTGACACATTACTTCGGGCCAGGCCTCGTTTTGTTTTGCCGTGAGGCGCTTTCAACCGGGGAGAGAGGAAGAGGAATTTCCATGATTTAGCAATCTTTTGCAGATACGACTGAAAACACCCATGCCCGCTCAAAAGCTGGGTCAGATAGAAGTCAGTCTCACCATGCCTTCGATTTAGCCGCGGTCTCACATCCGGGATGAGGCGCGCAGTCCACCTTCCCTTCACGGATTTCACCCAAAAATGCTTCCAATCTTTAAGTCAGCGCTGCCTCTCCTCGCGCAGCGTCTTCTTGCTGAGTTGGGTCCCCCCTATGCTGCCCATAAGTCGACTCAGATCCGATACTTCGGAAGCAGCCTTCTCAGCCGTTGCCCTGATTTGCTCAGAAAAACTCATCTTCGAGTCGATCAGTTGCCCCAGGAACTTCACCGCTGGCTTCAATTCGATCAGTATGTCTCCTACACTGATCATCCTTCCTCAATGGACAATGTGATCCCTTCAGTTTTCTCCAGTGCTAAATTGAACCCGAGATTAGTCAACTAGTCTCTCACTCGTCGCATTGGCATACCTAGACTAAGTTGCGCTTGTGCAGAGGTGCGTCCAGTGACCTGAGCCACAACATCATCCACATCTGGCAACTGCAGTCTTAGTAGTCTATCGTAAGACACGTTCCACCGGTATGGACCAAGGATAGATCTCTGGACAACACCCGATGCCGATGTCGTGTCGTAGAGCAGGCTTCGGTCCTTCAGGTAGTCCCTCAAAAGCCGCATTAGATATTCTGAAGCTTGAAAAGGCTTTTCCAGCGTATCCAGAATATCCACCTATCTAGCGGAGTTGAAAGCGTTCCTAACGTGGAGTGTTACCGGCAGGACGATCCGTCGCTTGGTGCGGCGATATGCCTCTGCCTTTTGGACCGCGCTCACCATCTCTGCAATCGCATCAATGGTGGAACGTCCTGCTCTAAAGCCGTACTGCCGAAGAGATCGGTTCCGAGCAGCAGAATCGCGTCAGTGAGTCTTCCTTAATGTGTTTCCCTAGCACCTTCCTAGCCGTGTCTAGCATGCATATAGCGTACCGAACGCGAAAAAATGAACGGAAGTAGCACGAACGCGTTACGCTGTATATACGTTTCAATGAGCGAGAGACGTCAGCCCAGAACAAAACGTACAGAACGAAAAAATAGTTTCTCCACCGCAATACACTTTCCACGCCACCTTTCGCCGACGTTGTCCCAGCTACTCAAACGATGTCGTGCTACGCTGCCATAGCTCGGCTTAGATCACAAAAAGATGACGCCAAAACAGCAGTGAGGCACTCTTTTTAGGGTTTTGTACTAAAATACAAAACCCTATTGCAATCACGACCTGTGTCCGTCCGTCCGTCCGTCCGTCCGTCTGTATGTCACAGCACTTTTTCTCCGAAACTATAGAGGCTACAGCCATGAAACTTTGTGGAAAGGTCAGAAGTGGTGACCTCTTGAAAATTCAAGAAAGGGGTTTAAGGGGGGTCTTCCCATATAGGGAGTTGACCCCTCAAAAAAAAATTTTCTTCAATGGTAGTCGAGTAGGGTGTCATTGGAAAGGTCTCAATAAGATATTTTGAAAACAGGTCTTAAAATTGCCTTATGAGTACCGAGGAGGGCAGGGGAGGGGGAAATGTACGAACTTTTCGCGTCCCCCCCCCCCCCCCCTCGCGATTGGACACCTTCCATCCGAAAAACCTGAAAACAATCATAAATGTAGGCCTTAATGAGTACAACAACAACAAATACGTGAGAAGTCGAAATTCACTCAACTTTGTTAGTAATAGTATGATCTATCGATTTTATGTTTTCTTGAATAAAATCTAAATGGTACCCTTAAATTCAATAAAATTTAGCAAACAGATGACTTTTTATAAGATTGATCTTTTCTGAAAGTTTCATAAAGATCGATCAGTATTTAACGAAGTTATAGCGATTTGAATTTTCCTGTATTACTATGGAACAATATGCCCTGTATTACTATGGAAACATATGGCTATGGAGCGATATGCGCTTTTTACCGACTAAGACACTACAGCTTTGCTAGGATTTGCATGAAAGTTTCAGGAATGATAGATATCATGAGGATGACTACATACAATTTAAACAAGTCAAAGAGGCAGGAGAGAGGTCCTAGCAAAAGAGTTTTGTATCCATTCTAGGATTCGAAAAAATAGGCCATGAATCGATGCTTACAGTACAGAGGAGTGGCCCCTGAAAAAAAATTTCATGAAAGGTAGCCAATATGAGTATCAAGTGAAAGTTCTCTATGAGAGCTTTTCAAAACAGTTCTTAAACTGACAGTTTTTGCTTCAGTGGGGGCACAGAGGGGGGGAAATACATGAAAAATGTGTTTTCTCCCTCGCGAATGGACACCCGTGATCTAAAAAAATCTGAAAAAATTATCAAGCGATATATTTATGGGTATAATTTTGACAAATACCTCAGAATTAAAAAATTCTTTCAACTTAGTTAATAATAGTATGATCCTCGAACATGACGTGTTTCTTAATTTTATTCGTTGCTGGTTACGGCATTTTGTAAGTTGAGTACAAAACTCTTCTGACATGAGCATAGGTCTGTCTACCCAACTTGTTTTTTTTGTTATCAGAAGGTGGGAGTGTCTTCTACGCACAGAGTATTGAACTTCTATGCTCGCAAGAAGGCGACTGGACTACCCACTAAACACCTCTCCTGTCTTTCTTCTGGGAGTGTGTC
The DNA here is from genome assembly GCA_963969285.1 of Odontomyia ornata. Classification (NCBI taxonomy): domain Eukaryota; kingdom Metazoa; phylum Arthropoda; class Insecta; order Diptera; family Stratiomyidae; genus Odontomyia; species Odontomyia ornata. Next base: position 222,940,259 of record OZ017742.1, read on the forward strand.
GCTTGCGAGCATGGGAGTCCCGCACTCAGTGCGTGAATGACATTCACCTCACAACTACAATAATTACGTTGTCGCTAGGGGGCTCATTATGAAACCAGAGTTGAAATATATAGCAAATTAAAAACCAAAGCAATGCATCTAATATTATTTAAACAGACTACTTCTTTGTTTTCCAGCGGAATAAGCTATTCGATTATCTTGAAACTCGATGAATTCAAACTCGCTGAATATCCCTCAATAAGCCAAATTTACTGTTTACGTATTTCTTTCTTATGAAATTGCTTCCCTTTTTATTCCCCATATCAGACGAAATTTAGTTTCAGCTTTTGGATTCTGATTTGAATCATAGTAGTGCTACGATTTTTCTGTAGGATATTGTCTGATTCGTTTGACACAGTATGATTCTACCTCCAACTCCAATATACTTGCATCGATTCAAACAGTGAAAATATTAATCCAAACAATCTTATCATTGCAAAAGTAATGGCTAATTAATTCATGTAATTACATTGCTCATTACAACAATGCAAAAACATCAATTAATAACCATTTCTTCATGGGAAATGAAAATATTCGATTATATTGTATACATATTATTTTCGTTACAAGTAATGGAAAAATATTTATATTAATCATTACTTTTGTAATGCGTCATGGGGCGAATCACATCAACCATTACTTTTTCAATGAGTAGGTAATGGAAAAATTTTAAGTAACCATTTTTATTTTAATGAATAATGTAAAAAGCTGCAGTGTCGCCTGGCTAACCCGGATAAATTAAAAACGGCCCAACCCGGATGATGCGGGGACCCGAATCATCAAAGGCATATTGAAATTATCTAATGAAAAGATGAAAAAAGTCGTATTAATTTATTTTAACATCTAATAAAAACATCTCCAAGAAAAACCAGGTAATCCATCCAACATAATCACTAGAGCTAAGTATAAAGTAATGAAATATCCATCAACCGAAAAATTCATTTATAAAAACCGGTAGCTCGGCGAATATACCCTTGCTTCGCCTCTATTGCACGCTGCCGTAGCCTTCTTAGAATCGTCAAACTTTCCAATTCAACTGCATTTTCCTCCGGCCAGTGTATGCGGGTACTGAAGTTTTCAATGGCCTCTCCATGTTTAACTTTTGGCTCATCTTTGTCAAGTTCTTCGACAGAGGAATTTCCGATTGTAATGGTTGGTTAGCAAAACTCTGATTTCTCCTTGAGAACTGATAACGAGACGATGTCATTTGGATCCTCTTCAGCATTGTTTTCATTATGAAACGAATTGCTATCAACTGAATAGCAAAAAATATTTTCCCAACATTTTGCTATTGCTTCAGGCGACAAACTTATCCCAAGGATTCGCAAACAAGAACACTGCATCCTTACTGGTGAGATTTTTAACGACTTTCGAGATTTTTTTTTTTTTCTTCCAAAAGCCTTTCATTCTTATTCGGGGATTCTCCATTTTTCGAAAGTGAAATAAAGTGCACGCAGAAATATCTAATGTAAGGTGTATGAGCGAATCATGTATATAATTGGGGAATTCCCGGTGTAACCGTCGAAAATGTCGTAAGTCCATAGTTCAATATTGTGGTCAATATGAAATAAAGTGTACATAGAAGTAGGAGGTATAAAGTGTATAATCAAATATCATTCAGATAAGTCAGTAAATATAGCATGATTTCACCGTATTGTTGATCATTGCACAATGTAGCAAGGAATCTAGATTAGCAAAACTATGCTCGCTCCAGATTACAAAGGATATATATTTTTTTGTGGTAGGGAGGTGAATGCCATTTATGCACAGAGTATGGGACTCCCATGCGCGACTGGACTACCCACTAAACAACCCCCTGTCAACCTGAGAACCCAGCCTGGAACCGTTTGACACATTACTTCGGGCCAGGTCTCGTTTTATTACGCCATGGGGCACCTTCAAGCTGGGGAGTCCCTTTCCTAGCGGGAGGGTAGAGGGGAAGAGGAAATGCCAGACAAGCAATCCCCCGGCCCCTGCGCCCCCGGCTGCTGTGAGTCCCTTTTATATTTTAGGACTGCCCGCGCATAATGTGCCACCATTTGTCAACCGATTCGAGCATCACCGCAACTACATATATTATCCGGGGTGAGCTCTCCCGTCTCCCTGTAGAGTTCCCTTCGCAGCCTGACCCATTTGGTACACGCAAAAAATGTGTGACAAGCATAATGAGAATGGTATAATGGGTCATGAATAATGGAAACATTTGCATTAACCATGACTTTCGCAATGAGGAATGGAAAACCTTTACCTTTACTTATGTAATGAGTAATGGGAAAAATTTACATACTCATAACAAAAACAATCACAGTAATTTATGAAAAAAGTAAACCATTAAAAATAGCAATGTTTTAATCACAACTCCGCCTTCAACAATATTGGCGAAACCTATATGTTTTTTTTGCAACAATCAAAGTATTTTGCAAAATTTCTCGAAATATGCTTAAGTATGTATGTATATACAAGTATTTACCATGAAGCTAAACAAATGAATTCGTTGCCATTGGCCGGCAAGAACCTAGAATTTTAATTAAATATTCTATGTACGAAACAAAGCTTATCTTCCTCTTTGTTTTGTTTTGAAAGCGTGTCATATTTATCTGTGGATCTCTAACTTTCTCCATGTATGACTTATCAATAACCAAGGTCAAGATCATAGAATTTCAATTTGGCTGCAATCTCAATTTATTTGCCCATGCTTATTATCACATCGACAATGTTTCAACACATTGCCGGCGAAATTCACAAGTAATCTGACATCCTTATCAATATTCCACCCCCAAAACACCTCTCGCTATCAAATGAATCACACGATTTAATTTAATCGACAAAAAATCCGCTGGACAAATTCCATTGAATCCAAAATGAATCGTATCGCGTGAATATAAAATTAATTTACTCACCGCTGATTGAAATCAGAACGTACAAATTTAATTCGGAGGCGATAACGACCTCGGATGCAATCGACGTAAACTCAAACCATACTCGCGTACGTTCGTTAACGCTTCATAAAGTAAATTGGTTCGCCTTCCATTTAACCAGAATTCGAACATATTTCTGCTTCTTCTCAACTTTTTTGTGTACCACTTGCAATAATCACAATTAATCATAATAATCAATTTATTTTATTATTTATTTGTTGCATGCATTTCATTACTCTACCGCAAGAGAGTGGTCGTCGTTCGCGCCAAGTTGTATCGCATTGACCGCGGCAAAGCACGCGGCTGCCCGGTCTTAATAGGTTGCACCGTAAAGAAAGGCAAGTTAAACTTTGCAATCTCGGTGGTACATTAACATTTAAGTACATTTGAGAGGCGTGAGTGAAGAAAAATCGGGAAAAATTGAAATTCCAATTCAATAAAGTGAATAATGAAAAATGATCTGTTCAATTTTTGTTGCATATCATTAGCATCGAATTGAAGATAAAGAAAATAAATTAAATGAAGAAAAGGTATCTGAAAAATTGATGATCATAATTTTGTTGCTGTGATACAAGTTGTTGCTGTTATACGAGTACCGACGAATTCATGCATCATCTTCGAAAAAGCATGAAAGAAAAATAACAAATTGTGGTAGTTTGTGATGCTATTTAAAGTTGTCTGAATGAGTGGCTGTGATTTTTCTATAAATCTATGATGAGATGCGAATGATAAATTCCACAATGAAAAAGCTATTAAAAATTTAAATAAGAAATAAAATCGTATCCTAAAAAGAATTAAAATATTCGAAATAACTTAGTGGTGTTAATTCTGGCGATCGTTAGTCGAAGAATGAATTAAGATAAATTGAATTAGCATAAAAAAAAAGAATTTTTGTTGAAAGTGAGAAAGGCGAAGTGTTTTGATGATTCTTAAGTTGAATTGATTTGAATACAATAAAAAATCATCTTAATTCATGAGGTGGAGCTCACCCCTTTTCCTTTGATTTGCATTGCATCATTTATCATAATTGTTGTGTCAGTGTTTTCGTTATTGTTACCAGCATCATTTTCTTTTGAGTGTCGTGAAGTGCTGGAAATCAGAAATCATTAAAATGGTTAATGCTGTAATGGATGCGATTGCGGTAAGTTGCATATAAATTTATCTTACGTTTAATGTTAAATCCGTAGATTAATTACAATGACTGGATACGCTTAATTGGATTTTGGATTCCAACCGAGTTATATTTTAATGCTGGTCCAAAAATCATTCAAGATCTTATGAAATCTAACCCACATTCAGAATTTGAGGTTTTTGCATAAAATAGCTAATATAAACGATTTGGAAGCTAATACCATTTAGTAACCTTGGAAAAAACACTTATAAAATTAAGGTGGTAAATAAATTAAAAAGAAATTGTTTTCTCACCAAGTGTTAATATACTCTGCCAGTTGAACTCCTGCTGCTGTAGAAACATTTGCTGTACTGAAAACAACCATCATATAAACAGTTTGAAACTCAATTGATGAAATGTGCAAATGTAACGAATTTAATCCCAAAGGGTAAAACAACCGTTTGGGACCGAATTCGATACGGACTGGGTAATTTTTAAAAATATTTAAAGGGGAGCTTTAGAGACTTTTGAAAATTTTGTGAAACATAATAAACCAAACATAACATTTTGTACTACTATTTCTTAAGACCTGGCTTCCATTTCAGCCAAGCCTGTGGGTGTGAATTTATGAATTTTTTGGAGATTGGGGTTGTGTAAAGCGAATTAAAAATATTTAATAATTTACCTACTTTTATCATTCCCCGTCATCATTAATATTACTCGTAGTTTTCCTACCTTATTTTCTAAATACAAGAAAATAATAATTTTCCTTGTTTCCATTATAATTTATTTTCATTCACTAAAAAAATCTTAACTTCCTTCTAACGAAATTTGATACATTACTTTTTACTAAAATATTTTCATTCTTTCCTTGCTACTAACAAATCTCATTCCTTCCCAATATATTTTTTGTTCTCATGCATTGAATACCATGCGACAACAATCATATAATACAACAATTATACTACCTAATCCCTTCGCGACGCTTCCACCCGTTAAGAGTACAATCGCCCATTGTAACGACATCCACGCAGATATTTGGGATTTGAATGTTGCTTGATGGGTGGGAGAGTGTCAGAAGATGGTGTAAATTCGAGAGTGTCGGACTCTGTATTTTCTACTGGGCCGTATTTTCGAATTCCCCGAATGCTTTCATTTTTGTCAAATGTAATTATTTCTGCGTGCATGACGATTTGCATAGAGCTAAGCATTATCATGTTTGTATGCAATTGAAATTATTTGGTTTGGCGATAGTAGAAAGATGAACAGAGGAAACGGGATCGAAGTGTAATGAACTTCAATTATGTTACCTCTGAACGGCAGCAGATGGTTGGAAGAAAAATAGTGTTACCCTCCCCTGGAGCACTTTGTGGCGGACAAATCCAAAATACTGCTTGCCGCCGCAAACTCAAAACTTTCCTCTTTCGTCGATGGAATAAATCAGCGGTCAGTATCTTCCGTGATGTATTAACTTTTTCCTTCCGTCACCGCCAATGGTCGTGTTGTCAAAGATACCCATTGCTTTGTTCCTGAATCCCTCGTCAACTCGTTTCAAACAGGGATCCGTTAAATTCTTATTGAGGGAAATGAATTTTCATTTGGCCGTGCGCGATCCCCCAGCGGCATACAAACTGTTGTCATATCGGGCAATTGAATCGTAAATTTCTCTTCATCTAGTACATTCGCCCATCAGGTATGCCAAAGTAACTGACATTCTGTCAGTGTTGTGAATTTGTCAATGTTTATTTATTTATTTATCCAAAATTTATTAAAAAAAAATCTGGTGGCATATTTCATCATACCCGGTTACATCTATAAGTTTAACATCGGATATGTGAACAGAATATTTTCAATTGATTTTAATTGTTGAATAAGTCTGATCCGTGAGTAGAAAGTGTGTATTACAGCAGGAAAGCTCCATGTCTATTTTCGTTGTTTTCATTTCTTTAATTCGTATTGACCCTAGCATCATTGCCCAGTTGCAGCTGTTTTTTTACCGTCGCCGTAATCTGTGCTGATGTTGAAATCGGCCAATTTCGCTTCTCCGTGAGCAGAGCATTCGTCCTTTTTATGTGCTTATGTATTTTTCTCATCGGGTGTAAATACTGCAACCCATTGTGCGTGTCGCAGCGCATATAGGCGATTGTTAGTTCTGTTAGTGGATCCGATGCTTGGTAAATATCCAGCAAAATGCCACCGTCACAATATCCCGTGCAGATCCAAAGTTTCGTGTTACCGCACGGCGACCCTATGACAGTTTCTGTGTCCTGATGTTCATGGGCACTAAAAATTGAAGCTACAAGGTCGCAGGAATCACAGTCGATGGCCATTTGTTACCGTTGTTCTGCCGTCCCATCAGATGAAGCTTTTCCATTCCCTAGTCTTGTGTGGAAGTGGACTTCTCTGCAGACTTACGCACTAGTAACATACATTCGGTTAACGACTCTACTTTGTACATACTTTTGAATCCGGAAATAATCAAAAATTTCTCTTTTTCACAATTATCCCTGACTTTATACCTAGGCTCGCGGTGGCCAATCTATCCTGGTGCTCAAAATAAATTCTTCGTTTTCTTACGGTGTCGAGTGAATAGTATACGCGAGGATTCCTTCCAGGTGTTTGAGTGGGAAACAACGATAGAGATCAATCAGGTAGTAGTGTAGTCGATTATTGGACGGCAAGTTAGTAGATAGCTAGAAGTGGAGGTGCACTTCTTGAGTGACTTAATTATCTCCGCTGGTAAATCGGAATACAAAGCAGTGAATAATTTTTTGCGAAATTGCCGAAAGTCGCAGTGAAAAATATCAAAGTTTGAGTGTGTCAATACCACAGAATTGGTATTGTCAGAACGAGAAACGTGGTTGAAAAATCAGAAGTTAACCAGCGACTATTTTCTTAATTGAAAAATGAGAGAATCCTTATTTAGTCGACCAGAATCGTATTGTGACGGATTTTGCGAAATTAATCAGATACAGGGTGTGACAATTAAGTTATGAGACTGATTCCATGAAAACCGTATATTTAAAAATTATTCTACTACTCTGCCATCCCCTTCAAAGTAGTCCCTTTGGGAAGCTATAAAACAATTCCAGTGCGTTTTCCATGCTTCGTAACATTTCTGGACTGGAATGTCTGCGAATACCCTCGTTACGGCCGCCTGAATATCCGTAATCGACTCAAAATGGGTTCCTTTGACCACCGATTTTGTTCTAGGGAATAAAAAAAGTCACAGGGTGACATATCGGGTGAATAAGGTGGCTCTTGCAACGAGGACACACTGAGGGCGGTGTGGTGTGGCTCTTTGGAACCATCTTCGCGCACAACTTTTTTATCCCAAAATAGTCAGTTAATATTTGTCTGACTGTTTGACGGTTCATACCCAGTTCCGAGGCCAACATTCGAACTGTTAAACGCCGATCTGTACAAATTAGGGCGCGCACATGCTGTGCATTTACGTCAGTCCACACCTCGACTGGTCTTCCGCTCCGCGCCTCGTCTTCCACGCTTTCACGCCCCTCCTTAAACTCTTAATTATGCCATCAAAACACCTGGGCACGACTAAGAGCACGATCACCATGCGCTTTCACCTAATCTGTTTCGCTCAATCTGGCGCAAAATTTTATCGCGAAGTGTTGCTTTTGATTTCGTTTCTCGAGCACCACCAACACACGTCCACTCAACACGACACAGCAGGCGAGCTAAACAAGCTAGAGCAATGGTAAATATATCAATGGAAAGGAGAAAGATGCCGGGGAAGGGTAAGTGCGTCAATAAAATCAGTCTCATTACTTAATTGTCACACCTCGTATAATTTTTAGCGATCAATAAAGTCGCATATTAACTCGAAAGTGTAAATACATTCAAATGGATTAATGTTAGTGCGTCGAGTCGAGCGAAAACTAGACTTTTGGTACATTCATTTAACCGAACAGTGAATTGAATGAAATCCACCAAATGTTATATCCAATTGCTTATTGCCAAACAAAGTGTAAAGTAAATCGAAGCCTTTAGAATAGCGTTTTGAGTGTACTTGTGGAAATAACTCCAAGCTTGTGGTGAAAACTTACTTACTATAAAAAGTGAACGCCAGTAAAAACCGATTGGCGATAAATGCATTGTGTGGACAATGATTGGAAAACAGGCGAATAACCCGAATGGTCGGTATAATGACACCACGTTATGTAATCCAGCAAATATCAAAACTTCTAAACAGTGGAAACTGGATGAACATTAGTTCATTTCAGATTATTTGTTTTTTTAATTGGTATTAAAAGAAAAAGAACCAAAATTAATCTTTCAGAGAAAGAAAAACGAAAATTTTGAAAATTGGGGATTTATTTCTCAACATAATCTTCTCTTAGCTCGATACATTTGACCCAGCGATGCTTCAACTTCTTGAACACATCTGAAAAATACGTTTTCTCGAGGTATGAAAGTAAAATTTCGTGGTGGCGATGACCTCCTCATTCGACTCAAATTCTGCCCGGCGAGTGACTTGTTCAAGCTTGGAAACAAAAAAAAATCTCACGGGAAAAAGTCTGGAGAATACATTAGATGGGGTAGCACTTCGTAGCCCAATTTGGCCATAGTGACGGCGGAGGTGTGAGCGGATGCGTTGCCACGGTAAAAGAGCCATTTTTTTTCGCCAAATGGAGCATTTTCGGCATCGACTCGGCCCAATTATTCAGCATAATCGAGCCCTGTGACAGTTTTGCATTTCTCCAGGTAGTCGATGCAGATCACACCTTATGAATCCTTAAAAATGGGGCACATCAGCTTTCCGGCCGATAAGACAGTCTTCGCCTTCTTCGGAGCACGGTCATCGGGTAAAGTCCCTGTTCCTTGGTCTCTGATGTGTACCAGTAGAGTCAGTTTCGTCGACGGTCACAAAATGACGCCGAAACTGCTTGGGATTGCGCTTAAACAAGATCAAGCACTGCTCTGAAGTAGTCTCATGGTTGTGTTTGTTGTCCAAAGTGAGCAAACGCGGCACTCATCGCGCCGACAGATTTCTCATGACAAAAATTGCATGCAGGATATTATCCCCGCAATCTTTTGAGATGCCTACCGTCTCAGCTATCTCGCACACCTTCAATCGGCGGTCTTCCAATACGACCTCGTGGATTTTGTTCACCTCAACCTCCGCGATAGCTGTTTTCGGTGCGCCTGGGCGTGGCTCATCAAAAACCGACGTGGGACCACGTTGAAACTCGTTACACCAATTTTTTACGCTCTTCATCGCAGGAACAGTGTCACTACACAGAATCCAAGCGCTCATTGATTTTGCCGAGCTATTTCTCTTCCAAAAACAATAATCGAATCAGTGACCGATACTGCTCTTTCTCCTTTTGTCTAAAATCCGTGGATACGCTCACTTCCACATGCAGTTAAAACAAAACTACAAGTCCGATTCGGCTGAAATTTTGACAATAGTCGTCTACAAGAATGTACTACTCGATAGTGAATTTGTTTTGCGATAGTAGTACCATCGGGCGGTGAGGCTAATTACTTATCAAACCACCCTCGTAGATCGAAGAGATTTCGGACTATCGCTGGTGATTGAAACTTGTTCATAGTTTTGTGACTTATGAGATTGCTATTGCTGTGGTTGAGCTTGTTAATGTTGTGGTTTCAAATCCTTCGAGGAGGTTTTGCCGGAATATGTTTAACAATAGGAATTTTCGTCAATGATGCTTGAAGCATCACTAGTTGCACTATTCATATCAGTCGATCGTCTTCCTGTAATATTTCATAGTAATGAAGCTTGCGTTAAGAATTTGGTCTTTGCAGCATTTTGTTTTTATTCGGTCGCATATATATAATTGAATATTCAAAACCCGATGACATCTAAAAGACCTCATGGCAGTGCAGCCATTTTGTACGGGGTGTCTGGTGTGTCTGTCGTTGCTTTGAATCACCGTCGTCGAGAGTTAAAACGTGATTAGGATGGTATTCTTAATTCTTCCTAGACCTTACACCCTAAAAATTCACAATGTCGAATAGTTACCATCTTGCTTCACTCTGATTTTAAAAGAACTTACTGCCTTGGCTCAGGACGGTGTCGATATGTACAAATAAATGTTGGATCAACTATTTCTTTTATTTCGGACACAAAAATAATGCAAGACTCTGGCTCTGCCCAGGTTTACTGTAACAAATTAATCACATGCTTGTAACAATTCCTTGCTGGCACCCCGAACATTTCGCTCATTGTCCGTCAAGAATACTTTCACAAATCCTAGCATTGATAGAAATCGCCTTATTGCCATTATACAAGAATCCATAGTAAAAGAATGGGCAATTTCAGCATACTCGTATATTGCTCTCATAATTAGGCAAGTTAACAACGCACCGTAACTTTTTTTTATCTTTCGGCCCGCCTTTATTGGGAACGTAGCTGAAAATGGCTTTGCAAAGTGCAATAGTCGTTTTTGTTTCTTTTTGGCAATAACCCCATTTTCGGTTGAGATGCTTCACAGTTTCTGTTTTTTTTACAGCAGTGTGGATTTGTGGAATCCAAAATTGTCACCTTAGTTCCTTCACCACATTTCGAGTCCTCAATGATATAATTATTAATTTTACATAGGAATGTGTAGCGCTGAGAACAACTAATTCATTTTTGGCTTTATGTATCCTTGCTGATACTCCAAGGAAGGATACCAGTGGCAATTTCCGTAATTTTCCAGTTCTGCGGGGTTCACCCGTTTCCATGCTTTTGACATCCTCAGGGAAACACATACATTGCACATGTTTGCATAGTTTCCACTCCACAGTAATTCGTCCACTGTCATCGAACCAATCATTCTAGCAGGAGGTTTACATCTTATGTTTTCAATGAAACGTTTAATGCGTGCTGTTATGCGGAGAAGTTTTACCCAGGTATCATATTAATTGGGGGTAATTACGCTGATGGTAGAGTAGCCAAATCGCCACTCAAGTTGACAATACGAGTACAATCCTATTGCGTTTTATCGCTCTGCATCGTGTCATGTTTCGGCCGGTCGTTTTCATCGTTATAAAAAAAACTGGGTCCTCTGTACAAAGAATGCATATGATTTATATTCTATATCGGCTTATCTCGCGTACATATGTCGGCTATGTTTTCACTTGATGAAATTCATTACTAATCGTCTGGTATTGCTAGTTTACCAGATTTGATCCACTATAAAACTATCCATGAGTCCGTCCAATAATATGTATTGATGCCGTGTAAATTTCATGCGTTTGTTATTACTTTGCATATTTATGCGCCCATAAGTGCGGTGAAAAGTTACATACCTGGTATCGTGTTTTAAGTGATGTTACACTTGGTTTTTGTGCAATCAAAGTGTTTTCATGTTCATTTTTCAACCGCACAAATATACAGAGTACGGCTGCATAACTTCCTTTTTCGAAACTTAATAAAACCTATTGTATAAATCATAAAATTTCTATTTGTTCTTCATAATGTAGTCGCATACCTAAAGTTTTGTTTTACATAGTTTTGAAGATCAAATCAGGTTAGTGATGTTCCCCATTCCCCATGCAATGAGCAAACCGATTTCTGGCATTTTTCATGACTTCCTGAATTTTGGTCTTCAAGTCTTGTAAGGTCCTTGGATGGTTCAAATAAAAACGAGTCCAAGAGCAGACGCGTGTTCGCGCGCAGAAATCCGTGATGATCGCAATATTGAAGTTCTCAATCATCAATTTTCTCAATTGATCTAATGGACCGAGGGACTCTAGTTCTTCGTCTTGTCCCACTTGCAGTTTGTCTGAACGTAGCAACCCACGCAATAATTGATTTCCGGTCCGGGGCAGGGGCCAACGGGTCTAAATTAAAGTGATTCCGAAAGGCACGCTGGGTTACGATCACAGAACATCCGCTCGAAAAGTAGGCCTGAACGGCAAAAGCACACTCCTCACCATTCCAACGCATGACAACGACTGAACTATGTCGGGGCAAAACTTTAGTCTCACCTCACAAACGAGACCACTAGCGCTCCGCTATGAAATCAACCGACAGAATGGTGCGCATTTCAAAAAAAGGAAGTTATGTTGCTGCACTATGTATATTGGCTACGCTAGCAGGTTTCAACATTAATGCTACATTTCTACTTACTTTTTCTTCCTTATTATGTTTAAACTGGATGTCCATCTTTCATATTCATCAAACTACTAAAAGAGAAGTATTAAATACAATCGAAGATTTGAAAAAAATGCAGCAACAGACATTGACAACATCACCACACATGAAATTATTCTAATCAAAGAGGAGGTAGCTGAAATACTGGGAAATTTTATAAAGGAGCATATTAGAAATGGAACATATTCGGACGAAGAGAGACTGGCAAAAATAGTTCCAATATTCAAAGGAAGAGATCATATTAACCCGAATAATTACCGCCTTATTGCACTTTTGACTCCCTTTAGTAAAATATTCAAAAAAACTTGTAAATAATCGCTTAAAATCTTTCTCAAGTGACAATTCTATAATTAATGCGAAGCAGTTTGGCTTTCAAAAGAACAAGAGTACTTTCGATGCGTTACTTTCTGTCTCACATTACATCAATGAAAGTCTTGATAAAATAAAGGAGATTAGGTTATTGCAATTTTTGTGGACCTGAAGAAGGCTTTTGATACAGTTGATCATGACCTGTTACTTCAAAAACTTGAATCGTATGATATTCAAGGCAAACCGAAATAACTTTTTAAAAGTTATTTCGAAGGAAGATTCCAAAGAACATCAGTTAATAATGTCTTGAGCAATCTAGCACCAATGAAGTCGGGTGCTCCTCAAGGATACATACTTTTGTTTTGTTTGGCGTCCATTGGCACTAGACTCTATATTCAGCCTAGTCCATAAAGGTAAAAACGAGGCAATTAACGCACCTAATTAGAAAAAAACTGAATTTTTTATATGTGGTAGACTCAAAATTTTTATATTTTCTCCAAAGTCCCAACTTTTACCCCTTATTCTTCAGCCCCACCGATTACTTCCATCCCTACATTTAACCACCCATTCCAGCCATTGACCTTTGTTTGCTTCGTTGTCGTTGAATTAATTAAACTCCCTAATCGAACAAAGCAAGAAAGTCAATAAGAGAGCTCATACGCTTAACCTTGCTGCCGTCCTTAAACAGGTAAATCTTGTTTTTTAGACGAAAATGGTGCGATATCGAGAGAAAGAAAGCAAGACGCATAAGTCCCGAAAATGTTCTAACGACCCAGCCGCACGCGCTGCAATAAATGCGAACCTGCCAGATGCGAATCAGAAATTTTCCTAAGTCTCAAAGCAATTTTTCATCTATCGATAGCTCAAGGAGAAAGATCTCGTATAGAGGATTCGAAATGCGTTCTTAGTCTCACGACAAAACTGGTCAAGGTGCGCATCCCATGCATGTTACTCATGTTGTCTTGTTGGCGGCTGACAATGAAAACGACGCAGCGATACATATACAGTGAAAGATGTGTATCGTATAGAAAATGTGCAGGGATGCAATATTGGACCGTGTAGACCTGACAGGGTTCAGCTAGTCTGAATGTTGGAAGAGGTCGTAATCCTCTTTGTGACTACGTATAGCCTGGCCCATTGACTGGAATGCACCAGTGCCGCTCATGATTGACCGTTACCGGTCAGCCTGATCCCCAACGAATATGTACTCCTAACCATGATATACATACTTGCAGTAAATGTATCATCGCATGAAGATTACCCGCCACGGGTCACCATTGACAGAGTTTTTCTCTTTCTTTGTAGCACTACAGCCCCTCTCGGGCCTTCGCTTAGAGATAGTTAGAGTATCTCATTTTCATGACCGTATTGATTTTTTCGGAAGTAAGTTTGGTCAGTACCATGCTCCCGTGTGCCTACTCAGCTATGATATGATCTGGTTAAATCAGTACATATCACCACTGAGTGAACACTCATAGTTTGTCCGAAAAATCCCCTGAACTAAATCACGTTGCTCCCAACAAGATTTGAACATGGAACCTTCGGCTTATGCGTTCATGCAGACTTTTTACGTTTTAGGAAAAGTATTTTGCTCTCTTGTATAGAACAGCGAACATCGAACGACGAATATTCAATCGATAAGTCCCCTAAACCAGTAAGACATTCGATCCTTTGCTTTCCAATAAAGCGCATGCCTCCATTGATCAGTTGGCCCGTAACACGTGCTCAGCAGCCCAGTTAAGATAGCGATATATTCAATCATTCTTTATAATGTTTATTTTTATTTCCACAATGTATCAAATGTGCAAGTTCGCATTTAGTATTAGAAAAACAATTTTATTTCATTCTCTCAGCTTAGTTTGTTTTGTTCTTTATTTAATTTTTATTTAGCAAGTTGAAAAAAATTATTAAATGAAAAAGAAAAAAGTGGATGAAATAGAACAAAGTTTCACAAAAACAGCTCCGACTACGCATCCTAGGTACGTAGGGAATAGGAAGCGGCATTAATTGAAATTGCTTTATTGCTGGAACATCAAAATATTGTATCATAATAGTACGGCAAACCAGACCAAACGTCAGATTTGAGAACCACACCAGCACTAACGTCAACCTAAAAATGATAAGACCGATATTACACCCGATCGTGCAGATAATTCAATGAGAATATCCAGTCATTGAATGTTGATGAAGAAATTTGAACGTGCGAATATTAGTATTTGTTTTCCAACATATATAGACTTTCATCTTCTGTACGTATTATGGTACCATATTCGTTCCAAATAAAAAACAAATAATTTGCATTATCTGCTATAATTTGTCAAAAAATGGTGAAAGTCTTATTCATAAATGCGATAGCCATCAATTGATTAGCAAATGCATACCTCAAATATTTAGCGAAACAAATTTTTAATGCCCGGATCACCAATCACTTCTTAAAACTTCAATTAATTTCATCACCAATGACACCTTACACGTTTCAATTTAGTCAAATTCAAAACCTATTACCGATCAACCTGATATGCATAAACGGAAACCATAAAATCGCGCGCTGATTTTCTGCCATTTATATTTATTGTGTTGTGTCTGTTAGGTCCATTGACCGCGACAATATTGATTACCAAATGATGATCTACAAGAACGATCAAATTTAATACCAATTTTTATTTGGCTGTAATTCGCAGGCGCGATTCAGAGCTCGTGAGCCATAAATTAACAAAAGGCGTGGCAGGTACGATCCTTTCACTTTACGATCGATCAATCTCCACTCGACGATGAAATGATCTTTGGAAAGCTGCCAACCTTTTATATGTGACCTATTCACACTTCCCAATCATCTTTTTTTTTTCTTGCCCTACCCATCATTATTACCTGAATGTGTGATACTTTTTGCGTCCGGACGTTCTATAGAATTCTGCAACATCTTTATTTTCAGACAATTTGGCGATTTTCTCTCCTCCACAAAACAAAATTGGAGATCATCACAATAACCGACCTAAAAGATCAAGAATCATCTTCTTGATCGTTGTCTTCTTCGAAATTACTACAGTCTGCATCTAGACCGACATTCCCGGACGGTATCAGGACGAGCTCCAAAGCCGTTGGCGTTCATGTGCAGTCAACCGCGAGTTCAGATACTTTCAGATACTAACCAAACAGAGCAACGGATGAAATACTTCTGCGGATAGTTTAGGCTAATATCGCAAACAAAGAAGTTTACGACTATTTAAAGCAGCTGGATATCAAAGTTGAGTGGCAAGAAGGTGATCGCGATAAAGCCAGGAACTGAGATCCGCCGCGCTTGCAAATGCAAGTCAAGTATCTAAACACTGTACATGCAAAAGATAGTTCAAAGTCACCACACAGTACTTTTGCTCAACAAGCGCCAAGGGAGAAAATTGTTATAATTATCCAAGAAATGCTTTTCTAATGATCATGCTCACAACCCCGTGGAGGAGCTGCTTACACATGTACGAGTATGTACACTCGCTCGAAGATCTTGCAGATACTCAGATACTATCTGTCTTGGTCGAATTGAACTTTCTGCACATTAGTTAGTTCGACATTGAAGTTTGGCAGCTGTGTCATAACAATAAAATCATTTTGCCATGTTTCATTCATTATTTATTGAAGGATCGATCGAAATGTTTGGGTGCTTTTGATCCGTTGTCGTGTCTAGAGTGGGTAGATTCAGTTCACTTGAGCGGATATTTGTTGCTATGCCTCCGATTCAGTGTCGTTTTTCGCTAATTGCCAATAAATGTGTATGTTAAGCTTTCAATAAGTGATCGTTATCGATTGAACAATAATATCATGTTGTTATTATATTGAATTTAAATATTTTTCTACAGTTGCATTTGGAAAAATAAATTTATTAGTGTTTATGACGTGTGGAATGTAAATAATGAGGTCATGGTGATGGGGAAGGATTAAATGTTGGCAGAACAATGGTTTCAAGTACGCATGATTTTGAGATTTCGGTAAATAAGTAAACTTATTGCATTCTCCACTGTTAGATGCTAATCATAGATTCATGAGAAGCAGAAGATAACTAGCTTAATCAGCTCATCGCTTGATGAGCTGCGCGGCATATCCTGATAATCTAGATCTTAGGCCGAGGTTCACCTTATGGGATCAGTACTACCGCCTATCT
The DNA here is from genome assembly GCA_963969285.1 of Odontomyia ornata. Classification (NCBI taxonomy): domain Eukaryota; kingdom Metazoa; phylum Arthropoda; class Insecta; order Diptera; family Stratiomyidae; genus Odontomyia; species Odontomyia ornata. The sequence goes on from OZ017742.1 coordinate 222,956,911, forward strand.
TTCCAATGAGGGCAAGGTGTGGTGTCGATGATAAACCCAATTTTTTTATGATTCTTTTGATGACTAGGTTTATTTGTGAGCCCGGATCCAGCTCAGCTCGACAATCCGTCGTCTTCCCATTGCTGGTGACTAGCCTGATGACGGCTGTGTCCAGAAGTACATGTCCTTGGGGTCGGGGCTCCATCAGAGTCGTTAAAGCGAGTGATGGCGGTTCTGCATTTGTTTGCAGTCTCGAGCCTTGTTCCGGCGTTGTCGTGCTAGACGATATCGTCTTGGTCTGTTTGGGCTTGTCGTCTCCAGGTAGATGTAGCAGGGTGCTATGATTCTTGGAACACTGCTTGCAACTTCTGGCCACGCAGCTGGAAGCCTGATGTCCTTCTCGAATTCAATCGACGCACAGCTCCTTAGCGCGCACAAAGCTTAGTCTCTTTGCAGCAGTGATACTGAGGAAACCTGGGCAGTAGTAAAGTGGGTGATCCTGTTCACACATTAAGCACCGAGAAGCTGTCGTGGTGGTCACGGTCGACTTGGTGGCTTTCCTACGGTTGATCTCCGGCTCCTTTGTTTTACGGCCGAGTGCCTCGAGGGCCTGGAAACGCGATTCCATGAGTTCCAACAAATTCTTCAAGAGTGGTAGCTCGCGCGGGTTGGATAAAGAATGCTCGTATGATGCGTGACTCGCTGGATCTAATTTTCGGATTAGCACATGTAGCAGCAACGGATCCCAGTCCCTTGTGGACACTTGCAGGTTCTCCAGGCCTCTGAGACACTCTTGTGTGGTGGCATATAGAGCCTTTATTGCAGCCATTGATGGCCTTTCATTATCATGAGATGGCCGGCTCATCAATTTGTTGATGAGCGTCGCTACCAATAGTTGCCGGTTGTGGTACTTTTCCTTCAAGGTTGTCCAAGCCGCCTCGTAGTCGTCATCTGACAATGTAAAATTTCGAATCAAAAGCTCCGCTTCTCCGGTGAGACCGGCCTTGAGGGACCATAGCTTTTGGCACTTGGACAGCGGTTGGCTATGAACCATTTGCATGAACAAGTCGTGGAATTGTTGCCAATGTAAATAGTTCCCATCGAAGGTGAGGAGTTTTATTTTCGGCAGAAGCATGGTAAGAGGAGTCACAGGCAGAGTCGTTGAGGCAGGTGTGGCGCTGCGGTCATCCATTTTCGATTCCAGACGTATGACCCAACCTTGGGTAAACTCTTCCAAATGAGTGCGCTGTTGCACGTTAAAACCATATGCTTCAGGATCGCCATGGAGCTCGACAATCTGCAGGTGATATTCATCCAGCTGTTGCCAACCTCGTTGGAGGGTCCTGAGTTTACTCCTACACCAGGTCCGAGTGACCTCCTTCTGGTCCAAACGGTCGACAATCCTCCTCAACGAGCCTGCCATGACTTTGTAGCGACGCAGCATCCTGATCACGCTGGCATCTCTTGGTGCTGAGGCTTCTGCAGTGTAGTCCTTGTCCACGCTATCCTGAATTTCGAACCCTTTTGGTCACTGTTCCCCGGTTGGCGTATCCACGTGTGTTTTGGCACGCATTTGATCGCGGAAGTGCCGCTGGTAACGGAGTTAGTTGCCTTTGGTAGTGCCGTATATATGTTGGGTAAAGTACTCGTGCGACAGAGCGACCTCCGGTAGGGATCGGACTTGACTATAGCCTAGTTCAAAATCCTCCCATGCGGCCTCCAGTCGCCGCGTATGCTCCGCATAATACCCGGCTTCCTGCTTCCTTGAAGGTGAATCCTTCTTGCCGTTTGAAATGACGCGTTCAACGATTCGAGCCAATCCTTTTAGAGTCCTCGACCAGGCGATCCACATTTGCCATCGCGTAGAAAGTAGGAAAGCGGCCGGAAACAGGAAGCGCGGATACACCACTACACTACACAAAACACCACACAGCACTTCACGACCTGTTCATCGGGGAAAAACAATTATTTAGTTACGTATGGCAAAATAAATACCAAGTGCATCTCGCCGGGGCATCCAAATGTTTGCGCCGGGACTCTTTTGTCTCGCACTTAGATTTTATTATTTTTTGTACAAATTCAAACACTTTATTTGTGATAAAATACAATACTCGATTAATAAAAATAAAAATGTGGTATTCGAAACTCAAGTTATTTTCGCTTTGTGGCGAATTGAATTTGAAGTCGGTAAATTGAATTAAAATGATCGATCAATTCATAAATCAATCAAATAAATCGAACTAATTACGAATGGGCTAATTATTACATTACTAATTAACCTTAAATAACTATGTTAGTTGATTGAAACGGGTATGTCGCCGGATCAGGCCATGGTGGGCGCTCAGAGGTGTCAGAAACTCAACTCAACTTTCCCTATTTTCTCCTTCGCCTTTTTGAGCAGCTCCTCCTGCGTGGCGGGCGCAACTGCGGCAGGCGCAGTTGTCGCTATAATTCTTGCCAGACATTGATTGAGGAAGATTATCGCCTCTTGGATCGCATCTTCGGTGTTGAGGTAGCTGCTTGAAGTGTAGCCAAGTGCTGTCACGTTGTCGCTCTCGCAGATGTCCTGATGCAATTTTCGGGCATCGTCCCAGAACCGGTGGAGAGTGACCAACTTAACTTCATAAAATTGTCTAGGTTAGCCGACTTCGATGCTGTTGATTCCCCCCCGTTATGGATTGCGTGACAACATCATAACGCCTGATGAGTTGCTTAGTGTTCTGAAGGTCGGACGCAGTGGAGTCCTTCGGCCCCTGCACGTCAGCCTTCACTCCTGATGATGCATCTAGTGCAGACGTTGATGGTGCTTCCAGAGTGCGCAGAAGTTGTTGCATATTCTCCTCTACTTTTGAGTATTCCGCGCTGACCTTGGCGAAATACTGCGCTTGAAAGTACGGGTGTTGCGGATAAGTCCCTGCGTGGGGCTGCAACTCCTTATGGGTTGCGTTGAGCCTTATCCACAACTTTCCCAACTGTGCTAGCTTGGCCTTCAGGTATTCGGGAGTTTTGCGGCTGGACGAATCCTTTCTATAATTGCTGATTATTCGCTGGAATTCGTCTCCCAACTCCTTCTGCTTGGTTGCCAGAAGTGATAACTGTGATTCCTCCATCCTGATCCTGAAGCTGGAAGTAGATTAAAATTAGAAATATGACGTTTATCACGTCGGGGTCACCAAATGTTCAAAAAGCAAATATATAAAATAATTGCCCTTAGGTCAGACGGCGTTTCGTCTGGCTTCTCAAAAAAGACCTGTTGAGCAACTGATAACATAATTTTATTATTAAAGTCTTTTAAAGTACAATTTTACAAGTATTCAATTTTTAATATCGCAAAGTCCGTAGCGCGGTCATTGCCTTAGTCCTAATTCGTTGAGAATTCCTAGAGTTCATTGCAGTTTGTCACATGTTTGATGTCGTGGTCAGCAAAACGCTCATGATCGCCGTGGAAATGAAATTTTCGGAGTATGCATATTACACGAATTAATTTATTTGTAGATAATCGCGCGCGGAAATAAAAAATGTTTGCAATGTGCAGATTGCATATTAAGTCGGCATAGGTGCAGTCCAGAGTACGTTGAACGTTAATCGCGCGTGGAAATTAGAATTTGTTGATGCGCGCAATTCTTTGTGAATTTTCATTGAATATTCTCCCCGCCTTTGAACTGTCCCAGTTCAAATGAAAATGAGTCGTCTTTGATGACCTTGCGCTGCGCGAGAATGGGTTTTATTTCCGTTTGTCTCAATTTCTTCAACGCAATCCAGATGATCAGAATAATTGCTGTGTTTGTTAGGATGTAGCCGAGTGTATAGTGAGAGATGTGATGATTGTTTATTCTATCAGAAGGTAATAACTGTGGAGAATGATGCATTGAGAGTTGTTTTACGATCCTTCCAGTCCTTGTGTTGATAAGGAAGTCGGTGGATGATGATTTGATGAAGTCGGTTTTGTTGAAGGTTTTCTGTGTGAAATTGGCAGATGGTGTAAACGTATAGTTCATAACTGACCTGAATGTGTTCAACCCCCTAATCGTCATGGTATCGTGTCTGATTTCACACTGAGGTTCTAGATGTAGAACACCACTTCCTGGTAATGTTTGTGTGGTGACGTCCTGTCCACATATTGTGTCAAATACTCTTGTCCTGTGTAGCGCATAGATCAACGTGTTTTGTTGGGGGTTTGGATCCAAAAGTTCGTGTTGTTGATAGGTACCCAGGTACATTGCCGAGAAGATGGTTCCTCGTGGTTTAAGAGAGTGATTTCGCATTGGTTGATGCTGGATCACCGATTGTACAATGGATGATGTTGAACACACAGGAATGTGTTGTCCTTGGTGAGTGTGCATTTATCCAATTCGTGTTGGTTGATCGGGTAGTGTTGGTTTCTCTGGAGATTTACTAGCAGATATCATGTAAATAGTTGGATGAGATATGACTCTTGAGCTCGTCTAATGGGAACAGGTATCAAGTTGAACAGTTGAAATTCTTCGGAATTGATTAGTGGCAACTTCAGCTGAAAGATTATAAAGGATTTGGTCATCTTGGCATGTACCGAAAACGTCTTGTACAATGATAGATCTCCAACTGTTCGACTGATCGGGATACTTAGACTTGGAAGAAGTGCCTTTCGTATGAGCGTTACTTGTTCTTGAAGTTGTCGCGGAGTGAGAAGTAATGGATTGATGATGCCGTGCTGTAGATCATGTAGTATATCCCATAATGCCTATGTAGTGCCATCATGGTGCGGAAGCAAAATGTGATGAAAGTTTGTTGCTGAGATACTCTGCTTATACCGTCTGACAGTTGTTTTAAGTAATCGTCTATCGCCTTAAATTGTTCCTGGATATGGTACGTCTCTTTTTTAAAAAGGTTTGTGGTGGTCTCGAGAAGCGAGGTTTGATTCTCCATGAGTGAGTCTAGATAATGTTCGTTGGCTCGTGGTTTTTCAATTTCATCTTCAAGGTATGTTGCGTAGTCTGAATTTAGAATATCGAAAAGTTTATTAGCGACGTTGCCCTCGACGTCCAGTGGTGCTCTTCTTCTTCTGGTTGGGTATCTTCTCCCTTCTCCTCCCTTGTGAAGGATTTCGTTTAGCTGCTCAATATGAGATAGTTGGTATGTGAACTGCTGTAAGGTTTGAGTGCATACTTGACCTTGAATAGTGACTGATGTACACAGCTTTTTCATGTTGAGTATACCCTTGCAAATCCCATCTAATTCTTCCCAGGAGTGTTTTAAATCATAGAAGGTAATTACGTTCCATTCGTTAGTTACTAGCTTTGCTTGTCCGATTGCTTGGAAGTAAATTCCAGGGTCCTTCGTGAATGGATCAACAGTTATCGGCGAAGATGCGGTCCTAATGGCAGGCAGAACGAGTAGGGTTATTAAGGTTGCTGCTAGCATGGATGTAGAGCGAGAACGCTTTACAGGGACTTCGCGATTTGTTAATTCTGGATGGTTCTTTTTCCGATTTTCACCCCAATTTGAGTTGATTGGAAGGAGTCTACCTTGGTTAGGATGCAGTTTTTTGAGTTGTTTAGGCTTGGGACTTTCTGCGGATACCTTAGTTGTGGCTGACGTGGCTTGGTTGAGATATTCCCATGCCTTTACAAAAGGGCAGAGATTTTTCGTATTGCTCTTCGAAAGATGCCACTTTTAGTTTTGACATCTGCAACTCGGCAACGTCCGTCACTTCCTTCAATTGTTTGCACTATCCGTCCCAGTTGCCACTTCAAGGGAGGGTCATTATCATCCTTGATTAGAACTAGCATGCCTGGTTTGACGTTGTCACAACTTAGGGTCCACTTCGCTCTCTGTTGTAGTTCAGAAAGGTATTCGATTCACCTTCTGCGCCAAAATTCGTGGCGGATGCGCTGCACGAGTTTCCACCTGTATGTATTGTTGTAGTGAGTGGTTCCCCAATAAGAAAATGTCCCGGTGTTAGTGCTGCCATATCGTTAGGGTCGTCTGATAATGGCTGTATCGGACGTGAGTTAAGCACAGCCTCGGCCTCCGCAGTGACGGTGCATAGCTCCTCGTAAGTTAGAGTAATAATTTCTTTGTAGATTTGACTGCCGCCTCCCAAATACCCCCGAAGTGTGGACTGCGCGGTGGTATAAAGTGAAATTGGTTCCCTTTCTGATCTGCGGCTGTGTGAATCTTCTCTTGAGAACGCTCATTTTGCAGTAAATTTTATAGCTCCTCTAATTGGTTACGAGCCCCAACCAAGTTGGTAGCATTGTCACTGTACACCTTTTGGCAGCAGCCACGTCTAGCGATAAACCGCTTCAAAGCAGCAATGAATCCGTCGATGGATAGGTCTGAAACCACTTCTAAGTGACAAGCCTTTGTTGTGAAACAGCAAAAAACGCAGATGTGTGTTTTCGTTTGTTTTTTGCCTCGAATTCTGTAATGGGTGTAGACCGGCCCACAGAAGTCGATGCTGACGGTGACAAATGGACGGGCTGGTTGAACACGTGTATCAGGATGGACTCCCATGATTTATTTGAAGCTTTGTGGGTTTAGTCTGGAACATTGAACGCATTCATGCACCACTGCTGATGTCAAACGCTTGTCTCGAGGGATCCACAACTGCTGTCGTGCTGTTGCTCGCAGAGCTTGAGTCGACATGTGTAAGTTATTTCTGTGAAGATCAGTGAGTAACAGTTTAGTGAATGGATGTGAAGCAGGTAAAATTGTGGGATGTTTTGCGATGTGTGGTATATTGGCGTTTTGTAATCTCCCTCCGACTCTAAGAATGGAGTCATCATCCAGGAACGGCGTGAGTATGAGGAGTTTGCTCTTCGAGTCTATTGGTGTTTTTCTTGTAATATTTTTATCTCGGTACCAAATTCCCTGGCCTGCATGAATTTAATAATAAGTGCGAGAGCTTTTTCTAATTCTGCGACTGTAAGGAATCTTCATTCCCATGAATCTTTTCTTGCCTTGAAGCGTTGAGTTGCCCGCAAAACTGTTGCTACGATTCGCTTAAGATGTGTGAAGGAGTTTCGATGATCGATTCTGTCGATAAAATGCTCCTGGATGTTGCTGGTTGTGAGGACGGTGTGAATTGTCTTTCGCTCTGGAAGCTCTCCCGGATCTCTGATAACTTCACATGGCCAATGAGTCTCGGGTTTTCGTAGGAATTCAGGTCTATCGTACCAGAACGTAGAATTGATGAGTACGCTAGGCCGTGCTCCTCTAGAAACCAAGTCTGCTGGATTGAGTTTAGAATTCACATGTCGCCAGTCAGATATGTTTGTTAGTCCTTGTATTGATGAGACCCTGTTGGCCAGAAAGGTGTGAAAGGATGACGGTCTGGATCGGATCCGTGCTGATACGATTTGGGAATCTATCCAGTAATGTATATTGTTTATGTCCATGTTGGATTTTCTTAACATGATTCGCTAAGTGGGCCATGAGTGGAGCAGCACACAGTTCCAGTCTTGGTAAGCTGATGGCTTTCACTGGGGCAACCCTAGATTTGGAACAGAGAAATATCGTCTTTATGTTTCCCCGGCTGTTTGCGCTACGTAGATATATTACTGCACCGTAAGCCCTTTCACTTGCATCGGAAAAGGCATGCAAACTGAGTGTGGAATCTTTCATTTCCAAGTATCTGGGTATCCGAATCCTGTCTAGGTCTGTAAGCTCCTTGCGAAATTGAAGCCATCGAGTGTGGAGTTCCATCGGTATCGCTTCATCCCAGTCGAGTTTCAGTGACCATAACTCCTGTAAAAAGATCTTGGCCAATGTTATTGCTGGATTCACGAATCCCAATGGGTCGAACAACCGTGATAGGTCACTCAAAACCGTCCGTTTTGTCACCTTAGTTGGCTCATTCCAAATGGTAGTTATCCGGGAATGGTCTAGCTTGGGATTCCATGTTAATCCTAATGTTTTCACGGTGTCTCTGTGTCTCCATCGACCGAGAGCTCTATTTCTCTATCTTCGCTAGGCATCGATGCAAGGAGTTGCTCGTGATTCGCACACCATTTGCGCAGATTAAACCCTGCTGACTTCAAAAGCGTGTTCAGCTCGTGCTGAACCTTTACGGCTTCTTTGAGGCTGTTGCTTCCAGTCATTAGGTCGACCACATAGAAGTCTTTAATAGCCCTGGACGCTAGTAGATGTGACTTCTTCGATGTATTGGCCAATTCCATCAGGCATCGAGTCGCTAAGTATGCTGCGGCAGTGGTCCCGTACGTCACTGTCTTTAAACGATAATACCTTAGGTCATCGGAAGGGTTGTCTCTCCAGACGATGAGCTGTAAATGGCTGTCTTCCATTGTTACATTCACTTGGAAGTACATTTTCTGAATATCCACTGAGAAGGCAAATTTGTGTTTCCTGAAACGTAGAAGGATTGAGAATAAGTCATCTTGTATTACAGGGCCTTTCAACCTGATATCGTTGAGTGAGATGCCGTTTGATGCCTTTGCTGAAGCATCGAATACGACTCTCTACTTAGTGGTGCTGCTGGATGACTTGAGTACACGATGGTGAGGCAAGAAACAGTTAAGCTCTGGTATTGGCTACTTAACGTCTTCCATGTGACCCAAAGCGGCGTATTCTTTGATGAAATTCGTGTACTCCTTTTTTACATCTGGGTGTTTTTGGAACTTCCTTTCGAGAGCAAGAAAGCGTCTAATTGCTATGTATTTCGATTGGCCAAGCTCGGATTGGTTCTGACACAGAGGAAGTTTCACTTCAAAGCGTCCATCACCGTCTCGTCGAAGATTGATCGCAGGCTCTTCAGTACTAGAGGTCGTTGCCAGCGGTGCTACTTCTATGGCCCAGCATTTTTCCATGTGTTCTTCAAGATTATTGATACCAATTCCATAGAAGTATTCAGATGTATCGCCTGTTGCGACACGGCCAAGCACAATCCATCCGAGCACGGTGTTCTGCAAGGTTGGGAGGTTTCGTCCTAACCTTATCTGTCCAATGGAAAGAAGCTCACAGTAAAACTCTGCTTCCAATAGTAGGTCGATTCGTTTCGGAGTGTTGAACCTTGAATCAGCAAGATGAATGTTCGGTGGGATTAGCCATGAAAAAACATCGATGAATGACGGCGGTTGAGTAGAAGCAATCGTTGGTATGACGTATGCCTTCCAATCAGGTTGAATATCCGGAGTGTCTTGAGGAAATGGTGGTGCTCACTCTCTTCGAGACATGTGTTTCTCTTCTCCCTATTCCGCAGATATTGATGTTGGAATTTGATCCGGGTATTTTCAACCTCTTTAGCATTCGAGCACTAATGAAGTTGAGCTGAGATCCGGAATCTAAAACGGCTGTACAAACTTCGGTTGAACCAGCAAAATTTGTGATGTTGACTGATGCTGTGCCTAATAAAACGTACTTGCTACCAGATGTCTTCTTGGTAAGGGCTGCTTAAGTGGTGTCGCTAGGAGTAACCGATTGGGATTTGCTGGTTGTCATGGCTGATCTCTTTGTCTTGTTAATTGTCTTCTCATGGTGGAGCAACGTATTGTGCCTGCCTTGACACATAGAGCAGCTTCTTGATGGACAGTTACTTACACCGTGGCCTGCCTTGAGACAGTTAATACATAGCTGAAGGCCCTTGATTTTAGTAAGTCGGTCGTGTGGGCTTAGTTTAAGTAACTGGTCGCACTTAAAAACCTTATGATTCCCAGTGCATACTTTGCAGCTTTCGTTTAGATGAGACAAGGGATGTTGGTTTCACTTGTGGATGTGAATGTCTCTCCTTGCCTAAAGCCTCCAGCGACTGAAATCTAGTTTCCATAAATGTGAGAAAGGCATCGATGGTTTGTACTTCACGAGGTCGTTGAAGCGTTTGTTCGTACGGCGTATGTGTTGTTCTATCAAGTTTTTTCAGCAGGAGATGAAGTATGATGGGGTCCCAGCCTCCTGTTGAGATGCCCAAGGTTGCTAGTCCTAACAAGCATTCTTTGGTTGTGTCGTGGAATCCCTTTATTGGTGCAGCGGATTCACTGACAACTGTTGGTTGTGATACCAGCCTCTCGATGAGTGACGTTATTGTATCGTGCCTGTAGTGTTTCCCACGCGATGGCATAGTTACCGTCAGAAAGGTGGACGTGACGAATTAGGCGCTCAGCTTCACCGGTCACATTATTTTTCAGGTACCACATTTTCTGGGTATTCCCAAGTGGTCGGTCGTGAATCATCTGTTTGAACAAATCGTGGAACTGTTTCCACTTAAGATAGTCGCCATCAAACGTCGGAAGTGTGATTTTTGGCAAGCTGACCGATGCCTGTGTGGCGGGCGCAACTGTGGCAGGCGCAGTTGTGGCTGCAATTCTTGCCAGACATTGATTTAGGAAGATTATCGCCTCTTGGATCGCATCTTCGGTGTTGAGGTAGCTGCTTGAAGTGTAGCCAAGTGCTGTCACGTTGTCGCTCTCACAGATGTCCTGATGCAGTTTTCGGGCCTCGTCCCAGAATCGCTGGAGAGTGACCAACTTAACTTCATAAAATTGTCTAGGTTAGCCGACTTCGATGCTGCCGATTCCCTCGATAAGGTGCGTTATGGATTGCGTGGCAACATCATAACGCCTGATAAGTTGTTTAGTGTTCTGAAGGTCGGACGCAGTGGAGTCCTTCGGCCCCTGCACGTCAGTCTTCACTCCTGATGATTCATCTGGTGCAGACGTTGATGGTGCTTCCAGAGTGCGCAGAAGTTGTTGCATATTCTCCTCTACTTTTGAGTATTCCGCGCTGACCTTGGCAAAATACTGCGCTTGAAAGTACGGGTGTTGCGGATAAGTCCCTGTGTGGGGTTGCAACTCCTGGTGGGTTGCGTTGAGCCTTGTCCACAACTTTCCCAACTGTGCTAGCTTAGCCTTCAGGTATGCGGGATTTTCGCGGCTGGACGAATCCTTTCTGTAATTGCTGATTATTCGCTGGAATTCGTCCCCCAACTCCTTCTGCTTGGTTGCCAGAAGTGATAACTGTGATTCCTCCATCTTGATCCTGAAGCCGGAAGTAGATTAAAATTTGAAATATGACGTTTATCACGTCGAGGCACCAAATGTTCAAAAAGCAAATATATAAAAAATTGCCCTTAAGTCAGACGGCGTTTCGTTTGGCTTCTCAAAAAAGACCTGTTGAGCAACTGATAACATAATTTTATTATTAAAGTCTTTTATAGTACAATTTTACAAGTATTCAATTTTTAATATCGCAAAGTCCGTAGCGCGGTCATTGCCTTAGTGCTGATTCGTTGAGAATTCCTAGAGTTCATTGCAGTTTGTCACATGTTTGATGTCGTGGTCAACAAAAAGCTCATGATCGCCGTGGAAATGAAATTTTCGGAGTATGCATATTACACGAATTAATTTATTTTTAATTGGGGCATTAATCGCGCGCGGAAATAAAAAATGTTTGAAATGTGCAGATTGCATATTAAGTCGGCATAGGTGCAGTCCAGAGTACGTTGAACGTTAATCGCGCGTGGAAATTAGAATTTGTTGATGCGCGCAATTCTATGTAAATTTTCATTGAACACCACCAGTAAAATATCGTGGATAATATCGTACAACCACCGTAAAATTATTGTGAAACTATCGTTAAGCCATAGTGAATCTATCATAAAACGGTCGCTAAACCATTGTTTAAATATCGCTAAGCGTTCGCCAAAATATTGTAAAACTATCGTAAAACTATCGCAAATTCTTACTAAGAAATTTCAGTGCTTTCGATTTTTCTGTTTGGCTGTTGTTTCGGAAACACGTATTCGGACCTAATGCGGAAAGCCCCATCAGTGCTTATAGACAATGTATTTAAGAATTGATGGGGTAATGCGTTAAATTCGGCATTAGGGCCTAATAGGGTTTTCCTAAACTGAAAATAAGTTTAGACATGTCTAATTAGGCCCGTATTTGGCATGCTGAATTTAAGCAAGCCTCACAGGTCCCGAATTAGGGCATAATGTCCATTTGGGCATGCCTAAACTGATTTCTACTGTGGCATCTCCCAAGTTTCAGATAAAAACCACTGTAGCACATAGTTGGAGAGTTGCAAAAAATTTTCTACTACCATAAATTTAAGTCTAAGATGTATTTAGGTCGTAGCGCCAACAATGGTCATATGTTTTCTAAAAGTGACAGAAGAAATCGTTTCTGATATAAAGTTGAGTCCAAAATGACGCCTTGATCAGACACAAGAGGTCACAAAAGGGCCTTTGAAATGAACCCAGGAAAATTTTCTGCTATGTTTCCAAAGATCTGAGCAAATTCAATCATACCTTATTAAAAGTTAAGCACTTTAAACACTTTTTTCACGGCTACCAATAAGAAAACAACTGGTTAACCGTCCAATTAAAAATGTTAAGTAGCATCTTCAACATATGTATTGCATGTATTGCTGTAGGCATACTTCATCTAAATAATGCATGCACGTCTTCCCGTGGTATGCCCAATTAAATCTAGATGCCTTATTGAAACGATCCTCGCTCAGCGTCTTGGATTGAATTCAGTGTCGCGTAAGCTTAACTAAATTCATTTGCGTTCTTTCATTACTACATTACCATCTCTCGTCTACGATGTCGATGCAGAGGTTGCTCTTGCTGCAAGAAAAGATGACAACGAAGAATAAGAAAATCAAAAAACAAAATATTCAAAACTATGAAAACGCGCACACCAGACCACGACAACTAGATATCGTGACCAGGTCCAGGTGACAGCGCGGAACCTGTTGCAAGAGATTGCAACTGCGCGCTCTCTATGTCTGATCATTAATTTGTTACTACATGCATTTATTACTATAAGTAATGGTTAGCGCAAGTAATGCTCGCAAAGTAGATCCATCCAAGGTCTCTATCGTCATGAGTTTTTAGGTACAAAGAACCGTGTATCGCTTCGCATCGATGGTTGAGCTAGATTGGGATTTACGAGTTGATGCGGCACAAAATAGTGCAGCGATTGGTGGAGAAATATTTCGAAGTACTTGTAGATTTTTAGATACTCAATAAGAAGCTTTGTCTAGCTACAACAGATAACAAGAATAAAGTCGGAAAGCGGAACTGCATTCTATTGTTTTTTTTCGATTCAAGCACAATCTAACTGTGTAACATTTGAAAAATCTTAAAAACCAACAAAAGTTCAGAATTCGTTCGATATTACTGACATTCGCCCTTTCATGTACTACCTAGTTTCTCTTTCGGCTTTTTGTACCATAGACCTTTCTGATATCATTTCTCAAGCTTTCTGCAATCTAAATAAAGGCCAACCATAATTTATGAAATAATCTTGAGCAAAGTGCTTGCGGTTTCCGTTGTTATTTTGATTATGTAAAATAATTCCCAAGATAGTATCATCTTTGATGGTATTAAACACAACCTGAAATCTTCCTTTGCTGAGACATCAAAAGGAGAGAAACAGATGAAATGGAAATGAACTTGATTTGACCGGCATCAAGCCGTTATCGTTCTTTGAACCTTTTTATACGTTCTTCCGTAAATTGCGGAATATTCACGAGAATAACCCTCAGATATTTCCGCCCAAATTTTTCCTTCGTGGCAGCGATGCTGCGCGATATAAAATTTATTAACTCGTTGTTCATAAATTTTTCACCAAGGACATACCACGCTGTGAATTAAGGGAGCGCGATTTTATATCTTTTGAACTGTTTGCGGTACTTAGCGATATTGCGGCTGCTATGAAGTGTATAGTCGTAAATATGCGTATCTAGAGCTTCATTGAGGATTGCATTGAGTATTGTGTAGGGTATGAAATTCAAACAAGGAATAAGTAAAAGTTTCATTGCAAAAGGCTTTTCTCTTTTCATGCAAATTTCATGAGATGCGGAAGTACTTTTCCATTGACCAACATTTACTTCACAAAAATGGTAGTTGAAAAGTATGAATGAGAGTATTAAAGTCATGACCAAGGCTATTCGAGAAAATAATACCATGCGGGGAAATTAAAGCTGTAAAACGTTCCTGCTTCTAGGGCTATTGACATTTAGAAAATGTAGTTCTTGTAACGACAAATTTAAAATAAGTCAAACCATTTTCAGTAATCAACACCCATTGATGAAATGATGGCCTCTAAAATAATTAATTAGGAAAAGAGTCTTCGAAGCAGCCCTACACGTTTAATAGTCGATTTTTTTCCATGAGAAAAGCGCTGACTTAATTTCATGCAATTAAATCTAAGTGCCAAAATAAGGGAAACATTCTGAGAGAAATATGGGCTCAAATCTTTATTTCACATTTATTCCAGAGAAGTTAGGGAAACAATGATTCCACTGAGGGTTATGTGATAGTTACGAATGGTTTTTTTTCTGGAGGCTTTCCACAAAATGCTCGGAAAAAGAAAAATTGCAGCTGGTGGGAGTAGTCTGAGGTGTTCCCAGACTTAACTTAGTTTCAATTTGGCGACACCCGTTTCAAAACTGGTGCATTTGGGTTTCAAATTGGATTGATGGTCAAGTTTTTGCAGTACCTTCCTCACACAAAATAAGTCATTTTTGGTGAAAAATCTGGACCTTTGCAATAGCATTTCAAGTGAGACAATTGCGACGGTTCAAGAAGCTCTTGGTGGAACTTTGTTGAAATATTAACATTGTCACAAAGTGTGGCAGCACTGTTATTGCGAAATTCACTGTCAAAAACCTAAATATCACTCTCATACACACATTCAAGCAGTAGCACAGTTAGTCCAATCAGAACATTCAAGCGATCAATATTCAATAAAATAGAACTCCATAAAAGCGAGCATTTCTTTTAGTATAAGCATAAATCGTTGTCTTTCAATTTTGTCTAATTTATTTCCTGCGTTAAACTTGAAATTACAATAGGTTATGGGCCCAGTGAGCCTAAAATAGTTAGACAATTGAAAAATAGTGAGTCACATCGTCGAATGTGTAAAGTGTTTTATTCCAACAGTCGTCTTGTCATAGCGTAATGGAAAATATTAAAAACGGTTTCTGGACTCTATAAAAGTGAATAAAAAGTTGAACAAATCCCATAAATATTCATAGTTAAATTAGACAAGCATCGCCCAATGCTTGTAGTGCAAAGCCAAATCAATTGACTTCATCGTCGCATGAAATATTTGAATTTCACAATAGTGTGCAAGCGTTGCCGCTTTGTGTTTACAGTAAAGTGCGCGTGCACAGCAGTCGAACGTCGTCATTGAATTCAAAAGAACAGATTAAATAAGCAGTGGCTACTCTTCGTCGGTGTTTACATACAGTTTTTTTTGTGCGATTTTGGCTGAAAGTATTTCACCATGAACGACAAAGACGATCACAATTTTATCGGCCACAAATTGAAAGATCAATCGAGTTACAAATTATGGAAATTTCAAATCACTGCATACATGAAATCTCGTGATTTGACCGATAGTATTGAGGGTAAGAAACCCGACGATACAGCGAAAGAAGAAGATAAGTCGAAATTCAATCGAAATGAGGGAAGGGCTATGAATGCAATTATTCAATCGGTTGATGCCACAAACGCGAATCTTGTTTTGGATTGTAAATCAGCGAAAGAAATGATGGATCAACTTGGCAGCGTTTATGAAAAGAATACCGAAATTCGCATAATGATTTTGTATGAAGAGTATTTCACAGCAAAAATGCACGATGATGGGGTAGCAGCGTATATTTCTCGTGTGAATCAATTGTCAGCTGAAATTGAACAGCAAAAAGAGAAGGAAAAGTTACCCGAAAATTTGAAAATGGCACGCATCATTTCTGGGTTGACATCGAGATTCAACAATTACAAAACGGTATGGTACAATACTACATCGAATCGTACGCTCACCGAATTGATGTCGTCATTACAATTGGAGGAAGACAATCTTGAACGATTGAATAAAGAAGAAGTCTCTAATTCTAGTGCTGCGTTTTCAGCGAAAACAAAGAAAAATTCCAAAGCCAAAGACTAAAGCCAAAGTCAAAAATCGATGATTTAAAGAGGAAAACGAAGTGCATTGCATGTGGTCAGAAAGGCCATTGGGCAAAAGATAAAGTTTGTCCAGAGCACAACGAATAATCAATCAAAAGCGATAAAAGTAAAAGCAACAAAAATGAAATGGCATGGTGTTCCGTCATGACAGCTGAGCCAAAGTGTGAAGAATCGGAAAGCTGGTATGCCGATTCAGCCGCAACAAAGCACATGACATTTCATCGAGAATGGTTTACAGAGATACATAAATACACTGGCCCGTGTAAAGTTGAAGTGGCAAACAAATGTCTTTTACCAATCGAGGGAATTGGCACAATTCTTATTGAAGCAAGAGTTGACAATCAGTGGAAGCCAATCCGTTTGGAAAATGTGTTGTATGTTCCTGAAATCAGCGAAAATTTTTTTTCAACGGGTGTATTAACGGATAAAGGCATCAAAGTTTTGATCGAAAAGGGAGGCTGCAAATTCATCGATGAAGCAAATAAAGTTGTTGGAGTTGGAAAGCGTGACTCAAAGAATCGACTCAAATTGGATTTTCGTTTGCGCATTGGTGAATACGCAATGGCTGCTGTTGCTCTACAACATTGGCATCGGAGGCTTGGACATGTCAATGTCGATTCTATCAAGAAAATGTGCAAGAATGATCTGGTCGCGGGCGTCGAATTCGCTGGCAGCGAAAAGTTTTTTTGTGAAGATTGTCAATACGGAAAAATGACCAGAGCAACACACAAGCGATCCAATAAGCGAGAATCATCAAGAGGAGAATTCATGCATGTAGATTTATGCGGTCCAAGCGAAATCAATGGAATCGGTGGTATGCGTTATTTTATGCTAGTTAAAGATGAAGCAACCAGCTTTCGTTTCACGTATTTATTAAAGTCAAAAGATGAAGCGTACGCACACTTGAAGGCATTGATTCCACTGGTCAAAAACATGAATGGCGCTCAAATAAAATATTTTAGATTTGACAACGGACGAGCATTTTTTAACCAACGGGTGTTAATTGATGTACTGCAAAACGAGGGCATACAATTTGAGGGTATTTCACCATATACACCTGAGCAAAATGGTCGAATCGAGCGTGACAACCGTACTGTTCAGGAGAGTGCGAGAACTATGCTCATAGCGAGTGGTTTACCGAAGTCACTATGGCCAGAAGCGGTACGTACTGCGACGTACTTATTGAATCGCACAACAAACAGTAAATGCGTTGGCGCTACGCCGTATGAGCTATGGTTCGATAAAAAGCCGTATTTGGGACACATCAAAATTTTTGGAACGGAATGTTTCGTTCAAATCCCAAAGCAAACTGGTCGAAAGAAGTGGGATCCAAAAGCAAGGAAAGTACATTTGGTTGGATTCGAGCCCACA
Source organism: Odontomyia ornata (assembly GCA_963969285.1). Classification (NCBI taxonomy): domain Eukaryota; kingdom Metazoa; phylum Arthropoda; class Insecta; order Diptera; family Stratiomyidae; genus Odontomyia; species Odontomyia ornata. The sequence continues at coordinate 222,974,174 of OZ017742.1, forward strand.
ACAAAGAATTTTCGTCTGTATGATCCAGAAAAGGGTAAAGTTTTCATGAGCTGCGATGTTAAATCCAATGAACAACCGGATAAATACGTGATTCGAGATGAATCGGATGGTGAGGAAATCATTGAGCATTCAGACGATGATGAAAGCAGCAAAACAAGTGATGAAAGCAGTGAACGTACTTTGGTAGAGCAACCAAATGACAAAGCCGTCAAGCAGGTGGTTGAAGAAACAGTAGGGAATGAAAATGAAAGTGATTCGTCGTTTGAAGATGCGTCAAATCAAACACCAGATAAACGACAAAATAATCGATACGGTTCGCGAGAAAAAGTCAATGCACCAGATCGTTTGATGTATTATGGTCATTCAGCAGTAATGTATGAACCAACAACATATGAAGAGGCAATTCGTTCAGAGCAAAAACAACAGTGGAAGCAAGCAATGAACGATGAATACGATGCACTCATCAAAAATGAAACATGGGAATTGGTTGAGGCACCGATCAATCAGAAGGTAATTGATAATCGTTGGGTATTTAGGGTAAAGAAAAACCCAAATGGCGCAATCGAGCGATACAGGGCGCGTTTAGTAGTTCGTGGATTTACACAACAATATGGTGTGGATTATGAAGAAACGTTTAGTCCAGTGGCCAGATACACATCGATTCGTCTACTTTTGTCATTGGTAGCGATGAACGGAATAAAATTGAAACAGTTTGACGTAAAAACAGCTTTTTTACATGATTAGCTGAAGGAAAATGTTCACATGAAGCAACCAATTGGATATGAAGACGGTACTGAACGCGTGTGCAAATTGAAGAAAAGTTTGTACGGTCTCAAGCAGGCATCGCGATGTTGGAACCAGAAGTTCACATCATTCATGCGTAAGTTTGATTTCAAACAAAGTACATACGATCCATGCGTTTTCATTCGTCGAAGTGAAAACACGATGACAGTTATTGCGATTTACGTTGACGATGGCTTAATAGCGACAAATGATGCGAATGAAATCGATAAAATCACATCATACTTGCAAAACCATTTCGAAATAAAAGTTTCTGAGGCAAATTATTTTCTCGGTCTTCAAATTGAACGATCACCTGACGGGTCAATTCGTATACATCAAGAGGCATATGCAAAGAAAGTATTGGATCGTTTCAACATGATGGATTGCAATCCCATGTCAGCACCAATGGACTCTAATCAAAACCTTGGCGATTTTGTAAACGATGAGCATTGCGACACATATCCATATCGACAGGCCGTCGGAAGTTTAATGTATCTGAATGTCGGAACGAGACCGGACATAAGCTACGCTGTTAGTGCCGTAATTCGTTATTTAGATCGACCGAGTGCGGCACATGTTGAGGCAGTAAAGCGCATCATGAAATACATAAAGGGCACACTAAATACAGGTATCCTTTATAAAAGTACATAAAGGGCACACTAAATACAGGTATCCTTTATAAAAGTAATTACAATAAACTTCATTATTAGAATTGCAAAAATTAAGTCTCAAGTTCTGTTTTTGTTAAGAACCAGATGCCTTTAATCTTCTGTAGCAGAGTGTAGACTGTAGGCAACATACCGTTCGAACGCCTCCAAAATTAATCGAATTGATTTTTTTTAACACAGTGGCGCCCTGGAACTCGTGATCTACACTCCGAACTAGCGAACTAGTATCAAAAAGACACAACTATGTCAGGCTATGTTAAAAGTTGTCAATTGACATTTGTTCATCGACTAGTATTAATCGCGCAGTTCGCCCGCGAACTTATCGACAAATCAGCCAATGCGAACGAAAAATTCATCCGCAACACGTATGTTGTTTTGGCGGCAATATTATGCCACAAACTTTCCTCATAACCCACGTAGCGATACCGGGCAGATATCGATCATCCCTAAGCCATTCCAATCAGCTGGCAAGCGTTGGAATGCAAGATATCTGCTTCTAAACCGCCTCTTAACCCTTTCAGTACTGCTGTACATTATAATGCACATGCTTTTATCACCCTGTTTAGTCGATACTAAGGCAAATATCGCTTGTTAGTCGTTACTATTAGTTATTCTAGCGCTTTTTTGTTCTATTTCACTCATTCCGTTTTCCTTGGTTGTCATGGCGTGTTCAATTGGTGTTTATTTTTTTTTCTCCAACATTTTTACATATTTCCGCCTCAGAATTTTTGTTATAATTGAACTGAATGCATTATTTAGTTTTAACATGTTCAATTAAGTTTTATCGCTATGATAGTGATCTGTAGGCGAAAATGTTTGTGTACATTACAATGTACAAAAGTACTCACAGAAGTAGAGATGGTGTGAAGTTAGTTTTTGAATTTTAAGCTCTATATTTCCGTTTATTTTATTATTGATGCTTACTTTTTACGTGATACAGGTCGTCGAGAACCTGACAGCAGGTATTGGACAGAACAAGAACTTCTAGATTGCTTAGAAGATGGGAATTCATCCGAAATTGAGCTTCTTGGAGAGGAGGAGCTAAATGAATCCAGTCCTGAAGTAATTTTGATGCGACGAGTTGAAGCAGAAATAAACGATGCAAATAAATCAGATAATGAAGCTGAAGATGAATCCATACTGGAACTGCAAGAGGTAGTGCCATCCACCTCTGAAAATATTATCACTTAAAAAAATATCAAACAAAAAAACCCAAATAGAATGCAATGACCAACATTCGTTTATTCAGACACAAATATTTTGAAATCCACCACCTACTGTCGGTGAAGATATTGATACAATGTCAGAAATGACGAATATTTATGCGATCCAGAGTGGCTCCAATTTTATGGCGACCAACCCCCAAAGAAATCAAAAAATTCATTGGCCTCCGCATTCTTATGGGTAATCTACAATGTCCAAAAATACGAATGTATTGGGACAGCTCTGTTGGCGTTCCATTGGTCAAAAAACAATGTCCGTGAACAGGTTTTTCAGTTTACGAAGCCATTTGCATTTGGTGAATAATTTACAAATTCCTATTGGCAACACAGACAAGTTCATAAAAGTTATGCCCATTTACGAATCTATTCGGAAAAGGTGCATGGAAATTACATCAGTCGACCAATGCGTTTGCATAGACGAGCAAATTGTTCCATTCGAGGGGCATCATCATTGTAAGCAATATATGAAGGGAACGCCAAATCCTTGGGGATTCAAATTGTTCGTTTTGAGCGAGTCTAGCGGCCTAATGTTGGATTTCTTGCTGTACCAGGGAGCAACAACCAAAATCAATCCGGCATATGTGAGTGAACTAGATCAAAGTGCTGCAATTGTGGTGCAATTAAGCAAAAGACTGCCCAGGGGCTACATGTTATTTTTTGATAATTATTTTTCGTCTTATTATCGTTTGCGGTTATTGAAGGAGAATCAAATATGGACTGCGTGCACATTTAGAATGGACCGATTTTCAGGAAAAGGATTGAATAAGAATGTAGATTCTCTACTGAAGAAGGAAACAAGAGGCCATTCCAACAGTTTGTTGATAACGAACAGGACGTCGTTTTAACTAAATAGATAGACAACAAAGTTGTGTCGAGCGCCTCAAAATAAAATAATTTTACAAAATCCTACAAAAATCGCGACCTGTCTGTCCATCCGTCCGTCCGTGTGTCACAGCACTTTACTTTTTCTCGCAAACTACTTAAGCTAGAAAGTTCAGATTTTGTATGCAGGTGTATAGTGGTGCTTTATTCAAAATTCAACTACAAAAAATTTTATAAGGTATTTAACCCATATCATCCTACTGTTCCATTATTGGAAAGGTTTGTTTTTGAATTTTATAATTTTTCGATCAACGAATCGGGTCATTATTTTTGCATTCTGGCTACACTAAAGTCCCAAGCTTTCAATCACATTGAAATTTTTATCATAATCAGGGGAATCCCTATTAGTTAGTGGTGATTTATTTTACTAAGTAGTGAGGACAACATGTCTCACAGTAAAACGTAAGTATTATTACTTTTTTCTTCAAAAGTATATAATATTTATGCATGATTCAACAATGCTATAGGTAATTAGCAAGTTATAAAAATTAATTGAAAAACTACGGTTTTGATATATGTAAGTATTGCGTTTTTCATGTACCGTTCCATTATTGGAACAGTAGGAATATATACCTTTGTAATATTTTATTTGAGACGGTATCGTATTTAGGTTTTATAATGGTCGCGTTTTATTTATTTTATTTTAGATTGACTGTTGATGAAATCCTTGCATATTTGGAAGAAGATGGTAATGTTTTAGGGGCAAATATTTATATTACGCCTCCGGAAAACAACGAGTTAAGTGACGGAGATAGTGGTGATGAAGAATCACGTGACATAAATCACTTGTCTCGAACTCAGTTGTTAGCGAAGGCGGCAGTAAGGGCTACAATCAACGCTGAAACAAATATTGAGGTAGCAGAGCATAACATGGATACTCCTACACCTGGATCCACTAGGAACGAAGTTAAAGTTAATCTTCCACCCTCTAAAAGGAAAAAATCTGAGGTTCCAAGGAGATGGAAATCTGTTGACATTGTCGAAAAACCGGAGAAAGAATCTGAACCACCTTCATTCTTAGACGATTTAGAGCATCCAATTGATTTCTTTGAGCTTTTTTTTTATGATGAAGTTTTTGAACTTCTTCATTCAGAAACGGAAAAAAATGCAATTCAGAAGGGGCATCACAGTTTCAGGGTAACCACTGCAGAAATCAAGCAATTTATTGTTACTCGACTGCTTACTGGTTATAATAATGTAGCTAGGTATCGTATGTATTGGGAGCAAAGCGTTGACCGCAATTTTCAGGGAGTAGCATCAGTTATGTCAAAAAACCGGTTTGAAGAGTTGTTGCGATTCCTCCATGCAGCCGATAACTATCATTTGCCTCCAAATGACAAATTCGCTAAGGTTCGTCCCCTTTGGGATCTTTTGAATAAAAGGTGGCTAAAATATTTTCCCGGTGATAGAAATTTGAGTATTGATGAGTCAATCATCCCGTATTTTGGAAAACACAGCACAAAGCAGCATATTCATGGGAAACCGATTCGATTTGGATATAAAAACTGGTCGATTTGTACACGACTTGGATATTTGGTATATGGAGAGCTTTACCAAGGAGCAAATACGGGAAATACTCGAACTGAGCTTGGCGTCGGTGGCTCTGTGGTATTAGATCTCATATCCAAACTACCCCCGGGTAGCTATAACTTTAATATGGATAATTTCTTCACTTCGTTGTCTCTTCTCGAAGAGATACGGAAATTAGGACCGATGCCACTGGAACAATAAGAGCAAACAGAGTCGAAAAGGCTCCTTTGAAGGATCCAAAAGAAATGAAAAAAACCAAAAGAGGATCATACTTTCAGTGTACTGATGCTTCTTCTGGAATTACTTTGGTTCGATATAATGACGATAAGATCGATCCCGTTGGGAAAGTGATGCGTTTCTGTGATAAACAGAATAAAGAAATAGATCAGCCCAGGTGTATTATCAACTATAATCGATACATGGGTGGCGTAGACCGATTAGACCAGAATGTAGGATGCTATCGAATCGCTTGCTGTAATAAAACGGGTGCCAGACAGTATAAGATTAGACAAGAAGAGACAGCACAGTATCATCAACCAAAATAAACAAACTCGTTGCGGCTTATGCAACAAAAACACAACTATGAAGTGTAGCAGTTGCAACGTAGCTCTTCATAATAAATGTTCAATCGATTTTAACAATAAATGATATTCATTTCACCTATGAGACTCATAAGAAGCTTTGTAACAATAAACAAAATAAATTTAGATTTTATGTAACTCGCTCTTGTATTTCAGTTACTTCTTCAATTTTCTAAAGAAGAAAATACAGTGGCATATTGTCCTAATGTTCCATTTTTGGAACGGTACTGTCATAACAAAAGCAAATCAGGATTTTTTTTTCTGTCAATAGTTTTTCGTTTCTTAGGCCAATAATTTGCATTTCTCAGAGTTTGGCACAAATCAGATAAAGTTAAAAGTGCTTGGGATTATAAAGGTTAAGGGGGGGGCCTCCCCATATAGGGGAGTGGCCCCCGAAAAAAAAATTTCATCAAAGGTAGCCGATATGGGTATCAAATGAAAGGTTTTAATGAGGGCTTTACAAAACAGGTCTTAATTTGATACTTCTTGCTTCGAGGGACGCGCAGGGAGGGAAAATACACGAAAAATTTGTGTCCTCCCCCCCTCGCGATTGGACACCTATGATCCGAAAAAATCTGAAAAAAATTATGGTGGTAGGTGTTTATGAGTACAACAACAACAAATACATTACAACTCGAAATTCACTCAACTTTGTTAATAATAGTATGATATTCGAATTTCAGATTCCCCAATAAAATCGCATCGATACCCTTAACCTGAATTAAATTCGATATATACCTAGTCCTACTAAAGGTTCTTAAACTTTGTACGTTTGATGAAAATCGAATAATATAATTTCTCCAATTACAACAACAATAACACATGATTTTGGTATTTTATGGACTTTCCATCGAATCAGTCACTGCAGTTTTGACTTGATCTTCTTGAAATTTCCCAATAAGGTCAATAACATTAATATTTTTGAGAAATCATGATTTGAGTGATTTATGTCGGTTTGCAACAAAATGGCGACCGTTGAAAGTAGAAAAACAATGGATTTTCTTTTGAACGTGCACAACTCTTTGATATATTTCTTGATGTTATTTATTGCTGGTGACTGCATTTCTGAGAAGTTGGATACTAAACCCTTCTGATATTAGCGTAGGTCTGTTTACCGAACTTGTTTCTTTATTACGATTACGGAGCGTGCAAAGACAAAATACTATCCCTAGAATTTGCTACCCTATATACACCACCCCCGAACACTGACACTAAACTTCCGATTTTCTTCGCGTGATTTACCACACAAGCCGACTTTAATTAGGTTCTCTAAAGAAAATTTACCTTATTTTTCCTGGAATTTAACTTTGATTGCCTGGATTAAATTTCAAATATACAAATTCATCTCTTATTCAATTTTCGTACTGTAACAAGCTAATTTAAACTGTCAATTTCAATTGAATACAAAAGAAGAAGTTTTTAAGAAAGAAAACTTACTGTTTACGCGTTTCAAAGGAGCCCCCTTCTCCGCTGCTTCCGTTGACGTTATTCCACTTGCTCGGCCACTTGTTGCTCACAATGCTTCCTCGTTGCTTTATTTGGTTCTCCTTGATTCGCCACTTGTTGTTCGAACTACCTCCTCGTCGCTTTATTCCGTCTTACTTGCATCGCCACTTGCTACCACTGCTTTCAACAATTCACTGACGCACGCCGCTTCACTTTTCCATGACTTCGCCAAACCCAAGAAGAAAGGGGAGGCGCTTCATTCGTCGCGCTCTTTTATAATTTCCCTCTAGTGGCTCTCTGACCAAGTTCTTTGTCTCGGTTTCAGCCACCTCTTCGGAGTGGTTCTTCTTATTCCCGAGGAGTGGTTTCCGTGATTTCCACTCCACCTTCAATCACTCTGATGGCGATCACTTCAATCACGGCTGAATTGGCTGAACATTTTCTCTGACAGTTTGTACTGTCAGATCAGATTGTAAATAGAAGTGGAATTGATCAGATTGTAAATAGAAGTGAAGAAGTGAAATTTTATACTTCGTCGGCGTTAATAAAATGAAATGATTCGTCGTTGATAAAGTGTTTTGAATCATTTGGGTCATTCTTGGGTCGGCATTGCCAAAAATCGTGTTTTATCCCCAAAAGGTTTTCAAGTGAATTTTCTCGGTAAGTGGTATGAAAGACCGCCAAATTCAAGAAATTTAGGTCCCCCGCGTAATTTTCCATGAAATGCATTCAATGTAGAATGTAATTAATGGAAATACATGACGGAAGGCGGTATCAGAGCGCGGAAAATCTTACGGTTGTATGCGCAATTGATTCTGAAGTTTGTTTTTATATTTTTATCTGTGATGTTTGTTTTATTTACTCATAGTACACTTTCGACCGATGCCAATCCAATGTCGTTCGCATCACGGCTTCACACATTTCCTAGGAAATCCGTGAACAGTGAATAATCTCGCGCGCGATCATGGGAGCTAGTTATTTTTGGCCAATATGGTAAAACTCACGTCGACTTCCCATAATTCCACATAATGTTTACAGTTATGCTACACGGTTGTTGAAAAAGGTGTCCTAGCCCGTTTTTGTAGTAGAAACGTAGAAGCTTTTTCGCTTTTCGTGTGCTCCTTTGACGGAGTTTTTCGATGTTGTGCGGCTTAAAAGTTCGGATGTTGACTTGCTTTGCTTCCTCAACTTTTGGCTGCAGGCAATCTTTCGTCATGATACCAATATTGAAGTCGGTCGGTACATTTACATAACTCGTCTCGTTAGGGCACTTCCGGTCCCTAAACGGTGTTGAATCTTCTCGTTCAGGATATGAATGTTGTTGACCAGTGGTTCTAGACATTCCCTCCAAATAAAGTTCTTGTCCGCTTGACGCCGGGCCTGCAGTGGCATATACTTTCGCCGAAACCTATCGATTTCCCAGTATAGGTTATATTTATTTATTTTTTTTTCCACTTTTTAAGAATCAATACTACAAGTACTCGTACTTAGATTAGTGCTGCAGGTACAATTAAGAGTGCTAATAAAAACCCTAATCGAGTGCAGCTTAGGCTTGTGTTTAGTTTAACGGGTCACGCGACTGATATGGTAGTGTTCGGGGTGAGGTAATCTTGAGCCTCTCGACTTCATCCGTAACAACGTCGAATGTTAGTCCGGAATCACCAAGATCGTCGGAACCAGTGCCACCAGCAAGAAAGAAGATGCACTTCCTCCCGGGTGAAGATACTTCTATGGACAAAAAAGTATCAAGAATGGTCGCCAAAGATCGACTACTTTTCCGGGTTTTCTGTATTCCCAAAGAAATAAGAGATCTCTTCAATTCTTCGTGACACAAACTGCCTATGTCCCCAAACACAATTAAACTTATAGTTATGAATTATGGCATGACATTGAAAATGAAAATAATGCGTTAATTGGCTCAACTGAAGGAGAATGGTCACAGATTTACGCTTACCTTTGATGAGTGGATTGCTTCTATAACCAAGCGATACATGAATGTAAACGTACACACATTTTTGTACAGCAATGCTCTGTTTTGGAACTTGGGGCTGATTATTCTGGAAAAAGATATCAATATTACTACAGATTTAAAAAAAAAAACTCATGCTTAGGAACCTGTGATACTATCTGAAAATGAGGGAAACGACGATGAAATCCCTTTGGAAATGGATGAAATTTCTAGCACAGGCTCGGACTCAGAAGATGATGTTTTTCATTGCTCTATGCCCAGAATATAAGTGGACCTAGATGCAGAATATGCGGGTCTTATTGAGAAAGTTAAGAAATTAGTGAAACTTTTCAAAAGATCACCTACTGAAAATGATATTCTGCAAATATACGTAAAGCAAAAATTTGAAAAAGGTATTAAGTTACAACCTGATTGTAAAACTCGATGGTCGATCCTAGTAGATATGATTTCTACATTTATCAAAATCAATCTGTGTGTTAGCAAAGCTTTGATCGACCTCAGCCTGGAAGCTGATCCGAACTAATCTTTGAATGCGGAAGAAAATGCGGTTTTAGCGAACGTAGACAAGGCATTTCAACCTGTAAAACTGGCTATGGAGGTGTTATGTCGTCAAGATACAGACTTGGCTATCGCAGAAACAATACTTAGGTTTATGATTCGCAAACTGGAAGAGCTAAAAACTCAATTGGCAGAAAAACTAGCTGACTCCTTGAGAAAGCCCATTGTTGAGCGTCGGACGAATTTGACAGCATGCTTGTTGTATATTAGAGATCCAGCTAAATACCAAGCAGATAAAGAAGAGTTTGCGAAACACGAAACATTTCAATTATCTCCGAAAAACGTGATTCGAACCGAAATTAAATCACTAATAGGGCGTTTGCATCCGCAACACAGTCTGACTAATTCACAGACACAGACAAATTCAAATCCATCTTGGTCAATTGCATCAACATCAGCTGCCACCGCTAATAATACAGCTGAATTTGATGATGACGATAATGAACCGCTTTCATCTCTTTCTGAGACCCGCAAGAGTATTTCATTGTAAGAAGAACTTCAGGAAACATTGAATGCTGCGTTCAAAGAATGTAGAGATAGACAACTAACTATGAATTCTCTGGAGACATTAAACAAAAAGGAAATGCATTCATACGAGTCCGGGGCGTCAAACGGTGAACTTTTACAGTTCGTGGATAACTGCCTGAGATCTGTGGTTCCAACTAGCGTTGAATCCGAAAGGGCCTCTTCAGCGGCTGGTTATCTGGCCAACAAAATAAGAAGTCGTTTAGCAGGCAATTCTTTGGATATTTTGTGCTTCTAAAGGAGCTACTTTAAAAATAATTTATAATAATGGCTTGTAATTTGAACTGAACAAATCTTTGGTATATTTTGTTAATTAATCTGTAATTTCTAATAGTCTGTTAGTTAATCTGTAATATCTAATGGATCTACTGAGCAGATATAGTTTTATGTAATTGATAATAATATCTCAGTTTAACAGTCAACTCAACTTAGATAATAAGTATCTTTTTTGGATTTCTCGTTGTTTTGTTTGTTATAAAAGAGTAACACGGCACTTAAGAAGGAAATAACTTGTTTCCGAAACACGTGTCTGCCCGTGTTTTAATAAATATTGGCGTTTTACGGAAAATATTAGGGTTCTTATTTATTCATATAAAAGAACTGTTTTATCACTAAAAGATTTTTGTTAGATATTAGAAGAGAAGACCGGTTGTTTCTTTCGTTTCTTATTTGATAGATACGTACGTCAAAGTTTACTACTTGGAAGTTTATTAAAAAATTATAGACAGATAAGTCAAACAATATTTGATGCGAAAGTTTATTGAAAAAATTCGTGAAAATAAATGTTTATCTTATAATACAGTCGAACCTGGATAAGTGAGAGTTCAAGGGATGGCAACCTTTTTTTCGCTTATGGAGGTTTCTCACTAACCCGAGTTTCTACCTTATAGAGGTACAGATATTACCATTATCACTCATAGAGGTTAAATAAATGATACAGCAAATATGCAGTGAATAAATGTATTGTACATATGTATTATACAGATATTTATGTATGTATGTGTATTACATAAATTTTACACGCAAAATGAAACAATAAATCTTCATATCTATTTTAAAAAATCTGATTTTTTTTCTGTTTACCGTACTAACATTTTGTACATGCTTATCTAATTCGTAAATTTTATCGAATCTTTTCTTATCATCAACCGCCGAATATTCAAAAAACTTATGTATCTTATCTAGTGCATTTAAAATTTCTTTCTTCTTTGGAATGTTCTCTATTTCTGTATCCAAAATCTGCGATCGGTCGGTTCCATCTTCACAGTCATTTCCGTCAGTACACGTTGTCATCAAGTTCTGCACGATATCGTCATCGGTGAATTCCCCAGCGGTAGCCAGGTCGTCGTCAAATTGTACGAATCCTTTCAAGGTTGGCGTTAACACATCACTAGTAGATTCGTGACACACAAGCTCCATTCATTCCTCATTGCTAGGTTCAGCTTCAACTTCATTTTCCTTTGGTAGAAGTTCTTGTTTATCTGTGCTGATATAATATCCCGCTTTCTTGAAACAGTTTTTGATAGTAACATCACTTACTTTGAACCATGCCCTCCTTGCAAATTTCATGGCTAGAAGTACGTTAATATCAGGGCTATCGATTGCACGTAAGAGTATGTTGAACAGCTTCTCTGCGGTAAAAGCATTTTAATATGTGTATGACACCTTGATCTAAAGGTTGAAGTTTGCTGGTGGTATTGGCAGGCAAAAACATGACTTTTACGTTATTAAATGTTGTAATGTCCGTATGGGTAGCACAGTTGTCAACAAAAAGCAAGTTTTTTTTTTGTGTTTTATCTTCATTTCCTTGTTAACTTTTTTCAGCCAATCTCTAAATAATATCTTTGTCATCCAAGCTTTTAGGTTATTGACATAACCAACAGGTAAAGTCTTGACACCTTGAAAATATCTAGGCTTTTTTGATTTCTCGATCATCAAAAGAGCGAGCTTATCAGTACCGGTCATGTTTGCGCATTGAAGAATGGTTAGACGTTCCTTGCTTAATTTTCCCCCGTGATATTTTTCACCCTTAAATGTAAATGTTTTATCAGGAAGACACTTGAAGAACAACGCAATTTCATCCGCATTGTACATTGTAAATATCTGTCTGGATCATACCCCTTTAAGAGACTTGGCAGCTCTTTAGCCCATTGGTTACACACGCTTTGGTCGACAGATTTACTTTTGCCAGCGGCTTTCTCAAAAGCGATATCATGACGCCTTTTAAAACCCTCTAACCAACCATTGCTTGCCGAAAAGTTCTGAATTCCTAATTTGTTGGCAAAGTCTTTCGATTTTTGTTTTAACAAGGGTTCATCAATGGGAATGTTCTTACCAAGGGTTTGTTTGATCCATTCTAAAAAGTAGTTTTCAATATCGGGAAACTCGGAATGCACTATGACTTTATCGAGTCTTTTGACTTAATAATTTTATAATAGGTAGATTCTGGTACACAAAACTCACTTTGAATTTCATTACGCGATTTCCCACACTCAAACGCATTCACGATTTAAAGTTTTTCACTTAGAGATAATACTTTGATTTTTCTTATGTACATGACGTAGAACTGAACCTTTCTTCGTTCTTGATATTAATCAACTGTAATAAGGACCAAACGTGCACAAAGACAATTTAAATTAGGTAGTTACCCAAAATTTTAGAAAGCATTTGTTTATGTTTTCTAAAATTTCGGGGAGCTACCTGCGTGTGCGTACATGCTCAATTGTCGCGTATAGAGGTAAAGATAACTAGCAGTCTCAGTTATCGAGTTTCATGTACGAATATCTAAGGCTCGCCGACTCTCTCTTATAGAGGTCTCAATTTCTCATATACAGAGGTTTTAGGGTTCGGCCACATTGCGATTTTTCTGCCGTAACCAGCGATTTACAGACGCAAATACGAACACACTGCGACAAGATTTGCAAAGGAACTTCACGCATGCGCAGAACTAATATGCTCATTTGAAGGTATGTCTTTGCCAGGAACACATGCGCTAACTCATTTGCACGCCATGCAAGAAACTTCCGTGCACTTCAGCGTCAAATGTCCAAATGATGTGCGCCTGCGCGCGTATCACAAAAACTACCTGCTAAACTGGTTTTAGGAAAAATCGCAAATTCCTGCGACTGCCGACCTGGACAAAATTGTCGAAAATCGCAGTGTGCGGGCTTCCATTTAACCATGTGTAACTTGCGACAGAAGTGCGGCTAAATAGTCGAATTATCAGGTTCAACGTTAACTTTGAAATTAAACTCGGACAAAACTTGATCGGAACAAAACTCTTTATTAAAAAACCAACTTATTCGGACGAAAGTCACAGTTCAACTCATCTTACCATTCTTCGTCAAAAAATTTAAATATTACTTTCGTTCGTTGTTTACTCTATATTTGAATTTCATTATTAGGATTTAAAAGTCTTTCATTAAATTCCATTAGACGAACATTAGAAAAGATCTCACTCAACAACTGTTTATATTCATTTCAATTTCAGTAAATCAGGCTTAAGATCAATTAAGGATTAAATTGAGCTTGGTGATTAGCTAATATCAATTAGTTGTAACAAATCTAAGTGGCTTTTAAAAGAAATAAATTTGAGTGGCTTTTAGAAGAAATGTCGATAGATGTGTACTCAGAACACATTATCGCCATTAGTTTCGGATGCGTTCATGACATGCCCCTCCTTAGGATGCGTGTCCTCACGCATAGTGTTTATGTGGACTTTAATATTTTGATTTGTTTTAAAAAATTTACGATAAACAACGATGACGATTACAATCGTTATACACAGAATTATGTTATCGGTGGCAATGCTGATCCAGGATGTTTTACTTGTTTTGTATGTTAACAGCTTTATGTGTTTTATATTTTCCAGGTTTTTTCTAGGAATAAAATCCAACGTTAAATTTGTTTCGCCAATGTATGACATATTCCTAATAATATTTGGGAGTATTATGTTACTATTTAGATATGTAATTCTGTTTGAAAAGCTTTGATCATTAATTGTGATATTGCAATTTTCAAATTTTATGATGTTGTGTTTTTTCAGTACTATATCCTGGTCGTTACAATTATGTATTATTTTTACAGGTTTTAAGTTTTTTGTAATAACTATTCCTTCTGAAACTTTTTCAATGTTCTCCTCATTGTTGGTTGCCATTGTACAATTTGTGGGACTATTTAAACGATTTCCAATACATTTGTTTTTTATTTTGATTAAGTTATATTTTACATTTTGTTTGGTATCATAGAAAATTAGATTTTGTTTGGTAATCATAGTCAAATATTCTGTTACTAGTTCTAAATTATTATTATTTGGTACAGGTATTATTCGTGTTCTATAATACATTTTTTCGTCGAACTCTGGTATTTGCAGTATATTGAATACCAAATGATCGCATTGGGCTACCGCAACTCTGATATTTTGCATTTTGTACAAATCGACATTATATTTTTGAATTTCATTTTTTGTTAAAATATCCCTACTTAACACTTCTAGTTTTGACATCAATGTTATATCTTGGATTTCCGTAATAGAGTTTAATATTTGTTGCAAATTTTCTTTTACTTCTTGTTGATACTGGAATTCCAGGAATTTTCTTTCTAAGATATTATTTTGCTGTACTAGTTTATTTACTTTTTCAAGAATTACTTGTTGATTGCGATTTATTTGAAAAGTTAAATTCTTTAGTTCGTCATTGATTTGATTATTAATATATATCTGTTTATTTAGGTTATTCGAAACCATTTCTAAATTTTTATCAACTATTTGTAAATGTGCTTCAATATCTCTCCTATCATCATCGTCCATAGTCCCTCCCAACCAGTGAAGGAACTTTCCATATAAATTAATCAAACCTCTTCTATTTCGCTTCACCTCATGTGGTTCTAATTCATAAAGTTTCTCCAGAATTCTTTCTTTCAAAATGCGTATTGCCATATTATTTTGGTAGAGTGTTGGAGGTATCGTATTTTCTATACAAAGCAACATATTCCTGAATTGTTCTAAATTTATGCTATGAATAATTTTTGTAAAGCCTTTGATCATTTTTATCTCCTGGAGTCTTATAAGGGAATATCCGTTTCCTTGTGGGATTTCGTTTATTTCAAGATTCTGCCCCCTCGTAGAAGTCATAATAAAGAAGAAATTGATTAAAATTAACATTCCTGCAAAAGTAGAAAAATATTTCATTGTAGATTCCTGTCAGTTAAGATATATTGATATTATAGTTATTATTTTATTTATAGATTTGGGTATTGTTCGACTTTTTTTTTATTGTCATCTCTGTTGACAATATGCACTATCTATTGATATAGATAATTTTCACTGACTATTTACACCTCTTAACGAGATGAGGTTCGGCTCGGACGTAATTGCTCCACTTGCTGAAATTTCTTTTTCTTCATAAAAGCCTTATCGTTTGTGATGTTATGATTCGGTCTACTAAGCACGGTCTATCGTGCTTTTTCCTTTTAAACTTGTTCTTAATATATTTAGGATTAACCTCTTCATTTTTTCTGTCTTTATTTTTTCTTTCAATATTTTTCTCTTGTTGTTGAATTATTCTATTTCTTATATTTGCGTATTCCGTTTGTGGTATTATTCCATTATTAATTTCTATCGGTCTCTGGTTAGTTGTTGAATGTATGGTATTATTATAAAACTTCATGATTTCTTGGATATCTATAGAAGATGGTGCTAGTTTAGTTTCAGTTATTTTGATTCTAACGTGTTCGTTTAAAGTGCTATGTAGCCTTTCTATATCTGCGTTGCCAGTTTTTAATCCTGGAGTGGTAAAGTGGAGAGTAACTCCTTCGTTTTGGAGAAAATTTTCAAGATTGCACGTTAGTGTACTCTCGTTGTCTGTAATAATGTGATCAGGCTTACCACAAGTTGCAAAATGCTGATTCAGAGCAGATTGAATCTCTATCCAATTTCTGGATTTTAAGGGGATGGCCTGGCCGGATTTCGAGAATTTGTCTATTAAAGTTAAGAAAATGTGATTTTTGTCAAGAAACCATATGTCCATATGAACTGTTTGGTGTGGTTTTTCTGGTATAGGAGGTTTCTTAAATGGAATTTTGGCAGGTGTTCTCTCGTATTTACTCAATTGACATATGTGGCAATTATTGATGACTTTAGTGATTTCAAGTTTCAAATTGGGATAATAGAATTTGGTTTTGATTTCCTTGAACACTTCCTCAATACCTCTATGGTTATTCTTTTTATGTTCTCTTAGAATTTCTTCTTGAATTTGCCTTTATCGGTACAGTCAAAGAGAACGTAACCACACTTAACGAATTTTGGCCCTGTATGCGGGGTTTTCCACTTTATATACTCGTTTTGGAAGCGGACATACAACTCAAGATCTGGGATGTAGACGGCTATTAATCCTTTCTTAGGTGTGTGGTTGTTTAGAATGTATTGAAAATATTTGTCATTGATATCTTTAGATATGAAAGTTATTCGAAGTTTCCCAACATTTTTCTCCTTACATATTCTATTTTCCTTACCTTTCTTTATAATTATCTGATGTTTAAATACATTTAACGGTGCTTCTGAGATGGGTATGTAATCTGAATTATCTTCGTTAGCACTATGGCAAGTTGCTATTGATTCTGTGTCACTATTGCCGTTATCCACTTCGTTTACATTTATTGAAGGTCGGGACAGTGCGTCAGCAACATAATTCTCTTTACCCTTAATATACTCTATGTCATAAGTGAATTCTTCCAATTTCAATTTCCATTTTTGTAGCTTCAAATTCGGTTCTTTCAAATTAGCTAACCAAGTTAATGGTTTGTGGTCTGTTTTTATGGTAAACCTTCTTCCAAAGATGTATGGTCTGAAATATTTGGTTGCCCACACAATAGCCAGTAATTCCTTCTCTATAACCGAATATCTAGTTTCGTGATCATTTAAGGTTCTTGAAGCGAAACAAATTGGATGGTCATCTTGAGAGAGTACAGCGCCTATAGCATAATTTGAAGCGTCTGTAGTTAAGGTAAACGGTTTATTAAAATCGGGGTGTTTCAGAATGGGATCGGATGTAATCAATTGTTTGAGTTTTTCAAACGCGTCGACAAAATCTACATCTTGTGCGTTTATTCTAGCATTTTTCTTCAATCGGAGAGTCAGAGGTTTCGCAATCTTAGAAAAACCTCTGATGAACTTTCTATAAAATCCCACTAAGCCAAGAAAAGATTTAATTTGTTTAGATGTTTTTGGAATAGGGAAATTTGTTATTGATTCTATTTTTTTAGGGTTGGGTTTTATACCTTCCGTAGTGATTATGTGACCCAAAAACTCAGTTTCCGTTTTTAAAAATTCGCTCTTATCGATCTGAATTTTTAAATTCGCTGATTTCAAAACATCAAATATACTTCTCAAAGCAGCTATATGTTCTTCGAGTGATGTACTGAAAATAATGATGTCATCCATATATACGAAGCATATCTTCCCGATATACTTTTCTAAGATGCTATTCATAAGCCTTTGAAAAGTGGCAGGAGCATACTTTAAACCGAAAGGCATTCTCGTGAACTCGTAATGGCCTTTATCTGTTGAGAACGCGGTTTTTGGAATGTCCCTTTCTTCTACTTCTATCTGATGGAAGCCCTTAGCGAGGTCAAGAGTAGTAAAGTACATACATTTCCCGAGCTTGTCCAAAATATCATCGATATTTAGAATTGGGAATTTATCGTCAACCGTAATGTCGTTCAACTTTCTGTAGTCCACAACAATACGCCATTTCGTTCTTCCCGAAGCGTCGACCCTTTTCGGAACGACCCAAATCGGAGAAGAATATGGGGATTTACTTGGTCGTATTATCCCCTGTTCGAGCATTTCTTTAACTTGAGCCTCCACTTCTACTTTATGTATTTCGGGGCATCTATATGACCTAGTATAAATCGCAGAGTTATTCATGGTCTTGATCTCGTGTTTTATCTCGGGAGTGAAAGTCAAATTTTCACCTTCCTGAAAGAAAATACCCCTATATTGTCTTAATAAAGACATCAGTCTTTCATTCTCATCAGTGGTTAAATGGCTAATTCTAAGCAAGGACAACGGATCAACCGCCCTCAGAACATCATTGAAATAAATTTCACTAATGTACCTATCCATTTCCTCTTCTTCTACAGAATAATATAATTTTAGCTTCCTGTCATTAAAACTTATATAGCGGTTACATAGATCTATATTAACACTATAGTTCTGGAACACATTATTGCCTATAATTCCATTGAAAAAACTGTTAAATTTAAATTCCACAAAATTCAACTTTTTTGTGCCTCCTATTTCTTTAAAAGGCTTGATTTGTACTGTATTTTGGAAAGATATATGTGAATTTAAAGTGTGAATACTATATTTATCATTTTCGACTCTCAGGTTTGCATGGCAAAGGCATGGATCGATAGTACTTATTGTTGCACCGGTATCTATCAAAAACCGAAGGGGTGGGCCATACGAGTCTATTCTAATATAGGGCAATCTGCCAAACAAGGAGTATCCGAGGCAACTACTGGAAAATTTTCAGGTTCA
Source organism: Odontomyia ornata (assembly GCA_963969285.1). Lineage (NCBI taxonomy): Eukaryota > Metazoa > Arthropoda > Insecta > Diptera > Stratiomyidae > Odontomyia > Odontomyia ornata. The sequence continues at coordinate 222,992,878 of OZ017742.1, forward strand.
TTTGTATGAATGACCTGTCGAGAGCCATCTATTTCCATAGGCTCCGAAGACCAAATCTTCTTACTCGATTTTGCACTGAATCCTGGTTGAAACCACTTTGCTGAAAATTCTTTTGATAAAAAGGGTTAGAATTGAAATTTTGGTTAGGAGGGTTCTGGCGTTGATGATAATAATTTTGTTGTCCTGTAAATTGAAAATTTTTATATTGGTTCTTATCTTGATTGATGGGAGTTTCAGATTTATTTTGAACTAGTTTAGTGTTATTTTTGAGTTGCTTTTGCTTATTATCTCTTTTTTGATAAAGGTGACCTGTTTCTGTCAAAATAAAAATTGCTTTCTCTAATGTGTCGGGATTTCTACAAAATAAAATTGTTCTCACTGGCTCTGGTATATTTTTCTTTAAAATATCTAGAGCGACCAATTGGTTATTTAAAATAATTTGTAAATAGTTAGCGTCTTTTTCCTGTTCAACTTTTAAATTTAGGTTAGTAAGTCTCTTTTGTATAATATTAACGAAATCTAAAACTGAACCCCTGAACTCTGTTGTCCGCAATTCATTGAGCAGCTGGATACTATTGCGCTGATCTGTAAAATTTGCATATAAAATTGCTTTAATATCTTCTCATTTAATGATGTGAGGGCTTGCGTCCAAAATGAGTTTCGCTCTGTCAATGATTCTACTCTTGATGATATTGCCAATAATTATCTGGGATGGTGCATCATAATTTTGCAGAATTGGTACCATAACATCGACCATATCCGTAAAGCTCTTAAGTTGATCGCGGCTTCCGTCGAAAGTGGGAATTCGGGATGCATGTTTCACCGGGTCCAAATTGATAGTAAGCTTTGGGCTGGAAGATGGAACACTTAGACTATTGTTACCTGTACCAGTTGCCATGTTTCAATTGCGACCGTATTTTCCAATCAATATATAGTAATTCGTCCTTTTTCTCCTTTCGTCGGTTTAACTTCCTTGATCGGAATTTAGACCTTTCGAGAGCACTTCAGTTTTCACTTTAAATTTATAGCGTCACTGTGTATAATTTACGCTTATACACACAAAATGCTATTTCACTAGTCTTAACGACTTTGATTAATTTTAGGGGCCACAAAGAGTTAAAACCCACGCACGTTAAAGTCGCAAAATAAACTTTTTCGCTTAAATCACGAAAACACCGTACTTGACCGGATCCTACCGACTGCGCCAATTATCAGGTTCAACGTGAACTTTGAAATTAAGCTCGGACAAAACTTGATCGGAACAAAACTCTTTATTAAAAAACCAACTTATTCGGACGAAAGTCACAGTTCAACTCATCTTACCATTCTTCGTCAAAAAATTTAAATATTACTTTCGTTCGTTGTTTACTCTATATTTGAATTTCATTATTAGGATTTAAAAGTCTTTCATTAAATTCCATTAGACAAACATTAGAAAAGATCTCACTCAACAACTGTTTATATTCATTTCAATTTCAGTAAATCAGGCTTAAGATCAATTAAGGATTAAATTGAGCTTGGTGATTAGCTAATATCAATTAGTTGTAACAAATCTAAGTGGCTTTTAAAAGAAATAAATTTGAGTGGCTTTTAGAAGAAATGTCGATAGATGTGTACTCAGAACACATTATCGCCATTAGTTTCGGATGCGTTCATGACAGTCGTAGTCTGATGCATCCCTTAGAGGCTAAAAATTACGGTTACTGGCAATTTCTCTCACTTAAAAAGTCTTCTCGTTTACCCAGTTGCAACTTACACAGGCTTGACTGTACTTATAATTTTTATTATCTTTTTTCCTAATTTACTTAAAAATGGTGATTATTTGCAAAAAAACACACAAAACTGGTAATCTCACGAGATTAGCATTCCCTATCGTCATAAGAAAGTAATTAGGGATGAGTAAAGAATTTTCTTATCCAATTTAAATAACAGTTAGGTAGATATAGTTGTATCCGCACCGAGGAAGGCTGAAAATCTTAGCCGAAATACATATGCAGTAAAAATAAAACTAGCAAGCAAAGTACATAGTACAACGTGTTCATTATTTAACTTTTTTAGCCCAGAAAGAACATCTAGAATAGGTGAAAGGTTAGTAGTAATTTTATTCATGTATCATATTCGTAAGGCGTGGCTCTGGGGCAGCGAAGTGAAAATTAGATTGATGGTCGAATCTTAACAAGTTTACTTTAAATGAATATACTTTATCTGCTTACTTCTCAAAACCACATTGATTGAATCTTTATATCTTGAAACTCACAGTTACAGTGTTTAACATTGGCCATTTCCAAAAAAACAAATTTATAATTCAACTTTTATCTACCAATTCAACATGCCATTCATTATAACTGACAACCATCAAGCTTGAATACATAAATTTATCAGTTTGAAATATGTTTTACAATATTTCAGGCGCAAAATGCATAGAGACCTTTCCATGCATATGTTATTAATGGACATGAGTATCCATTTCTAAGATAAGTAGCTGCATATGGATGCATGCTGATGATAATTTGAAATACCTGTTTTATTTCTTAGAAAATTACTGATTAGTGAAACTTTGTTTTATCGAAATCGTTGGAAATGTGCTTTATGACGCAAAAAAATTATTTAACTGTTGCACCTGTAATTAGCTGACAGTGATTTTCAAGAAATGCAAAAATTGTTTCTGTACCTGCTTCAAAATGTTAGGACATGCATTCAAATACGACTAGACTCCAAGGCCGTTCTGTTGAACACAAAGAGCAAACGGACTTGGCTGGTGAAGAATTAAAATTTATAATTTCCAATTACCCTCATCAGTCTGAATTAACTTCTTCCTGAACAAATGAATTCATTTAAATAATAAAATCACAATTCCCATCCGAAATGGCCTGACCCTAATTTTTTGCGGCCTTACATCATATACAACAAAACGCTTCGACCACAATGCATCAACGTTATTGCATTATTGCTAATCTGATTCTTGTTCGTGTCTTTTGTAGCTTAAGTCTGACCAGAGAATAATAGGGGACGTGAATAAATTAGCAAAGAAAGGATCAAGAAGCCAATCCCAATCGGATGGACATGGTTGCAAAATCATGACCTTCACATCTTCTCCACTAACTTCAACTTCACTTTATTCTTTGTCGTACCAAGTTCTTGCCTTTATGTTATAGATTTTATGCTATACGAGTATGAACGTGAACTTGAAATGTTTCTTTAAACCGAATGCGATTCATATCGACATTATAAACAAACACATCACTCATATATGGAGCACATATGTATGAATTGATACGGCTGCATGCAATAATGCAATAAAAGAAAATAATGAAATTAAAAAAATACAAAAACAAAATCTGATTGTTATGGGCATAATGCACTTGGCAATGCAGACGAGACAATGGTAATGATGACTTTGAGTTGATTCTGTTTTAATGATTGAATAAGTGATGATGTGTGGTTGGAAAAGTGTGTGTAGGTTTAGGAGGAGGTAAATACAATATTGAATTATTATTGCATGTGTGGTTGGAGTACGGAAAGATTTTTGCACGATTTGTGTTCTGAATGTTAATTTGATTTACGAGAACATTTTTCATAATTGGTATTTTTGTCGTACTGGTATTTTAAGGATATCTGAAATTGCGTCAGAAATATTTTTAAATCAGCCACTTCCAATTGTCGTTCTGTCTAGACACAATATTTTGTTAATTCCATTATGAAGCGGATATCAACGGGCGTTAGCAAAAAGACAACGAAATTATCAGAGGCAGAAATAATTACAAATTCAGGCTTTTAAGAAAAAGCAAAATTGCGTCAAAGTACTCAAATCTGTGTTGAAATCATCAGAACTTCAGAAATTTGACTAATTCCAGAAACTATCCATACATAAAGAGCAATATTAGTGAGCTGACTTTTTACGAGTGCTATTAAAGAATCATGTATATATATATATATATATATATATATATATATATATATATATATATATATATATATAATATATTTGAGTCCGCATTGTGTAGTCTTTATAGTGCTCGATGCGTAAGCCCAAGGCCCCTGGTTCAAATCTAGTTGGGAACATCGAGATAGGGGAGTCGGTTAACTACGACCAAAAGATGCATAGAATCAAGTCAACTGCAGTTAATGTCTTGAAACGATATGTCATCGAAGATTTTGAAGTTGACGTAGTCCAGAAAGACGACCAGTCAACAGGAAAGATGCACGAAGGACTACACAATGGAAATTAAAAACTTAAAATTATAATTCTTCTTCTTCGTAGCAGTAGATCCCCTCTTGAGCTTTCGCTTCCTGCAAAAAGCAACTCCAACTATCTCGGTTCATCGACCGCACCGTCCAATTTCGTCGACCCAAACAGACCACCGTTGCTAATGGTTGCATGGAATTCGCCATTGGGCCCCATCTAGTATCACTCTGATGTTTCAGGATTCGTCCCTTGAAGACATTCGTTAGTGCCCATGTTTCATATTCATAGCGTAGCACAGATCTTCTCACAGATTTGAATACTTAGTACTTTGTTTCCCTGTATATGCAGCTGGTCTTCTAGTTTGTGAAAACTGAATAAAAACTTTTATTTGCGAGATGCATTTTTCGGCGCATCTCGTCTCATCCATTATCGGTTCTCGTTATTTTGGCGCCTAAATAAACAAATTCGCCCACATTTTCGATATTGTATTCGGCAAATTTTATATTTTGGGCAAATTTTATATTTGTAGCCCTACTAGCTTTCGTTCGCTGTCGAGCTTCAGAAAAAGTTCTGCGGCGGTTGTCAATGACAAAAAGTTGATGTGTATAATAATGCAGCTCTTGTATCGACAGGTAGCTTTCTGATAACGTATTCCATAGCCAAATTGAATAGCAATGGGGCCAGCCCATCTCCCTGCTTTTGTCGGATATATGTGAATAGCGTCAGTGAGCTGGTTATTGATGCGGACTTGGGAGATCGTCGACGTCATTGTCAGTTTGGTAAGACGGACTAATATGGCTGGGATACCACAGCAAAGCGTTATTTGGAACAGTACGTTACGATCAGTACTGTCGCATGCTTGCTTAAAATCGGCGAAAATTTGGTGTACGCCTATGTTAAACTGCCAGTATTTCTCAAGCACCTGCTTGATAGAGAATATTTAGTCTATTGTCGATCAACCTACTCTCAAGCCATCTTGATACTCTCCAATAATAATGTTGGCATATAATCCGATTTTATTTTCTAAGATCTTTGAAAATATGTTGAACGCCGTATAAGGTAGTTATTTGCGTCTATAGTTCTTGCACTGGGAACATAATTGATTGGCTCCACTCTTTCGGCATACGATTATGTTTGTATCGATCGAGCAGTTCACCCCGCGAACTACTCGATAAATCAGCAATGCACCCTCTACTTTCATCCGCTATGCGTATGCTGTTTTGTCGCCAATAATATGCCACAAACTTGGCGCATAATATTGCGCAGCGATGCCCAGAAGATATCGGTCACCCCTACAGCATTTCGATATCTGCTACTAGTCACCACCTGATGTCGCTAGTGTGCGGCGTAAAGATCTGCTACTGAACGAGCACTTATCGTCGGTAGTGTATTGTCGGATTCGGGAGACTTCCTCCGACGTCGCGTTTGTCCTGTCAGGTTTTTCTGCGAGGAATTTCAAGTGGTGCTCGAAGTTAGTGCACCGGTCAGTGTCATCAGTGAGAATCCTGGGGAGGGAAGAAGAAATTGCTCAGCTTTTAACGATGGCTGATATAGAACAGCATTATTTGCCATCCGTTTAATCGTAGCCTCTCGAGTCCTTTGCTATCGCCAAGTGTAAGCGATACTGTGGAATCGGTCGAGCCAACTGTTGAAAGCATCCAGCCATATGATAAAGATGGCAAATCTGCAACCAACTCTTTGTCCGCCAGAGCACCGCAAATCCTAACGAGAAGCAGAACACAGTCTGTTTATCATAGTATACGAGAAATTTCTCTAAACATGCAGGCATCCGCATCATCAAGATCAGCATATCAATGCTCTACTCTTAATCAGCAACAGCAACTAGCGCCTGCAAACTCAACACCAAAATTTATCAGGTCAAGAAACGAACAATCACTCGAGGCTATTACGAAGAGTGATATCGCCTCCTTTGCAATTATCTATATCCCACCTATCAAGTGATACGACGCAGGAGGAGATTAAGGAATACGTTGTTTCTAAACTTGGCTTCACGCCTTCTGTGCTATGTGTTAAACTAACAAAGAAAGAGAACACAAATAGAATCGTAGCGCCGTTTAAACTTGCAGTTCCAATAGATTATTGATTGATTTTTCGGAAGTTGGTTTGGTCAGTACCATGCTCCCGTGTGCCCGCTCAGCTATGATATGATCTGATTAAATCAGTACTTATCACCACTGAGCGAACACTCATAGTCTGTCCGAAAAATCCCCTGAACTAAATCACGTTGCTCTTGCTAGGTAGAGTGGCCTTCCACATGGGTATCTTATTTATAATAAAGATTTATATAATTTCATCACATAAAATTTTGATTTAAATCTGAAACATTCTTATTTTTCATTTACCGGGAAAGGTAAATAAATAACCACGCCCACAATGGATCTTGATCCGAATGGGGGCACCGTTTCCACCTGGATGCCCCACTCTTAGTTGGGGGTCGTAAGTGTTCGGAGTAAGGACGCAATCGTTCCGCGTGCGTTAATCGAGCTCAGTCAGTCGCGTTTCAATAGTTCATCCCTTCGGTAGGTTACCCAGGCCTCGACACCGTCGAATCGAGATAGTAAGATCCAATAATTCGTGAATACGAAATTTTTGCAGTGGGGCGTCCTCAGACAAGGCCAATTCCGGCGAGCACCAATATCTTCGCTCGCTGAGGCAGTAGACAATCGCTGCAGTCCTTCACGGACATATAAACATCCTGTATATGCTAAATGTTCTTGTTGCCAAATGTGCTGGATGACCATATTAAATGAGCTCCACTGGAATCTCATCGATGGCCGGCGGTCTATTATTCTTTTGGGCTTTGATGGCGGAACAAACTTCATCCAGAGTTGATGAGGCAAATATGAGTTCCGACTTCAGGGGCTGTATGAAGGATTTAAAACGCTCTTGAAAAATGATGCCCATCTTTCCTTCAGGTTATTTTCATCAGCGATGGTATTGCTGATGTCATCAGGGTAGACCGTGGTCTTGGGCTTACAACATCTTTTGAGGCTTTTCACTACTTTGTTCGCTTTTCTTGTGTCGTTGCGGGCTAGACTTACATCAATGCATCTCAACTGATCGTCATAGTATTTTCTTTTCTTAATTTTAATGACTTTTCTGAGATTTTCTTATTGTTTTCTCTTCGTCCTGGTTTTCCAACCTAGATACTGTATAAACGCTTGATTCTTTTTGTCCATCGCATTCTGGCACTCATCATCGAACAAACTCTTGCTTTTGCGCCAGGCTCGCTGTCCGATCGTCTTTCCTACCACGGTTTTAATATTGCCACTTTCACTTTCACATACAGCTCTTTTCTTGTTTCTAGCCTTCTATCTATTAAGATGGGAACCAGCTGGTTGCCGAGGAACCCCGTGGACGTTTTTCCACAGACATGGTTTGGGCCTTTCGATGTCGAATTTCTGTAGAGGGCTGACCTTCGCTGAATACGCTTTTGACATACTAAATCGATATATTGATTTGATCAAGAAACGATCGGAGTTAGGATTCGCTCCTTGGTATGTACGGACGCCAAGTATTCTCGAGGCCCAACGCTGTTAGATCAGAATATGGTCGATCTGGTTCTGTGTGTTGCCATTCGGTGATACCCAGATCGTTTTATGTATGCGTCGATGTGAAGCAAGTCGAACGTATGTCTAGATTTCTGCTACACACAACCCAATTAGGCGCTGGCCGATGTCATTTGTTTTATCGTGGATGCTATATCCTCCAGCCGTTCCCCGCAGTGATAGCTCATTGCCAATCATAGTGTTGAAATCACCCAACATTATTTTTGTTTCATTTGTGGGCAATGAGTCGACTTGTCTTTCCAGGTGATTGTACGACGTTTCCATCGTTTCTTCGTCCTTTTCTTCAGTCGAGGTGTGAACGTTTATCAGCCAAATTTTGAAGAATTTCGCTCGTACAGATTGCACACAACCGTTCATTAACTGCTTTAAAATCAATAATATACGATTCGAACTTCCTATCCACAATAGAGGCCACTCGGAGTTCTCGCTTTCCAGCTGGTTTCCTGTTTTTAAATATTGTTGCATGTCCAAACATTTCTGCGAGCTACTGTCGCAATTCTTGTCGCAACTATGAGTATCATAATGATCAATAAACAAATGTACTCAAAAGCACAAGAATTGATCAAGCATGATCAATAACTGAAAGTGAAATTGCTGTGGGGTATTCAGAATTGCTCGAATATTCCAGGTAGTTCTCGCCAGAACGTTCGCCAATATACGAGAACAACAGTAGCAAGGCTCGCCATTACTTCGGGCAACCATCTCCCTCGCATCCTCATTTCAGCGCAGGTAAATAGCGCAGCGCTCTCTAGCAAGGAGGGCGACAGGTATCACGCCTGCAATCACTCTCACCGCCGAGCCGGAGACTGTTGGATACGAAGATGCAATTCGCAGTGCTCCTCTTCTCTGTACCTGTGCCAAACGTTTTCGGTATACCTCCTTGCTGAGAGCGTCGCCCCATACATATGCTCCGTACAGTAGCACTGACCCTACAGCACTCATCAAGAGGCGTCTTCTTGATGGGCTGGGTCCCCCTACGTTGGCCATAAGTCGACTCAGAGCCGATATTCTCGAAGCAGCCTTCTCAGCCGTTGCCCTGATTTGCTCAGAGAAACTCATCTTCGAGTCGATCAGTAGCCCCAGGTACTTCACCGCTGGCTTCGATTCGATTTGTATGTCTCCAATACTGATCATCCTTACTCCCTTTTTTGTCAAGATGACCACTTCTGTTTTCTCCAGTGCCAAACTCAGCCCGCGAGCAGTCATCCAGTCCCTCATTCGGCGCATTAACATACCTAGCCTAAGTTGCGCTTGTTCAACGGTGCATCCAGCGACCAGAGCCGCAACATCACGTCCTACGGAATAAAGGTGTGACAGATGCTGCCCGAGTCTGCTAAAACTGAAAGAATTGCCCGCTGTCACTTGCTTCTGTGCTCACTGAAGACCGAAGCTGTAGGTCGTATCCGGTTTTTCTCTGATCCTGCCCTCCAAAAGCTGAGATTTAAATCCACTGGACTATTACGTGTGGAGCGTTATTGAGCGGGTTACTAACAAGTCCAGACATTCTAATTTGGCATCCCTGAAGACCGCCATTGAAGCTGCATTTAAGCGAGTAAAAATTTCTGACGGTTTAACGCCTTCATTGTTTAAAAACTTAATTATAACGCGTTTTACGATAGACGCATGTACTTTTTGCTCCGACATGGCCGTACATGCCTTATAAACCAACCACCGACTGCCATTATCTATCATCTAGTTCGGAGGTGCGTGCTAAGCAGAATAGGTGAAGTACTGTTTACATTTTATGTACCCTCGTATATACAGCTATGGCCAAAATTATAGCAACACCTTGAACTTTTTTATTCTCAGCGCTTATAATTGAATGACAAACTTTTTGTTTCTTTATGATTGCAACATTAACGTAAATTCCATGAAAAGTAGTCTATTTTCCAACATAAAATAGAATTGTCAATAATTTGAACTTAATTTTGAAGCAATCGCTTGGCCAATGAAATGGCAATACTTTTAAAAACCAGAATCAATCATTCCTTTATTTTCAAATTCAGAAATGTTTATTTTGATTTTGATTCCTAATATTAAGTATTTTGTAGCTAATCCATTGTTTATTAAAACTGAGTCAATCCCACGAGGCATAGAGTTGATCAATTTTTGACATATCACCAGTGGGTTCGCCTACCATATTTGCTGCACACTTTCCCACAATTCATTCGTATTTAACGGCCGGCATTTTGAAACTTTGATTTTGGGGTGATTCCACAAATTTCAATCGGGCTTAGGTCGGGTTACTGAGATCACATTGATTTTGTTATTTTGCAACCATTGCATAGTGGCTTTTGTTGAATGTTTTGTCTTGGGCTTGCTGGAATCGCCATCTGATAAGCATGTTTTCTTTTGCCCAAGGAAGCACGACATTGTTTAAAATTTCAGTGTACTTTTCTTTTTTCGTAGTGACGTTAATCATAAAAATTAGAGCAATACCTATCAAGAAAAGCAACTCCAAATCTTAGCATTGTCCCTTCCATGCTTAATTATTGTGGGTTTTGTGTACCTTCGTTTATAAGGCTGCCCTGGTGGGCGATGTGCACTATTTGTCCCGTTACCAAAAAGGTTGACTTTCGTCTCATCGCTCCACATTATACTTACATCTCCATATTTGAGTTCAAGTGGGGGTCTTCCAGAAAGCGGTATAGGTTACCGAATTCGATACGTTTTTTTCCGTTCTTTCTTCTTCATCAGTGGAACCTTTCGAGGAGCTCTGGTTTGAATGAAGATAAATATGGTGGTGTTTGGTAAAAAACTGGTTCTTCGGTCGTCCGGGTTTTTTCACCTTCGGTTTAACCGGATGGTTTTTTAAAGCAAAAACGTTTACCGGTTTTTGTCTTTTCAGTATTTCTCTATTTCTTTATGTCCGGTTTTCAACCGGCTCTAGAATTTGAATGAAAAAATCGGTTTAAACCGGGAGAAAAAACCGAATCAAAAGTCTGTCTGTTGAGCTAACATCCTTGACGACATAAATGGATCCGCCCTAATTTTTAAAAGCAGTGCTACTTTGCCTTTCTTAGATATTTTCGATGGTTGTCCTCAAGTTTCAGGCTTCGGTTTTGCATGGAAAGTGGTAAAAACCTTTTTGGATACGTGCACAATGTTTTCCTCGACCCATTATTTTCTAAGGTAAAAACTTTTTTTCAAACGAAATATTTAAGCAAACTTTTATATTCACTTTCAATAATAAGCCCACCAAGAAACTCTTCCTTGAAGAAAATAATCACTACTGCACTTATTGTTGCTATTACTATGACCAGGCAATTTCACTTCTCGTAACAAAATCTGCAAAACAAAATGCATATCTATTTGCTGAAGACAAATATTCACACAAAAAATGAAACGGTTACGAGCGCTATTACCACCAGCTCGAGTCCGTTTTGAAAAACCATTTCTGTAGATAGGTGTGGATTATGCAGGTCCGATCAACATACGCTGGATACAGGACGAGGTTCAAAGACAGCTAAAGCGTATGTGGCTATATTTGTCTGCGTGGCTACCAAAGCTTTCCACTTGGAGCTGGCATCGGATTTGTCAACCCCAACGTGCCTGGCAGCGATTCGCCGCTTCATCGCCAGGAGAGGTAAATGTCGCACACTATTCAGCGATTGTGTTACCAATTTTCGGGGCGCAGAAAAGCAACTCAAAGAAGAGTACGAAAAGGTAACACGCCAAGCTGGCACTGAGCTAGCCCAAGAAAACATTGAGTGGAAGTTTATCTCTCCCGGTAGTTCGCACTTTGGTGGCCTCTGGGAAGCCGGCGTCAAATCAATGAAGCGACACCTGTATAAGACAATTGTACAGCAGATTTTGACGGAACTTAACCGACATAAGCTCAGACGCATTGGATGTGAGCGCTTTAACGGCTCCTTTAAGGTAGATGTCAAACGACATTTGTGTCTCACTGTCCTCTGGTGGAATGTGTTTAAGCAGATCGGGATGGTTGGATGCCCATTTTTGTAAGTGGAATCCTCCACGTTGCATAACGTGCCGCAAATCAGCTTGCAGTTTAACTAGTGTTTCCAGCTCATCCGCGCCTGTTAACACATCGGCAACATAGAAATCTTTGAGAATCACGGCAGCTGCTTCAGGGTATCTTGACAGTTCATCTGATGCTAATTGTTGAAGTGTTCTGATGGCTAGGAATGGTGCGCTTGACGTTCCGGATGTGACAGTTTTGAGATTATAATGTCGGATAGATTCCTCTGGGTTAAAACGCCAGAGTAACCGCTGGCAATCCATATCCTCCTCATTGAGCCAAATTTGACGGTACATTTTCTCAATGTCCGCCGCGAATACGTATTGATGCTGCCTCCAGCAGATACTTAACTGCTGTAGCGGTGATAAATGATCGTTGTGCGCCAGTATCGAGCAAAGCACGTAGCGTTGCTATTTCACCTGTACGTTTTTTAACCCGAATAATTGCTGTTGACAGCAACCCGTTCGTATGTTTATGAGCGTGGTTTGCTTGTGCACACTGTGCCTTCACTTCGACCGTTGTATTTACTACTTTCTTAGCCTCATCATTGTGTAGCAACGAATGATGGCGCTTTCCACAAGTTTTACACTTATGTTTCGATGTGCGTCCACTTCCTTTGTGCTTGTCACTTATTAATGAGTATTGAAACTTTAGAATGAACTTTACTAATGGAAAGTTTGTTAAAGAAAATGAAGTATGCGGGTAAGCAAATTAAGTTTAAAGTATGTTCAATGACATGAACATTATATTGGTGAAATAAGATTATTGTTTCAATGGCATGAACAATGCGATTAACATAGAATAAAATAACCATTTGTCGGGTGTTGCTATTTTTTGGCCATAGTTATATATAATCGATGTATATATTATTCATTAGGAGGTTTGGTTTTTAATCTCAAATAAAAGGCATAAAGTTGAATTTTATAGAAAAAATTTTATCGTGGTTTGAAAGGACAATCTATTACATTTGCATTTAAGGATTATCACGTTGAAATGTTGAGCCCGACTACGTCGTAAATGCTCCATCCTGAGGGTCAATTTTGGATGACGCATTCCTGCATAGCGACTGGTATCTTGCAAATGACACGAGTAATGTTGGCTTTCAAAGCGTCGATTGAAGCTGACTTATACCTGAAAACCAGAGACTTCGTGTAACTCCAAAGAAAATAATCCCAACGTTTGATAACACACGGTCTAGGCGGCCAATTTACTGGTCCGAAACGTGTAATCAGGCTCTCACCAAAATGATTTCTCAATAAACCTGTAGTTCCTCTCGCTGTATGCGAAGTAGCGACTCCTTGTTGAAAGCAAAGTTCATAGATACCACCGGCTTCAATTTTAGGTAGCGAAAAATCTGTTATCATGTTGCGATTACGGTCGCCATTGACGGTTACGTTCTGATCAGACTCATAAGTTGCTGTAAACGCACGAAAAACATTTCTCACAGAACGCTGGTTTTCGTAATCCAGCTGAACAATTTGAATGCGTTGCGGCGGTGTAAATCTTCCCATGATGATTTTTCAAACAATTTTGATTAAAATACATTACAGTTTAACAGGAGTCAAGCGTGATCTGTCAACAAAAAAACCTATTGAAAATCAAACCCCATAACGATCCAAAAACGCAATTGCGACAGTAGCTCGCGGAATTCTTTGTACATGTAACACTGCCCCCACTTCAGTTCTTTTCGCCCCGAAAAGATGTGGGGATGTGTCCTCGTTTTCCGTATTCCCAGCAGCTCGCACATTTCGCCAAAAACTAGTGACTCAAAGTTTCGGCCTTGATCCGAATGTAGTTCGCAAGGTACGCCGTACCTACTGGCCCAATTTAACACTAGCTGTTCGGCTACAGTAGTTGCTTCCTGGTTGGGAATGGGGTAGACCTCGGGCCACTTGCTGAAATAATTGGCCACAACCAGCGTGTATCGATTTCCCCATTCGGATTCAGGGAAGGGTCCTGCGATGTCAACAGCAATTCTTTCAAACGGTAGACCCACGTTGTAGATTTGCATTTGTCCTCTCAGTCGTCGCTTTGAACCTTTGACGGTAACGCATATTGTGCATCTGCGGCACCAATCCTCTACGTCTTCTCGAGCGTAGAGCCAGTAAAACCTTTCCCTTCTCACCGCAATCCCAGCATCTAGGCGCACCATTTACTTGCGGCTCTCGCTCATTTTCCACGCACTCACACCTGCACTCGTCTGCCACTACCTTGCGAACCCGGGCAGTGGTACGAATCACATTTTTCACTGCCTCAAAGTTCAGGCTATAAGCCAATGCATCCTTGACTGCTTGCTTTGGAGCTAAACGCACAGCTTGCTGAAATTCCTGGCCTTCTAAGGCGCTGATGAATGCTTCTGTTGCTGCGTCATCTCGATGTTCTGGGTCGTACGCTGGGTAAGCCAAAAGTGCCAGTCGCTCAATGTGTTGGGCTGGCTGCTGTAAGGTTTCGCCAGACTTCTGCGTCCGATTCCGTAGCTGTGCCCGATAAATCTGCTTCAGATGGTCGCCTCCATAACGCATGTCGAGCGCATTCAATATGGCAGCCGGGTTTGAGTGTAAATCAACGGGGATAGTCTGTAAAAGCTCGGCAGCTGGGCCTCCTAGAGCAAGAATTAATGCAGTTGCTCATTCCTGCACATTCCAGTGATTTATCCTAGCGGCGGCTTCAAACTGGATTTTGTAAATACTCCAGACCGTTTGCGCATCGAATATTGGTGCTTGCACATTTCTGGATGTGCTTTGCGCTGCGGTTACAAGCGGGGCTGGTGAGGTGATTACTACGGCCTTTGCTGCTTCTAATTCCTTTTTCATGTTTTCCACCTCATGGTTGATTCTCTTCTCGACCTGGCTGACCTTTTCCCCGACCTGGCTGACCTTTACCTCGACCTGGTAAATCTTTTCCTCGACCTGGTCAACCTTTTCTTCGACTCCTTTAATTTGTTTGTATAGACTACCGAGCTCCGCTTTTATTTCGGTTGACTGTTTCTCCAGCTTCTGTGTCGCCTTGATTACCATCGCTTGTTGGTCCAGCTTCGCTGATTGTTCATCTAGCTTCGCAGCTAGACTGGATGACATCAGCTTTAACATTTCCATCAGTACATCTTCTGGTTCCTTTGATTTTGGCGTTTCTGCGTCTCCCTTAAGCTCCGCCATGGTAAATTCATTTATTTTCAAATGTTAGCTTCGTGGTTATTATTTATTTTTATTATTTCGGCTTTTATTTATTTTTCCACCAGTTTCCACGTTAGATTTCACTATTGTGCATTTTTCTTTTTTTTATGTTTAAACGTTTTTCACTTTCAAAATTTTCTATCCCACTTCTCGACACCACTTTCGCGTTTATGGTTCTTGGCCAATAAATTTAATGTTTCGGTAAAGTGAAAACGCAATTGCGACAGTAGCTCGCAGAATTCTTTGTACATGTAACAATAATGATCCATCGCACAACCGAACCTTGGCGTTGAGATTTATTGCTAGGGTATCTTATTCCATGACCGTAACGGAATCCGAGGTGATATGGTCAATATCACGCTCAACCATGTGATTATTACATAATTTTTCAATTAGTATCCAATCACAGCTGGGTGGGCTGATAGTCCTCATAATGGATCACTCTTTATATATATATATATATATATATATATATATATATATATATATATATATATATATATATACATATCTATATATATATATAGATATATGTATATATATATTTTATATGTATATATATATATATATATATATATATATATATATATATATATATATATATATATATATATATGTATATATACATTAAATACTCTCTGTAATAGGTAAAAATAACTCGGGAAATGAACGTAATAACTTCATTTATTTAGACGCTATTAAACTGCATAAATGACCGAAACAAAAGAAAGAGGAATTAAAATTATGATAGAAAATGCAAAAATCAAATCATATCTTTTCAAAAATTGCAACGATTTATCCTCAGTCTTAAGAACATTATCTCAATCATTCTATCCTAATTTAACATTTCTTATCTCTCCATTACAGCTGCTCAGCTCGCTGGCTACCGACTTAGATTTGATGCTAAATGATCTAAGATCCTCACCAAACTCACGATTCATTCAACCGTCAAGTGTAATTCGTTCAAATCAGTCAGTGTCAATAGTGTCGTCATCTCATCGTTTAAATCAGGATCGCCATCATCATGAAAACTACTCACACCATTGCTACCAGCAGCATCAGCAACATCGTCAGCATCAACCACAAGATGAACAGCAAGACCGTCCGTTTGTCCGTCATCAACAGTTCTTTAATTTACTGCCATTGCCGGGATTCAGTTCAAATTCTTCTCAAGTATCCAAAAGTGTAGGAGGTGCTACAACAACCCTAACAAGGACCGAATCAAATGCAGTTGGCACTGTTGAGAACAAGGGATGTAGCATTAGTGATTCCAGCAGTGCAACGTTAGTGGGTGGGAATAACACAGGAAGCAGCAGCAGTAGCACCAGTGGCAATTTCAACAATAACTGGAATATTACGAGTGGCAGCAGCAGTGGACCACGACAAACAGCATTCTTACGGTAAGTCAGCTCCTTTTAAAAATTTTCTTGAATGGTTAAAACAAGGGACTAAGAACAAAGAATTGCTACTCTGCTGCAGTATGGTTTCGAAATGTTTAACCTATTCAGTGCTTCAGGTGTGAATATTTTAAATCTTACCATTCTCTTGATTTTTGAAAGCTAATATTAGCTAAGTAAACATCCTTACAGTTTCAGCATCACTGCGACCAATTCTTGAAAAATGCACATCTGAAGAACATGCAGTCACATATGTATACATACATACTCGTATGTATCTCAAACATTACTCACTCAGTCTATCGTCAAGGTACTTAGATATTTCACGTTGATGGTCAATTGACTTTTGCACTACGACAACGTCGACAAATGTCTTCGTCTATGCATCGTCTAAGTCACGTTATCTCAGCCTGTCCTCGGTGTATCTAAAGACGATAAGTGTATCTATATGGCCGACACAAGGCGGCCCCGGCAACGACAACATGCACCGAAAGGTATCTAAGAAAACTTAATGTAACGTAATCTCACCTAACATAACGTAGCAAAAATAGCATATGAAGGAATAATGGTACGATATGTGTAATATGGAGCAGTGTCTAGGACATGGGGGGATATCTCTGATGACTCTCATAGCGACTACTGTTCATGCAAGCCTGGAAGAATGTCGTGCGACTCTACGGTGTCTATCATGAGTAGTCCGGAGTAGTGGCACTAGTAGTGGTTGCTTTCTTGATCTTTATCACATTTTTTAGTTTCGGAAGCAAAATTCTGTTAAATTGAAAATTTCATTTCGTTGGAATCTTATTTTATGTGACAGTTACGAAGAAAAGAATGTTTTCTTTAGATTTTGTCGTCGATTGTGATGTCATCATGTAATTGTTTGGTACGTTAGTTTGCCCTCTATCCAGGACATTGTTGCTTTTATCAATTTTATGAGATTTTCGATGCCAATAGAATTTCGTCGTTTTCGAAAATTACGTTGTCATTTGCACTGGATTGATTTAAGACGTTGTTATTTGGACAAAAGAATTTTTAATGGCTGGGGTTCTTGAGTCAATGTTCTATGATATTTGATTGTTTGTTTTCTTTTTCCGCTATACCAATAAAACTTTCATCAAAGAAAAAATTTCGATACCTTAAAGGATAGAAAATCTCTCTTGAAATGGCGAATTTTCGATATCATAATCTGAATACTAGTTTTAATATTTTATATCTTTTTAGCTATAAGTTGCTTTTGTTATTACATTGATTTTTTTTCAGATGATACAAGGGTACCTTCAGAAAGAAGGCTCTGGCGGCCACCCTTTATTTCCAGCTTTTACTTTGATGATATTAATTAAAATTATCTGCACAGCAAATAGTGACCTGTGATTTTCCTTCGACAGCCCCTGATCAAAAAATTAGGAACACTAAGATTTTTAAAAAAAATTACACTTTCATCCATATAAACACTTTCTAAAACGACGAAAAAATGTAAAAAACGTTTTGATATTCCTTAATTGATAACAAATTAAATACAACCTATATCTAAATAAACGGTGGTCCAACGATGTTCATTGTGAGTCACACCTTAACGTCCAGTTTTTCGCCCAACTTAATTTGACATTTCTTTGTTTCAGTATTTGACAAATTTTAAGCATGGAGAGGTACACAATTGAGCAGCGCGTTAAGGTTGTTGAAGCCATACGAAAATGGGCGTTCAAATCAAAATGCATTTCGTGCACTTCGTGATTTTTTTTGGTTGGCATAATCGACCAAATGTGTCCACAATCGGGAGAATTGTGCGCAAATTTCAGCAAACCGGGTCTGTAGGAAATGTGAAATCACCTGTGCAAGCTCGCTCAGTTCGTTCTGCGGAAAACATTGCTGTTGTTCGCGATAGTGTGGCAGAAGAGCCGTCAACTACAACTCGTCGTCGTGCCCAACAATTGAACATCTCACGAGCATCACTGATGCGAATTTTGAATAAAGATTTACAAGGTTCAATTGATTCAAGAGCTGAAGCCTTACTGACCATTGCAAGCGTCGGCAATACGCCGAATGGTTGGTTGAACAGACAAAAGGGAATGGTGGCTTTACGAAGAAAATCATCTTAAACGACGAGGCACACTTTCACCTCAATGGATTCGATTACAAGCGAAATTGCCGTATTTGGGCAAATGAGAATCAACGAGTGATTTTTGAAAAGCCGATGCATCCACAAAGAGTGACTGTTTGGTGCGGTTTATGGGCTGGCGGCGTCATTGGGCCGTACTTCTTCGAAAATGACTACCACCAAGCAGTTACCGTGAATAGTGTTCGATATTGCGAGATGATAACGGACTTTTTGTGGCCAGGAATTGAGGTTATGGACCTGGACGATATGTGGTTCCAACAGGATGGTGCCGCTTGCCACACAGCCAACGAAACAATGGCTCTTTTACGCGAGAAATTCAATGGCCGTGATATCTTACGGTGTGGTGATGTTAATTGGCCGCCACGATCATGTGATTTGGCACCATTGGACTTCTTTCTCTCGGGATATTTAAAAGAAAAAGTGTATGTCAATCAGCTAAGAATAATTCAAGAGCTAAAGCATGAGATAATTCAGCACATTAACGATATTGAACCTCAATTATGTCTCAGAGTCATTGAAAATATGGACAATCGGACAGAAGTATGCCACCGTAGTTGTGGTGAGAATTGAGCGATATATTGTTTCACACATAATTGTCATAGATTCTTCTATTATAATCATAAATATTAACATAACTCTCTGAAAACTTTTTGTTTTATTTACAATTAACATCGTGCGTTTTGGTTGGACCACCCTTTATATTATACAATATTTAATCACTATGTCGCAAACGCAAATAAAAAGTCTGTCACATTTTTTCCGAAAAAAAATGTGAACATTTTCTAAAATGTACATCTTTCAATCTTTATAGAATTTACTCTATTTCATATCAATTCATTCTCGCATTTTTTATAGCAAAAACGTAAGCACTATGAAATAAGTTGCGAATATCAATGGCTTGCAAAAATAAACATGCATTGCATTAACTGGTAAAAAGAATTCTTTTTTTGCTTTTTCTGCGTAACTGTTTCCAAATACCGAGATGTTTTGCGTATGCCAAACGATTAATTATTATTTTTCCGAAAAGAATGTTTTACGTTTGCCATAAAACTCTTCGTAATTATTATGTGTGGAAAAATGTTTCACGTATGCCATAAAATTAATTATTATTTTCCCCAACAAAAAAATGTTTCGGAGAAGTCAAATCTACTCACGTGTGCTTGAAGGTGGTTGTATCCAGAAGATCACCCAAACGCTTCTCAGAAATGTCCTTCTGTGGTCTTGTCTCCTTGCATACAGCATATTTGTCTGTGCACCAGGGTTCGGCAGGTATGATCCCGACGGATTGTACTCCGCGTTAAATCAAACATTCGCGATGTATCGTGATCTCATGCAACACGTTTTTATTACCTAGATTCTAAAGAGGTATTGAGCAGTAGTGTGGGTCTAATAGAAAATACAAACCTTCTACCTCAAAGTCCAACCTGGTGACTAGTTCTAAATGTTCAAATATTGATGGTACTAGACTGCCACCATAATAATCCCAGAAACGAAAGTGGCGGTCCTTGAGTTGCCTAAGACTCTGCTTGAGTTGCTTCTATCAGTTCCTTCTCGTTGAAATCCACAACAACCTGCCAGATTCTCAACATACACAACAAATGCACTTCCTATGCAACTGATGGATATCCGATGTCGAACAGCTTTCACACTCCAGCTGTATCAAGTTTGCTCTCGGAAGAGTTTTTTCAACGCAATCTTTGTGGTATGAAAACATGATGCACAACGAAACGCATCCTGTTAAAAAAATACGTATAAATTATAAACAAAACCAATAATTAAAGGCTCTTTGGCTAATTTTTGGTGGAGGAAAATTGTCTTTCTGTTAATTTCTGAATTCCGGGTTTTTCAAGTGCGGGCTGAATCCAAACCATAAAAATAAACTGATGTAGCCTGAAACTCAATCAGAATACCAACGGTGAGCCTTAAAAGGCTGCCAGCTTACATTTCATACAGAAAGCAGTGTAATGATTATTTTAAAATTTACTTGCCCGTGTAGGACACGGGTGCCGATGGTCTGGCATAAGTGTCAGCGAGCTATAAACAACACCGAGCTCAGCTAACTAGCTTCGCTTAACGACCGCGTACGCGTGCTTGACGACTAGCATTGGCGGGATCATATGAGGCGGGTTCTTGTCGAGCCACGAAGCTACACTACAAAATACTTATCACGCGTACTCTACTTTACAAGACGCACCGATCAATTTTTATTGTCTTTAGAAAAGTTCTATTAGGTGTCAATTAAGCTACTCTAAGTAATTCAATATTTTTTTTGCCTCGTTAAAGTTAGCGGACACGGAGGCTTGAGACAAACGCAAACATTACACAAAAAGCAACCGTTACTTTCACCGAAGAAGGTCGTTGCATTACAAGGGGAATGTCAAACCTAAAGATGTTAAAGTGGCTGAAGTGAACCACTCATCTCTGCCTAAAGGATGGAAACTTGACGGATGCAGTTTACTTTACACTAGTAAAACAACAAACTAAGCAGTTTCGACGGGGTGACCACTTAATCTCTTCAGGAGCAGCCACTCCTGATCACCACGGGGCTGCTCGACTGCTTATGTTTATTACAGCAGAGGTTTTGCAAGAGGGACTCCATTTCGAAATTAATAGTTCATATTTCATTGATGCTGTCTTCACGCTCCACATCCCGTATGGAACGAGGCGTGGTAATAACAAGATTTTGTAATCCTTATCATCTTAAAAGTGGTTATTTATCGAGTCCTTCGTGATTGTGAATAGTCTAAGAAGTTCCTTGGTTAAGGCGCTAGCCACTTGAATCAAAGTCCAGTGACTCGACGATCATTACTGGCAACGTGATTGGTTTACAACGAAACCAAAAGTAATAACAAGCCCAATCGGCTGTGATAGGCAGTAATTTGAAAATTGGGTTATTATCACATGGGCAAGCGTGATACTGACCATATAAAGCTTGTCAAATGCTCGAATGCAGTCGCGGGATGAGATGCTATAATATATTATACGAAAAAACTACTTTCGATAGGTCGGAGGTGAATAAATTATTTCCAATATTAGTAGCTGTGCGGTTATGCCACCAGTTTATTGCGAACCCTGGTAAGACCTCAGTTGTAGAAATTGAATTGCATGGGTCTATCCTTCACTATTTGCTGGCCGGCTAGTACTCAACGACATGGTGTTTTCTTCACGAGTTATCTTTTAATTGCATCACTAGTTCTACCATCGCTGAAATTTTAAAGGCTAAGATTGGATATTGTCATTACTAGTTTCCATTATTATTTTATCTGCTTTTCGAAAAACTACATGTGGAAAATCATTTATAAATAGAACCGATAATGGAACTCGTTTGTTTTATTTATTTTTTAATTTTTTTTTTTTTTTGGCTCAAATGATCTCCTGACGCCGAGTGGAGTAAAAAAAAATATTTTTCAGCAATAAGCTTATGTAATGGCTCATAAGTTTAAATTTTATTTAAGTTGTTTCTCTGTACCTTTTCCTCCTTCTAAAAGCTGGTGGTTTTATGACAGACTTTGGTTGAAATCGATTTAAACTTCCGTAAATACTAAAACCATTAAGGTTTGTTCTGTACCCCACCAATGTAGCTTTTATTAAAGATTTCTCCTACTTACATTGGAACCCTGGTGTAATCTGATGGGTCCATCTATTTACTGCCCCTACTCGGGGTAATCCAATTAAAATTTGAGTTCCTAAAACGCACCGTCGAAAGAAATTTAAAATAACGTAGAAGGAACATCGGGCTCTCATTCTGAGTTGAGTTATAATTCGAAGCTATCAGCTTAGCAAGACTCAACATACCCTAACACATGCCTGCATGATTCAGATATTGGTAAATGGGACTCGATGCATGCAAAAGATAGAACAGGCTACTTCGAGATCTCTACAAAGAAACAGGAGAGCTCTCCCCAGATTATCTAACCGGAAAGATAAAAAGATCGGTTGATAAAAGTAACCATATGGATCATAAAGTTCGGAAAGTCCTTAAAGATAAAACGGACTCACATTAGCCGGGTACGTCTGGGCTCGGGGACTACTTTTCTAGCATCCCTTTTCCTCCCACCCGTCTCGCTAGAGGAAGGTGCCTTACGGCGTAGCAAAATGAAGCTTAGCCCGAAGTAAGTGTCAAACGGCTCCATGCTAGGTTCTCAGGTTGACGGCGGAGGTATTTAGTGGGTAGCCCAGGGTGCAAATAGACTTTACGTTCCAACAACGAAAAAAAAATGAAGTCGTTAGCATTTTTCTCTCTTTGTCTTCTGATTTATTTTATTTTAGGTTCTTTGGTACCTATCATTAATTCTGGTGCCACAATTTTCACATTTCGGCATTGACATTTGCTTTTTCATCTCTGTATGTCCTAGAAAGTGCCTCTGTGGTTTTTCTTCCAGGCTCTGTGTGTTTGGGACCTGATTTTATTAATTTGCCGATAGGTCCTCGGCTACATTTCCTTTTAGGATCTTTTGGATTTCCTTTCATACCTTCCTCCAAGATCCTTTTTTGCTTCCCAGGTTTCCTTTTATTAAAAGTAAACATCAGTTAATACTCTTTCCATTGCTTAATTGAAGAACTTGTAGGTTCAGTTTCGTACAACATCACGATTTGCGGTATACTCTGCAACTTTCAACGGAAGTCTTTACTGTGATGGTTTCATCCAGATTTTGAAGATGCGATTCTAATAGTTCTTCGTATCAAACCTTTCTTTACCGCTTTAGGTCGCTTTGCATCACTATTACCTTATCTGTGTTGTTAAGTACCATGCAGATCTATCTTTAATCACATAATGATAATTTGTTTGAGTTATGCCACTACGATATAAAGAACAATGCAGCTTGTTACGAGAGCGGTTTACAAGACTTATCTCTGCGCTTTTCGAACAAATATTGGTCCGGCGTCAGAACTTATTTTCTACCACTACATATTTGCCTGTTAACTCCAGTACTGCTTTGCGATGTCTATTAGGCGTTCGCATCCAATTCTATGATACCTAAAGATTTAGCCGTGACAATAGCTCACAAATTTCTGGAGATAAATTTACATTTATTTCAAGTTTCGTGTAAATATAGACTCTGGTACTAACCTAGATATATAACATTTTAACTAACCCACGTTTTTTTCACATCCCCCATCTTTGGTTTGCGTAGGTTATACATAACTCTTCTACCTTACCTTACTTTTCCTGATCAACACGAGCCTCGCCAGCTTACTGTAGGAGTATCACTTCACGCAAGGAAGCATTAAACATACTGAGCAACAAGTCAATGAAGAATTGGTAAGGCATTCGTAATACCTCAGCTGGAATCCCTTTAGTTCTGGAGCCTTTCTTTTCTTCAAAGACAACACAGTTTCTTCCACTTTCGTCTTTACTAACAGTGGGCTTTCCAGTGGTGTCTCATCGTGAACCGCCTTAATTTAGATTGGATAACTAGGGAAGAGAGCCCGCGCAATCTCGTCTATAAGGGGTAATCTTCGGATACCGAACTTCCGCATTAATAGCTTGTCGCTCAAGCCCCATGGCTCTCGGTTCTCGTTGTTTACTAGTCATTGCCAGCGGTTGGCCTTACTGATATTGATGAGTTTGTGGAGAGATTTTCTAGCCAACTTATAAGATTTTAATTTGGCGCCTGCATCTTCTGGGACCGTGCTCAATGGGCCTCTCATCGAAGCTTGTGAGTCTTTCTTCGCTTTTCTGTGATTTCAAAGGACCGTCAATACACTGGAGGCTTGCGATGCCAAGGTTTTAGGCAAGGAATGGAGGAATTGTAGGCAGATGTAATAGTTCTCATAGTTCTCATCTTTAGCCGCTAGTCCCCCGCTCCCTGATGAAACTTCTAGTAGTGACAATCGTACTGTTAGCACTTCTGCAAACCCTTTGACGTCCACTTTCTCAGTGTTCCACCAAAGCCTCGAAGGCTAACCTTACGGGCATCAAAAAGTGCCGTCATGAATCTCAAGTGTTATGTACTAGTAATCACTAGCGGAGTAGTCTTCTAGAACTCTCTAGTTTTAACATTTAGTACTTGGGACTCTAAAGCCAAAGTCACGCTCAAAATGGTTCCAATGCAGACATGGCTTGTATTTAGTACAGCAAGCCCAGCCTTAGCTACCGTATTCAGGACCTTTTTGCCCCTTGTTTCTAATTAGGGCGGGCCGAATTCAATTGCACTTGCATTGAAGTCGCCTTCGACGAGCACGTGACCCTCTCTGCGTGAAACACGAGTCCTCCAAAGCATTTATCTTGCATTGAAAAAACGGTAAAGGTTCGTTCGGTGTTGAGTATACACTAAAAACTGTAGTTCCCGAGCACCGAACCCAAACGAAACCATCTCCTCGCCCCTGACCCTGCACTTGGCAGTGGGCACTGTTTCGAATCCAGATGGCGGCGGTACCAGATTTCTCAGGATACCATGTTGGGGAGCTTAGGTTATGGTGTTACTCGCTGAGCAGTGGCAAGTCAGCTCGACTGTCCCTCGCAAACTGCTCAACTAGATTTTGAGCGAGTATGCTCCTATATAGATGAATCTGCAGAATCCGGCTCAATGCAGAAGCGCTTTAGCGTTGGCTAGGGCTTGGGAAATATCCAGCGTTTACGAGTATCTGGCACGTATGTCAAACTATCTGGCCTTGGACCAGGGTCTTGGCAGAGGAAGCAGTATTTCTCTTCTGTGCACTTTTATGCCTTGTTTTGATGCGATCATAGCGCTAGGAGTTCCTATCGATCCTTTAGCAGCCTCTTGCAGTAGGTCTATATCCGAGGCACAGGAAATACCGGAGAGGAATTACTCTTCGCCTTACTCTACAAATAACTTGGCCAATTCTGATTTTCCCTATTTCTATCATCTGCTCGTCATATTTTTCTGAAGTGTCGACAATGGCCATGAACTGACCTCTATTATTTGAATTGATTAGTCTAATTTTTGCTCCACTCACGCGAGGAAACCTTTCTGAGGTAAATATGTGACACATTCAATATCTCTAATTCGGAGCGCAGCCCTAGGTTAAAGCGAGGCTACGGTTGCCTTCTCTCCAAAGAGATTTTTGACTGCATCGCGGAATGCATCTTTGCTAGTGGCTTCTGGTCCAAACTCCACCAATAGGTTACCTGAACGAGGCCGCCGTACGGTTTCTTTTGTAGTTTGTATTTATTCCAGTTTTACAATTCCCTTAGTCTTTCGTAGAACATCCCCATACGATCTACCATCGTTGGCTTTTACCAGTATTGCCTGCCTCATGGCTTTGCACCGCTTCCTGTTCTTCTCCCGACCCACACTCGACGATTGCGTTTTCGGAATATTTAGGCTTACTTTTTTCTGTTTGTGATGTAGCTTTTTGGCTGCTATTTCAGCTACCTTAGAGAGTGCTGCGCAAAAGCCCGATCCCCTTTAATTGGGCTGCAAGCCAACCTTTTGTTGTTATTAGGCATTGGGTTGACTACCGCGCCTTTAAAGAGCTTATCTTTAGCGTAAAAAAAATGATTTTGTTACAAAATGTTTTCTGAAGCTATGCCTCTTATGGAAAGTTCTGACAGACCGAATGTAGAAAAAAAACATAACAAAACGACATAAAAATGTACTCCACTATCTTCTCAACATTCATAAAAGCTAGACTCATCAAACTTAGTAGAAATGTCAGAAGCGGTGGCCTTTTAAAAGTTTTAGAGTCAAAAAATGTTTAAAAGGGTCTCACATATAAGGGTCTTTACATATAAGGATTTCAACCCTTATTTTTTTCGTTGAAGACAGTTTAGTAGAGTATCAAATGATAGGTCTTGTTGAGGTAATATTAATCTTTTAAGCTTTAAAAAGGAAAGGAAAGAACTCAATTCGCAATCCGAGACCAATGAACCGGGTTCATTTCCTTGTTCGCCAGTTGATCACACCCAGCAAGGATCTACTGGCAGCACTTTTTTTATCAGAAAATAGTCGTAAAAGTAATTTTTGGACGGGGAGTCGACTATATCAATCATTTTTTATAGTCAATGAAAATAAAATACACTTTATCATGGACAAATTAAATTTCAATCGACGGATTGCATCCTTTTTTACGTACATCAAATATTGTTTATATTTCAATCAAGAATCATTTATAGATTTTAATTAATATAAATGCTTTGTTTATTATAGTTGAAGCAAAATCGTTTGTGAATATGATTGAAATAAAAAAAAATGTTTTCCATAATGCAGATATACTTTAGACTGGTTGCCTTCGAAATGTTTTATTTCAAACGCACAAAAAGACATTGAACTTTTAGGAAAACTCATTTAAATTACCTGAAACCATATTTAGCAATGTACTAATTTAAATTAAAACGCGCTTAATCACTACTTACATGCATCTACGACCCTAATATCGTACAAAATTCATGTTAGAAATTAATTTTATTAATGGATTTCTGTCAAAAATACTCTTTCCCAAAACTTGAAAAGCTGTTTTGATTAATGATGCCCACAGAGGAGTTCAATTTCAACTTTCTACATTAGCAGCTCATATACTGTTATTAACATATGTATTCGTATTTAATCTATGAAAGAAAATCACAAATTTGTATCGGAATGAATGGAATGGAATTTAATTTGTAACCAAGAATTCCCACGTTCATTACGCCCACAGAAATCAACAAGTTTAACACTGTCCACCCTAATACATGGTTCATTAGCGTGTATCTGGTGAAAAGGAACACAAACCAAATCGATCTGACCACAAAAGATACATTCAACATGATGTTGAAGATTCGATGAAAGCGTAAACTAAGCGAAGATGGAATTGGGCAGCAACCGATTTAACTATTTAATGTGGGAATTATCGATGATATGAGATGAAGTAGTATCGGAATGAAATCGCTAACTCTGGAAAAGAATTAACAGTAGGTTAATTCGACATTGACCCCAATCGAACAGAATCACGATTGAAATGATTGATGACCGCGGCATCAACAATCATTACAAGTAGCACTTAAAAGTTATGACGAAAGCTTCACTACAAATCAATTTATCTTATGATTTGAAGGTACTCATACTTATGTGTATGTACACAAGCTTAACTACGTAATCGATACAAGAGTGAAGTACTTGAAGTATTTCTGTGAAGGGCTTCCAAAAGCAGCATAATCTTTTTCTATGGGTTTTTTTTTCGAATAGAATGATGTATAGGTTGTTTTATGTGATTATTCATTTGTTTATTTTTTACTCATCGTTGAGCATGAAAACAACGTATCTAATTGGATTACTGTCGGAATAAAAGAGTATAACATGACCTTGACTGAAGGTACATAGGTATGGAATGCAAACATAAGTGCGGATTGTTAGCATGTGATGTAATAGGAAAGATTTTCCTTACTTCAGAAAAAATTGAATAGGTATTCCAATCAATCAATGAATATTCACGAGTATATTAAAATGAAAAGAACCTTTAGTTTTATTACTTTTGTTGCTATTGAGCGATGGAGGGCCGTTATACAATAGTAGCGCATCTGTCTTGTGAATGTATAAGAACCAACGAATTTAGATAAAATCAACAACATAATACACATACTAAATAAACATACAGCATCTGGACACGACACCATAACGAATTCAATGATTTCATGGTTACCGGACAACATTTTACAAATACTTACGGACATTATTTACGCAATATTCCGATTACGAAGTTATCCCAAAGCTTGTAAATCGGCGGTCATCATTCTTTTTCCGAGACTTCAAAAGGACTCACAGTTTCTAGAAAGCTGGAGGCCCATTAATCTCTTTTCATTATTGTCGCAAATTGCGGCATGGGTGATGATGCATCGACTCAATGAAGTCGTATTTGATATAGATATCATACTGGAAGAACAATTCGGCTTTAGAGCTATCCACTCTACTGAACTCCTTTTAGTCAGAGTAGTCAAACACATTAGAACAGGTGTAAATCATAAAAACTCAACAGATTTAGTCATGTTCAACAAAGCTAAGGCCTTCGACCGATTTGGTCATCTTGAAAAAAAAGAGAATCTCTAGGGTAAGGCAGCTCAGTATTTCTATTTCTCTGGTAGGGAGGTGAATGCCCATTTACGCACAGAGTGTGGGACTCCCATGCTCGCAAGAAGGTGACTGGACTACCCATTAAACACCTCCCCTGTCAACCTGAGAACCCAGCCTGGAATCGTTTGACACATTATTTTGGGCCAGGTTTCCTTTTGTTACGCCGTGCGGCGTCTTCAAGCTGGGGGATCCCTCCTCTAGCGGGAGGGGAAGAGGAAGTGCCAGAAGAGCGATCCCCCAGCTCCAATACCCCAGCTGTGTGCCACCTGGTTCCAATTGAGCATCACCGCAACTATATTATCACGGGTGCGCTCTCTCGTCTCCTTGTAGAGGTCCCTTCGCAGCCGGACCCGTTTTGTGCACGCTTAAAATGTGTGGAAGTCATTGTCCTCCTCTCCTGAGTAAAACCGATAATCGGAAGACAGTGACTTACCAATCTTGTGCAAGTAAGACTGAAAACACCCATGGCCGCTCAAAAGCTGGGTCAGATAGAAGTCAGTCTCACCATGCCTTCGATTTAGCCATGGTCGAACATCCGGGATGAGGCGCGCAGTCCAACTTCGTTTCGTCCAATTCACCCAAGACTGCTGCCAATCGTTGAGTGAGTGCTGTATCTTTTCGCGGACAAACATCTCCCTTGCATCTTCGTTTCGGCGCATATAAATAGGCTGGCGCTCTCTAGCATGGAAGCTGACAGGTGTCACGCTTGCAATGACTTTCACCGCCGAATCAGTGACTGTTGGATACTAAGATGCAATCCTCAGTGCTCCTCTTCTCTGTACCTGTGCCAAACGTTTTCGGTAAACCTCCTTACTGAGAGCGTCACCCCATACCTCTGCTCCGTACATTAGCACTGACCCTACAGCACTCATCAAGAGGCGTATTCTTGATGGGCTGGGTCCCCCTACATTGGCCATAAGTGGACTCAGAGCCGCTACTCCTGAAGCAACTTTCTCAGCCGTTGCCCTGATTTGCTCAGAGAAACTCATCTTCGAGTCGATCAGTAGCCCCAGGTACTTCACCGCTGGGGTTGATTCGATTTGCATATCCCCAATACTGATCATCCTTGCTCTAGAGATTCTCGTTTTTGTCATGATGACCACTTCGGTTTTCTCCAGTGCTAAACTGAACCCGCGAGCAGTCATCCAGTCCCTGACTCGGCGCATTAGCATGCCTAGCCTAAGTTGCGCCTGTTCTACGGTGCGTCCAGCGACCAGAGTCGCAACATCATCCGCATGTCCGACCAAGCGCGACTCATCTGGCATCTCGAGTCTCAGTAGCCCGTCGTAAGACATGCTCCACAGGTCCGGACCAAGGATAGATCCCTGGGCAACACCCGATGTGATTTCCTTCCTTTGTTGGCCCTATGTCGTGTCGTAGAGCAGGCTTCGGTCCTTTAAGTAGTTCCTCAGAAGCCGTATAAGATATTCTGGAACTTCAAATGGGTTTTTCAGCGTATCCAGAATATCCACCCATCTAGAGGAGTTGAAAGCGTTCCTGACATCGAGTGGCACCAACAGGACGATCCGTCGTTTAGTACGACTATATGCTTCTGCCTTTTGGACCGCGTTCACCACCTCTGCAATCGCATCAATGGTAGAACGTCCTGCTCTAAAGCCGTACTGCCGAGGAGATAGGTCCCCAGCAGCACGAGTCGCGTCAATGAGTCTTCCCTTGATGAATTTCTCTAGCACTTTCCCAGCCATGTCAAGCATGCATAACGGGTGGTATGGAGACGGCAATTCGAGATTTCCCTTCCCCTTGCTGATCAGTACGAGGCTCGCAATCTTGCATCGTACTGGGGAAACCCCGCCCCGTATGCAACCGTTGAATGTGCTGAGCAGCAAGTCAGGACAATGGCGATAGACGAGCCGCAACACCTCAGCCGGAACACCATCTGGACCTGGAGCGTTCCTAGGTTTTAACGAAAGGGCTGTGTCTTCCAGTTCCGGCTGTGTGAAGAGTGGACACTCGACTGCGTCAAAACAGACGGAATGGGCGGGTAAGAGTGCCCGCACTATCTCGTCCATCTTTTCCGCGTCATGTATACAAGGCTTCCGTACGGCACCAAGCTTCCGCATAACTAGCTTGAAGCCAAGGCCCCACGGATCCTTGTTCACATTGTCCACTATATCTTGCCAGCAGCAAGCCTTGCTGTTGTTGATTAATTTGCGAAAGCATTTCCTGGCCGACTTATATGCTGCTACGTTGTTGCTTGCCTCGCCACGGTTCCGCGCCCGTTGGGCCTCACGCCGGAGCTTGTGACAATCCCTTCGTTTTTCAGCGATTTCAGTTGATCACCAATATACTGGGGGCTTGCCGTGCCCGAGGGGGCATAGAAGCATTGCAAGCAGTCGTGATGATGCTCATAGTTGAGTTCACCACGTCTTGAGCTGCAAGTTCTTCCGTCCCTTGCGAATCTGCCTGCAGCTGGGCACCTGCTGTGAATACCTCAACGAGCCTCTCGACGTCCATCCTTCGATGATCCGCCCAATTGTAGAAAGCCGAGAGCACGGATGTCGCGAGACAACATTGCTTATCTAAAGCAGAATGCATTGATGATCATTGGCTGAGTAGTCCTCCAATACTTTCCAGTTGTGTATCCTCCGTACTAAGGACTCCGAGGCGAATGTCACGTCTGGCATGGTTCCCTCACAGCCAATAGGGAGGAAAGTCTGCGTATTGCCGGTGTTTAGTAGGACGAGGGCTGCCCTTGCTCCCATTTCTAGGATTCGTTTTCCCCGCGGAAGTGTTTGAGGCAGGCCCCGTTCGTTTGCTTTAGCTTTAAAGTCTCCCCCAACGAGCGCGGTGCCCTCTGCGTTCGAGACAGCGCCCTCCAAAGCATTAAGCTCGGCGTTAGGTACGCACTAGAGAAGGTGGTTGCTGAGGAACGAACCCACACAAAACCATCCCCACGCCCACAGCTCTCCGCCTGGAAATCACCAGTTCGAATCCAGATGGCGGCAGTGCCAGTTTCATCAGGATACCACGATGCAGAACTTTTATCATGGTGTTGCTCACTCAGCAGCAAAAAGTCGGCTTTCGCGTCCCTCGCAAACTGGATTGTGGTAGGATTTTTTAGCTGTAGGATGCTGGTCATCGAAGTTCTTATTTTGCCTTGGCTAGGGCTCCCTGGAAAACCCGGCATTATCCTGATCCCAAGACGTGTCAAAAATCAGGCTTTGGATCAGCATCCTTGCAAAGAATACAGTGTGCCTCCTTCGCACACTCTTTTCTTTTATGTCCCGTTTCACCGCATTTGTAACTTAGGCGACTCCTATTGGGTCCTTTGCATACTTGTGTGGTGTGACCATAACCAAGGCATTTGAAACATTGAAGTATCCTACAGACAACCCACCCTATTTGTACTTTGCCCTTGTTCAGGAATTGTTCGGCGTCCTTTTCGGTCAAGTCAATGATGGCCATGCGTTGTCCCCTGTTGTTTTCTGGTGTCAGTCTCGCTTTGATCCTTCCCACGCTAGGGAACTCCCTTTTGATGTTCTCTTCTACCTCGGCCTGATCCGTGACGCATTCAGTGTCTCTTATTTCGATCGTTGCCATCGGCTCAAGCGAGGCTATAGTTGCGCTTTTGTCGAGTAATTTCTTTACTGCGTCGCAGAATGCTTTCTCATTGTTGGCCTCTGCTCCGAATTCGAAGAGTATGTGGCCCGACCGTGTTGGTCGTACTGCTATAATGTTTGTGTTGGTTTCTTCGGGCCTTACGTTTCCCCAAATACCCTGCAACACCGCTGCGTAGAATCGACCATCTTGGGGTTGTACGAGCAGTGCCTGCTGCAGGGTTCTTCGTTGGGGCTTCTGCCTCTCCTGTTTTGCATCAGGTCCTTTTTTTGGTTACTTATGATACTTTTTGAAGTAGTTTTTTTGCGGCTTTCTTCGCTCTTTTTGTAAGCACTGTCTGGAACCCATGATCTCGTGTTTCACACCCATCAAGTGTCTCTCCCTTCCTTCTTTTATCCCGATCTGCTTCGATTGGGCTAGATGCCATTCTTTTATTAATTTTTACTGGTGGAGCTATCTCCCTGTGGGCTTTAGATTTCGCCCCCAGCGCATCTTTAGCCTTCTGCTCGTCTTCGACCTTTAACCAGCTCCTCCGGTAATGCCCTGTGCGGTCTAGGAGCTCCTCTAGTTCAAGTAGCCCAAACCTAACTGCTTCGCTGGATTTTGGGGAGTCGCATGCAGATTTTATTCTTTTCAGAACATCTCCCGCTTTTCGGAATTACCTTTCTTCTTCATGTCGCTGGGCGGCAATGGTACTTTACGACCATCCTTGGGAGAGGTTATCGCTTTCCGTTTCCAAATGCAGTACTTCCGCCACATTTTCGACGTTTGCGATGCAATCACACAACATTGCTTTATTTGCCTGCCCACTCGTTTCTTTTTCTGCCGTTAGTTCCTGGTTGGCTTCAGGGTGATTCTTTATTATGTTGGGATTTACGATCCTTGCATCGGTCGCTTAAGTAACCATCGCAGCAGTGACCATCGAATTCTCGTTGTTTTTTATTTTTCCTTCCACCTCTCGAACACCTGAAGCGTCGTGCAAAATTTCCCGGTTTTCCTTCATAGGACGCTCTGGCGTTCATTTAATTTTTTTGCTGCGCCCGAACGCCGCCGGAATCCCAGTCTGAACCAGATTGTTTGCTAATCTCCGTATTTCATCCATCTTCACTGTCATTATATTCATCGTCGTTTTTATCATCGTTAGTACCGCTCTCGGAGGTCTGTGTGGATTAGTGGTTAGAGCATGAGACGCATAAGCCGAAGTTCCCAGGTTCAAATCTTGTTGGTGGACAACGTGATTTAGTTCCGGAGATTTGTCGGACAGATTACGAGTTTTCACTCAGTGGTGATATGTACTGATTTAATTAGATCATATCATAGCTGAGCAGACACACGGGAGCATGGTACTGACCAACCAACTTCCGAAAAAATCAATACGGTCATGAAAATGAGATACTTTAACTATCTTCAAGCGAAGACCTTCCTCTCGAGCCTCTCGGAGCTGTAGTACTAAAAAGAAGAAAAAGAAAAGAAGTACCGCTCTCGATGTAATGTTAACACCGTGGCTGCAACCGCTGGTTGCGTCGTAGTTGTTACAATTTTTTGTTTCTTTTATTGGGTTTTCCTGATCTTTTTTATATGTTTTTGGTTGCTCCAGTTTTATTGGATCCCCCTCGAAGCCGCTATCTCCGTTCGTCTGTGTAGCTGTCATTTCGGTCCCATGGTTATCGTTGCAGAGCAGGAAGGCCATGCGAGGGTTGGCACAAGCTCTTATGGGGACAAGTGCTCAGAGCCAGACCAGCGCTAATCGGGAGTCCGTCTCAACCGAACCTACACCACCAATCCAATAGTGCGAACTTCGAACGTACTCCGAGGCCTGCCAAGGTTTAACCGGGACGGAGACGGTATGATAGTTGA
Source organism: Odontomyia ornata (assembly GCA_963969285.1). NCBI lineage: Eukaryota > Metazoa > Arthropoda > Insecta > Diptera > Stratiomyidae > Odontomyia > Odontomyia ornata. The sequence goes on from OZ017742.1 coordinate 223,026,768, forward strand.
ATCGGTGCCATTCACACACGAGTGTCACCTCGGCGCTACTGTGCAAAGCAACTAGGTTCAAACCATCATATCCGCCAGTCCAAAGCATCAATTCTAGTTCGTTATCCAAAGCGTAGTCCAGATCCAATCAGAGTCGTTACCTGTCATCCCAGGAAGGAATCTCACGGCGCCCCCCATATCCTCGGGTCCGTGGGGGCGGCTTTCCCCAAAGAATGTGAGTCTCCAAGAGTGCTCCTGCATTCCACCTGCGTGGTTACACTGCTTTAAGTGCCTCGATTATGGTCATACCGCACAAGGATGCATGGGATCCGATAGGAGTTCCCTATGCTAGAAATATGGTGACATGGAACACAAAAGAAAAAAGTGTTCATGGGAGGCATACTGCATGTTTTACTAAGATATAGATTAAAACCGGATTTCATGCACGTCTTGGGATCAGAAAAGTGTAGCGTTTCGCAGTCCTAGCCAAGGTCAAAGCAGAACCTCGTTGACCTGTACCCTGCCGATAAACCTTCACTGCAGTACAACTGCCCAAAGCCTACTTGAGTAGTTTGCGAGGGACATGAAATCCGGCTGTTTGCTGCTGAGCTAGGAACACCACGACAGAAGTTCATCATCATTGTACCCTAGCGAAACTGGTACTGTTGACTTCTGGGCTTGAAACAGTACTGATTTCCTGGTAGAGGACTATGGACGGATGGATGATGGTTTGGCTCAAGAACTAGATACTTTAGTGTGTTTAATGATTTGGAAGACGCCGTCCCGAACACGTACTCATTGGTGGAGATTTCAGTGCTAAAGCGATCGAATGGGGTATCCTCAAACTGATCCACGACGAAAAGAAGTCCTAGAGATGGCTGCCAAAACAAGGCTCATCGTGCTTAACACCGGTGTTACGCGAATTTCCCGCTTATGAAAAGAAGTCGTTTCGTAGAGAGATCTTAAGGCAAACAGTTAAAATTGTTTTTGTACAGACTCAAGTCTGCGGCTTTAGATTTCGTATATAGGGTCCCAGATTAATTAGCCGGACTAGCGAGGTGAACAATGATTTTGTCGCCCAAATATTCATAAATTCTTTCGCACTCCGTTTAATAAAACCTAGCAGAATGTTAGCTTTATACAGTACTTCATCATAGTGAAGGTTGAATCGGAGTTTGAAGTCTAAGACTGCGCCAAGGTCTACAACTCTTTCAAATCTACGCAATTGTGTGTTATTAATTTCAAAATTGTGTATGATGACATTATTTTTTCTTTAAAAGCTTATAACGAGACATTTTTTCCAAATTAAGTTTAAGGTAATTCACATCGCACCATTGGTGGGGGGTGGTTAATTTTGACTGGAGCAAAGATACATCAGTTAATGATTGTATTCTGCACACAGTTTGAGGTCGTCGGCATAAAAAAAGTGCGGAATATTAAACAGCACTTTTGAAAGATCTGAGATGAAATTTTGAATAGAAGTGGACCGAGATGACTGCCCTGAGGAATCCCAGAGGCGACATTGATTTCACTTGATAACTGACCTTGAAACTTGACAAATTGTGTGTGGTTTTTCATATAAGACTGAATCCAGCTCAGTAGCGAACCGCATATACCGAAGCTACGGCGTTTATTTAACAGAATTCCATGGTTCACTCTGTCAAATGCTTTGCTGAAATCTGCGTATATGGCATCAATCTGGTTTGCTCCATTCCACTAAGAATATCTGACGTCAAAGTGATTAGATTAGTGGTAGTTGATCTGTTTCTATGGAAACCATGTTGATTTTCATTAATAAATGGTTCAATAAGAGGAGAAATTTTACTACATATAATTTCTCAAACAGTTTTGGCATAGCAGACAAGATGGCAATAGCCCTTTAGTTCACCACAAGCCGCTTTTCACCTTTCTATGTATTGGTGTTATAAAGGATGGCTTCCAAAGCTTAGGAAAGATACCACTAGATAGTGGCTTATTGAAAATAATGAAGATAGGTCTAATGGGTTCAATTTTACAGAGGGCCAAAAAGCAGGGTAGAATCAGATCTAGGCCAGGTCCTTTATTCAAATCTAGAGCCTGAATAGCTTGGAGAAATTCAGAAATCGAAAAGCTTTCTATAAGGATCCTTGACGCTACTTTCAGCGGCTCTAAGTCTGGTAAAGTAGCAAGATTGGAGTAAACATGCTGAAAATGGTCTGCAAAAAACTCACAGATCTGTTCTGTACTAGATTACATCGAGTCTTTGTGTGTTGGTATGGAACGGTAGCCATAAGTTTTACACTTAAGGTTTACAAAACCAAAATACTTTTTAGGATTAAAAATAGTTTCCTCCACTACAACGTTAACACACGATTGATATGCATCTTTTTTTTTGTGGTAGGGCGGTGAAGGCATTTACGCCCGCCGAGTCTGGCAGTGTGGGACTCCCATGGAGGATACTCTTGGACTGCCCACTAAACACCTCCCCTGTCAATCTGAGAACCTATTCTGGAACCGTTTGACACATTACTTCGGGCCAGGTATCGTTTTGCTACGCCGTGGGGCGCCTTCAAGCTGAGGAGTCCCTTTCCTAGCGGGAGGGGAGAGGGGAAGAGGAAATGCCAGAAGAGCGATCCCCCAGCCCCAGCGCCTCCGGCTGCTGTGAGTCCCTTTTATATGCCCGAGCATAATGTGCCACCTGGTTCCATTTGTCAACCGATTCGAGCATCACCGCAACTATATTATCCGGGGTGAGCTCTTCCGTCTCCCTGTAGAGTTCCCTTCGCAGCCTGACCCATTTTGTGCACGCAAAAAATGTGTGACAGGCATTGTCCTCCTCTCCTGGGCAAAACTGACAATCGGGAGACCGTGACTTACCGATCTTGTGCACGTAAGACTGAAAACACCCGTGCCCGCTCAAAAGCTGGGTCAGATAGAAGTCAGTCTCACCATGCCTTCGATTTAGCCACGGTCTCACATCCGGGATGAGGCGCGCAGTCCACCTTCCCTTCGTGCAATTCCCCCAAGACTGCTGCCAATCGTTGAGTGAGCGTTGTCTCTCCTCGCGGACAACCATCTCCCTCGCATCCTCGTTTCGGCGCAGGTAAATAGCGCGGCGCTCTCTAGCAAGGAGGGCGACAGGTATCACGCCTGCAATCACTCTCACCGCCGAGTCGGAGACTGTTGGATACGAAGATGCAATTCTCAGTGCTCCTCTTCTCTGTACCTGTGCCAATCGTTTTCGGTATACCTCCTTGCTGAGAGCGTCGCCCCATACCTCTGCTCCGTACAGTAGCATTGACCCTACAGCACTCATCAAGAGGCGTCTTCTTGATGGGCTGGGTCCCCTTACGTTGGCCATAAGTCGACTCAGGGCCGATATTCCCGAAGCAGCCCTCTCAGCCGTTGCCCTGATTTGCTAAGAGAAACTCATCTTCGAGTCGATCAGTAGCCCCAGGTACTTCCCCGCTGGCTTCGATTCGATTTGTATGTCTCCAATACTGATCATCCTTACTCAAGGGATTCTCTTTTTTGTCAAGATGACCACTTCGGTTTTCTCCAGTGCTAAACTGAGCCCGCGAGGAGTCATCCAGTCCCTCACTTGGCGCATTAGCATACCTAGCCTAAGTTGCGCCTGTTCAACGGTGCGTCCGGCGACCAAAGCCGCAACATCATCCGCATAGCCGACCAAGCGCGACTCATCTGGCATCTCAAGTCTCAGTAGCCCGTCGTAAGACACGTTCCACAGGTCCGGACGAAGGATAGATCCCTGGGCAACACCCAATGTAATTTCCATCCTTCGTTGGCCCTGTGTCGTGTCGTAGAGCAGGCTCCGGTCCTTTAGGTAGTTCCTCAAAAGCCGCATTAGATATTCTGGAACTTGAAAAGAGTTTTCCAGCGTGTCCAGAATATCCACCCATCTAGCGGAGTTGAAGGCATTCCTGACGTCGAGTGTCACCAACAGGAATCCATCGCTTGGTGCGACTATATGCCTCTGCCTTTTGGACCGCGTTCACCACCTCTGCAATCGCATCAATGGTAGAACGTCCTGCTCTAAAGCCGTACTGCCGAGGAGATAGGTCCCCAGCAGCACGAATCGCGTCAGTGAGTCTTCCCTTGATGAGTTTCTCTAGCACTTTCCCAGCCATGTCTAGCATGCATAACGGGCGGTATGCAGACGGCGATTCGGGATTTCCCTTCCCCTTGCATTGATATGCATCTTGGGATTTAAGTTTGAATTCTAGAACAAGATCGTTATACATTTTACTCTTAACTCGTCATCGTTTGACCTATGCTCCGTACTTAACAGGCAGGATTCTTAAGCAATCAACCAAAAACGAGGCACACCGCTACCATCTTGGGTAAGCTGTACTACAGCAAGATATATACATGGATGATTTACTCTCTGCCCTAGATGACATCGAAACCGCTTTAGACAAACAGCATCAACTAATTGGTCTGACCAGGCCAAACGAAATTTACTATCACAAGTCGCTCGGCTATTGGATCTAATTCAGTCCTTCTGGCTACTAGGGTTGAATTGGGATGACGATTTACCACTTGAATGGTAAAAAATAAGCTCGGAACTGTATTTGATCAACCGTCTGAGAGTTTCTCCCTGGAACAACTACTCTCCAAAAATTGCTGAATGAATTGCATGGCTACTGTGATGCGTCAGAACGAGCCTATTCAGCAGTCGTTCACTTAGTACTATAGATTTCGACAACAGAGTTTGCGTCCCCTTACTGGTAGTCGAAACTAAGTTGGCACCGCTGAAACCAATTTCGATACTTCGATTAGAGTTCTGTGCAATAACACTTGTTACACAACTTACAAAGAAAATTTTCGAATCACTCAACCTGAACGAGACTGCAATTCATTTACATTCAGGTTCAACAATCACTCTTATTTGAATCAGCACAAATCCCACTCGCTAGTAGACCTACGTTGCAGATCGGGTTACACGTATACAGTGCACGCTACCTCATAGTCAATGGCACCACATCAGCACATCTGACAAACCAGCCAACTATCCATCACGAGGGCTGCTCCAGAGCCAGCTTCTTGATTACCAACTTTGGTGGAACGGACCGAAGCAGCTAAGATCTAAAACAAATCCGTGGCCTACTACTTCACCAAGATATCCTGTGAACGATATACCCGAAGCACGGATCTCCATGCAAGTGGCGCTCAATGAAATACAACCAATCTGAAATTTAATCCATTGATTCTCGTCGCTCAAATACTAATTGAAAATAACTTCCTAGTGCCTTCAATTCATCTGTAAAGTGAGACCAGGCTTCCAAAAAATATGATCCCCTGATAAAGTCATACTCTACGATCATCTCAGCCAACGAATTAAACAGAGCCAAACTAATGTGGGTTTCGCTTGTTCAGAAAGAAGCTTTTGCATCTGAAATCTCGGCTTTAAAGCATGAGTCTAAAGCCCTTAAGGAAAGTATCTTGAGTAATCTGATACCTTTTCTGGATGAGTGTGAACTCCTTCGAGTATAGGTGTTCGTCTAAAACTTTCTTTACTGGTTAGAAGTATCCGCTGATTCTACCAAAGGATGGCCCGTGGGCAACTCCATCATTCGCGATTATCATCAAAGAATTCTTCACAATAGAGCTCAGCTGATACTTAGTACTGTGAGACAGAACTGCTGATTACCACGATACTGTGCGGCAGTGAAAACGCTAATCAATCGATGCATTTTGGGCATATAAACCTCAATCACCACTGATGGGGAATTTGCCTCACGAAAGAACTAAGAACGCTATCCGACCGTTCTATAATTCTGGAGTTAAGTATGTGGGACCTATCTGGGTACGAACTACAAAGGGACGAGGTCATAAGTCATATAAAGGTTATTATTTATAAGTCTGACCACTACATCTTGAGCTTGTCTCTGACTATACTATAGAGGCATTTTTAAACGCTTAGAGATGATTTACTGCAAGACAAAGGATTTGCGCTAGCTTACGAGTATGAATTGACGGTGGCACCAAATTCATCGGCGTGGACAGGACTTGTTTGCACAAATTGAAGCGTGCATGAATTTTTGTCCTCTTCAAGCATTAACCGATGATCCTAGCATCTTCTGAGTTCTAACTCCGGGTCATTTTTTGATCGGTTCAGCACTGAACGTACTACCAGAACTCTCGTTGATAGCGTTGCAATTTCCAACTTATCACGCTTGCAACCCATACGACACATCCAGGAGCACTTCACTGCAATCAATTTAATAATTTGTTATCAAGTTACCTTAACTTCTTACTTCTACTACTTCAGAAACAGGTTGCATTTGTATATATTGCCAATATCTTTCAACTGGTTCTACATCAACATAAAGCAAATTCCAAACAATAATAAGTACGAAACTTAATTGCCCAAATGGTTCTCTAAATTTATGTATTATAAATCAGAAACATTTAATTTAAAAACAATATCAAGTTCAATTTAATCATAATTATCATATATTTTATGATTCAATTGAAAAAAGGAGAAAAAAAAACAACCGACACTACTCACATATACAACAGAATTGTAAAGAGGTATTATTATTGAGTGTTCCAAATATATCAGACAGGTTTTCCAAAATCTGCAATCGGCCAACATGAAAATACGGCCCTACAAATGAGGGTCAGAAAAACACAAAGAATGTACAGTTGATCAACAATCTTAAAAATGCCCAATAAATTAGAATACAAAAAGGAGACGAGTACACTCATAATTTTGGACCATTAGAAAGTCACTTCTAAAAGAATTTCTTTGATTCATGATGATTTAATAAGACATGAGTGCCTGAAAAAAATTCTTTCAAAATATACATTGCATTTTTGTCCAAAGGTGCTTGTTTTATTTTTATACAATAATTTGTAATTTTTCATCAAATAATTCATGTAAATTATGGAAATTTGTAACAATATGTTATTGCCTTATCCCAAAAGCATGTTAAATTTCCACTCCTATTACACTTATTATGAACGCTTCACAACAGGATGAAGAGACGATAATTAGCGAAAGTAATTGTCTATTTAGTCATCATCCCATCGTCTCTCAACTCGTTTGTCATAGGATCATATGATGCTTTTAATAGGCACAGACGTGAATATATCTCCAACCATCCCACGAAAGTGTCAGCACCACATCATACCAACGTCGAAAGCGTCAAGTGTGAAACAACCACTCAATTCTATTGTCCTGTAGTGTAGTGTCTGCTAGTCTGGCAAAAAGGTACTGTATCCTTCCATCCAGCTCAGCCGCATATGCAGTTGCCACACAAAGTTCATGGTACCAACAATGTGACAAGGGTATGAGCGCTGATATATCACAACATCATCATGCATTATAATAAAATACACAATTAATGGTTTAATGCTATCAAGGAAGAAAAAGGAGAATGTGAGCTCCAAAAGTGGTTGGGGGACTTCTAACTGATCCTTTTAGTCGACAAAATGCCTATGCATGTCTATGACAAATACCACACTCCCCATTGGTTATGTGCTAGAACGGAGCGAAATCCTACTTTTAATGGCTTGGGATGATATTTAAGACTCAAGATGATAATTGGCAACGTTAAGAGGTAACCGCTGTGAAGTGAAGAAAGGGTAGCGAATATGGAGCCAAGTAAAATGGATATAGACTGGTTTTTGCGGCTATGCAGATGATATTCCTTGTTGATGATATGCATGATAAATGAATTACGTTTGCGGATTTTAGTTTCAACATATCCGGTGGGATAGTTTGTTACGTTCCACACAAAATAATTTATTTGATGGTAAAGGATCATTGCTTCTATGCTGGTAGGGGGGTTTGAATATGCTTTCGAAAAGTGTTATGGTCAATGGTCAACCGAGGACTGTATGATATTATGGAAATTTTCTAGGAATTTTAATGGGGTGACCGGGATAGTTGATTTATTGTCCGAATTCATTGTTCTGTGTGAACCATGAATAGAGGATTTTCATGTGGGCAGAAGAATTAGCCGAAAACTTTTCGGACAAAACGTTAAAGTTTGCAAGTGAATGGGAAGAAAATGCTCTAAATTGTTTAAATACTTAATATAAATTTATTTGATGTTAACCATGTGTTGAATCCAAATTAAATTTCATATGCTTGTACTGAAGACTTGAAATTGTTCTATTATTTCGATATTCAAGAAAATAGGTTTTTTTTTAAATTTAATTCAATTTTTTAGGTCTTTGTAAAAAAAATTTTTACAAAGACCTACTAGTTTCGCGACCTGTCTGTCCGTCTGTCCGTGCGTCACAGCTGATTTCTTCAGAAACTATAGAAGCTTGAATGCTCAAACTTTGTGAAAAGGTCAAAAGTGATGGTCTCTCAAAAGATAAGGCCTTAAAAAAAATTTAAAAAATGTTTAAGGGGGGCCCCCCCTAATAACGAATTGGCCCTTAAAAAATTTTTTTCATCAAAGTTAGTCGAGTGGGGTATCAAATGACAGGTCTTAATTAGAAATTTTAGAATCTGAAATAAAAAAATAATTTTATGAATTAGGGGGTCCAGGGGAAGGCAAAACGTACCCAAAATTTGTGTGCCCCCCTCGCGATTGGACACCTTTCAGCCGAAAAATCTGAAAATTATCACGAACATGGACCTTCATGAGTACAAGGGCAACAAATACCTTAGAAATCGAAATTCTCTCAACTTTGTTAATAATAGTATGATTTGTAGAATTTACATTTTTGCCCATAAAATCAAAACGGTACCAAAACGGTACCTTTAAACTTCTTGAAATTTTGCAATTATATAGACTGACATAAGATATATATATTCACAAAATTTAATTTAGATCGAATCATAATCAGGTGAGTTATAGCCATTTCAATTATATGGAATTACACCAACAATAACACGTGTTTATGGTTGATATAGGGTTTTCCAATAAGAGGTGTTATTTTGATATTAAAAGAAAAATGCCATTTTCAATACAACTGATCGAATGTTTATTTCATTATAAAGAAGAAGATATGCCGTTAATAGCAATAACTAACATTGAGCAAATAACCACTACGACACGCTTACAGGACCATATCGTCTTCATGAAATTTTGCATAACCAAATCGCAAATTCCATCTTTGAGATCTTGAATCGACGCTGGGCTATTGGCATAGGCCTTCTCTATCACGTGGCTCCAAAGGAAGAAGTCGCAAGGTGTTAAATCAGAAGATCTATTCAAAATAACACCTCTTATTGAAAAACCCTATACATATTTAAAATTGACTTAGGCACTTTTATTTTCTTTCAATTTTCATGAAAATTTAAGGAATAGTGTTTAATTCAGAAAAATCATTTAAGCTAGATTAAAATGGCGGCTGCACTGTGCTTATGAAATAAACTGTGCATCTTTTGTATAAATTTGAACGATTTCATATCTAAGTATTGTTTGAATAATTCATGTTATCGATTCACGCCATTAGAAAACTTGCTTCTAACCCTAGGATGTTTACAAAGACCTTCTGGTAGGAGCACTCTCCTGCTTACTCAACTTGTTTAATTTAGTTTTACTCATCACTATCATAGATGTATAGGTAGAAGGTACAGGTTTAACGGCAGCCTCCGCGAATAATCTTCGGCGAGGGCTCACTTAGGCACACAAAAGCCCATTGCGATACCACAAGTAAATGGACATTAGTTCTGTGAACCACCTTGAGCTCTCAACAAACTGAATGATTCTCCTAAAATTTACCGATGATACTTTGGCTAGGTCAGTGAAGAAGTAGAAGCGAGGAGACTGCATTCTGCTCCTTGACAGGGCCTTTTCTATTCCTCCTTGCATCTGCAACATCAGAAGAACTCGTTTTAAGGGATACCCGTCCGCTCTCCGTGGGTGCCGAGCAGACAATGCCAAGTTAAGACAGATACCGTTGTAAGGAGACTTTCTCCCCAGGTTTAGAAAGCTCCCTAGTAAGACTGCCGTCAAAAGTTACCCACCACTGTGTTCCGATCGTGCAGGAACTTTTGTCCACACAGGATTTTATTGAGTCTATTAAAAGTTTGTTTGATAGTCAGCTTAACTAAAGCCATCAGAATACCAATCGGTAAACTACGCAATACCTCCGGCAGAAGGACACATGCAAATGTCAATTCACCTACCTTGCACTTTCCTTTAATGCTCCTCGGTTCTGTGTTCTACAGTACAACTGCCCAAAATCTGCTGGAGCAGTTTGCAAGGGACATGAAGGCTGACTTTTGGCTGCTGAATGAGCAACACCACGATAAAAGTCCGTCATCACGATATCCTGACGAAACTGATACTGTCGCCAGTTGGGTTCGGAACAGTGCTGATTTCCTAGTGGAAGGCTATGGACGGAAGGATAATTTCGTGTGGGTTCAGTGTTCAGGGATTGCAACCGATATCAACTTTCCAAGCCAAGCTTAATGCTTTGAAAGAAGCTGTCTCGAATGCAGACGGCCACGTAGTTTTCGGAGGAGCCGTCAAGCTAAAGCAATCGAATGGGTTATGCCTCAAACTGAGAAAACGAGTTCATAGAGAAGGTGGGCAGGACCGGTCTTGCCGTGTTGAGCACCGGTGGTATGCTGACTTTCCATCGTATGGGCTGCGAAGGAACCACACCCGACGTTACTTTCATTGCAGAGTCCCTAGTACATATGATGCACAATGAGAGAATATTAATGGAATCCTCAGCCAGTGATCATCAGCACATTCTTCTTGAGATCTATGATGTTGTCTCCCAACACCCATGTTCTCGACGTTCTACGATTGGGTGGAACATTGGGAGGGTTGGCGTCGAGAGGTTCGTCGAGGTGCTCCCGGCAGGTGCGACGATGCTAGAAGATTTGTAGGGGACTGAAGAGCTACTAGTTCAACACGTGGTGAACTCAACTATGAGCGCAATCGCGTCTGCTTGCAGTGATTCTATGCCTCATCAGAGACCCCGGTACGGCAAACTTCTAGTGTACTGGTGGTTGACTTCTTCAAACTTCGACGTGAAGCTCAACGGGCATGGAACCTCGACGAGGCATGCAACCGGTTAGCAGTATATAGTTGGCCAAGAAATGCTTTCGCAAAATGATTAACAGCCGTAAAGTTCGCTTCCAGAAAGATCTGGTGGATAATGCGAACAGGGATCTGTGAAGCCTCGTCTTTTAATCAGTTATGAGGAACCTTGGTGCCCTGAGCAAGGCCTGTTTATATGTAGCAGAAAAGATGGACAAGATATTGTGGATATATTTCCCCGTCCAGCTCGTCGGTGTTTCCGCTGCCCGCGGGAAAACAGCAGTCGAATGCCCACTCTTCACGGGGCTGGAACTGGAACAGATAGTTCTATCATTGAAACCAAGGAAGTCTCAATGTCCACAGGGCGTCCCAGATAAGGTGTTGCAACTCGTTATCACCATTGTCCTGACTTGCTGCTAGTATATTCAGCGCTTGCATTCGAGAAGGGGTCTTCCTAGAACGTTAGAAGGTAGCCAGGCTCGTATTGATCCGCAAGGGGAAGGGGAATCTCAAGTCCCCGCTGCATAACGTCCGATATGCATAGATATACACAGCTGGGAAAGGCTGGAGAAACTCACCAAGGGAAGACCCACCGCCGCGATTCGTGCTGCTGGGGACCTATCTTCTCGGCAGTACGACCCTAGAGGAGGATGCTCCACCATTTATGCAATCGCAGTGGGGGTGAGCGCGGTCCAAAAGGCAAAGGCACACAGCCGTATCAAATGACTCGTAGTGCGGTTGGTGAGATTTGATGTTCGAAGAACCTTCAACTCCGCTAGTTTGATGGATTTTCTAGGTATGTTGAAAACTCCTGTTCAAGTTTGAGAATATCTTATGCAGCTTTTGAGGGACTACCTGAAGGACTCAAGCTTGCTTTATCATACGTTATAGGGCCGACAAAGGATGGAACTCACAACAACTTGTGGAACATATCATGCAACGGGCTACCGAGACTAGAGCTACCTAGCGAGTGGCGCCAGATTGGTTATGCAGATGATGTTGCTAGACGCTCCGTCTAACAGGCGCAACTTAGATTAGGTATGATAATGCAACGGGCGAAAAAGTGGCTGATAGCTCGCGGGTTCAGTGTCGCAATGGAGGAAACCGAACTGGTCTTCTCGACAAAGAAGAGAATCCCCAGAGTATGGAGAATCTATCTTGGAAAAGTACTAGTTGACTCCAAACCGCCAGTGAAGGGGGGTACTGGTCGTCGCGGAGATAAGTTGCACTGAGCAAATCAGGGCAATGGCTAATAAAGCTGCTTCAGAGGTATCGACTCTGAGTGGACTTATGGCTCACGGAATGGGACCCAAACCATTAAGAATGCGATTTTGATGAGTGCTGTAGAGTCGGTGCTACTGCACGGAGCAGAAGCATGGGACGAAACTCTCAGCAGGAAGCTGTACTAAAAACGCTTGGCACTGGTCCAGAAAAAGCAAGTTGGGTAGACAGACCTACGCTTATGTCAGAAGGGTTTTGTACCCCATTTCTCCGAAACGCAGTCAACAGCAACGAATGAAGTCAAGAAACATGTCAAAGAGATGTGCACGTTTGAAAGAAAATCCATTATTTCTCTTTTTTCAGCGGTCGCCATCTCCTTTTAGGATGATAGAATCTTTCCAATGCCTTTCCAAAATTTCTATACCATGTTTATAGAAGGATTTATCCTTTGCTTCAAAATAGGCTTCAGTTTCGGCAATGACCTCATTCGAGCCGAAGTTTTTTCCCTGGAGCATTTTTTAGAGATCAGCAAAGAGCCAGTAGTTGCTGGGGGCTAAAACTGGCGAATACGGGGGGTGGGGAAGCAAATCAAAGCTCAAGTCGTTCAATTTTGCCACTGTCGACTCGTTGCTGTTTTTGTTCCACTGAAAGCAATCGCGGCGCCCACTTGGAACCTTTTTCATGGTCAATTTTTCATGAAGGATTGTAAATACGCTTCCAGATGATATCTGTGTCAATTCTGCAATCTCACGGACCTTCATTTTGCGATTTTTCATTACAATTTTTAACACTTCACTCACATTTTCCTGTGTAACGGCTTAAATGGCCTACCCAAACGTTCCGCATCGTTTGTGTCCGTACCACCACGTTTAAACTCAGCATACAATTCGTTGGTTTCGATGAAGAGGAGTCCGGGTAATGTTTTTCAACCATTGCTGGGCTTCTACGGTGATTTTACCCATTAAAAAACAATGTTTTATCAACACGCGAAACTCGCTTTTTTCCATTTTTCAAACAAATTACAAAGTGACTTTACTCTAACCTCGATAACTCTGCTGTCTGTGATCCGATCGACATGAAATTTTTACACGTTTCATCTAAAGGTTTGCACTCTATGGAAACGTAGCCAGTTTGGTACTACTAGCACCAACTCTGGGTTAGTCTCGGGACTTATTGAACGATATGTTATGTTATTAATTTTATTTAAAAATTTTAAGAGGATCAATCAAGACTGCAGTGTCTGATTCGATGGAAAATCCATAAAATACAATACTAAAATCATGTTTTTGTTGTTGTTTTAATTGGAGAAATTTCAAATGACTATAACTGCCGTGGGTATCATTCGATTTTGTTCAAACTTACAGAGTACCTTCTATAAACCTACTCAAATATTGAATTTTGTTGAGTTTAAGGGTATGGATACAATTTAATTGGGAAATTGTAAAATTCGAAGATCATACTGTTATTCACAAAGTTTAGTGAATTTTGACTTCTAAGGTATTGTTGTTGTTGCACTCATAACCATCTGCCCCCATGATTTTTTTCAGATTTTTCAGATCTCACGTGTCCAATCGCGAGGGAGGGACACAAGTTTTTCGTGTATTTTCCCTCCCTGTGCGCCTTCGAAGCAAAAAATGTTAGTTTAAGATCTGTATTGAAAAGCTCTCATCAAGACCTTTCATTTGATACCCATATCGGCTAGCTTCGATGACATTTTTTTTCGGGGGCCACTCTTCTATATGGGGAGACCCCCCCCCCCCCCCTTAAGTACATCATAAATTTATTTGTAGTTGAACTTTGAAGAGAGCATCACTTTACACATGCATAAAACTCCCGATGTTTCTAGCTTAAGTAGTTTGGGAGAAAAATTGCTGTGACATACGGATGGACGGACAGACTGTTGCGACGTTATTATGGTTTTGTAAAATTATTTTACAAAACCCTAAAAAGCAATAAGGATTGTATCTTCATATCCGACAGTCTCTGATTTGGCGATGTTGATCATCGCAGGCGTGATACCCATCGCTAAGGAATGACGTACCATCTACCCGCGTTGAAGCGAAGGGAGGAGGAAGATAGTTGCCCGCGAGGAGAGACACCGCTCGCTCAGCTGTCCTGGGTGAGGAGATAGACTCCGCGCCCCAAATCTGAGCGAGTGAGACTGACTTCTAACTCACCCAGCTCTCGAGCGGACATAAGTGTTTTCAGCCTTACTTGCACAAGATTGGTAAGTTGCGGTCCCCCAATTGTAGGTTTTGCATAGAAGAGGAAGATGATGCCTGCCACATACAGTTTTTGCATGCAAAAGATCGGACCGGCTGCGCTGGGACCACTACACGGAAACAGGAGAGCTCTCCCCAGATAGTTTATTCGGTAGATAAATAGAACCACGTGGCACATTACATTTGGCCAGTCCTAAAAGATAAAAAGGGCCTCACAGCAGCTAGGAACGTTGGGGTTGGGGATCTATCTAGCAGTCCCCTCTTCCTCCCTCCCCTCCTGCTAGGGAGAAGTCCCCCAACTTGAAGGCGCCTCAACCAAACGGAGCTTAGTCCAAAGTCCTTTGTAGGAAGTCCCGGTGTCTTGCGTGCCTGAAAGCCCCACACTCAGGGTGTATGTAAATAGCCTTCATTCTCCAACCACAAAAAAAATGGGGATGTGTCCCAGGACCCATATGAGCGGCACCTTTGAACTGCTCGAAATCTCGTTAAGATATGTATAGCGCGCTTTTGAACAAACTTTGATGGGATATCAGTTTTCAGCTAGGGACTTTATAGCCGCTTGGGTGTCACTGAAAATAAAAATATTCAGTTCAAATATCTACGTAGGAGCAATTTGGATGCTTCCAGAATCGCCAAAGTTTTCTCCTTGCAAGAAACTACAGTAGTCGAGCAGTGAAAGTATAAGTTCAGATCAACAGAAAATACGCCACTTCCCACTTCGTTGTCCAGTTCAGAGCCATCGATGTTTAATTCTACTGTATCTATTTCTGTGGATATTCCATCAGCTCATTCATCTCTGTTAGGTATTTTAGTTTCAAACTCAAGATGTTCGGGCGATATCATGATCGGTGTTTGTAGAAACAGACATACTAGTACCTTGAAAAAAATTTTTAAAATAGCCTTTATCTATTCTATTCCGTTAACCACCGCTATTTAGCGCTACGTGAACCAGATGTGTGTAAATTCCGTACTCCTCGCTGCTCATACCTTGCCGGTACGGGACCAAATTTCAATCCCATCCCCCGTTCCACTGGATGAACCCTTCTCCTCATCCACTTGCTCGAGTTCTAGTCATGGCGGTAACGGAAGATGCTGGTGTAAGTAGAATGTTGAAATTGCTTCGCTCATTTGCGTAGCAATGGCGCTGCTATTATCAATTATTTGGTCAGATCGTTATTTATTTATTTGTTCGCAATTTCCCGAACTGATTTAAAAATTCAATTCCAGGTTTATCATGACCACTTTTAAAACTAACTGGTATAAGTAAATTTGTGATTTTGTTGATCTCAACATTATTATTAGTTAATTGAAATTATCTTGACAGACTTCCCGCCTCCTTTCCAATCTCAGCCGGATCTGCATGCCACAACGGTGGGTTTCTAGCGCCCAAGCAGACTTTCCTCTTCGCTTATCCGTCGTCTACTGTATCGTCACGCCGCTACGATGGATGAAGACGAGCCCCTTGCTCAGCCACTGTAAATTGCATTTAGCAATGCAATTCGTCGAATACTGTATTATGTCACTGCTCCCATGTTAGAATTTCCAATTGCAGATTTGAGTTATTAAGTTAATATAAAAATCATCTTGGAAAGATAAATCTCATGAAGAATGTCAATGCAGAAAAAATTTACGTGTTATATATGAAAAATAATATAAATTTGTATTTATAATAAAGAAACTAAAATTTTTTGTAAGAGTTAAGTTGGTCAGTAAATGACAACGCGAATCCTTACTTAACTAACTATACATTTATTCAAGAATAACAGTTAAATATTTGGGAGTTGGGAGTTACACGTGTTGCTTGATTGATGGCGTGTGTACGACTGACTGCTAAATGCAATACAACTTTAGACAATGAGTGTTTGCGTGAATGTAGTGTGGACGCTTGCGGGGCTTGGAATAAATACTACAGTTGACCGCTACAACTACTCCCCTCCTTTGAAGAGAAAAGGAAAATGAATTACTTGTTGTCGTTGAATCTCACACGTTTTCTGCGTTGTCGTCCGGATGATGATTCGCTGCTTGATGAGGCGGAAGATGATGGTCAAAAAGGCGTCGTGCGTCTGCGTGACGATGTGTCTTCGAGTTCCGATGACGTACTCGAAGCTGGAGCTGTATGGCTAGATCTCGACGGAGTTGGTTCGTTGTGTGGATGCGGCGGAGTTGCCTTCTCTGGTTCGTCATCAGGGAGCAAGAAAGCTAGTTTAAGTCTGTCACTGCTTACCGGCGTGTCGACGTTGCGAATTTCGACGATGTAGTATCGGTCGGTTCGCCTGACGACTTCATTTGGATCTTCATATGGTAGCCGAAGTGCATCGACTTGGATGAGTACGTGAAAACATGTGGGTAGCTCTTTGAAGACAAAGATCGGTTTGTTTCCGTGTCGAGACATTGGTCGTGTTCGAAAGTCAATGAAATGGCTACGAAGTTGTTGTACTAAGTCCTGATAGTGCCAAAAATTCACCAGGGAGTCGTATTGGTTCGCCAAAAACTAGGTCAGCTAGCGTCGCTTGTACGTCTTCTTTCCAAGCCGCCCGTGTACCCATCAAGATGATTGGTAACGTATCAACCCATGCGTTGGATGTATGACATCGAATTGCAGCTTTTAGCTAACGATGAAGACGTTCGACGAGACCATTGAATTCTGGATGATATGTCGTTATATGAATGTGCTTGCCGCCTAGTAAACGAGCTAATGCGTTGAATAGGTCAGCCCAAATTGCCGCCCTTGGTCAGTGGTGATTCTGAGTGGTACTCCGTAGCGAGAGATCCAGCCAGCAAAAATCTGCCGAGATGTCGCTTCAAGGAACCGTCTGAATCTGTATATTATTGTCAGACAGTGTCTGTAGCCTCGTGATGATGTAAATGGTCCGATGATGTCGACATGAATATGTTTGAATCGGCCAGAGCGACCTGGAAAGTGCTGTATTGGCGCTGCAACGTGTCGAGTAATTTTGCTACGTTGGCATTCAATGCAGACTTGAGCCCATACTCTGCAGTCTCATTTGATGCTTGGTCAAACGTATCTCTGTGATATCAATTTGACTGTTGCTTTTTGGCCGGGATGACTTATGCTGTAAAGAGCATCGGCGACACATTCTCGAAGTTGCGTTGGGACGAATAGACGTGCTGTGTCGATTGATGTATCGCAGTAGACTGGTAGATCGATGTTGGGAACGTTGATCGGTCGAAGATGAAGTGAGTGATTGTCGTGTTGATAATACGTGCGAAGTTCTTCGTCGTTGGCTTGTGCGCGAGCGAGATCGATGATTTTGATTGCTCTTTCGATTCTTGATAGCATGTCGGCGACATTATCATTGCCAGAGACGTTTTGAATGTCAGTTGTAAATTGGCTGAAAAAATCAAGCCGGCGGAATTGCCAAGGCGTTGCTTTATCAGGATTTTACTTGAAGACGTGGAGGAGCGGTCGATGATCGGTGTAAATTGTGATTTGTCTGCCCTCGAAGATGTATTTGTAGCGAGAGACGGCCATATAAACTGCGTGAAGCTCAGGATCGTAAGTACTGTGTTTACTTAGCGACGCTGAGAGCTTTTGGCTGAAGAATACGAGCGGTTGCCACGTGTCGTTGACTCGCTGTTGGAAGACTGCACCGATTGCAAAGTCTGAAGCATCGGTAAAGATGGCCCAAGGTGCTTCAGTGTTTGGATGAGCGAGCATGACGAGTGACTTAAGCTGTTTTTTGCAATTTTCGAAAGCAGTTTCGCGTTCAGGGGGCTAGGACACTGGACTAGAGCCTTTAACGTCCAATCCTTGGAGACAGTCGTTGAGCGTAGCCTGAAATTTAGCAGCGTTTTTAAAATGTTTAAGATTACGGTTCCAGGCTAGGTTCTCAGATTGACACGGGAGGTGTTTAGTGGGTAGTCCAAAGGTATCCTCCATGGGAGTCCCACACTGCCAGACTCGGCGGGCATAAATGCCTTCACCTCCCTACCACAAAAAAAAAAAAAAAAGATAAAAGTTAAACATGCCAAGAGGCTTACGTAACTGTTTGATTCTTGATGGCTTAGAAAATTCTGCGTTTGCTGCCACTCGCTCTGGAAGCGGTATGATGCCTGCTGAAGATGCTCGGTAGCCGAGGAAATCCACCTCTGGCAAGCCAAAATGACATTTAGCGCTGTTGACGATAATGCCGTGTCTTTCCAGGTGAGTAGAGAGTTGTTGAAGATGTTCATGATGTTCTTTCTCGGTTGATGAAGCAACGAGAATATCGTCGACGTATGGAAATACAAAGTCAAGTCCTTGCGTGACTTCGTCGATGAAACGTTGAAAGGTTTGAGATGCATTACGAAGCCCAAACGTAATGAATGGGAATTCGTAGAGACCGAATGGTGTGATGATTGCGGTTTTGCAAATATCCTCTGAAGCAACAGGGATTTGGTTGAAGACACGAACGAGGTCAATTGTCGAGTAAATTTTTGTGCCGGGAAGATTAGCCGTAAAGTCCTCAAACAGACGTATAGGATATCTGTCAGATAGCGTGCGATTATTGAGTTGACGGTAATCTCCACAAGGCTGCCAGTCACCAGATTTCTTTGGGACCAGATGGAGAGGTGAAGACCATGGACTGTTTAACGGTCGTGCAAGTCCAAGCTTGGTCATTTTGTCGAATTCGGCTTTGGCAGTTTTCAGTTTATCGCCATTTGTGACTTGATCAGTGACGGCGAGGCGGTTTAACGTGGGCGCAGGATCGTTTACCGTCGTTAATGACCCAGATTGTCGTTTCCCTCATATGTACAGGGTTGTTTGCACTTCTTCGCGCGATTCTGGTACACTTGGTAGTACCAGCAGTGATTGGTATCAACGGTGATCGTGATCAATCACGTGACGATGAGCGTGATCGTTGCTGTCTGACGATATTTATGAGCTCGCTCATGTGATTTCTTAGCTCGTCGATTAGTTTTTGCATCGGCGGTTGTTTGTCGATCGCGGCCAGCTGAAGTTGTGGCGTGACTTCGTGGATGCGTGCGTGACGTGACTTCGTGGTTGTTGCTATTACATCGAGAGAATCAGTTTTGTGATGCGCGAAAATTGCTTGTGTTGCTGCATGTAAACGCGACAGCCAGACTGCGCGGAGAATATTATCAGGCACGCTGTTGTCGAGTGTGCGAAGATAGCGTAGGAGTTGTGACGGTTTCCTGTCGCCTAGCTCTTCTTTCTCGAGCAATTTTAGCTTTGCTTGGCGCGATTGCGATAAACATTCAATGAGAGTGTCGCGAAGTGTTTGTTATGGATTTGTGTTGGGCGGACTGTTGATGATTGGCTCTACCTCGATAGCAGAATGCGGATCAAGATAGGCAGTAGCATACCTGAATTGTATTAATTCACTTGTAATGTTGAATAGCTCGAATCGTTTTTCAAGCTGTGTAAGGTCGATGGTCTTATCGCTGATTTGTTGCTCACCGCATCGGCCTCGGTAGATGGTGAATCTCTGTTGTCGTTACACATGATGATAGTAATTCACACAATTCACACGTACACAAATGTCGTTCTTACGCATACACCAGCGCGATACAACGTCTATAGGTACCCAGCAATGCGCCGGTTGTTTACTGTACGTAAATACACTGTGATCGAATTAAGCCGATTGTCTTATTATTTCGATTGCTAATGGCATATAATTTGCACGACACTGTCCTAAAGGTGAAATGAATGCACTGCTGACGAGTGATTTGCACTGTGTTCAGAGTTGTGACGACAACATGCGTTGGATTACGAAAACTATTCGCGTCGTGGCGTCGGTAGATTTTGCAATAACGTAGCAAAATCTTCGTCGTGATCGTTTTTGACGGGGTCACCAGTTGTAGGGGATGAGTTGGTCAGTAAATGACAACGCGAATACTTACTTAACTAACTATACATTTATTCAAGAATAACAATTAAATATTTGGGAGTTACACGTGTTGCTTGATTGATGGCGTATGTACGACTGACTGCTAAATGCAATACAACTTTAGACAATGAGTGTTTGCGTGAATGTAGTGTGGATGCTTGCATGTGTGCGAGAGTCTTGAAATACTGTAGGTGACCGCTACATTTTTTTTCTAAATTTTATATTTTGCAAAATTTAACTTTGAGTAATTAAATTTTTCAAATCTGCAATTGTAATTTCGGAAGTGTTATGCCGGTTTTCGGGCAGTTTACTTAGGTGGCTGCTCGATTATTACAGCGTGAACGCAATCAATCGCAGGGGCGTAGGGGGAATGTAAATCGGTAGCCTAGCTTTTGGGGATTCAGTCGCTATGGAGCGTTTCTTGGAAACGGACCGCGCTTTGTGCATGAGAGAGTTTTACAAAACGGTGATAAGGCGACTGCAGCGATAGAAGATTCTGCAGTATTCGAGGTTTCCGCCACTCTAATGATGTGCCAAGCATTCCAGTCATTCGAAAATGGATTAGAGACCGGTACAATACTGGAAAACATAAAATCTAAGCGACTAGATTCATCAAGAACGATAGAGAGCGCAGAGAGTGCTTATTAGTCTTTTCGTAAGCCCACCTGCAGAGCAATCAAATAATTTCACAGATCGATTAAACGAGTGCCGCGAACGCAAGGGTTCACATTTGAACGATTTTATTTTTAAGACGTAAAATCCTAAAATGTGTACCTTAGCAATCAATAAACTCTTTTTTTGATAGTTGACATACGTTTTTCTTAAATCGATCCACTAAATATAAACTTTCTTTTGAGATACCTTGTATAATTTTTTTGAGATTGACCATAAGTTTAAATCAAATAAGAATCTGTTTTGTTAAATCGTAGTCAGGAATAAAAATAATCCATACTTTCCGAAAAATCATGAATCATAGAACGAATACTCCTAACAGTTGAGAAAGCAACGAATATTGTGTTAAATCCTGCCCCAAGCCAACACCTACAACTTATCGCGAATTATGCAAATATTGAACTCAGAACTAACAAATTACCAAGTAATATGCATGCTTATTGCAAAATCTCATGTAAATGCAAGTCATATGTAGAGGCAACAAAATATTAGTTCACCCGTTGACGTATTTTGTACCTGTCGATTGTGCATGTCCCCCATGCATATTTGCAAATTTTTTTCCGCGGAGCAGGTTCCATTGATCCACCCAAACCAAACAAAATGTCTAAACAAGTATCTCTGTTCAACTAGATAAAATTCAGCGAATTTAGGACATGTGTACATAAGTCAGGAGTGTCGACATTTTCTCGGTCAATTTGAAATGCATCAACAAAGGCGAGTAGATGCGAAGCAACAGCGCAAAGGTGGTAGAATTGTAGCTTTACTGCGAGTCTTGCTCTTCGATTTGCGGTTTACCAATTCAAATTAAAGCAACCCAAGATTTTTCAGGACTATGTAGCACAGTCTGAAATATGATCCGTTAATGCGGTGACTTAGCCGCCTGCAGGCCCACGATTTGAACTTTACTTTTAATAGCAGTCAAACGCGAACTAGAACCCAAATCCCCAACGATATTGTATCTTGAGCTTGGAAAAGATATTCCGAATTAGCGAGGTCTGGAGCAGATACGACTATTCGATAGTGGGCTGATGTTTCACTTAACCTAGTCCCAAGAAGTGTTTCGCGAAGGCACCGATGGGAGTGTTAAAGTGGAATATATATGGCTGATCTTTATGAGCTGGTTCGATAATAGGATCGGGTAATCGTGCAGCCTGAAAGCTGTAATTAGTGCAACCATTTAATCTACGCTCTTAATCTATGCGTATCTCTATCCTTTGAGAGCTGCCGAGCGTGACCGCGACGAAGAAGTTTATTTTCTGCAGATTCATAGGTATCTTAACACGAGTCCCGTATTTATTAAGATCTCGACTTTCAGTCTAATCTCAGCGCGTCGTCGTCGTGGAGTTTGGGCGTACGAGATTCTACTATTTCACACTAGCCCGAAAACCAGATCCTCATAATCCGTGGGCATGTGAATGTTTTGATGCATGTTATGCAGCGTTGGCATCGTAATTTTTCGCGAATATTACTCAACACTTCAGCTATTTCCGGTTAGTCCGTAGTTAGGCCAATCGCCACAAGTACCATAAATTAAATAGTGGAGGATTAAACTATCAAAGCTTGTTGTTGGCATGTCGTTGAGATACCACCTTCAGGCTTACCTGTAGTTGGAAGTTAGCACCTCAGTAACGGCAAACACTCATGCTCAGTTTTGCATGTAGATTTAAGAAGTTGAATGTTGGCAATAGATGACGATGTTCGCCAGACGACTCACTCAGTTAATCATTTATCCGGCGCAGTCTATTTGCGGAGTGTATTATTATTTGGACTTTTACGCGAATTATGACTTAGCGGTCCAATTGAGAGGATGCGGACAAAAATGAAATGCGGAAGCAGCTGCAGTGGGCAGTTAATTCCTTGTCTAATTTGATGTAATTTTTTATATTGATGTATCGCTAAATGGTGAAGGAATAGAAAAGACTGTTGTCTTTGTAGTTAGAAGTCAAAAAGGCAGTTGCGATTGGAGTGGGTGTTGGACTTGTTAGCGGAATGATGAGACTTGGTAACATGTTGGCTCCATGTTTGGCGATTCCAGTGGTCATTGCCATTTCCAGCGGCAATGAGTAAACATAGATCAGTGAATAAGGAATGTTGTTTACAATAGCTAAGCAATCTAAACTTAGATGCATCGTAAATTACCTATTTTAGTCGTTATGCGTGTAATTTGTTGAATCGGTGATTGGGCATTTGATATGAAGCACGGCGTCTGAATATCTTCACTGTTTTGATGGGAAAGTATGGAAGAAAGTGACAAATGGTTGGATGGTATATATGTACATTTGGAAATGCAGAAAGAAAATATGCAAGGCTTCATTAAACGAATTGCAATGAACCGCAAGTGTAAATGCAGTCTAGATTCACAAAGAAAATATTTAACTTAATATCATATTGTATGCTTTCAGATTTATCCACTCCAAGCTATCAAAAGATACAATTCACAAAATTTGATCATAGTATAAGAAATTATGTAACTCCTTTATAAACAAAAGGAATTTGGTTTCAGGCTCTGCAAATCTCAGTGTTTTACCCCAAATGTAGTGATTGGGCGTCTAAGATTCGCCATATTACGCAGTTGTCGCATTATGGCTTTTATACAGGGTCTGTGTTATTTTCATATTAAAAGGAAAATCCCTTTTTTAATATAAATTATCTCATGTTTATTTCAGTATAAAGAAGAAGGTATGCCATAAATAGTGGAAGATAACATCAGGCAAATGACCACCACGCTTACAGGACCATATCCTTTTCATGAAATTTTCCATAACCAAATTGCAAAGTGGCTGCCCTATGTCCTGGATAGCCTCACGAATTCCGTCTTTGACGCTGGGCTGTTGTCGCAGACCTTCTCTTTCACGTGGCCCAAAAGGAAGAAGTCACAAGGTGTTAAATCACAAGATCTCGGTGGCTAATTGTGATCACGTCTTCGAGAAATAACACGGTCCGGAAACTTTTCCCGTAAAATATCAATGGTTTCGTTGCTTGAGTGGCACGTAGCACAGTCTTGTTGAAAGTAAACGTTGTCCAGATGAATACCATCCAATTCCGGCCATAAAAAATCATTAATCATCTCTCGATAGCGCAATCCATTCACTTAACTGTTGCTCCAGCCTCATTTTCGAAAAAGTAAGGGTTAATGACTCCGCCGGACCGTAAACCGCACCAAACAGTCACACGTTGAGGAAAGAAAGGCTTTTCAACAAAAGCTCTTGGGTTTTCCGAGCCCCCCATATGCGACAATTTCGCTTGTTGACGAGGCCACCGAGGTGGAAATGGGCCTCATCACTCAAGATGATTTTTCGATGGAATTCTGCATCATTTTCATGCATTTCAAGGACCCAATCAGCAAAGACACGACGTTGTTGATGATCGACCGGCTTGAGTTCTTGTGTTAACTGAACTTTATAAGCCTTAAGACCCAAATCTTTATGCATAATACGGTGTAATGACGTTTGTGGAATGCCTAATTCCAAAGAACGATGAGGAATGGACAAACCTGGGTTTTCTTCAACAGTTTCGGCTACAGCAATAATATTCTCGACTGTTCTAGAGTGACATGCACGGGTTTTGTTCTTCACATCACTAAGTTGTCCCAACAGCTCGAATTTTTCCACCTACTACTGTATTGCAGTCCGACAAGGTGCCTTACGACGACCCAAAAATGTTCGAGTTTTACGAACCTTCCTTACCAAATTTGCACTATTTTTTTATAGTGAATTTTAGTAGTTTCAATGCGTTGTTGAAGTGTGTATCGTTCCAATTTTATTAATGGCGTATTTTCTACTTGTCAAATGTCAAAAAATGACAGCTTCAAAAGTGACATCTACCGAAATAGCGGGCTATTAAAAAAACACCTCTTATTGGAAAACCCTTTACCATGTAAGCTATTTATGTTGGCTTCTTGAGACAGTGGTTCTAGGTCAAGATAGGATGGGGGCAAGCTCCTACTGGTACGGAGTCGAAGTTTTTTGGGGTGGTTTTTGACAGTTTCCCCGCGTGGTTGAAGAGAAGGAGACCAGTCGAGGTGCGGACTGACGCGAATGCGCAGCGTGTGTGCGTCCTAATATGTGAAGATTGCCGTTTAACAGTTCGAATGTTGGCCTCGGAACTTGGTATGAACCGTGAAACAGTCAGACAAATTTTAACCGACGATTTTGGGATGAAAAAGTTGTGCGCGAAGATGGTTCCAAAGAATATTTCTGAGGAAGTCCCAGTATTTTGCCTCCAAAGCGATCGCCGTGTTGCAAAAGCCACCTTATTCGCCCGATCTATCACCTTGTGACTTTTTTGTGTTCCCTAAAACAAAATCGGTGGTCAAATGAACCCATTTTGAGTCGATTACGACATCCAGGCGAACGTGAGGAGAGTACTCGCGAACATCCCAGTCGAAGCGTTCCAGAAATGTTGCGAAGCATGGAAAACGCGCTGGAATCGTTGTATAGCTGCCCAAGGGGATTACTTTGAAGGGGATGGCAGAGTTGTAGAATAATTTTTAAATATACGGTTTTCATGGAATCAGTCTCATTACTTAATTGTCACACCTCGTATATGCTATTTTTACATTCGGATATGATTCAACTGACTTATTTTTCCAATAGCATAGCATACTTTGATTCTATACAGTTTATTGATAATCTTAATGGGAACGCTGATCAGCGATATAGTTCTGTAGCTTTTGCGATTTGCTGGACCCTTATTGGGCTTTGAAACTGGGGTAATTCTGATGAGTCTTCAGGCTTACACTCAATGACTGCATTATTGCATGCTTCAAGGAGAGACTGCGAGTGATTTGTTGCAAGGACTTTCAGTATTTTCTAATCGATGGAGTCAATTCCTGGAACGAGAGCTTCTTCTGAGCATCAAGAGTTTGCAGCAGCTGTTCAGCTTGGAAGAGATACTCGGGGTCAATGTTAGTTATGGATTCTAAGACGATGTTACTGCTGAGATGTTGTTTACTTTGGATATCTTGGAGAAAACTACGGCTTTCAGATCAGATCGCACGAGCTTCTGCTTTTACGGGATTCGATATTATTGATAAACTTCCAAAAGCTTTTGGAGATTATCAACCTGACAGGCATCAAAGAAAGATTTCTCCCAGCCTTTGCTTTTAGCGTTTGTTACAGCGGCTTCCCACTGGACTCTTATTTCATTAAATGCAGACCAATCGACCAGATTTTTTAAGCGTTTGAGTTTCTCGAGCGCCTCCTTCTTCATTTCGCAGATTTTCATAAGGTCTCTCGACCACAAATACTTGTTACTGAACTCAACTTTCTTACAAGTGCTATTACTTTTGATGATTTGACTCAAATCTTTATTGATTTCACCGAATTTACCTTTAAAAAATCCAGCTACAATATTAATTACAATCCTGTTCCTGTCTCGACACAACTGCCATATGCTCGAGACGATTTTTGTCGTGATTCTGATCCAGCACTGTTTACTACTGCATACATCCTCTTTGACCTTTGACCACGCTTCATCTGGTAAGATCCAATTCAATGTTGGAAATAGGAACGTCAGGCGATGAAAGAAACCATTTGCCATCGACCGTGATTCGTTAAAAGTTGATATGCCAGAGTTAAGTACATTAAATTCAATGTCATCCTTCAAGATTTCACCTTTGCTGTTTGATAGTTGCTCACCCCAGCATATATGTGTGGCATTTTAGTTATCACCTATAACGTATCGTTTTGCAAAGTCTAATTGTCGTTTGATGCTATCCATTTCCATTTTAAAAGCAGAGTCACCTGTTGCTTCGTATATAAAATTCAAGATCCGCTGAGAATTGATTTTAAAATCAAACCTGTTTAGGGTTGAGGTCTGAGAGTGTAGATGAACGATTGGTATCTCCATAGTCTGAGGTATGTAGGTGGCCTTGGGCGAAAGCCTGGTTATCCCGGCGTTGACACATTACCATCCATTTGATCAAATGTCTTCAGTGATACGTTGGATGTATTTAGTCCTGTGCGGAGTTGAGAGGATCGGTTTATGTAATATTTGGACATTTTTGACGCTTGGAAACACATATTTTTTCTGTGGCGTTTTGGGTCGTCTGTCTTTTACTCTCGCGGCCACAACACTGGCGTTGGTATGCTTTAGGATAACCTTGCGTACATCTCCAACCGGGTTGCGTTTGTTAGTGAATCGATCTTTTTTTAGTTACGGGAAACTCACCTGCGTTATATCTTTGAGGTCCAGCCCCTCATACCTGTTTCTATTAAGAATCGTTCTGGCCTCTTTATTTGTGACGTTGAGGATGGAGTTGGCCTCCAGCTCGTGCTTATATTTGATCCATTCAGGCCAATTTTGGTCCTTGGCAACGTGGTCGCTGGTATAGCACAGAATACACTTGGGGTTACATGTCTCTCCAACACAATCACTTGAGCCGCATCTCAGACACTTTCGTAGTTTGTCCTTCAAAGGCACTGATGAGTGACCAAGCCTTCCACAATTTTCACATTGTCTTGGTCTGAATCTAAAACAAATCACCCTAGCCTTGAAAAAAGCAACATTCTTATAGTCAGGTAAAGTGTTTCCCCCGACCGTAATCTTTACGGATTGCGTGGCGATGAAATTTGCTGAGTTATCAAGGTCCCTCCTATTTAGCCTCATCGCGTTTGCGATTTTCATCTTATGTAATTCATTACCAAAACGATTGCATGGTATGGCTTTTTGTTAAAATTCATTTAGATCTAGATCCAGATAAATGTCTCTTACAACACCGTACCTGTAAATAAAACTCCCCGGTATGAATGCATTGAGGTTATGCTATTTGCATACTTCAGCCTCAATTGCTTTATTAGCTTCCATGGTATAGCCAAAGCGAAACCCATTTTGTTGGTAGTCAATGACTTGATATTTGGTTTCATTGTTAGCAAGAAAGAAACGAATAGGTGTCAGTCGGACTGGCCTACCTTCGAACTTCCTTTCAAAAACTACCGCAAAGCGTTTATCCTTGGCATTAATATTATATCGATTAGTTTTTGTAAGAAACATGGACTTAGTACCATCTTTAGTGTATTGATTTCCATGCTATAGGAAGTAACATTGTCAAACAGTATTGCGACATTTTCTTTTAAAGCGTGGGTACTGTCACGTTGCACTGCTCTCGCGTTGTAACCAACCAGCGTTATGTTACTCTAGAAATCTTTTTTTTTACTTTTGCTTGGAACTCTGTTATGACCTGTACTCACATGTCTTCTTTTCTTATCATTTTCTTTATCCAACGCCCCCTCAAATGGGCCAGGGGAACTTTCTACCACAGTACATTTATTTTACCCGCATCAGGAGGCCACCCATTCATGTCATCCTCCTTCTTGCAACCCTACGATAGCTTAAACTGTGTATAATGATGGTGAAAAACCACTATAATACAGCAAATCACAACACACATCGGCCACCTACACAAAATGGTGGTACATGAGTCCAAAAGTTAAACACAAGTCACTTAAATTTTTCAGGTTGTAACCAAAAAGTCAGGAGCGTAATGTGCCACACAGCTTCGATTGTCAACTGATGTAAGCATCTTTCTGATTACAGTCTCCGGAGAGAGCTCCCCAATCCCACTACAGAGATCATCGTGCAGGTTTTCCCACCTTTTTCTAACGCAAAACACGCAGTCCAGAGACCTTGACTTATCGATCTTGTGCAGGTGAGACTGGTAGCATCAATCCCCGGGCAAGAGGTGGGCTAGGTAGAAATCAGTGTCACCGTTCATTCGATTGAACCACAGCCTCAGCTCAGGGATCAGGCGAGGAGTCCATTTTCTCCTGTTATTGCTCTCCCAGGATCATTGCCAATCGCTGAAATAGCGCTGTCTCTCTTCCATAGCAACAGCCTCTCTGTCGCGTTCGCTTCTGTACAGGTAGACGCTCCTTTGCTGCCTAACAACAAGTGCAATGGGCATCACACCTACAATCGCCAACACCGCCGAGTCCGAGACTATTCGGTAAACGCGTGTAATTCGTAGGCTTCTTATCTCTGTACCTGTGCCAACCGCTTTCAGAGCAACCCTTTGCTTAGAACGTAGCCTCATAGTTCGGATCCGTAGAGTAGGACAGATTGTACAGCTCTCATGAGGAGTCATCTCCTTGCCGAAACAGGCCCCCCTAAGTTGCCCATCAACCGGGTAAGTGTGGCTACACTTACTGCCGCCTTTTCGGCTGTTGCTTCTATTTGTGCGGAGAAAATCATGCGTAAGTCTATCAGCACTCCTAGGTATTTCACGTTCAGTTGTTTTAATTGAAACGTTTTAGGTGTTATACTTATTAAAACTAATTAAAATTTAAACCCCAAAAACGTTTTCATTTAAAACGGTTGGATTTGCAGTGAAATCTGCTTCTTCTATTTCCGTTTTTGTGACAAGTGGGCACTCCACTGTTACTTCGTCATGTACAGCCTTAATATAGACTGGATGAGTAGGAAAGTGAGGCCACAAAATCTTGTTCATTTAATCGTTGGACACCGAGTTTCCGCATGACTAGCTTGTAGCCTAAGCCCCGTGGGTCCTGGCTCAGGTCATCTACTACGAGTATGGTAGTTTTTAACAGCGGTTAGTCTTACTGGTATTGATGAATTTTGTCTTACTGCTATTGATGTGTTTGTTGGGCCTCTCGTCGGAACTTGTGACAGTCTCTTCAATTTCCGACAAATTCAGAGAACCGAAAGGGTCGGGTAACAAGGGAAGAGAGCCCTCGCTACCACGTCCACCTTTTCCACATTATACGAGTAGGGCAATCTTTGGACGCCGAGCTTCCGTATGACCAGCTTGTAGCCTAAGCTGCACGAGTCCAGTTTCACATCGTCTACTAGTTATTGCCAGCGGTCGGCTTTGCTGCTATTCATGAGTTTGCGGAGGCATTTTCTATCTTACTTACAAGATTTTAATTTGGTGGCTGCATCTTCGTGGGATTGTATTCACTGGGCCTCTCGTCGGAGCTCGTGAGACCCTCTTCACTTTTCGGCGATTTCAGATTACCATCAATACACTGACCTGTAGGCAGATTTAATGATTCTCAAAGTTGAGTTATCATCTTTAGCTGCTAGTCTCTGCTCCCCGATGAAACTTCTGGTAGTGACGATCGTGCCGTTAGCACTTCTGCAAACCTTTCAACGTCCATCTTCTCAGTGTTCCATCGGAGCCCGGAAGGCTGAGAGTACGGGCATCGAAGAGTACCGTCATGGATCTGAAGTGCTTTGTATTGTTACTAACGGAGTAGTCCTCTAGAACTCCCCAATTTTTAACATTTGGTACTGGTGACTCCGTAGCAAATGTCACATCCGAAATGGTTTTAACGAATCCCGGTCGACGATCAGTAGGGACATGGCCTATATCTGTATAACGAGCCCAGTTCTAGCTGCCATATCCAGGATCCATTTGCCCCTTGGTTCTGGTTGGGGCAAGCCCGATTCAAAAATCCTTGCATTGAAGTCGCCTCCGACGAGTACCTTTGTGCTTGAAACAGAGTTCTGCAAAGCATTGAGCCTGTATCGAAAGGACGATAAAGGTTCGTTCGTGGTTTAATATACACTAAAAATTGTAGTTCCTAAGCACTGATCGTAAATTAAACCATCTCTTCGCTCCTACCCTGCACTTGGAAGTGGGTGCTATTTCGAACCCAAATGGCGGAAGTACCAGATTCGTCAGGATACCATCTTGGAGAGTTTCGGTTGTGGTGATGCTCTCTGAGCAGTAGCTAGTCGGCTAGGCTATCTCTCGCAAACTGCTTGAATAGATTTTGAGCAAATATGCTCCAATATGGATTAATCCGCAGAATATGGCCCAATCAGAAGTGCTTTGGGTTTAGTTAGGGCTTTCTGTAAGACCCGGCACTTGCTTGTACCTGGTAGGTGTTTCAAATCATCTAGCCTTGGGTCAGCATCTTGGCGGAGGAATTAGTGTCTCTCTTTGGTGAACTTCTTCGTATTGTGCCCTGTTTTAATGCAATTATTGCACAAGGAACTGCTGTCCCCTGCAGTATGCCCGTATTCTACAAATAAACCTACCGATTCTGATTTTCCCCTTTTCTATCATATGTTCCGCATATTTTTCTAAGGTGTTAACGATTGACATGCACTGTCCTTTATTATTTGGATTGATCAGCCTACTTTTTGCTCCGCTCATATTAAGGAAATCTCGCTTTAAGGCATTTTCTATCTCGGGTAAATCCGTTTTTAGGCATTATCTATCTCGGGTAAATCCATATCTCTTATTTCAACAGCAGCCCTAAATTACAGCGAGACTACTGCTGCCTTCTCTCCAAAGACATTTTTGACTGCATCGCGAGATGCATCTTTGTTAGTGGCTTCTGGTCTGAACTCCACCAAAAGGCCACTCGAGCGAGTCGGCCGTACGATTTTTATGGCAGTTTGTATTCATTCTAGTTTCACCATTCTCTAGCAAAACATCCCCATACGATACCGCCGACAGCTTATACCAGAATTGCGTGCCCAATAGCTTTGTGCCGCTTCCTCCATCTTCTTTTCCGAATGTAGACGCTTACTTTTTTCTGTTCCTGAGGTAGCGGTTTCGGCTGTTTTTCCACTTGCCTGGAAGCCCTTCTCCAATGGAACGTGAACCTTGGTTGGCCTCTCCTCATTTCTTCTGTGCTTTTCCCGATCCCCTTAGATTGAACTGCATGCCAACCTTTTGTTGTTATTGAGAGTTGGGTACCTTGACCTTTTGTTCTTCCTCTGCCTTAAACCATCTGTGTCTGTAATGGCTTCTTCGAGCTAGAAGCTCCAAAGCTCCATTTTGTATTGCCTTGTAAAGGTGCGGTTGTTCATTGCAGGTGGCAGCGATGCATTTCACAACCGATTCCAAGATGATTAAATCGTTCGGTGTTTTCTCTGCAGATTTTATTTCGTATTTAAGACCCTTGCTTCAGTAGCGACCGCAGCAGCAATTATTGATTTCTCGATGTTCTTTACATTTTCTTCTATGGCTCGCGCATCTGGCGCGTCCTGTAGAATTCTCCGCTCTTCTTTTTAGGACGCTCTTGCGTTTGCATCGTTTTGTTTTTTTCATCGGTCGTTACTGTCATTGCATTCTGAGTCTTTTTATCGTTGTTGGTACCGTACTCGATGCGCTGTTAACGCCGTTGTTTGTAATTTTATTGGTTGTTTTTTTGCTTTATTTTTATGTTTTTTTAGTTTGGTAGGGTCCAATTTGATTGAGTCACCCCTCAGAGCCGCTTTCTTCGTTCGTGTGTTTAGTTGCCTTTTTGATCTCATAGTTATCTTTGCAGAGCAGGAAGGCCGCGCCCTTATGGGGACAAGTGCTCAAAGCTAGACCAGCGCTAATCGGGAGCTCGTCTCAACTGAACGCACACCACCGACACAATTATGTGAACTTCAAACGAACTCCCAGGCCTGCCAAGATTTTACCAGGACCTCAGTGCTACCGTGCAAAGTAACTAGGTCCAAACCATAATGTCCGCCAGCCCAAAGCATTAATTCCAGTTCGTTGTCCAAATATTATTCTGAATTCAGTCGGGGTCGTTTATCTATTGTCGCAGGAGAAACCTCACGTGGGGATGGCACTCCCCAAAGAATGCTGGCCTCTGAAAGTTTTCCTGTCGAGCGGCGTTTCCTCCGCGTAGCAGGCACAGTATGATAATCCGAAATATCGCAGTTTTTTCGCCCATGGCACGTCCGAAATAATAATACATTGGCAACTACCAATATAGTGGCGGCATAAATGTGGCTAAAAGTAATCATATTTTAAATGCTGTCATCCTTAAGACTGAACTTATTGTCAGTTGCCAAAAGTTGGCGCATGGATACCTTATGTTTTCTTAATTGTTACTTATTTCAGTCGCAATTTACTTCTGCAGAGTAGTTAGCACTAAAGGTAAAGAGTATAAAAGTAAGTATGAATTTGGGACGGTAATCGTCGACAGAGCCTCACGCAGGCACAGATTGGGGGCGTAGTGTTTATAGTGTATGGTGATGTTAATGTCCCTTAAAGACTGCAGCAGTGGTCTGCTGCCTCAGCGTGGAGAATTAGTGCTACGCTGGAAATGGCCTTGTCTAGGGACGCGTAAGTGCGCTGGCAAGCTAGCTTTGCAGAGTGGTGGGGCAGGTTCTTTTCCCACAGCACAAGGGCCACTACAAAATATTTTCGCAGTTAACGAATTAAAGGGTGACCAGCGTCGAACTCGAACTGATTGACTGAGTGAAAGGTGTCATGGCCGAAGTAACCAACCGAAAGGGATTATGAGGAAACGCGATGATGAATAGCCGTTTAACCGCACGCGAGACGTAAGGTGATTTCGTCCTTACCGAGGATGGTCACGGCCCACAAATAAGAGTGGGGCATCCAGGCGGTGGCGGTGCCCCCATGCATCCCTCACCAGGGGATCGAGGATCAAAAATATGATGCCTTGGCCCATATCGGGTTTGGAAGGCCATGCATCCCGGCCACAGCCCTGTAGCAAAGGAAAGTGGACAGCTCACCTGATGGCTAGCTCATGAGCAGAGGGGCCAGCGAACGTGGCGGGTCCCATACCTGGTCGGGGGTGCTAATCGAAAGACTGAATATTCAAGTTTTATCTAAACATTTTTATTCGATTCCATTGATTACTTTTACTTTGAAGTACAAAAAAAAATTATTAAAAATTTCGCTTTACAAATTATCCGACTTCTATTGAACACCTCGTATCTCAAGCCCTCATCGTACTGCGCTCTGAAGGCTTTTGGTCAGTATATTTAAATAGATAAATAGTAGAAATAAATCTCCCCTCAATTCTTCCTTGTGCTTAAAGATTATGAAATAAACATGTTTTTTTCGATTCAGTACAATAATACTATTAATTTTACATTGTTTACTTCATTTCATCACCTTTCTCCATTATTTTATTATTTTCCATTCAAATAATGATGATTACCTTTGAAGAAACGAATGTCATTATCAAATCCAAATATAAATGATCATGCAAAAAGATTTTTATTCATTAAACAAGTTGGGTAGACAGACCTATGCTCATGTCAGAAGGGTTTTGTACTCAACTTACAAAATGCCGTAACCAGCAACGAATAAAATTAAGAAACACGTCATGTTCGAGGATCATACTATTATTAACTAAGTTGAAAGAATTTTTTAATTCTGAGGTATTTGTTAAAATTATACCCATAAATATTTCGCTTGATAATTTTTTTAGATTTTTTTAGATCACGGGTGTCCATTCGGGAGGGAGAAAACACATTTTTCATGTATCCCCCCCCCCCCCCCTCTCTGTGCCCCCACTGAAGCAAAAACTGTCAGTTTAAGAACTGTTTTGAAAAGCTCTCATAGAGAACTTTCATTTGATACTCATATCGGCTACCTTTCATGAAATTTTTTTCTGGGGCCACTCCTTTGTACTGTAAGCATCGATTCATGCCCTATTTTTTCGAATCCTAGAATGGCTACAAAGCCCTTTTGCTAGGAGCTCTCTCTTGCCTCTTCGACTTGTTTCAATTGTATGTAGTCATCCTCATGATATCTATCATTCCTGAAATTTTCATGCAAATCTAAGTCGGTAAAAAGCGCATATGGCTCCATAGCCATATGTTTCCATAGTAATACAGGGCACATTGTTCCATAGTAATACGGGAAAATTCAAATCGGTATAACTTCGTTAAATACTATTCGATCTTTATGAAACTTTCAGAAAAGATCAATCTTATAAATAGTCATCTTTTTGCTAAATTTTATTGAATTTAAGGGTACCATTTTGATTTTATTCGAGAAAACATAAAATCGATAAATCATACTATTACTAACAAAGTTGAGTGAATTTCGACTTCTCATGTATTTGTTGTTGTTGTACTCATTAAGGCCTACATTCATGATTTTTTTCAGATTTTTCGGATGGAAGGTGTCCAATCGCGAGGGGGGGGTACGCGAAAAGTTCGTACATTTCCCCTTCCCCTTCCCCCCTCGGTACTCATAAGGCAATTTTAAGACCTGTTTTGAAAAGATCTCATTGAGACCTTTCCAATGACACCCTACTCGACTACCAATGGTGAAAATTTTTTTTTGAGGGGTCACCTCCCTATATGGGGAGACCCCCCTTAAACCCCTTTGAAAAAATTTTTCACCCTTGAACTTTCAAGAGGTCACCACTTCTGACCTTTCCACAAAGTTTCATGGCTGTAGCCTCTATAGTTTCGGAGAAAAAGTGCTGTGACATACAGACGGACGGACGGACGGACGGACGGACGGACGGACGGACAGACGGACACAGGTCGTGATTGCAATAGGGTTTTGTATTTTAGTACAAAACCCTAAAAAGCAAGAAAAAGGGTACTTACCCACTCCTTCGACGAGTGCTCGTTGTTGGGGGTAGTAAGAGTGCCTGAAACCTTGGAAACATTTATTCTGATAAATTACACTAACTCTTTTTCTTGCGTTAAATTTACGCGGCAAGCACAATAGTTGAAAACGTTTACTTTCAATAAATTAATGACATGCTGAAATCAGCCTATTTTTAATCATATTATTGTACCGATTTTAACTTTTGACTCATTTTTTTTTTCATTTGGTAGTGAAGATTCGCGTTCATGTCTCAAATATTAGTAGATGAGTACTAAGACATAAAATATATCCTAAGTGTGTATAAAATGATATAAAAATCTAGCTATCAAAGTGTAAACATACAAAATCTTTTTTGAATATCACAACCGTATAGACTTCATATTCTATGAATAAATTGCGTATCTGCGAAATAGCTTCAGTTTTGCCCAGAATAGCACATTTTATCCCTTTGATTGTGTTTACTACTTTTGCCTCTTGCTAACGGTAAATAGATTGGCTAATGATCGCATTAAATTCTTATTTCAAAGGAATGAACACACGAACAACGCAACATCCAAGATTCATTTTTGAAATTTTTTTCATACTCCAACCATGTTATATGCTTACGCATATAACTGAAGAGTTCGGGCAAACCGCGAAATCACCGACTACCTTCACTATTTCCTCGCCGAATACTCACGGGACACGAAAATTTACTCGTGGCACCGTTTGAAAGTAAATAACACGGAGGATCGCGGGTTAAACGGGAAATCCGAGCCAAAGTTCTGTTTTCATTGAGAACATTTTTTACTTGTTCGCTCAATCACTTTTCCACTTTTTCTCTAGGATTATAAATTAACTTTACTAATTCTCACGCCGAAATTATATCGCGGGTGTTTGCATTGGAGACAAGATCTCCACCAGCTTGTTTCGCTAATTTTGCCTTATCCACGTCATTTTCCGTTCAGATATTTCGAATTTTTCGCGATTTTCTTATCGAAAGTAACCGACTCGCACACAAATTCTGCCTACCAAGAGAATGCTCGCAACGTCTACCAATAGAAGACCGCCTCGACAAAGCTCATTAATTCGGCCGTATCGCTTTTTCTTTTTTATCACCGTCGCCGTTCGCGACCAACCCGCAACTTCCGTTGTCGCCAACCGCCCAGCCCTTTTTTCGATGTGAATTCGAGGCGACTTATTTCGGAACAGTTACTTTTGCATAAGATTTACTTTCAAGACCCAACGCCAGAATAGGCCTAATGGGTTTTAGTTGGCTTAAGCTGAAATGTCTCGAACTGTTTTTATTCAAAGAACAATCGAAATTACTAATCTGCAATGCAGCAGGCTGATTGATCTGTTCGCCGCTGCCAGCACTCAATGAACTTGTGTTGCTTTCACTGCTTGAATTCCTGTTGGTTATCATCGATGAATCAGCTTGTTCAGATGGAGCATAATACACGGTTGCTGGTCCAGATCCAGATGAAGATGCTGAGCACGGCGCTCCATAGAATGGAACATTCAATTGATGCAGATACTGCGAATACTGACTGCACTTGCGTATGAGGCACGGCTCGTCTTATAAGGTGCATATCGATGGCGTTCACCGTAACCTTCTTAGTTTTGCACTGGCTGCAAAATCCCCATAGAATTAGTCGTAGCAGGATGTAGGAAATTTCTACCAGTCCCATGTGACTTGATCGGGGCGAACACATTCACGACCTTTATATTCATATTGCAGCTTTGATTGCTGAAATATCGAACAGGTAAACGACTCTCTTCTAGCTGACGATTATATTGTGGTGCTGAGGCGGCCAGCAGATCAGGAAGAGATTTTTGCGAGTAGAATGGGGTGTTGAAGTGGAGGAAACTATTTACTGATTGCCAATAGTAATTATCTTCCATTGCGAAGTGAACAGCCCAAGTTGTGTTCTTTTGGATACACTGAACTCCCAATAAACTTTCTGCATCAAAAATACACTTCTTGGAGTGGAATAAAACTTATTGCGTACGTATAATCGAATTTTTCATTCGTACTAGCGTTAGAGGATTTCAAAAATAAAAAAATCACATACTCGATCAAAAGAAATCAATTTTTGGTACGCCTTTTTTTCCACATAGGAAAATCAAACTCCGAAACCGATATCACCAGAATTAGTACTGTCTTGACTGACTAGGTTTTTGATTTCGTCCCATATTGAGGATATGCTGGGATTTAGGGTTGGTGTAAAGCATGTTAAATATAAATGTACCATTTTGATTTATTTGTAACCTGCAACGCTGGCAATTTTCAGCAATGTGTCGCATACGTCTTCGATGTAAGGAAATTTTTCACCGGTATATTCGTACAATATAATAATAATATAATTAATATTACGAATATCCTCTATTGTTGCTCCATCCTTAGCTCGCGAAGTGATAATATAGCGAATACTTGCTTCAGACGGAATTTGATTGTCTGATAAATTATTGAAGAAGTTTATTGGCTGAAGACCTAAATTTAGCAGATGAATCAGCGATAAAATAATATAATGAAACTCAACACACGTCTTTGTCGTTTGGTGTTTTATTTAAGAAGAATGAAAAGTCATATACAAGTACAAATGTCAAAGTCAAAGTCAAAAGCGCTTTATTTAATTCCAATCGTTATAAATTTTTAAAAGAACATAAAGCAAATTCCAAACAATAAAACTATAAAAAACTTAATGGCCCGAATGGCTCTCTAAATTTATACGTTATCAGTTAAACACATTTAATGAAAAAAATACACTTGCAAATTTAAATTAATTAAGATTATTAGATATTTTTTGATTCAATTGGAAAAAGGAGAAAAAACCAACCAGCATTATTCAAAAATTACTTATACTACTAATACAACAATTAACTTATATCCTATACCTAATATGTTACACCCTAATTCTAAATAAGTTCAATCAAAAAAAAAAAACACAACCTTACCTTATATTGAAACCTATACCTAATTTATAATACAAATAAACAACAGCACTAAATGTAGCAATAATGAGATGAATCTAAAAAACTAAGTAACGAGAAAAAGCACAAAAACAGAAAATAAACACGAATAATTTAGACATTGTCATTCAGCCACCAATACCTAGATTGTTCCATCTCAGCTCGACCAGCCTCAACGAATCTAGCAAATGAGTATCTCCATTGGAATTGTTGGTCTCGTGAACTCAGATTCGGAGGATATTTTATCTTCTTATCCGTGGCCCGTCGGTATATGTGATATATGATTGGGACGCCGTCAGAATCAAAAAAATATCGATTCATGTCCAAATACACGAATGCTTCTGGAGGAATGAAGCCAGTAGTGAGGCAAGTCACAATATACCCGTCTGTAGGGGGGAACGGCTGTGAAATCTAAGGGTTTTCACTCACAGTTACAGATCTTGCGATATGATTCCGAAGAAGTTTCAATATGAAGATATCGACTCTTGTCACTTGAGCGGTTTTATAAATTTTTCTATTCGATATAAGGTGCTTCCAATCCGTCTCAGGCTTTCTGTACAAACCAGTACATGCACGAAGACATTTCCTTTCGAAAACTCTTAATCTTTCCATTGTACTAGCACTCTGGTTGTACCAGATCTGGCATCCGTATGTCAAAACTGGCCTAACCAGGGTCTTGTAACAAATAACTTTCACTTTTTGATCAATGTATCTGGAATGAAAGAGTCGCCGAAGGGCCATGACTACTTTTTGTGCCTTACTGAGCATGATTTTGACATGTTCAGTATAGTACAGATACTGATGGAGATGAACACCGAGGTATCGAACACAGGATTTATGTGGAACCCGTTCTGAACTACCCTCACCAGCCATAATGTGGAAATCCTTCCAATTACGTTTCAGGTCTTGACTGGCCCCCTGCAGCGTTGTCCGAAACAAAATTGTTTCTCACTTCTGCGCATTGATTTTCTTTCGCCAATTGTCGGTGTAGAGCTGCACATCATTAAACATTTTTAAAGATTGCTCTGAACTATTGTAGCTTTTCGGTCTGCCGTATAGATGATCAGATCATCAGCAAACGCTACCAATGATCGCGTTGGCGAGACGTTAAAATCAAAGCTGTTCAATAGCTTGCGAATGAATATTGAGAAAATCAGGGGCGCAGTAACTGTTCCCTGCTGTAGACCATTCAAGACCTTGAACTCGCGCATTGTTGTCAGATTTCCATCAGTTACAACAAATGATTTCCCGTATGACATATTACACATCATGGCGACAAGGTGTCTGGGGAACCTGTCCTGAAGAAGTTTGAAAACTAGTCCATCTAACCACACCGTATCAAAGGCTTTCTCCACATCAATGAGACATGCTCCAACACATTCTTTGTTGTTCAGTTCCCAACAGATGTCTAAGGTTACTTTCGTTATTGCATGTATGGTCGAATGCCTGGCACGAAAACCAAATTGGCAATTCGGCATCAACTCATATTTCTCAATGTGGGCGTTTAATGCTCTGTTGAGTATCACTTCAAACACCTTGCTGATGTTAGGCAGCAAGCTGATTGGGCGATAGCTTTTAGGGCATGAAGATTCTTTTCCTTTCTTTAAGATCGGAAATGCCTTAGCCTTTTTCCACTCATTTGGGAAATATGAATTGTTCAACATGTTGTTGAACAATATGCAATAATTCCTAATAGCAACCTCAGGCAAATGTCGGAGAACTATATTTGGAATACCGTCAGTACCACATGATTTTTTGTTGTTTATTCTGCGAAATATGAAACACAAGTCTTCATAGCTGACAAAATAATCAATAAGATTCAAGCTCGGTATGAGGTCAGATGTTAATGTTTCATCGAAATGAAGAATTGATTGGCCGTTCAGGCTTGATTTAAAGTCGGAAACTTTTGCTTCAACGACCTCCGAAAATATTTCATTCCCTCTCTCTGGGCTTGGCAGATGAACGAATTCAAAATGTGTTCCAATCAGGGTAAGTTTCTGCAATCCATCACATATAATCCTGTTTCCATTTCTATCCGGAGTCGTACTATCAATTTCGATACCAGCTCTATCGAGAAGATTTATCTCATCACTAGCGACTTCAAGATTCGATACCTTCACTCGAGACTTCCTGCGGAATAAGCTATTCACTTTCGTGAAAACGCCATCTGGGTTCTGTGGGCTAATACCCCTCAGTTTTTCCGCCCATTGATTGCTGACCTCACTCCTGAAGTATGAACGGATTAAGTTCCGGACATTCTTCAGGTGTAATTTCAACAAAGCCAAAGAGGGATGGTTGTAGTCCAAAAATCGTCGATAAATATTGTTGACGCGGGTGAGAAGAAGGCTTTTCAATCTTTTCAACCTTGCGATGGTTGGTGTTTCATATCCTTCCATATTGTTTCGATGTTTAATCTTGGGAACAACTTTCTCAATCGTTTCCAACGTCAGCTTCTCTAACTTCGACAAATAGAGATCCATTTCATCGTCAGTTAGATTTCTGTTATTAGGAACCATTGAGCAAGCGTTGCCATCATCAGAAGAGGGACATTGCTTCTGGTACTCCCGATTAAACCTCTTTTGAAACTTTCCCCAGTCTGTTTTTTTGAAATTCAACCGATGGTTTTCATGTTGAACTGGAATGAGGAAGAAATCATCCCTTTGATGATTGATTTCCATTACGATTGCGTTATGGTCGCTATCGTAAGGAAGCACCTGCAGTTTCCGTTGAGGACTATTAAAGCTGAATTCAAGTCTTGCGTCAGCAATGCAGAGGTCCAAATATGAATTTGTCCTAGGGTATGTTGGGAACTCCAACCCATATAGAGTGCACCTGTATTCAATTTGGTTCTCTGTTATCCATGATTTCAGGAATACACCTCTTGGATTATTTGTGGCGTTCAGCCATGATGTATGCTTGGCATTCAGGTCACCGGCAAAAGTAGAATAACTATGCAGCCTGTTCAATTCGAGTATTTCAAACAAGGAATTGAGTTCCTCCTTGAACTTGAGAACATTTTGACCAGTTGCATAGGCAGAGATAACGAAGAGGTTATCCCCACCTGGCAGTGAAATTTTGATGACGGACACCAAGAAATTCAAAGTTTTTGAATTCGACTTTTTCAATATTTTGGAAACAATAGGGTCTTCTAACCAATATCCCGGTGCCACCTCCCCCATCACGTATTACCCTATCGTTTCTTACGAATGCAAAATCTTTGAATTCCATGGAATGCCATGAATTGAGGTGGGTTTCAATGAGAAGTATGATGTCAGGCTTTTGCTTAACAACAAATTCAAGGAGATAATCACGTCGATGTATAGCAATGATAGAATTGACGTTGATCGATATGAGGCGAAGCCTATCCATGGGAATATGACTGGATGACAAGTTATTATTAGTTATTTGAAAGACCTAAACGCTGAAAAGCAAAGTTAATTTTTGAATCTTGTTTGTCGATTCCCTCCGATAAAGAATTAAGTTGCTGGTAAATTTTGAGAAGCAGCTCATTATTGCCACTTACATTATTTACATTATTTCCAGCATTTTCTGCGGGTCCTCTAGCGGCGAGTGCAAATGATACTCCGGGCTTGACGAAGTTGGAAGGTATGATATTACGGTGTACTTGTGTTTGCTTTGGAGCAAGTTTAACTTTTGGATCTTGATATCGGGAGCATCCTCGATATGATGCTGGGTGACCAAAAACACCGCAGTTAACGCAGTATAATTTTTCTTTAGGCTCCATCTGAGCCAATTTGCACTCACCGGGAGCATGAACGTCTTTGCATTGAACGCAACGATAGTGCATGGCACAATTGGCAGCCGAATGTCCAAATCTTTGGCACCGGTAACACTGGTTGACTTCTCTTTTCTGGAGGCGTTCCCACCTCACCACTCTGAAATTCAAGTACCTTATTTGTTGAAGGGCACTTGGACTGCTCTTATTTGCAATTTGTACCAGGTAAAGTGGTAAATTCTTCCTTTCTATGGTCGACCTTCTTGTCGCAAAGGCTTTGACTGAAGCAAAATCAATATCTGGTGCAGCCTCCTTGAGCACCTGAAGAAGATTGACCGTATCCTCTCCGCTGTCCCAACCCTTCAACAAGAAGTTCTGATTTTTTCACTTTTTGGGGTATAGGTGAAGTGTGGAACCTCCCCAGAAATCAGCGCATCTTTGGCTGACTTGAAATCAACCAGTGATTTTGTCCTTATAGTTAATTTTTCGGCATTAACTCTTTTGATTTCGAAATTGGCCAGTTTATTTTCTTCTGCCAATAGCCGAACCATATCTTTCCCGGTTTGTCCGAACACGTTGATTGGCGGAACTTTTCTGTCTTGTTGGAAGCTTTTTCAGAGTAACCAGCAGAACTGCGGGCTGGTTTTTTCTCCTTATTTTTGTTCTTTAAATATTGAATGAAATTAACGTCATTATCTTGATTAAAATTACCTCCGATGTTTTCTTCGATTTCCATATCTTCGGCTAATCCCTCCAGCGCTGCAAAATAATGTTGGCTCTCGTTGGTGCCACCAGCACTTAGAACTTCCTCTGGATTTACTTGCTTTGCACTTTTCTTCGGCTTTGTTACCTGTTGCCATTGATTTTGTGGCTGCGTCTTTTGAGGCTGCATCCCTTTCTTGAAAAGATCCTTGAGAGACTGTATCTCTTGCCTTAGTTCATCATTTTCTTTCTGCAATTTGGCCATTTGTCGATTGTCCGCTATTATTTGCAGCTTGCACCCTCCATCTACGGAGTTTTCTTCGTTATGTTTTCTTTTGGTGATTGTCGCCAGTTTCGTATTCGTCGTTTCCCCAGGCTGCCCCAACGGTGGGAAGCCGTCGGGCTCCTCCATACCAGCGGCGAAATTTCCTTGTGAATTTGTTTTTCGTTACCAATCGAAGTAAAAATATTCGATAGAAATTTCCTGAGTCGATTACTTCGACAATATAAGATTTTTTTCCGTTAAAAATTAACTTCGGACTTACGTTTTTAAAAAATTAATTTAATTTTTGCAAATTTTTGACAGGAGCAATTTAAAAGACGTCTATACGCAAAGACTACTACGATCTATTCTTCCAAGTACAAATGTCAAATCAGATTGAATGTATAAATGTATGACATTAGTGTCAAATGGTGTTGACTCATTGAGTACTTTCATTTCAATATTCCCACTTAATCAATGAGTCCTTAAATCTCAATTCTTTTTAAATATTTACAACCAAAAAATTTAAATATTTACAATGAGGAAAATGAAATTTATACCATTAGATTTGCCATCCCATTTTTCTCAATCAAAATTGATGCTTTTGTATTGGCACTGCTTTGGGTAAATAGTCGGCGATCATTTTATCGGTGTTTTCGTGTTTAACTTCAACTTGATTGTTCTCTACTAATTCTTTGATGAAATAATGCCTGATGCTAATATGTTTGGTTCGAGCATTAAATGTCCCGGTTTGTGTTAAATCAATTGCACCTTTGTTATCACACATCATTCGAATTACTGGCTTGCCGTCGTTGAGTATTTCATCCTTCATTTCTACAAGCCATAGAGCATCTTTGCTTGCCGCTGTTAATGCCAAATATTAAGATTCTGCTGTACTAGTTGCGATTGCTGGTTGCATTTTGAATGCTCATGATATAGCACCATCATGCCATAAAAATGCGTAACCAATACACGATGCAAAATGCAAAAACTGGAACCTCAATCAGTATCTGCTTGTACCATTTTGGACATGTTCACGCTGCTCATCGATAGATGTGACATTTCCAATGTCAACCGCTGGTTCGGGTCGCTTGGTAGCCTTACTGCTTCACATTCGAACATATTGAATCGCTTTAATACTTGTTCGGTGTATTTTCGTTGACTAAGTTCTAACACGTCATTGCGACAATCATATTCTATTTGAATGTTCGGAAATGCATCGAACATGAAAAATTTCTTCTTCATTATTCATGAAAAAATTCTTCTTCATTATTCATTTCAGCTGATCTTTCCACTCATTGTTGTTATAAAAAATCAGCAAACCATCAACATACACTGCAACAACAACAATAGATTTTCCCTCTCGACGCACGTATATACAGGGTGCGTACGGTATTTGAGGACATGCATAAATGTGACTATAATTTCGCGAATTTTTATTCTATATTTTTTTTTCCTTTTCAGATAAGAGTGGCGGACTACAAGATCACTCAAGAAATGAAGAGACATACTGTCATCGCCGCTATATGTGCGAGCCATACAGATTTAGAGATCTCTAATTTTCTTAATTGCGCCCGTGCATATGTTTGCCGT
This sequence comes from Odontomyia ornata, assembly GCA_963969285.1. Lineage (NCBI taxonomy): Eukaryota > Metazoa > Arthropoda > Insecta > Diptera > Stratiomyidae > Odontomyia > Odontomyia ornata. The sequence goes on from OZ017742.1 coordinate 223,071,216, forward strand.
AAATTGGAAGCATCAGGAGGCGATACAGAATCGGTTGCAAAACGCCAAAAGCACGAACAACGTTCTGACACTGTCCGATCTGCAGAATTTTTAGAGCAAGTGCTAGCGATCATAGGCGAGGATCCTTCAAAATCAATGAGACTCCTTGTGAGTGAGCTTCATGTTTCTGAGCGCCTTATTCGCAGAGTTGTCAACGAAGACCTTCGATATAAGTCTTACGTGATGCGCAGAGGACAGTTCATGTCGGAACGAACACGGGAACAGAGAGTTCTCCGATCAAAACGACTTTTAAACAAAATCAAACACCCTGAGGCGCCCAAAATGTTATGGTTTTTTTCCGACGAAAAAAAATTTGACCAAGATCGCAGAAATGACAGATGGCTATGTTCAAAACCTACGGAGGTTCCTGTATTGGTTAATAACGAACGTTTAGTATTTCAAGATACTAAATTTACTTCTTTGCTGCTGCCTTCTTGGGCGCTGCCTTTTTCTTTGCCGGACCAGTTGCCTTCTTTGTTTTTGGCGCCTTATCCTTCACTTTTGGAACTTTCGCTTTCTTTTCCTTAGGAGCTTTGGCTTTCACTGTGCCAGTTTTCTTTGCGGCCTTAGCAGCTCCCGCGGCTTTCCTCTTTTTAGCTGTCTTATCTCCTGCATAGTTTCTTGGCTTTTGTTGCGGCCTTCTTTCCAGTCACTGTTATGGTTTTAGGTGTTGTCAGCAACGAAGGATATGTTATGCCACCACACTTTTTTACTCAAGGATTTCGAGTGAACTCTGCTGCATACATCGAGGTTTTGGAGACGGTAGTAAAACCCTGGATAGACAATGTAAGCGGAGGCAGACCATACATTTTTAAACAAGACTCTGCTCCTTCACATAAAGCGATGGTGGCACAAAATTGGATGGCCGAAAATTTTCATGACCACATAACAGCGAACCTATGGCCACCTATCTCCCCAGACCTTAATCCTTTGGATCATTCCGTATGGGGCGCAGTTGAGCGTGAGACCAATAAGCGTCCTCATAATATCACTTCTTCGCTGAAGACTGCTATTAATGCCGTTATGGTCAATATGAACAAGGAGCATTTGATTCGGGCAGGTAATCGTTTCCGGACCCGGATCGAAGAGGTTATTGCTGCTAATGGCGATTTTATTGAATAACTTTATAGCCATATATTAATTTAACGTTGTATAAAAAATTCCTAAAATTTCATTAAATTTTGTTAAAAATTCAAGCTAATTAATTTTACTCTCAAGGTTTCCTCAAACACCGTACGCAACCTGTACAAACATCCTTCTTGCAACGATGAAAACCAGCACGCACCAACACTTCATTTAATTTGATGGTCCATATGCGACTAGCTTGCTTCAGCCCATACAGTGATTTCTTCAAACAACACACTCGATCAGTGGCGTCTTCAAACAGTTCCGGTTGTCGCATAAAAATCGTTTCTTTAATGTCACTGTGGAGAAATGCGGAAATAACATCCATTTCATCAATTTGTTGTCCAATTATTACAGCTAATGCTCTTAGCATAGGAAATGATGAGTATTGAATTACCGGCGAAAACCTTTCAACATAGTCAATTCCTTGTCTATGACTACAGCCTCTTGCTACAAGCCTTGTTTTGTATCGGTCAACTTTTCCAGCTGAATCGATTTATCGTTTGAAAACCCATTTATTTGTTATGGCTTTGCAATCATCGGAACGAGATCCCAAGTGTGATTGCTCATTAATGACTGATATTCTTCTGTCATTGCTTGTTGCCATGGTTGATTTTCTTAAATAGCTAAAGCTTCACTCACTGTGAACGGTTAATCGTTTATTGCGTTATTAGCAAAAATGGCCGCTTCATAACGTTGCACAGGTCTAGTGTTTCATGCTGATCGATGTGGTGCTGATGCTGCTACCAAAGTTCCATCGGGCTCATATTCACTGTCACTCACTGCATCATCATACTTGGTATCGTCCGTTGACGTATCATTGTGGCACGTTTCCACACTATTCACACCATCTTCTTCTGCTGCTGCATTGGTTATCGTTTCATTCGCCCCATCAATTTTTTCGCAGCATTACTTCTATCCTAATTGCTCGCAACATTATTCCGGCCATGTTGCATGCCATCGATTCTCGTTGACTCAGACACAATTGGATTTTCACAGTCACTTTGTTCACTCGGACGATTCGCCATTTTCAAAGATTTTGACGTTTCTACTCGTTATCGTCCGGTTGGTCTCTGTATCCATTAATCGATAACTCTTTTGTGTTTCCATATAGCCAACAAATATGTACTCCTTCGATTTGGCATCAAATTTCTTTCTCTTCTCTGATGGATTGTACGCCATCGCCTGTGAACTAAACACCCTGAAGTGACTAATATCGGGCTTTTCTCCGGCCCATATTTCCATTGGTGATTTATACTTCAGCACACGTAACACTGTGTGATGTTTCACGTAAGTTGCGGTTTTAAGTGCTTCGCCCCAAAAACATTCTGGAAAGCCTGAATTGTATAACATGCACACTGCTATCTCAGCAATTGTTCATATTATATGCTCAGCCAAGCCGTTTTGCTGTGGCTTATACTCCACTGACGTTTGCTTTTGAATGCCATTTTGCTCAAAAAACGGTTTGAATTCATTCGAGCAGAATTCTGTGTCTTTGTCGCCCCGGAACGTTTTTATTTTCAAGCCGGTCTCGTTTTCAACTTGCATTTTAAACGCGCAAAATTATCTAAACATTTCATTCTTTTGCTTCAGCAAATATGTGAGTGTATGACGGCAAAAATCATCAACAAGCATTAACGCGTACCTCTTTACACCAATCAATGTGCACTCCATTTTTCCAGCCAAATCTCCATGTATACGCTAGCAAACATTTTGCTCTGGATCCTTTATGCTTGAACGGCTCTCTTGCTTGTTTCCCTTTACAACAAGCTACACAGTCCATATTCTGACTGCTGCCACCGAATGACAATTTCTGTTACCGCTCCTTTTCTCATTATATCCAGACTTTTCACATTCAAATGGCCAAGTCGTATGTGCCACAACATTATTGAATCATTTCTGTTCACCGTTGCTAGTGCGATACCATTCGAGCCACAACGAAAGCCATCCAATTTATACAAGCCGTTAACTCATGTAGCCGTTACTAGCAATTCACTTTTACTATTGTGAATTTGGCACTTATCGACTGAAAATTTCACAGAATTTCCACTAGCAGTTATTTTTCTCAACGATAATAAATTTGCCATTAGCTCTGATACACACAGTACCCCAGTTAATTGCAAATCTCTGCGCATTCTATCGGTTTCTACACCAAAATTCACTACTCCAGTGCAGTCGACTTTCATCATTTTATTATTCGCAGCTCGGATCGGCCTTGTATCGATTTTCTCCATTCCAGTTAACCAATTCCAATGCATGGTCATATGTCTCGTTGCTCCTGAATAGACGCTTCGTTTTAATACTATCGCTGAATAGCTTCGCTGCGCTCGTCTCCAATGTGATCATCATCGTCAAATATTCATCGGTTAATCCAGAAAGCAAAACTATGGCAAGCCATTCGTCTTCAACCTTGAAACCAATTTCATTCAACCGTTGTGTCGTAAAAATTATTTCAGTCACTTGCATTTCCGTTGTTGAGCATTCAGCCAATTTTCTATGGACAATTTTTCTCATTAATATCACCTTTCGCACAGCTCCTTGATCATCAAATTGTCCCACGTTTCTATTACTGTCGTTGCTCCTGTGACATGCACGTAATTGCTTTTATAAATACTCAAATCAATCGCACCATTGCCTTAACGATTTTTTCGCACCTGTTTCTGCATCAGTCAAACATTGAGACATGCTTTCAGTTGCCAAGTAATTCTCCATCGCAAATTTCCATGTGGAACAATTTTCTCTTCCACGCAATTTTTCATTTTCAATTTGATCTTCTCAATAGATTCTGTTTGCGATTCTATGTTAATCACTGCTGTTGCTTCTGGCTGTGTTAATTGTGAATTAACCTCAATCGGCTTGCCTTTATTCATGCAGTTTTCTAACCTCACTTGTACGATGTATTCACAATGCTCCAAATGTACGTTCAACAAGACGAAAAAATAATCGGAAAAATTCGAATGATATATTTTTACTTTTTGCTTCTTAAAATTTATCAATTAATTTATTTAATTATCTGGGCCCATAACCTGAAGAAGTTTATTGGCTAAAGATCTAAATTTAGCAGATAAATTAGCGTTAAAATAAACTAATGAAACTCAACACACGTCTATATCCTTTGATGTTTGATGCAGAGTTTTCTGAGGTAAGGCTACCATCGGCCACAATAGTCTTTTTTCTAATTCTAAACAATTTAAATACGAGAACGCGAAACAGTGACCTACACAGAATAGACGACGATTTCGCAATCATCACATTTTCGCCTCTTTTCTTTTCTCCTCTACTCCTATTTTCCTTCACGTGAAGGTTCCTCGAGCAGTTTACCTAGGCGGACTGTTCGATTGTTACAGGGGCTTATTGCTTAACTATGATAAATGAGATTAGATAGTGATAGTCTTATGTTGCAATCACTGTGCTGTAGAATGCAAGAATTCACTTTTTCCTACATGGAATGTTATTTCATAACGTGCACGTGTTGGTGTAAATGGGTCTTGTAACTGTACGTGTTGTATCACAGAGTCATCTAGTCAAGTAATTTACGGCTGGTACCGTTTGACTTGAATGATATTCTAGAATGGAAAAAAAGCCCTTTACTTTTAGATTTTGAGCTATAAGCTGTTAAAAAACATGTTAACATAGGCATCTTAATGAAGTCTTAACGTTCGGCATGCTGCCTGAGCTAGCTCAAGCATACTTGTTTACTTGTAACGATCTTTACCAATAGCTTTTTCTCACATAAATATTGACTCTGTATTTTTATCAATATTTTATCGACTCAATTTTAGACTGTAAAGCTAAGAACCATAACCTGAGTAAGCATGTGAAGTATACCTTTTGTTTATTATTTAGAAGATAATAAATAATATCACCAAATTTATTAAGCCTTCCATGTTTCACGATTATTTATGTTTTTGTATTAAATTTATTCTTCATGAAATTCTTGAAAATCAACAAAATCATATCATGCAGACAAAACTAATCTGAAACCGCATTTTAAATAAATTTAATGCAAAATCTTTTCATTGTTTCCCGGAAAGAAGGGGAAATGCCGAATTTCAATTTGATATTTTCAGAGTTTCAATTTATTTTCCATCAGATTGAAACTTGACGCAAACGAAGTTTATCGGTTATTTGAAGTTTTCTAAGAAACAACATGCACCATGCAATAAATTCGTTATAAAATAGAGTAATTTAAAAGAAATAAAGTGCAAGCCTGCAAGCGCATGAATTACAATTTGAGGATTGAACTACTGTGGCTTACACAACAGCAAGAGGATGCATGATTTCAACTTGATTTTATAGCTCATTCAGCCGCTGGATTTACACAGATAATTGTTAACATAAGTAGAAAACGTGATACATATTAAAAGCCTTAAAATGTTTCTCGGAGTTTATAGTTTACGTATCAGCCATAAATATTTTCGCCTTTCGCCAGCTGAATCCGCGACTGTTTGATAGGTTTTGTGTTAGAGCTAGTTTTGCATACTAATCAGTCGCGGGGAATGATTCACAGAAGACATCGACTTTCGCGAATTCTCCACTAGATAACGGCGAGACAGGTTGACTATTTATTACACCTCGTGCTCGATATTTCAGCCCACACATGAGTTACTGTTATGCAATCAAATCATTAGTCGTTCAAATCAATCGAATCCTATTGCACGCACTCCATTTCAATTTAATTCCGTACATTAAAACCTTCTCACACTCCCCATTACCACGAAATTAGAAGTTCAATGAGACATGTGAAAAAAGACCAGAACAAAACTCACATATCTTCATTTCGATATCCTGCCAACAACGGTAGCCATAATACATGCTGAACAAACACGGAGGGTAGTCTTTTAATTAGAGCCCGACATGATATCCTTATGTACCTTTTCGAGAAGGGATTTGAACTTGAATTACATTCCTCTCATCTCCAGCACCACAACCAACCACCGACAAACAATAAATAATTTCCCGAAATATCCGAAATCTAAGGCAACGGAAGTATTTTTTTTTCGAGAAGCATGCTGGCATGAAAAGCTCCATGTAGCGAAGTAAAACGAAAGTGGATTTCACCCACCTTCGCGTAAATTAGATTTTTTTCGCCACACTGGTCGCATAGGTATTTATTTTACGAAGGTTTTTGTGTCCTGCGGGCAGTGCTTGCACGTGAATGGTTCAGTTGGGACAGATTTTGCGAGGGAAAAAATCGAGCCATGTATCATATTGGTGTTAAAAGCTCGTCCCATTCTATTACGCTTTCCGCCCATATGAGCAGTTTCTTGCGATCATGGCAAGCATGTTCTTGGCTGCTCCATGTTGCGGTGGAATTTTTGATTTACAACCAAAGGAAATTATTTTGGCGAAATCCACTGGCATTACACTCTGGAGGACTTGGTAATGAAACGTTGACAAGAGGACGAATAGCGCACAGATGCCGGTAGTCGAGAGTTAATATCTCTCGAGAAGATTAGAGGGAGTTGTCGGCGTATTGAGCAGGGTAATGACTCTGAGGATGTTGCATTCCGTTGCAATATTCTGAATTCCTTGCTATATTAGAATACCACAACATCAATGAATTTATTGTTTGGCTTAACACTTACCTCTGGATGGAAATTCGGTCGAAAACAGAGTCATATATATGTCCATACGTTATTACACTGAAATTTCTCTTGCATTCATATCAGGCGGCAACACATTTCGCAGTCTCCACTTTTACACGGAGCCATCTCTACATCACCTTACCAAATATTTCACCGCAATTGCTGAACACTAGTGACCAAAGTGATTTATGAATGGTTTATTAAATAAATGTTTTATCGCTAACATCAGGCATCTAACTAAATCATATACACTCTCATTCATCGTCGTTGAGGACAACGAGCGATGGAGGAGTAAAAACTACATAACGAATGGTTTCATCCGAGTCGTGTTAAGACCAGGAAAAGGACAAAAACTAACCACAACGAGCTGCAATGCGTTACACAAAAGTGAGATTTTGTTGCTCATTCAAGTCTACAAAATTTATCTTTCTCTCTATTGTCATTAGTTCCACCTTTGGTATGTAATAAATCCCAAGAACCGGACAATAATTAGCACGACAACAAATGCTGGAAAAATTGCTGGTCGTGATTTGCAGATTTAATTTGTAACGGACTTGGGTTTAGCAAGGTGATATGGACGGGAAAAGAAAAGTGTACTTAAGTCATTGCAAGCATATTAAGGATTATTGAAGTTACAAAAGTGAGAGTAGTAGCCATTGTATGAAAATGTTATATTTGGGGAGATCAAGTGTTTTTGGGTAGATATTACGATTAGGAGTAAACCATTATAAGAAGGCTTAAGAACAGCTTTCCTAATTTTATTAATAGCAAGATATTCACAACCTACTCGTTTACTTCAATTTCATAAAAATCCAACTGAAATATATCCAAGGCATATTCGAAATCGCAAATCTGGGCTCAGGCTTCATATCTAAATATCAGTACAGGTTTATTCGGGATTTGTGAATACGAAGCCCGTTTTTGCTCCTGCCAGAAAATTATTGTGAAGTTATTAGTAACTACTATTGAGAAAAAAATCAGATGTCAACAATGGAAAAAACTAATTAAGGCAAGTATTAAACAAGTTGGGCTGATAGACCTCAAGTCAGAAGTGTTTTGTACTCAACTTACAAAATGCAGTCACCAGCAACGAACAAAATCAAGAAACATGTCAACGAGTTTTTCTCATTTATAAAAAAATCTATGGTTTCTCCATTTTTAACGGTCGCCATTTTGTTCCAAATGAACAAAAATCACTCAAACCATGAATTCCAAAAAAATATTTATGTTATCCATCTTATCTGAAAAGTGTCTGATTTAATGGACAGTCCATAAAATACCAAAATAGTGTGTAATTTGTGTTGTAATTGAAGAAATTAACTTCCGTGAATATGATACGAATTTCATCAAACTTACAGAGTATTAGGACCCTGTAGAAGGCTACTTAAATATCGAATTTTCTTGGGCTTAAAGGCATCCTATTACCCCTCATTCACTAGGGTTACTCCGACTGGGGGTTCGGTCCCGGGGTCGCTAGTCGAAGGACAGGCGTTGGCGCCACTCGCTCCTAAACTATCCTCGTATGGCCGCCGAGCGAGACTACGGCACGCCAGCGTATGATTCCTCCGCCCTGGATCCACACGGTGCTACTAACGTTACCACTTGAAAGGAAATGTCCCTGACACCTGTATTTAGGCTTAACTTTTGGGGCAGACCTGACACCTATACCCTTCCTTTTGACACCTATATCCAACTTTTGGGGCGCACCAATTGCCGGGCAACCCTCTCACCGCTCGTACAATCCTCGAAACCAAGTGGAAGAGTTTCCCTTCTTATCCTATTTATCTACAGAAAACACCTATACCCACCCGAGCCCCGCGCACACTTCGGTATTCAAATATAACTCCACTGTGTAACTAACGGATTATTTTATTCCATTTTTCATTAAAATTACTCATCGCTAAGAGAGTTAAAAATAAACAAAAAATTATGTCAAAGGATACTCAGCTTAAATCCCGCAATCGTTGGAGTTGGGGGCCCCCTTTCCTTGCGCGTTGCTCCCGCCAGATGTATTAGCAGTTTTCGGGTACTTCCAAACTCCGCACCGCAATCACTTGTTTTTTTTTTTGTGGTAGGGAGGCGAAGGCATTTACGCCCGTCGAGTCTGGCAGTGTGGGACTCCCATGGAGGATACCCTTGGACTACCCACTAAACACCTCCCCTGTCAATCTGAGAACCTAGCCTGGAACCGTTTGACACATTACTTCGGGCCAGGTCTCGTTTTGTTACGCCGTGGGGCGCCTCCAAGCTGGGGAGTCCCTTTCCTGTTGGGAGGGGAGAGAGGAAGAGGAAATGCCAGAAGAGCGATCCCCCAGCCCCAGCGCCTCCGGCTGCTGTGAGTCCCATTTATATTTTAGGACTGCCCGAGCATAATGTGCCACCTGGTTCCATTTGTCAACCGATTCGAGCATCACCGCAACTATATTATCCGGGGTGAGCTCTCCCGTCTCCCTGCAGAGTTCCCTTCGCAGCCCGACCCATTTTGTACACGCAAAAAATGTGTGACAGGCATTGTCCTCCTCTCCGGGGCAAAACCGACAATCGGGAGACCGTGACTTACCGATCTTGTGCAGATAAGACTGAAAACACCCGTGCCCGCTCAAAAGCTGGGTCAGATAGAAGTCAGTCTCACCATGCCTTCGATTTAGCCACGGTCTCACATCCGGGATGAGGCGCGCAGTCCACCTTCCCTTTGTGCAATTCCTCCAAGACTGCTGCCAATCGTTGAGCGAGCGTTGTCTCTCCTCGCGGACAACCATCTCCCTCGCATCCTCGTTTCGGCGCAGGTAAATAGCGCGGCGCTCTCTAGCAAGGAGGGCGACAGGTATCACGCCTGCAATCACTCTCACCGCCGAGTCGGAGACTGTTGGATACGAAGATGCAATCACTTGTTACAGCGCACTCCTTTGCTTAACAATTCTCGATGGCTTAACAATTCACGATGGCAAGTCGTCGTCGTACACACGCGTAGACAAAATAGATTATACTGGTCGCTGCTCTGGTTGTCTTCTCCTTCCTCCTCGGATTCACATAGGTTAGATCGCCAACAGAAAAAGAAACCGTTCCACTCCCCAACCGTCCTTAAATGAAATCCCACTAACGGAGCACCGGTTTCAGTTTGAGGTCAACTCGACGGCGGTTAATGCACTTCTCCCTCGGAAAAGTTATCCGCGACGAAAAATATTCGTTGCACATCACGGGCTCAAACCGTTCTAATGGCAATTCTACTTTATCACTGTGGAGATTCTCCACGATCCGTCATCTGATGGCCACTGTCGTAACGCTGGAAAGTACGTTTTATTCATTTCTTGTATGTTCATGTATGTATAAAGGCTCAATAAATTTGTATGTAGGTATGTATGTATGTGGCGGCTTAAAATGAAGCCTTTCATTTTGCAGATGGATAGATATTTTATTGAGTACGTTGCAAAATGCTCAAATTATCTGGAATGGTAGTGAATTTATTTACCAGCGAAATTTTTCTATTTTTCCTTTAGCCTCGTGCAACTCTTTAGCTAACTCCTTTACTTTTTCACAGCGTTCAACTATAATTTTTGATTTCATTCCTTCAGGTTCCGATTGATGTTTTTTCTTTTGTCCATTAATTTCCATTTGGAGCCTTTCGAAGTCAAATTTTTGTAGCGAGCTGGTCTTAATCGAATATGCTTTCCACATACGACATCGATAGTTCAATTTGATCAAGTAATGATGTGAGTTACAATTAGCTCCTCGGTATGTACGGATGTCAAGCATGCTCGATGCCCACCGTTGTTGGATCAGAACATGATCAATCTGGTTTTGTGTGTTGCCATCCCGTGATACCCAGGTCATTTTAAGAATGCGTCGATGTGGGAAGCAAGTTGAACGTATGACTAGATTTCTACTACATGCTAAGTCAGTCAGGCGCTGACCGTTGTCATTTGTTTTATCGTGGAGTTAATATCCTCCAGTCGTTCCCCGATGAGATAGCTCATTGCCAACCTTAGCGTTGAAACCACCCAGAATAATTTTTTTTTTCTTCGGTCCGAGCATGTACGTTGATCAGCCAGATTTTGAAAAATTTCGCTTTTATATGGATCGCACACAACCGTTCGGTTATCGCCTTAAAATCAATAACGTGCGATTTGAACTCCCTATCCATAATGAAGGCCACTCCGAATTCTCGTTTTCCAGTAAGCTTCCCACTTTTGAATATTGAGTGCGATCTCATGTCTTGAATGTCATTTCCAGTCCAATCCGTTTCCTGGACTGCAAGTATTTTTAGTTGATATTGACTGGCCTGTTGTAAAAGGTCCTTAACAGCGCCGGCGTAATTGAGTGATCTGGCATGATCCAATGCCATAGTCCTTTTTTCGTTTGCAAGGTCGTTGCCAGTTCCCAGGCCTATCTACAGGTTTCGAAACATTTGAGGGTTTTCCAGGGACGGCAAGTTAGCCCGTCGCCCAACCTCCATTTCGGCGGCATGGTTATTACGTCGATTCCGTTATCAGACGCGGAAGATTCGCCTTCACCCTCTAACGCCCTCGCAAAGGAGGTGTAAGTAGGATTTGGTAGCAGAGCTGTGGACGTTTTTACAGTTATAAGCATCTCTCGGCATTTAAACCCAATAAAAACCCAATCTGCACCCCGAGAGGCTTTACTACCATTTAATTGGGGGGTTTGGGATGCGGAATCATGAAAGCTAAGGGTTAGGGGAACAGGGGGTTCCCTCCTCCTTTCTCAAACGGACGTGGGACCGTATATAGCGGAGTTCATTCATTTAGTCTTCTAATTTCTTGTCCTATTGAATACATAAGAGTTGCCGGTTGGATTTGCGATCCACTACTAGATGTCTTCGGTTTTTATTTGGAACTACCACGGTTAGACATCTCATTAGTATCAGTGTCTAAAGAAAGTTTTTTTGTTTTTTGTGGTAGGGAGGTGAATGCTATTTATGCACAGAGTGTGAGACTCCCATGCGCGACTGGACTATCCACTAAACACCTCCCCTGTCAACCTGAGAACCCAGCCTGGAACCGTTTGACACATTACTTCGGGCCAGGTCTCGTTTTGTTACGCCGTGGGGCGCCTTCAAGCTGAGCAGTCCCTTTTCTATCGGGAGGGGAGAGGGGAAGAGGAAATGCCAGAAGAGCGATCCCCCAGCCCCAACGCCCCTGGCTGCTGTGAGTTCCTTTTATATTTTAGGACTACCCGAGCATAATGTGCCACCTGGTTTCATTTGTGAAACGATTCGAGCATCACCGCAACTATATTATCCGAGGTGAGCTCTCCCGTCTCCCTGCAGAGTTCCCTTCGCAGCCTGACCTATTTGGTACACGCAAAAAATGTGTGACAGGCATTGTCCTCCTCTCCGGGGCAAAACCGACAATCGGGAGACCGTGATTTACCGATCTTGTGCAGGTAAGACTGAAAACACCCGTGCCCGCTCAAAAGCTGGGTCAGATAGAAGTCAGTCTCACCATGCCTTCGATTTAGCCACGGTCTCACATCCGGGATGAGGCGCGAAGCCCACCTTCCCTTTGTGCAATTCACCCAAGACTGCTGCCAATCGTTGAGCGAGCGCTGTCGCTCCTCGCGGACAAGTAACTCCCTCGCATCCTCGTTTCGGCGCAGGTAAATAGCGCGGTTCTGTCTAGCAAGGAGGGCGACAGGTATCACGCCTGCAATCACTCTCACCGCCGAGTCGGAGACTGTTGGATACCAAGATGCAATTCTCAGTGCTCCTCTTCTCTGTACCTGTGCCAAACGTTTTCGGTATACCTCCTTGCTGAGAGCGTCGCCCCATACCTCTGCTCCGTACAGTAGCACTGACCCTACAGCACTCATCAAGAGGCGTCTTCTTGATGGGCTGGGTCCCCCTACGTTGGCCATAAGTAGACTCAGAGCCGATATCCCCGAAGCAGCCTTCTCAGCCGTTGCCCTGATTTGCTCAGAGAAACTCATCTTCGAGTCGATCAGTAGCCGCAGGTACTTCACCGCTGGCTTCGATTCGCTTCGTAAGTCGCCAATACTGATCATCCTTACTCTAGGGATTCTCTTTTTTGTCAAGATGACCACTTCGGTTTTCTCCAGTGCTAAACTCAGCCCGCGAGCAGTCATCCAGTCCCTCACTCGGCGCATTAGCATACCTAGCCTAAGTTGCGCCTGTTCAACGGTGCGTCCAGTGACCAGAGCCGCAACATAGCCGACCAAGCGCAACTCATCTGGCGTCTCTAGTCTCAGTAGCCCGTCGTAATATATGTTCCACAGGTCCGGACCAAGGATAGATCCCTGGGCAACACCCGATGTAATTTCCATCCTTCGTTGGCCCTGTGTCGTGTCGTAGAGCAGGCTTCGGTCCTTTAGGTAGTTCCTCAAAAGCCGTATTAGATATTCTGGAACTTGAAAAGAGTTTTCCAGCGTGTCCAGAATATCCACCCATCTAGCGGATTTGAAGGCATTCCTGACGTCGAGTGTCACCAACAGGACGATCCGTCGCTTGGTGCGACTATATGCCTCTGCCTTTTGGACCGCGTTCACCACCTTTGCAATCGCATCAATGGTAGAACGTCCTGCTCTAAAGCCGTACTGCCGAGGAGATAGGTCCCCAGCAGCACGAATCGCGTCAGTGAGTCTTCCCTTGATGAGTTTCTCTAGCACTTTCCCAGCCGTGTCTAGCATGCATAACGGGCGGTATGCAGACGGCGATTTGGGATTTCGCTTCCCACTTGCTGATCAGCACGAGCCTCGCCACCTTCCATCGTACCGGGAAAACCCCGTCCCGTAGGAGCAGCAAGTCAGGACAATGGTGATAGACGAGCCGCAACACCTCAGCTGGAACACCATCTGGACCTGAAGCCTTCCTCGCTTTCAATGAGAGGACTGCCTCCTCCAGTTCCAGCTGTGTGAAGAGTGGGCACTCGACTGCAGTTTTTCCATGGACAGCATCAACACGGACGGGATGGGCGGGGAAGAGTGCCCGCACTATCGCTTCCATCTTTTTCGCGTCATGTATACCAGGCTTCCGTAGGGCACCAATCTTCCGCATGACCAGCTTGTAGCCAAGGCCCCACAGATCCTTGTTCACATTGTCCACTAGGTCTTGCCAGCAGCGAGCCTTGCTACTGTTGATCAGTTTGCGAAGGCATTTTCTGGCCGACTTATATGCTGCCACCTGGTTGCATGTCTCGTCATGGTTCCGCGCCTGTTGAGCCTCACGTCGAAGCTTGTGATACTCCCTTCGCTTTTCAGCGATTTCAGTTGACCACCAGTACACTGGGGGCTTGGCGTGCCGGGGTCTTCGACGGGGCATAGAAGCGCAGCAAGCAGTCGTAATGATGAAAGTCTTGCGTAAGTAATTGCGGCCAGGCTTGATTCATTCCTCGTTACTTCTGGCGGCCCTTTACTACTTACATGGAACTCTTTGCTTGAATGCTTAACCTAATTCCTTCATTTAATTAGAAAATTGTTCAAATTTGAAAAACTTGCATCTACTGAGTTTTATCGTGACTCGGTTGGTTATAGTGTTTTTTATTTAAATTCTTTTCTTCTTAAAACAAGCCCATTTTTTATTTACTCCCCGTGCTTGTGGTAAGAGAGTTTCCCTAAGTGCAAAGAAAAAAGACGATACCGTAACAATCCATACGATTTTATTAGAGAAAATATGAAATTCGAAGATCATACTTAATTTTACTTTTTAGTTGAACAAATTTTGACTTCTGCGAAAAGTTCGTACAATTTTAAGACTTGTTTTGAAAAGATTTCACTAAGACCTTTCCAATGACTACCAATGGTGAAAAATATTGTCAAAGGGTCACCTCCCTGTATGGTGAGACCCCCTTAAACTCCTTTCAAAAGTTATTCCACCCCAAAACCTTCAAGAAGTCACTACTTCTGACCTTTCCACAAAGTTTCATGGCTGTAGCTTCTATAGTTTCGGAGAAAAAGTACTGTGACATACAGACGGACACAGGTCGTGATTGCTATATGGTTTTGTATTTTAGTACAAAACCATGAAAACGGAAGGCATACATGGACTACAGGAAGAACAATGGGTACCAAGCCCTCAAGTTTGTATATATGCAAGCGAAAAAGGAATCGAAACAACTGGGGAAAGAGGCTAAATCCTTATATTTTTCTAAAAGAATGGAAACAGTGGCAGACAACTCTCATCAAAAATGGAAAATAATGACTAAGGTAAAGGATAACTCTTCACATCTCAAAACTTTCAACTGAATCTTGATGTGCCCTCCAATACATCCTCTCCACGTGACGCGGCGAACTCATTAAATAACCATGTGATAACCTCGGGCCTGCGGATCGATATCCCGCCGAGATCTGTCTGATCCACCTATATTTAAATGTCCCAACTAGCTGATAAAGTTGAGTGACAAATCTTTACGCCCTACGCAACTGACGTCGAGGAGGGTTGAACGAAACGAAAATGAACAGATCTCTACACCCTACGTCACTGACATCGACAGATGACGAGCGAACTAAACGAAAACAAACAGCTCGCGGCGACTTCACCGAGACGTGGATCATAAGGGAAATGGCGGTGGCGTTTTTTGCTGATTGTCGTTGGCCGAGTAGTGAATCTGTTCTTTCGGTTCGGTTGTAAATGATGGCGTTTGTGCCGTGAGGAAAATAAACACGTTTCTACTGTGGGAATTGCATACAAAGCGAACGAGTTTTCTGTACCAAATAATTACCTGCATAACCTGTATGCCATTTTAAGAACAGAAACGAAAGATTTGAAAGAGAATTGTGTGCTAAACTAGTGCCAGGTTAAATTGGAGTGCTTCTGACGGTGAAAAGACAAAGAAGTGAAATTTCCCTCCAAGTTATTCTCAATTGAGGCTATACGATACCATCAGGGGGTAAACTGATTCAAATCTTTTTACAAATTTCACCAGAGGAAGAGGGATGTACGCAATCAACATGTGGAAGAAATTGCTACTGCAGAGAATAACAGAGAATAACCTCTATAGTGATATAATTCGAGGTAACTTCGTGTAAAGCTACAATAACTTAGTCTTGAAGATGATTTCAAGTCTAGAATAGCTCGATTCGTTCTGCTTGAACGCATCTTTAAGCGAACGGTATATGTCCGTATAGCAAGAATGGAGCCACAAACGGAGAAGAGTTGTCACCAAGCACTCATCAGCTCGAAACTCCATTATCACAGCCAACCATATCATCAATGCCATCAAGTTGTAGCGATAATTGTAATTTTCCAAGCAGCTTGTTCAGCTGATCCGACATTGCCACTGATTAGAAATAGCGAAAGCAACCCTCAGATGAGAAGAAATACTTCTGAAAATGGATCGAGCGGTATGTTGTTGAAAGGTTATTCAAATAACAATTTTAATGACCGAGTTAAAATGGTGAATTCAATGTCTATCTCATCCCAAAGATCCATAGTTTCTTGAAATTAAGATTAGTTTGTAAATTCGGATAACATCGCATTTTCGTTGAATATATAGAAATTGCCCGAGAAGAGGGTAGGATTCCAGCAATCCGCGAATGGTCAGTTTCGCGTTACGGTCGGTACGCGGTACCATATTTTGAATTTGTTTGTTTCTATTAGAGTAAACCGGGCATTCGAACCGGTGGTTGAGTTTTTGTATTTCGGACTTAGTCTACTCGGGTAAGACTCGCAACCGGAACTCCTCTCCGAACTAGCTTGCTAGCCAGCAGCCGCCTCGGAGTAGACTAAGAGTATCCGGACTTGCCGACCTGATGGATACAGTCCGTTGTCACGTTCCAAAACTTTACGTCTAGAATCGATGAGAGGTCGGTTTTGATTTCCTACGGGAAATCTCGAACGTACGATACGTGGAAAATAATTACAACCAACGAAATCGATGCCAATTCAGAAAGCAAGTTAAATAATACAAATGTCTCATTAAATTCTATTCTTCACATTCATCAAACAAATAAAAGGGAAGTCTTAAATGTAATCAATGTATTGAAAAAGAATACGGCGGTAGGCATCGATAGAATCATGATAAATGAGATTAGCATAATCAAGGAGGACATAGCCGAGCTTATGGCAGATTTTATAAACATGCATATTAGGAATGGGTCATTTCGAAGGTAGAAAAAGTTGCAAAAATAGTTCCTATATTTAAGGGTGGTGATCATCTTGACCTGAATAACTTCCCCCGGTTGCGCTGCTGACGGAATTTAATAAGATAAACTTAAAAATACAAAACAATCATTTGACATCATTCTTAGGTGAAAACTCTATTTTAAACCAACATCAGTTTGGATTTCAAAAGAGTAACTACTGCACTACTTTCAGTCACACGTTTCATCAATGTAGGACTTGACAGAGGTGGTTATGTCATCGCGATTTTTGTAGATTTGAAAAAAACATTTGACACAGTTGCTCACTACCTCTTGCTTCGTAAATTTGAATCGTATAGTCTTCAAGGTAGTCCTAAGCAGTTGTCTAAAAGTTACTTGGAGGGAAGACCGCAGAGAACTATAATCAACAATGTCTTGAGCGACCCAGCACCTACGAAAACAGTGGTTCCCCAAACTTTGTTCCTGCTATACACAAATAATCTTAAATACATGTGGACTGACGGTATATCACACATTATTTGCTGATGACACAGTTCTACTTTATTCAGAACGAGACAAAACTGCCATTGAGAACACTATCAATGAGGATCTAGGAAAATTCCATCATCGAAAACAAACTAGTATTGAACACTACAAAAACAAAATTTATATTTTTTAAAGCAACAGAACAAAGAAGACATAGATTTCGACTAAATATCAACGACAAAAAATTGCAGAGAGTGCTAGAAATGAAATATCTTGGTTGGTGGTAAATAGCTTAAGGAGGCAATTAGCCCCAATAATAGGCTTGTTAAGAAGATATGATTTTTTTCCAATTCACATCAAGAAACTTGTTCTAAATGCATTTGTGCTGACGAAATTATATTATGGAGTACTTATTTGGAGTCAGTCGACAAAGCAGGATCTTAATAGTTTATCCAGTCCGCTGACCAACGCATATAAGAACATTCCCAAACTGCCAATGCTTACTCAAACTAGTTTGGTTTACGAATTTTCAAAATCATTAACCTTTAGTCAAATCATTACAATGGAGAAAGCTACGTTTATCTAAAAAAAAATTAAAAACCAATGGATCGGACCGAACACCATTAATTATAGTATCACAGATCAACCGATAGAATGCGAGGAATGCAGATCAATTCGTAATAACTTTTGCCAAAACATTGCACTCCATCGAAAGGTTATTGGTATAACCAACTTTTTACCACCTTGTATCTCCTTGCAGGCAGGCGTTTGTTCCTAAATTTTTGATTACCTTAATTTTGTTTCCAGAAACACTTTGGATTTCCACGTCTTGCGCTAGGATGCTCAGCGTGTGTGCACAGCAATAATTTTGGATATTTTTGTTTTCTTTACATAATTTGTGCATCATATTTTTTGACGTTGGCGGCATTGCCTGTAGCAAAACTCTTAACAATGACTTTGAAGTTTCTGTTGGTGTTTCTAATGATATCTACACTAACCTCTTTCAAATAATCAGCAGTATGAGGGTAGCCAGACGTACTGATGCTCTCAACTGGTATGAATTGCCATATTAGTGTAGTAAAGCTGCAGCAAACTATGGCTCATAGAGAACTTAACGTCATCCATCTTAAGACAATGGTAGGGTTTTGCACTCGATTTGATTTTTTTTTTAAGTTATCCGTATAACTTTCTTCTAGGAGACGTCCTCCTATTTGATGGGATGCGAGAGGCTTATAGCCTAGACAGAGTGCCAGGATAATTTTTTAAACTTCAAGTAATCAGCATGCAAAAACTATGTACTGGTGGCACAAAAAAAGTTTGCAATCGCCAAATCAATTTACAGGGTCGGTATAAGTAACCGGACTGAGCCTGCCCCGCGCCGTCAACGCATCTGCTAACCGGTATCTGGTGCTGTAGCGGTGGTGGGGGTCTAGGTAAAGGGAACCGGGCTGCAGCAGTTGCCTCCAAGCGCTTGGAGAGATAGCATCGAGCGAGAGCGGAGTGCGTGTTCAGTTACGTTGTCGGAGTGAAAATGGAGCGTACGATCGAGCAACGTGTTAGCATCAAATTTTGTGTCAAACTAAAGAAAACGGCCACGGAAACTCTTCAAATGATTCAAGAGGCTTACGGTGAGGATGCTCTGTCCAGAACTCAAGTGTTTCAGTGGCACAGAAATTTCCGGGAGGGCCGCGATGACGTCCATGACAAACAGCGCGTCGGTCCTCCATCAACGAGTGACACGGACACAAATGTGCAAAAAGTGCGTGATGTGTTGAACAGTGATCGTCGTCTGAGCATTCGACTAACCGCCCGGGTTCGCCGAGTCCGTCCGGAGATTGCCGATTCGTGGATCCTCCATCACGACAATGCTCCGTCGCACACCTGCCTGCTCGTCACCGAGCAGTTAGCCAAACAGTCGAGGGCAACGTTGCCACAGCCTCCTTACAGCCCGGATATGGGACCAGCGGACTTCTTTCTGTTCCCCAAGATCAAGAGACACCTTAAGGGGTCGTGGTTCGGGACTCTGGAAAACGTTCAACGTGCTACGACGAGGGCTCTAGACAGCATCGAGGTTGCCGACTTCCAGGGAACGTTCGGGGATTGGAAAATCCGGTATCAGCGTGTTATCGACTCCAATGGGGACTACTTTGAAGATTTCTAAAGAAAAATTGTACATATTTTGCCAATAAAAAATTTCTTGAGGTCAGTCCGGTTACTTATTATCCAGACCCAGTATATCGCTGACGATTTCGATGTAACAATTACTTTTTCGTAATATGTTGCATGGCGACCTGCCAGTAGACAATACGCGCTTCTATTTTGTCTTAAATTCGTTTGCAGTGTCACTCAATGTTGAGGATTAGGTACCACTTTTTACATTGAGCCTATCGACATTTTTACCCATTTTGGAAATGAATGGACTGTTAAAATTTCCCCATTCTAAATCTGCACGTTTTAGCATGGCTCAACTTTTTTCGAGTACTGTGAAAAATGAAATGTAAAAGGACTTACATAAGTGTCAACAACTCCACCGCTTGAATATTTTGAAAATTATCGTTCAATTACCTGCTGTCATCGAAAACCACGCTGCAGATAGACGCAAAGATCACTTCACTACATAAATAATGATGCTTAAGTGAAATATGTAGAATTGTAGCATAAACCTTCAAACTAGCATAGCCTTTCTAACCTAGATAATAGATTGACAGAATACTCATGAGTAAACAGTCGTTAAATGCCAGTCCTCATGCACGTACATAATTGAAAGGGTGAATCCCCGAACTTGCGATCAGATAGTTTTTCACGGGGAAAACAATCCAAAGTTTAGTATTTCATTGAGTGCTGCCAATATAAGTATCAGTCTGCTAAACCTCTAGATTAATCCGAAAATATCAATTGATATATATATATATATATATATATATATATATATATATATATATATATATATATATATATATATAATATATATATATATATATATATATATATATATATATATACATATATATCCGCATAAAAATAATATAAACATACGGTGATAAACATCATGATACAGGCCGCGACAAAACTATAGGACACGGGAATAAAAATAAAAAATTTCCACTTATCATAAAGATTTATTTTCTGTATTATATTTTATATTTTGTACATGAAAAGGCTCATAATATAGAATAAAACAAGAATCTGAACACAAATATAAACTCGAGAAATTTGAAAAAGGCATAATTTAGATACTAGTTGACGCGACATATGTAACTTTAAGATAATCCATGCGTATCATAGGATATTTTCACATCAGCAACCTATGCTTAGTAGACCCACCTTTGTTGTCCTTTTTGGCAAAGAAGAATATAAATTTCCTATATAATTTAGTTCGATTCGCGCCCATGCTTCCATGACGGCATTATCCAGTTCGTTTGCTGTTATAAATTGCCGTCCATGAGCGTAACCTAAAGCTGCTAATTTCCCCCACACGATTTGATTATGGCCACGGAAGAACGTCCAGATTTTGCTCTGTAAAATATCGGCGCATGACACGGTAGTTGTGAACTGGTAAAACGTATATTCGACCAGAAATTGTTGCAGTGTGACGCTTTAGCTGCTCATGTAATAGTGTAATATAACCACTACCGACCATTCGATCGTCCACGAATACGACACCCGTTTTTCCATTAAATCCAATTCTTGTCCATATTATGACCCCACCGCAGCTTATTTGACATTTGCCTAAAATTAATGGCTACTTTCGCAAATCGTGGAAATAATACCGGAAACAATAAGGCCGTCTAAATTGAACCATTTTTTGCCAGAAGAAGGTCTCTCCAGTATTTTGAACATTTTAATCGAGAGTCTTTATGTGCCTGCGTCAGTGATTCAGTTACATTTCAACTTTTTCCACTGTAAATGCTCAGCTTGCAGTAAAATACGTTGAACATTTCGTAAATTCTTAGCTTGTAGGTGTCCATTGCTCGACAGTCCACCCTAAGGTTCTCAGACTCATTTTACCTCCGAATATATGCTACTTGATGAGAAGATTTGAACCTCGGCCATTCCTTTCGTATCTGAGGTACGCGCTTCGTTTATTTCAATTAGAGCGACACGGATTACAAAATCCTTTGTTGAGGAGCAACGCTTTGGTTTTTCCAGGTGCCAATTGATATCACCCATGTTGTTGACTTTGATAAACCTTGAGTTTCCAAGGTCAGAAAGCGTTATATAGTATGTAGGATCCTCGCTGCTTGTACTTTTTGAACATACGTCGCTTAACTACACCAGGATCTAATAAGATCGAGTTCATGGTAGATTCACTATTTTTCAAAAAAATGTACCTATAACCGCATTGAATTTTACTTTAATAATAATAATCCATCGCACAACAATCCACATCCGAACCTTGGCGTTAACATTTTGTCGTTAGGGCATCTCATTCCGTGACCGTAACGGAATTTGAGGTGATATGATCAATATCACCGCTCAACCATTTAATTGTTACCTAATTTTCCAATCAGCACCCATCACAGCTGGGTGGGCTGATAGTCCGACAGCAGCATCAGAAGCTCAAACTCGATGCCGCCACCGAGGTTTGAACTTGGGAGCTGCGGCGCAAGCGGAGTGTGCCCTAAATCCACCGCTCCACACGGACAATGCTAAGTAAGGGTACAGGAAATTCAGCATTTTTACCAACGAGATAAACCCTGAATTTCACCTTATCATACAATGTAACTTAGGCGTAGTTTCATAAAATATTTTAGGTTTGTATCCAGCGGAAACTCAAACTACCAAGTAATTTGATGGTGCAATTGATATATTTTTGTTATACTCAATCAGACTGTATCTTTTTGAATAAATAATATAACTTTAAAATCATGGATAACGTTTGGTTAGGTCATTCTGTGCTTTCAATTTGTATTTCATATGCATAAGAAACTGTATTTTGCAGCACTGACTGTCAGATTTTAGCGTCTCAGATTACTCATTCGAACTCAAAAATGGTCTTATTTCTTAAAACATAAATATTGCGGTACTGGCAAATCAAATTCATCCTATTCCATTCCTACCTACTAACTATTCTACTGCAAATCACTCTAAATTCTTAGATTTCATATCAACTTCCTCTGATTGAACATTGATGAACTAAAAATACCATCCTTTATCTCCAGGCCATTGAATCCCATACCCTTGCTAGTAGACAAGATTGCAATCACCGCATCCAGTTAGCTTTCTTTCCACATTCACCTGTTGCACTAAATCACCTTCTGCATTATCGTTTTGGCGCTCTGGCACTGAAATTACGATACCTTGTAATCAGTTTCCTCGTTTTAATTGCTCTAGCGCACCAGATCGTAATGACACTGAGGTAATTTATGGCGCAAGTTAGACAGAGTGGTCAATCTGCCGACTCGGTGGCGTGTACGTGAGCCATTAAAATCACACTCCACGGCTACGTGTGTACGTTTCCTGTCAATAATTTGAATATTAAAGATACTTACCAACATCATGTCTTTCTTTATTATTAGATTTAATCCAAACTAGTTTAAGGAGATCATTTGAATAGTATAATTGAATTTTGTTATCAAATTGGTATTTTGCGCAAGAACTTGGATTGTCTGTCATCTTGTTGGCTCTTATGGACAGGGTCCAGCAGTGATATGGACAATCTGATCTCGCGGAATGCTAGCACTAGCGCTAGATTGATGCCGGGAATTATTTGTAACGAATGTGCTGGCTGATCAATTGAGTCTAATCAAAGCGTACGTTGCATGATAGTGAAGCCATAGTGTCAATTAATGGCACCACGACACACTTCTGTCCGGCAATCGTCTCTTTGTCAGCTTCAATTAATAATTTGATAATTGATTTCCTAGTGTAAATTGAAATTAATATCAACTTAGTTCGTTGTGGCTTTGCTATGGAAAATTGCATTTGTTATTAAGAAACAGGTTTATAGCTAAACGTGATTAATTAGTTATAAATTAGTGTAAATGTCGGTTATTAGGTGTTGTAAAAAATTATAATGACTTTGTTAGGAGGTTGTGGAAAGTAAGGTTATTTGGGAATATTCCATTGGTGTATGAAAATAATTTAAACGTACTCTTTTGAAGGTTTTAAGATAAAGCTAGCTTATTATAGTCCACTGAAGCGGACTTAATAGGAATATTTTATGTTACTAAAACATAGTTTCCATACTTTCAAAATTTTGCACCTGGTTATAAGTTTCTAAAACCATTCCTAGCTTAAACAAAAGTTCTTTGCAATTTAACAGCATGAAAATATTATAAAAATTGTCGGTGCAGATCTTTAATTGGCGTAAAATTATCATAGCCAATGGTTACTTTGTTCATATTGTTTCGAATCTATGGACTACGGAAGATTTGAACGGAAAACAACTCGGTACATTTAATTTGTAAATGTAAACTCTTTATTTCTTCTTAAAATTCACAACCTGCACGACACGCGTCTTCTATACCAGAAATGTAATGTAATGATGATGTTTGTCAGGAGAAATGACATTGATGTATTTAATGAAGCAATGGACGTTCAATGCATATAAATTTACTCTAAAGCAACTATATTCAACGAAATGAGTTCAAATAAAATATTCAATTATTAATGATATTCAAATTTGCATGTAGTTTGACTGAAAATACCGCCCGCCTTGAATCATCTAATTCAATGGTTGGTAAGAATGACAGCTTGTGGACCGGCCGCTTAAAAATACCAAAACGAGTTTTAATTCCGACAACTCGAAGCATCTTGTCAAATCCTGGATAGGTCTGTACTACATGTCCCCAAAGCCACTTACAGGGTGGAACATTCTCCTCATGCACCAAAACGAGATCGCCAATCTTTAAAATCGACCTCTTCATTTTCCATTTATATCGGCTTTGAAGCGTTGTTAGATACTCCCTGTGCCACCTTTTCTAATAATGCTGCGCCATCTTCTGGATCACGCTCCACTTTTTTGCCAGCGAAATTCGTTCTTCTTTCTAATCGCGTTCGGGCCATTGTCACTATATATATCGGTACAGAGTCCTCGGCGTGACACGAATCTTCGAAGGGCTGCCAAGAACGCCTCAGTAGATAAGTTATTTACCAGTTCAATGTGAATTGCCTTCGTATTGTCCTTATGCATACAACAATGGATACGTATACCTTGTGTTGTCGTTGTCCGCGCCCGACAATTGACCGAAGAGTTAGTGGCGCAGCAAAATCAACTCCCACTTTCACGAGTGGACGCAACAATATAACGCGTGCTTGTGGAAGATCAGCCATGAACTGATTTGAAGCCCGTTGTCTATGCTTGAAGCAGATCACGCACATATGCACAACCGACCGTGCCAGATGCCGTAAATTTGTGATCGAAAACCGTTGTCGAACGTTGCTGATCATAAGCGTTGGACCTGCATGAAGACTCTTGAGGTGATATTTCTTAACAATTCGTCGGGCAAGCTCACATTTTCCCGACAAGATAATCGGATTCTTGACATCACAGTTGACTTCAGCAAGTCATCAACCGACTCGCAGTAATCCCTTGTCATCAAGAAATGTTGAAAGCGATAAAATTTTACTCGATACCAGAAGTGTCTTGCCACGTGGCAAGAGTAGTAGCTGGCTTCCAAATGATAGTTTCTGCGACCATTTTAACAGTTGATTTTCAGTTCGTTGCATATCAGTTATCGATAATGTAGTAGCTCTGGTTGGTTGTCCCATTTTCAACGTGAATTGCCTCGGATACGGTTTTCCATAACTTAACTAGTAAGACGGCTCCGCCCAATTCATGTCTCGGAATTGTGATTTGTTTAATCGGAGAAACCCTTGCTTTCGATGTAAGTAAATGACAGACAACCGGATATAACTTCTGAAAGAAGGTCACGTTTCGTTGACGGAGGATTGTTATCTAAATTGACCAAAAAGGAAAATTCGTTTTCACTTGGGTTCCAATCAATGCCAAGTACCTTTACGTTTAAAGTATCTATTAAGTTGATTGATTTGATTTCTCGATCGACTTCTAGAACAGAGTTTAATACTTCTATCACGTTTGACGAAAACTTTCTGAGAGGAAAACCACCTTTATGCAAAACCTCTCGAATTTCTTGAGTGACTTGAATTGCTGACGATGAGTCTTCGCTTCCTGATATCAGATCGTCTACATAAAAGGCACGCCCAATGACAGTAGCAGCGTTTACATATTTGCCCCCTTCTTCTATTGCAACTTGATTAAGAACACGCATTGCGAGGTATGGTGCACAAGACATGTCATAAGTAATTGTTTTTAATCTGTAGTCCGTGATAGGATTCTGCTGATAGTTTGTATCTCGATTATTGATCCAAACTTGTCGATACATTTCCTCCACATTGGCGATAAACACCACTCTGTACCAACGGAATCTGAATAGTATCGACCATAAATTCTGTTGGATGGTCGGACCGATTAATAATTCGTCAGAGACCAGCCAGTTGATGATTTCGCCGAAGCGTCAAAAACCACACGCATTTTTTGGTGGTGCTGCTAGTCTCTTTCACCACTCCATGATGCCGCAAATAAAACCCATGGGAATCCGCACTGTTCAGCGGTTCCACTTCTTCCATGTGGTACAGAGCTTCATACTCCCGCATGAACTGAACATAATAACGTCTAAACTCACTGTTTCCCTGCAAACGTTTCTCCATTTGATACAAACGGCTTTCCGCAACTCACTGAGTATTACCGAATAAGACAGAGCGAGATAACTTAAAAGGCAATCTTACCATAAAACGACCTTCATTGTCTCGGTGCCAGTTATCTTCAAAATTATTTTGGCATTCCAACTCCTCCCTTGTTAAAGTTCGCTGAATCGGTGCTTCCTCAGTCTCCCAAAATTTTCGCAAAGTTCAATCAATATCAACAACATGTGCATAGAGACTGGTGGTTTTTTCTATACGAGGTGTGTCCTGTAATTGACCAGTGATGAACCAGCCAAACATTGTATTTTGCGCGATCCGTCCCATGTTGTCAATTTTCACTTGTTCTGAAGGTAGTTCCGTAAAAAACTTATATAATTATATGTCTGCTACCCTAGAAACATTGAAGTTGGGATCAGCCAGCTTGAGACCCTTGATATGTCGCCACTTATCGAAATCTAACTGCCTGGAAGGCAGTTGTGACGTTATTTTGATCATAATAAAGGCCTTTAGATTAATCACTAGCGATGGATCGATTCGCGAAGACATTTGTAACTGAACTTCTCCTTTCGATATTCCGGATAGTATGCCATCCATTCCTGTTACTATCGAACGAGCGTTCAAACTTTGCAACTGCAATTTCTGAGCGCATGATTCGGATCTGAATGACATCTCAGCACCGGAATCTAACAATGCGCGACAAGTCTGCATATTGCTGTGTCCATCGATTACATTCACAAATGCTGTCGGTAAAATTGCGAGATTAACTTTCCGATGTTGCGGGTTTATCTCACGATCCTGATAAATAGTATTCGGACTTACTTGATTTTCGGAAGCTTCTGCCAGCTAGTCAATGTGTAGCATTTCATTATGTCTGTGCTTGCATTTCGTACAGCTTGTCTTAGCGCGACACTTAAAAACGCCATGACCAAGTCGTAAGCAATTATAGCAGAACCGATTATCCTTAATCAACCTTCTTCTGTTGCTAACGTCAGAATCAACAAACTTTTCACACGACGATAGCTGATGTGATCCCGTGCCGGAAACTTGACATTTCTCGTTGTTTACATACAAGTTTCTGACAGCTGGCTATTTCCGCACTGAGTTTTCTGCTAGTGGGGCCGTACAGAACTGAAAACCCATAAACTTTTCTACTCGATTGTTCAGAAATGCAACAAAATCTTGGAACGTAGGTTGAGTGTTACTTGCCGACTCAATCGCCCATAGTTACTGTGTTTGTAAGTTTACTCATTTCAGTAACATGAATATGAGCCATGGATCTCTGGATTCAGCGTAATCTTGCAGCGACTTTAAATTTCTGACGACCGAGTCACCGTTGTCGATTATTTTCCGTAACTGTGCCGCATCAGGTATTTTAACCGCTGACTGATCCAAAAGTTCTTGGATGAATGCACTGATTATGAATTTTGGAGGGTTGCACCGATCCTGTTGTTTGTTCCAAGCTTCGGCATAGATTGAGTCTGTCAAAGGGAATGAACTTATGCCACTTTGCGGTTCCAGCTGCAACAGTTCATTCAAGTACTGCAGCTTTTGTGACGAAGGCAATGAATTCTTGCTGTCTATGAACTTGGAAAATACGTCACTAAACGCACGCCAACTCTTGTATTTGCCGTCAAATTTGGTGATGGATGTTTTCGGTAACTTAAATTCCTTATGTTTCACATTACTTGGTTCCTTGATACTTGCCGCTTTTACTGATGCCATTGCCATGACGTTGACTAAACGCTGAAGCCCTGCAATTACTGCATAAAACTGTTCTTCGAATTGCTCAAGTTCACTCGTCTCACTTCGTGCGCCGTCAGCCTCCATGATTTGGTCTTCAATGTCAACGCATTCTTGATGTCGAAGTTTGACTGCTTCCAGTGTCATCGGCAATTTTTCAATTGTAACATTAGCACCCTTTTCAGTACAGAAATTGTTCATTCTAGTCACTTGCGATTAAATACCTCCGCGTTTTCGTATTGATTTCGCTACCGACAACATTTTGTTTCATTTTGCTTCCGCGCGCGTGTTTTTCTATTTATGTTGTGGTTGTGGTAGACGCCAAACAAATGATCGAGATTTTACTACACGTTTCACAAACCTTAAGCTATTCCGTATCAGGCTCAACGAACCAATCTTTCTAATCTATGAACTACTGAAGATTTGAACGGAAAATAACTTGGTACATTCAATTTGTCAATGTAAACCCTTTATTTGTTCTTAAATTCACAACCTGCACGACACGCGTCCTTTCTACCGCGAATGTAATGTAATGATGATGTGTGTCAGCGGAAATGACAGTAAAATAGTACAATATAATATTTAACGAAACAATTGACGTTCAATGCATGTAAACTTACTTTAAAACAACTATATTCAACGAAATAAATTCAAATAAAATATACTTTAGCACTATAGCCCCTTTCGGGCCTTTGCTTAGATATAGTTAGAGTATCTCATTATCTTGATCGTGTGTAATATGGTCAGTATCACGCTTTGGCCGTACGTCTGCTTAACTAGCTGCGATGCTTTCAGATTTTAAGCCAGTACGTATCATAATTGAACGGGCTTACAGTCCATCCGAGGAATCACTTAGAACAAATTTTGTTATCATCAACGGGATTTGAACCACAACCTTTCGGCTTACGCAGCGAGTTCTCTAACCACTACGCTGCGCCGTTTGTGCTTCTGCCTTTGGCAAAAATTGCCGGTATCCGTCATTACTTTTCTTTAACATCCTCCACCCCGGTATTGATGTCGCTTGAGTCATTACCCGAATCGAGTACAAAGAACTTTACTATCGGGAGTTTTCAAACTCCGCTTTCCATACACCACTCGCATCTCTCCGTCTCCTTTCGATGGATATACCTGTTGAACAACTCTTTTCAGCCAGTTACCTCTACTATTAACGGCACGTCGCCAGATTTTATATTTTTTCCTGTGGTAAAAACTTCATTGTCCTCTGCAGTGTTGGAAGGTACTATTTGCTCTACCTGCTAAAAAATAAATCTCTCAATCGTTGCGAACGCCTCCATTGTCCTCGCACAGCTAGATCCTTATCGTTGATACTGACATTGAAAACCATCCGACCAGAAAGTGATTCGGTGTCTACGCTTCTGTGTCATCTGGGTGATGAGATACTTCAACAAGCAGTCAAGAATTGATTACGTGCTCGACTTGAGTCAAAAACGTTAATAACGTCTCTTCTCATAGGCTAGATTCCTTCAAAACGATGAACAGAGCTGTTTTATTAGACCTCAGAAGTCGTCCCCATGCTCCTCCCATGTGTGGAGATGATAATCGCCCGGAACTCGTCAATGTCGAGTTTTCGTAAGCAGTCACGCAGCTCGTTGTATGCACTTCTGAAGTTCATCCTGTTGTCTGAGAATATTTCTTTGGAGCAACCCCGTCGGATATACATGCATCTAGTTATTGCCTAAATGCAGCAGTCGGTCGATCTAGCTTAATATGGATGACACGTATTATTAGGCACGTAAGGATAACCTCATACCGTTTTTCCTTATGTCGTCCAACTGTCACCATAAGAGAACCAAAGTAATCGTTGCCAGCTAATGAAAATTCTGGACTTCCAAACGTTAACCGCGCCTTTAGCATTTGTCCATTATTGTGCTGGCTGGTTTTGCTCTTCTCATTTTACATGTATTGCACTTATTGCAAATTCGTTTCAATATCCTGCGCACTTTTGAAATTCAGTAACGTTGTTGCAGTTCGTTTAAAACAGTTTAGAATCAAATATTATGAGCTTATTGATGTGGAATCGAAGAGAGTGCTGTGGCGAAGAGAGTAGTTTTTCTTTGTATCTTTCGGCGACTGACGGTTGAGTGATCAAGCGACCGCACAGCAACCAAGACGTTACGAATAAAGAATTTATCAATTAAATACATTTTGCGTTTAATTTGTCCCACAATTTAGGAGCTCGTCCGGGAAGTTTTTCGTAAAAAGATACATATGATGGGACAATCACGACGGTCCAACTCGCAAAACAGTTAAAAAAACAAGACGAAAGATAGAGACAAATTTACGATTACGACGAGTGGTAAAATCCATTATTTGTGTGTGTTTGTGAGGGAAAACCGTTTACAGGATATGAGTTCGTAAGTGGTTCGTCGCAATAAAAAGAGAAAATAGAATTTTTGAAAGAGTACTTCTTGGAAAGAGATTGATCGATCATGTGTAATTTGTTTTGTATCGACTATGAGGGTAGTGTTGCTGAGATGACCGTGCAAATATGTGACGTACTTTAGGATTTA
The DNA here is from genome assembly GCA_963969285.1 of Odontomyia ornata. Lineage (NCBI taxonomy): Eukaryota > Metazoa > Arthropoda > Insecta > Diptera > Stratiomyidae > Odontomyia > Odontomyia ornata. Next base: position 223,101,442 of record OZ017742.1, read on the forward strand.
ACGAAATTGGAAAGCTCTAAAGAGAACGATGATGAAAGAGACAAGGATGATGAAAAATACGACGCAGCTGAACACAAAACTTACAGAGGTCAATGACGAAGACAATATAAGTGTCGAAAATGATGAAATGTCGTGTTTGAGCAGTGGAGCGATCGGGAATAGGTTCGCGTTAAGCTTTCGAGATATATACATTCGTCCATTCAATGGAAAGGATAACTATTCGGTTAAATGTTCGGCCAACGAAATTGAAGAAACAGCAATATTATTCGGGTGGTCGGATACGAAAAAACTGATAGTGGCAAAAAGGTCGTTAGAAAATATCGCGAAAATATTCATAGAAGGCAAAAGAAACTTAAAAACATGACCAAATCTGAAAAAAGCACTTTGCGATGAGTTCGGGGAAAAAATTAATACCACTGATTTGCACAGACTCCTGACGAAGCGTTAAAAAGGAAGTAATGAATTTTGTTTGGAATATTTTTTGACAATGAAAGAAAAAGCCAATCGTGGGGAGGTGGAAGAGACGGCAATCATGCAATACGTGATTGATGGAATAAAGAACCAACCACGAAATAAAATGATGTTGTATGGCGCTACGGGGCTAAGAGATTTTAAAACGAAGCTGCTAAATTATGACAAATGTCTGCGCAAGCAATCATATGAGGAATCAAAGCGATTACCAAAATCATCGAAAGTGCCAGCGAACATTTTCAAAAAGACGCGATGTTTTAATTGCGGAACTGTGTGGCACAAATTGGCAGACTGTGTTCATAAGAATAACGGCATGAAATGTTTCGGTTATGGAAAGTATGGTCATCGCGCCTCGGATTGTCAAAATAGGAAACCAGACAACCAGCCAGATGTAAGTCAACTGGACGAGAAGGCGGAGAATACAATGACCAAAGATGTTACGCTTGAAGTAGCTATGAAGGCCCTCGTTGACACAGGAAGTCAAGTTAACCTAGTTTCCGAAAAGAAATTATAGTATAGATTTAATTCTAACGAGGTTTGGACGAAATTACGCCTTTCCAAAAGGTACATTTAAAGCAAAAATCAAACTGAACGAAGACGACTACTCTACTCGCTTTTATGTTGTAACAGATGATATTCTCTCGTTTGACGCTATTCTCGGCAGCGAATTTTTAAATCAAGCAGAACTTTTTCTAAGTAGCACAGGACTTCATATCAAATAATTGGCACCCAGCGCGTTTTTTATGAACATCAATGTTCGCGACTGTGACGAATTAAACATCGGAGAAAGGGTATCTATTCATGAAAAGAAAATAACGGAGCAAATTGTCGCGGAGTATGTTCCTGAGAAGGTAAAAGAAACCGACGTTAAAATGACGATAGTTGCGCGCCTAGGAGACTTCCAGCCAAGGAACGCGAAATAATGGATAATCAAGTTGCCGAATGGAAAGAGAAGGGAAAAGTTGAACCGTTGTCGTCAGAATATTCAATCCAAGTACAAGTCACCTGGAAAAAAGATGGCTCTCCGCGAGTCGTAATCGATTATCGACGTATCAATAAGGTTATTGAAAAGGATAGATACCACTCATAGAGAATATTCTCGACAAATTACAAAACGCGTATGTATTCAGCAAACTGGATCTCAAGGATGGTTTTTTTCACGTCGAAGTGGAAGAAAGCAGCCGAAGGTTTACATCGTTTGTGACGCATATGGGCCAATACCAGTTTCGACGCGTCCTTTTTGGCATGAGTAGCTCACCGTTGGTGTTCCAGCGATTCATAAACTGTATATTTTGGGAATTATCTAATCAAGGGAAAGCTTTTCCATACATGGATGATATAATCATTGCAGAACATGATGAACAAGAAAAAAAAAATTGAAAGCCCTCCTTAAAGTTGCGAAAAATTATGGTTTAACAATCAATAAAAAGAAGTGTAACTTTTTGGAGTTTCTCGGACATTTTGTCGAAAATGGCTGCATATCATCCTCTCCATCGAAAACGAATGCTGTCAGGTGATATCCAGACTTAAAGAATGCAAAGGACGTACAAAGTTTCTTAGGACTATCGGGGTTCTTTCGAAAGGTCATCCCAGGGTATTCCGTTATATTTAAACCGCTGAGCGATTTGCTTCGAGCAGACGTGAAATTCTAGTTTGGAGATTTGTAGCAACAGGCGTGCTAAAAATGCTTTTGTCGGAGCACCCAGTCTTGCAAATTTACGACCCGAGTCTTGAAACGGAGCTTCAAACTGATACAAGTCAGCATGTTTATGGAGCTGTACTGTTGCAGAAGTTACTAGAAGACAATCGATTCCCTCCGACATACTACACGAGCAAAAAGACTACACCACAAGAAGAAAAACTTTCGTCATACGTATTAGAAGTGTTTGCGTCAGGACTCTTTTGTCCTGGCCTCTCCTTTATCGTTTCCGCTTGAGCTGCAATCAAAGTCCTTCTCTATGCTCCGAAAATTGCTATTTGAAATTAAATTTCAAAGAAATAACAATCACTTTATCACAAATACCTTAAAACACGACTTTTCAATTTCATTTAAGTTAATTTAAAAATGTTCTGACACAAAATGATTTAATTTCCAAGCAATGTTATTGACAAGATTGAATTAAAAATACATACGCTCTCTTCAAACGTTAACTTCTTAGCACTGATTCTTGAATACATTTTATCGGTCCGATAATCTTCGAGTTTCATTAAAACTGAATACATTAGCGTTTATCTTCTGACAAGCGTCAGCAGTTTCCATGCAAGAAAACGCTGACTCATGAGCGTCTCTCGCCTGGAAACCGCTGACGTTCGCGTCTGATACGGGAAAGAATGTGGAGATTCACAATGCAGCAAAATAATCTGAATCTAATTTATAATGTATGCTGATGAAATGCTTGAAAAATATTTTGCTGACTCATGCGCGTCAGCTAAGAAATTTCAACTTAGCATACAGTGGCTTCCAAAAGTGTTAGAGCCACATAAGGTGACAAAATTAATTGTGCATCGAAATTTACAGATGTTTAAATTGAATTTACAAATTGACAAAATTAAGTTAAAGCCACCTTAATTAAGTCAAATAATGGTGACAAAATTAATTGTGCATCGAAATTTACAGATGTTTAAATTGAATTTACAAATTGACAAAATTAAGTTAAAGCCACCTTAATTAAGTGAATTAATGGAAATTGATGTTTAACCTAAATCAAATTCGCGCTGCTGGACGAGTGGGCATTACCAAGAGGTTTTAGCCGTTCTTCATGCACTCCGCAAATTCAAAGTGTATTTGTTAAGTATACTTTTTAAAATAGTAACTGATTGCTTGATTTCATCACACTCTTGAGCATCGACCTGGAGCAAGACTTCCACATGTTGATGCACTAAGTCGACATCCGGTAATGACAATTGAAGTAAAGATTGAGACCCAATTGAAGAAATCACGAGGAGAAGATTCAGGCGCAAGAGCGATAAAAGAAAATTTAAAGAATGGACCATTCGAGGACTTTTTACTGCGTAGTGGAGTACCTTCGAAGCTTATAGAAGGACGAGAAGTTTTTGTAGCACCGAAAGCCATGCAGAAGGAGAAAAGACCGAACGAGATGTGAAACAACATTACTACATTCCGAAGTTAACAGAGCGAGTAAGCGAGTTATAGAAAACTGTGTTCCTTGCATACTTGTGAACAGAAAAGCGGCCGAATCGGAAGGATTTCTACACCTATTGGATAAGGGAAATATACCGCTACACACCTTTCATGCAGATCATTTGGGTCCACTGGAATCGATGCACAAGAACTATAAACATATCTTGGTGATAGTGGACAGTTTCACAAAATACACTGGCTCTACCCAACAAAGTCAACTACAACATTTGAAGTAACAGCAAGACTAGATCTACAGAAAAGTATATTCGGAAATCCTTTACGGATAATTACGGACGGAGGGTCGGCCTTTACGTCCCGTGAATGTGAGAAGTACTGCGAAATAGAGAACATGCGTCATATGTTTATAACGACTGAATTACCTCGAGCAAATGGTCAGGTTGAGCGGATGAATAGTATGATAACATCTATTTTGGCGAAGCTAGCTGTGGATGAACCTCTGAAATGGTACAAGTATGTACCACATGTACAATTGGCAATCAACTCGAATTTCAACAGAAGTATAGGCGTAACACCATTTGAATTGTTAGTGGGGGTACAAATGCGTATTGGTCGCAGTCAAGACGTCGTAAAAGCGTTGCAGGAGGAGATTATCTCAACATTCCGCGATCAGCGAGACCAGAAACGAGAAGACGCGAAGCATCAAATGGCAAGAGTTCAATGTGAAAACGTCAAAATGTATAATCGTTACCAAAAAGATGATATTGTGGCTATAAAAAGAACACAGTTTGGGCCCGGTCTAATAACAAAAGCAAAGTATTTGGGACCATATAAAATCAGCAAAGTCAAAGGAAATGACACTTACCATGTAGTGAGGCAGGGCATTCACGACCGGCCCAAGACGATTTCAACATGTGCCGAATATTTGAAACTATGGGCGAACTACGAATCCTTTTCATCCGAGTCGGATGAATCTCAGGAGGGCCGAATTGTGGAATTGAAGAGAGCGCTGCGGCCAAGAGAGTATTTTTAGTTTTTCTTTGTATCTATTGGCGACTGACGATTCATGACGGGCCCAACATGTGCCGAATATTTAAAACTATGTACGAACTACGAATCCTCTTCATCCGAGTTGGATGAATCTCAGGAGGGCCGAATTGTGGAGTCGAAGAGAGCGCTGCGGCCCAGAGAGTATTTGTAGTTTTTCTTTGTATTATTGGCGACTGACGATAGAGTAATTAAGCAACCGCACAGCAACTCAGACATTAAGAATAAAGAATTAATCAATTGAATACATTTTGCGTTTAATTTGAGCCACATTGATGATAGTGTGCAACAAGTAGTGAAACATATTTATTTTTGATGCAAAAAATTATCGTCCTCGTATGGCAGCCGTCCTTGTCATTAGTCGGGTAATTACTTCCTCAATCTTAGGGATAAGTTGAAAAAGCCGACTACATTTCTCTTGCTTGCCACCTTTCTGCAAGGAATTTCGGTCATTTGCAAAATGGATGCCTTGGGATTGTTGGATCTATATATTTTCAGCCTTCTCAAGTTCGACGACAGTTAATTCTCCAACAAAGATAGTACTTTGTTCGCCTTTTTTGGTTCGGCCATTTTCTAGGCAATTTTTCACACAAATGAAATGCTCTGCGGTACGAATAAGTCGAAGCTATGACAAAAAACGTATCACGTCAGGTAATGAGTATAAGTTAATTAAATGATATAAAAAATTTATTTTTTAAAAAAATAGATCTTTATTATCTGAGAGTTAACAATAGACTGCTTATTCTAATTTACATTTTAACTGAACAAAATGATGAGCTGCAACGTGACGTGCCGGATACTTGCCAGACGGATTCGTCAGGTTTCAGCTGCAATTGGATCGCGCATTACCTTTCAGGTGTAATGGAATCATTAGCGATTTCGTGGGAACGACCGTTGAAAGATGAATTTTGCTGTTTCGATGAATTTTGCTGTTTCGCGTGTCTGTTCGGAATTTTAGGAATTTCATGGAAAATATGGAAATAGACTTATGGATTTTGCTCTTTTACTTGATTTATGTGGTTCGTTCCTTAACTCTTCCCCCCTTAAGTTGAATGCCCTCATTCAACCTTAAAATTGTGGAATCCTGTAGATGCTGTGTGATTTTTTTAATTTCGCTGTGCGATTTTCCGAAAGGCATGATGAAGCTGATGAAACTATTGGTTCGGGCTCTCTTGAGGATGATTCGGCTGCAGGTTTCGGGTTTGAGTCTGAATTTTCGGTGTAGCTTGATCCACTTGGATGATCAATTTCGATTTTGGTTTCTGTTTTGTGTAGGCTAATATTTTCAATGATATGAAGATTATAATCAAAGCTGTTATTGAGCTGTAAATAATCCATCGGTCTGTTTTTTTGTTCATCTCAATCAGATTTATCTGTTTTGTGTTATTAATTTGCATTTCCTTAATTAATTCGAGGGAGAGTATTTCAAGTATCTCGTCCTGTTTTACGTCGATATGTAGCAAGGGTGGTAGCAGCTGTACGTTCGATATACCCATTGATTTGTAAGTCTGGTTGTTAACTTCGACGGTCACGTTCTCATGTTTGATTATAAAACTTCCAATAAGGTATTGGGATGATCCGTTGATAACGATTTCTCCGCTGAAGCTGTTGAGGAGCAAGGTATCCGTAGCAATTTCTTCCACGATTGGAATATGATGGGCATTTGTCCTGTTGCATTTAGCTTTTTGCTTTTGAAAAGGAAGGGGATACAGTTTGAGTGGCTAATGTTTTTAATATCCTGGGATTTACATACAGAAAGTTTATTGAAATTTTTACATTTTCCTACTAAGCCGAAGTAATCATTGTTGTTTTTAAGAATATATTCATAGTCAATTTTAATTATGGAATTCATTTTTTTTTAATGGTTTTATAAGGAAACGTTCGTAGATAGCTTCATAAGTGGTTGGACAATCTACTATATAGAAAAAATGTGTTAAAATTCCAAGGCTTCTTCTAAATTTCCGTATGGAATGTGGTTATTACTGTAGGTATTTATAATTTTGTCTATTTCATACTTTGAAAGGATGTTCGAGTTTACCAGGTTAACTTTTGCTAATCTTATGGATTCAACTATATTTGACAATTCTTCTTTTACAATTCGTAATTTATATTCTGTACTTAAAGCTAGAGTAGTTTCGAAAACTTTATCCTTTTTTAAGACATTTAAAATTTCATCAGTTACATTAGTGATTTGATTAATTCTTTCATTGTATTCTTTATTAATGAGCACTTGTTTGTTATTATTATCCAACAGCTCATTCATTTTTCCCGTTAATAAAACAAGATCATCATGGTCGGGGTTTCCTGCAATGAATTTCCATGCGGATCCAATAAAATTTAAAGATCTTTTTGTTTTCTTTGGCCGAAATTTAATATTATCCAAAAGGTTCTTTGTTTGCGATACTTCGTGAGAAAGTAGTGGGAAAAATGGGTTGGATTTTGGGATATGGTCGGCAAGAAGGGCAGAAACATTATTAAGGAAATTATGGTATTGATCTATTTGAAGTATGTGCACAAGTTTGAAGCTTCCATTCTGGATATTCGCAGTGCCTGTTTTGAGTGTTGCAATTTGAGAATTTGAGTAGTCTATAATCTGGATATTTGCGTCGATCAGACTGGATGAAAACCTGAAAAGAGAATCAATTCCTTATGTCACTCTTGTGTATGGTTCGGCCGGTTTCAGTCAGAATGGTAGTTGGTCTATTTTCCTTTACTATTTACTTTTTGTACCTAGTAGTTAATTTTGATCCTTTGCGCTTATTTATCTTTATGTATACTTCCTGGCCTATTTCATAATCTTTTATGGGTTGCCTATCCTTGTTATGGGAATTTAAATCTCGAGCTTGTTTATTTTTGATTGTTTCTATATTTTCCCTGCGAGACTTTTCTAATTGCTCGGGACTTGTGGAAACTATTCTACCGTAAAAAACTTCTATAGGCTTCTTACCAGTTGTCGAATGAATGCTGTAGTTATATTCGTATACTGATCTTTCCAAGAGTTCTTGGAAATTCCTATGAGTGCCATCGGTTTTGAGGCACCGCATTATCTCGGACAGGGTTGAGTGAAATCTTTCAACCTGTCCGTTGACTTCACTCTTATAAGATGGTGTTTTGTAGACGGTAATATTTAGCTGGTCCTGCATCATGAAGAGAATAGATGCTGAATTCAATGATTTTTCACCATCAATCACGATTGCCTTGGGGACACCGTAAAAAAGTAAGAGCTCTCGGAGTGGGTCGCGTACATCTTCTATTGCTCTAGACTTCAGCTGTCTGGCTTGTGCAAATTTAGTAAATTTGTCCACGGCTGTTAGTATGAGATGCCCTTCCGTTGAATATATATCGACGTGAAGGATGTGACCCGGGAATTCAGGGATAGGAGTTGCGAAGAGTACAGGATTGTTAGGCTGGCGATCATATTTGTTTTCCTTGCAAATATGGCACTGTTTCACCATCCGCTTAATTTTTGCATTCATTTTAGGAAAATAAAATTGCTCGATTATTTGCAATTGGTTCTCCTTTGCATTCCTGTGTGCTCTTTTATGGAATTTCAGAATGATTTCTTCTTGTTCACATTCGGTCAAGACATTCTGTACTTCCTTCTGAGTGAACCGTGCCCGGTAATTTTGAAAATATAATGGATACAATTCTTGAATAATTCCCATGACTTCCTCCGGTGCCTTAATACCATTGATGACATCAGGATGAAGATACCGTTTCAAAATACCAATGATATTTTCTCTGGTGTACTGAGGCTCAATAAAAGTGTGCCTGAAATAATTTGGGAATGGTTTTTCCAATTGGTAGCTTGTCTCGTCTCCGATTTTCAAAATAATCTGTATTCGAAATGCATTGAGCGGGGTTTCAACGGAAGGTATCAGATTTTGTGACGAACTTTCGTCACTGTGAGCGGAAGCGGTCAAAGAATGCAATTCTGCTCCTAAAAAATGAATATTTTGGGTGCTTTCGTCTTCTTCAACTAAGTCTGGTTCTTGGCAGTAGCTTTCAGGATCAGCCAGATTTCCTTCGGGTCTAATGTAATCGAAAATATCTTCCTCGTTCCCTTCCTCTTCTCTATTGAGTGCTTCGTTATATTCGGCCAACTCGTTTTTAGCATCAATGTGGAATGACCGTTGCTGCTTTTGTGGATGGGGTGCCTGGAAAGGAGTTACCCGTTTAGGAGCAAACATTGGTCGAGGTGGAGGTCTATTCTGGTAGTTAACCATTCGAGAGTGTATGGAATGGTCTACGTCCATGGGTTCAGGACGTGGTTATGATTTCGGAAACATTCTTGGAGGAGCCGGTGCCTGATATTGCACTGGGTATTGGTTTCGGAAGAATTGATTTTGTTGAGGCTGTTGTCGCATTAAATTATAGTCCTGGTATGGACGTTGCACATTTTGGTGAGATATACGCATAAAATCAGGAGGATGGACATTTCTAGGCGCAGGAATGGGTTTGTGCCTGGGTAGTACCGGTGGGGGTAGGTTATTGCTAAGGCGACGTGCCATGCTATTATTATTATTAGCATGTTGTGCCCTATAGTTAATGTTCTCCATTTTAAGGCATAAGCGAAGGGCTTGTTGGAGATCGGTGGGCTCTTTCATACTAAGAAGCCTTGGTAAGTCACCAGTAAGGCCCCTTATAAAGGTATCTAAGGCTTTGTCTCTATAAGAGTGAACTAAGATATTCATAGCCTCTGTTCCTATCTCCAAGCTGGAAATCTTATTAAGAATAAGGGACAAATGATGGTAAACTGTTTGATAAAATTGATGCACGCTATCGTTGCCTTGGACAAGACAGGTCATTTGGTACTCGAGAGTCCCCAAATCCCTTTTGTCCGCATAATGTAGTGTCAAACAGCGTGATATTCGTTCCCAGTTAAGGGGAGTGTTATAAGACTCTAAGACCGTGTCGGCTTGACCAACAATTTTGTTACGAATCACGTTTAATATTCCGTAGTATTTAGCAGATCCTGAAAGGTGAGAATATATGCTCAGAACCCTATCTACACTCTTTTTCCAGGAACTGAATTCCCCAGCCTGTCCAGAAAATTCACGTAAACTTTTCACAATATCTGGGATCTTATCTAGATCAGTTAAGTTCCCTAGTTGGTCTTCATTTATTCTCTGATCCACTTCGAGGTTCAAGTTAATTTCCGGCGTAAGTAGTTGCTGCACCAGGCGTGGTACTTCTCTTGCCAGAATACCTGTGATCACTTCTTCCATATTAATTTGTGGATTTTCCACTCTTTGATCCGGTATTGGAGGGTTTTCAGGAAGTTGAGGATTCACCTCTTCCTCTGGAACCCTTTGAAGCCTAGCTGGCATAATCAAATTTTCCCGACGGGACATAATGATAGTATAAGGGATAAAAGTTAGGTTTGGGAACTATCGCAACTAAAATCTTGAGGCTACTTACAATTTTTTCCGCATGAAAATGTATATCTTCTCACTGTCACTTAAAATCCTTCGACCACAATTAATTACTCTTAAATTTTTCCTCACTAATGGAGATTTAATTTTCCACACAAATATAATTTTTCATTAATATTTAACCTTCACTCTATTTGTATTCGACTAATTTGTTACGATTCTTAAACTTTTCTCACTAATGGAAATTCAATTTTCTACACAAATATAATTTTTCATAAATATTTCATTTCACTTTATTTTTAATCGACTAATTTGTTACTAAACTTCGAATTCAAATTCACATTAACTTTATCATTAGCTTACATTAGAATTAACACTAGGATTTCCATCGCGAAGCGGCTGTCGGTGTACGTCCGACTCCTTTTTATTCGTTGATTACTTGGGGGCCTCGTTTCTTCGCGATACGTGGTTAGATGACCTGCGACGTCCCTTAGCCTTTCGTGTCTTAAATTCAACTTTCGGACGGTTTCCGTGAATTCTTAAGGATTTAATAAACCGAACCTTTCGTTGATGCGCGACTACTTTCGGTTAATACGACATGCAGGTCCCTGCTCGGGCGCCAGTTAATTAAATGATATAAAAAATTTATTTTTTAAAAAAATAGATCTTTATTATCTGAGAGTTAACAATAGACTGCTTATTCTAATTTACATTTTAACTGAACAAAATGATGAGCTGCAACGTGACGTGCCGGATACTTGCCAGACGGATTCGTCAGGTTTCAGCTGCAATTGGATCGCGCATTACCTTTCAGGTGTAATGGAATCATTAGCGATTTCGTGGGAACGACCATTGAAAGATGAATTTTGCTGTTTCGATGAATTTTGCTGTTTCGCGTGTCTGTTCGGAATTTTAGGAATTTCATGGAAAATATGGAAATAGACTTATGGATTTTGCTCTTTTACTTGATTTATGTGGTTCGTTCCTTAACTTATAGCTACTTTGGTGATCCCATCTCAAACAGTAAGTACGCATGTTGAATGTGCGAATCGTCTTTGTTCTGGTTTAGCCGTCGTTTTGCCCAAGCCGTCTCGTCCTGTTGTAGGAACGCAGGTCCTTGAAGTCATCTGCTTTGAAATTTCAATTCCTTCGATGTTGCTCGGTTTACAATGTTGGTGACGTTTTGTCTTGTCGGCACCAAACGCCATTCATTTTTGTCTGATATTGCAGCAATTTCACCAAATCGTTTCAAGTAGAACTGCTTGAATCATTTCGAATCGTTGAGTCTATCCAGAAGACTTCTTCTAGAATGCTATGTCATGTTCGGTTTTAATAATTGCCGCCATACAGGTTCCCAGATGTGCGGCTTGTAATATTATTCTTTTTTTGGAGTTTTTAGCTGCTTGATTGGACAGTATTTGGCTCGTGCTACTGGAAACCGCACTTGAAAGTTGTCATGACATTTGATTCACGCATAGTCAATAGTTGCATATGATTGATCACTGGCGTCATTCACGAGGATCGTTGGTTAGGAATTTACATTGAGGAACTCCCACTATCTCGAGTTATCTAAGTTCATTTATCCAGTTGAAATGTATTAGTCGTTATTCTTCTTCCAAGTCCTCGTCTAATAAATTCCACTTTTTTAAATCTCTTGGACCAACATTCGGCCAACTATCACAAAATGAGCCACGAATACCAGTGAGTCGAAAATCGACCTTACTAGCCTCAGTATCTCACGATTGGTTGGCCAGCGCCTTCCTTCCAGTTGACTTTTGTCGATATTTAGTTTAGAAGGAAATGTCAATGTGTTCGTTCTCATGCACTAGACTAAATCAAGAACACTGTACTGTTCGTGTGTTTTAGATCTCTTGAAATATTTAAAGCAGTACGAATCATAAATGAACGAACTTATAGTCCGTTCGAAAAGTCACTCATTGCCATCAGCGGGATTTGAACCAGGGACCTTCGACTGACGTAGCGAGCCCTCTAACCACTATACTACGCGAACTATTTATATTAAAAATACCGTCCTTTAAGTACGAAATTTCAAATATTGAATTTCTGAAATGATGAAGTTTTATTTGTCCATGATAAACTTTTTTATTGATCACTCGCCCCTTTTTACATAGATTTAATGTTAATCTATACGTTGATGTGCTCTATACTGAGCTTTATATTGCATCGTATGGGCATCGATCTCGTTTTCGGATGGCTCCGACAGCTTCAAATTACTAATGAAAATTGTTTGTATGCAGCTACTTAATTAAGTTGCATTAATAATATTCCTGAAAAATTATTATAGAAGAAAAATTATTATAGAAGAAAAATGTTAGAAGAAGATGGTTTCGACGTGTGTGGCTACATATAGTCTTATCAGGCCAACACACATTAGACACACACGAGTGATGGCGACCACCATGCTCAGAGGTGAGAGAATTATCCTAATTAATTCTCTTCAATCCTTTTTTGTAACTATGTAGTAATCGAGCAGGTAAGGGTCATGAAGCTAGAAATAAGAAGTATTGAAATGCTACTGGATTTTGAAACACAAAAAAAAAAAAAAATATGAAAGAAAACAAGAAATGAAACAGTGTTTATTATAATTATTAAATAAAAAAAGAGAGAAACAAATTATTACTACAATTAATTGAGAAAAAGAAGAAAGAGAAATAATAAATGCATTAAAAACAACACAAAAAGTAAACTTTTACTAAATGGATAATATTTAAAAATGAAAGTAATGAAAAAAAATATATAAAAAAGTAAACAAGAGAAAAAAAAGATAATAGAAAAAAAAACCTGTTTACATAAATTTATAACTATAATTTTATTTTATTTTATTTTAATTCCAAATCTTACAGGCGGTTAGCTCAATTACAAGATATTGAATACAATAATGATAAAAACCAAAAACATACTGAATGAATTAGTTGGAACTGTACAAATTATTCAAACATTAACGAATTACGTGTTAAATAATTTTTCTCTTAGCAAAGACTTAAAACTAAAAAATGAAAATGGAAATGGACCAAGCTCAAGATTATTGTGGCCTCTAGGGAGGCGCACCATAGCAGAGTGAAAATAAACATCGGTACGTGCAAAAGGAGTGACTAAGGTTTGACATGCTCGAGTAGTTCTTGCAGGAACCCGTAAATATAAAATTAAATATAAAGAAATAACTAAATTTAAATAAACAAAATGATGCATAGTTTAGTGCAACATATTTCTTCTTCTGGTTGATCAAAATACACACCAATAAAACAGCAAATGACCCAATAGTATCGAGTAGACAACGTTTTTTTCTCATAGCAAAACAAACTGCATTCAGCATTCATTCAATACGTACGAACATTTACCTTCACATAAATCCAGCAATCAAGCAACACAAAATCCCATTCAAATAGTAAAGCTACGAAAAGCATCCAACACATTTAACCCAGACTACACATACTGCGCAGCCTACGCATCCGACTCATGCAACGCATCCGACTCATACAACACCTTCGACTCATGCAACACTTGTACGAGACTGTGTAATAGTCCATCCAAACATTCTCGCAAAAAAATGCATCAGATAATACAGGGCAACCGATGCATACAACTTTCACATCCCGCACCCACGCCTAGTAATCAATTTTAGCATTCTTGAACATCCTCTTCATTTCGTTGTAACGAGTCGCAAGCGAGATGAAAACAAGCGAGAAAGGATGGTTAAGAAGAGACTGTCATCGTGAACGGTACGAGCGATAGCAGTGGCGGTAGCGGGAGTAGAACCGGTTGGTGTTGCTGGTGCTGTCGCCAAGAGATTTGGGGGCGTCTGCCGGGATTTGCCAACGAGCGTGGACGCGAGGAAGAAGTACAGGGCTTGAGCGAGTAGTTAGCTCAGCGGGTAGAGGTTTCAAAGGGGGATAGAAGACAGTGAACAGCAATTGCGGGAGAATCGTTGAAACACTGGGCGGAACTATCGAAGTTTGAGTGTGATACAGGAAAAATTTTGCATAATCGCGACTCGTTTAAGTTTTGTGTGGAAAATTGAGATTTCCACCGGAATTAGACGCGATTTCGTAATCCTCGAACCGTCTTTGAGAAGCAGGAAGTCGCCCTGCACGCGATCCGCTAGGAGGAACGGTCACTCGGCTGTGTGTGTGTGTCGTTCGGTGGATTATCGAACGGGAAGACGGACTGTGCTCAAGAACAACCTTCGGGTGCTTGCTGGAATATCGTATCGTGTCTATCGGTTTGGAATACAAAGCGAAAGATATTTTCAATATATTAAGATCTCGAAGTGTAACTTTCAATCATAATGTGATTGTAATGACGCAACGTAAAATGGTGCTTTTAGAAAGTCCAGAAATTGAGAGGAAATGTGTAGTATAATGGACGATGAAAGTGCTTTGTGTCGATCATCGGGTAGTGCGAAGTTTCACCCTTGACCAATAATTTCCTTGAATGGCTGATTGGAGGCGATAAAGTGAAGTGGAAAGATTTGCAATATGTGGAGACGAAACATTCTCCTCTACACTTATCGTTCCTACACTTGCGCTTTGCATTTAATACATACACCCGTGCAAATGTGACGTTTGCAGACGCTTGTGTTTGTTCCACATTGGAATATTTATGAACAATATTTACATTTGGAATACAGTGAATGGCTATCAAAGTGCATCAAGTCAATATTTTGGTTGATAAATCTAGAGTAGAAATTACGTTATCATTATTCAAGCACACAGCCATAGTTACCTTACCCAAACGGCACATAAAAAAGGGGTACCCTAGATATCGGAACTAGTGTTGTTCACATCGATCAACTCCTTTTTCTCCCACAATTTCTAAACAGCCCAGCCCTCATGTCCGACCCGATACGACGTCACTTCCTACAAGAAATGGTGAAAATGTTGGCCGAAAAAACGTAAATATCAGGAAATGTATCAACCACTGTTTGATAAACGTCCAAAAACTCATAGCTGTTGAGGTTGAACCGGAAAATGAAAAGGCAGCGTGGAAATCAGATGATGAAGATGCGGAAGACATTTAATGTTCCCAATAATTTTGGTTGTCAATAGGTAGATCCTAGAACTTTTAGATTATTTACTTCAATTTCTTAGACGGGAAGTACTTGAGAATTGGATCAATCGCGTGAGCTTATTCATTACCAAATTACGTGTTCGTTTACCCTTTAATTGGTCAATATTCAGCTTAATAACAAGGCTTTTCACAAATTAGTTTAACTGCACAGAAGCGAAAATTTCTTGGTGATTGATAAGCCCCCGGATTTATTAATAAATAGTAATGATACTAGTAAAGTCGCGGTGCAAACTATCTTAAGAAAGCAATTTTCTCAGCTCAAAGACTCATCGCTTACTCATGAATTCTACTTTGCCCATCGCTTGGACTTTTCTACGAGTGAAATTCTGTGTATCCCCCTAAATAAGAGAACTTGTATGGAAGTATCCAAGTCCTTTGAAAATCGGTTGTCAAAGAAATATTATATTGCCTTGTTAAATGGTCATATGAAGCAAGATTTTGTTACAGCTTACATTCATATAGGAGAAAATCACCCGCATCGTCATCGAGCGCTCGACGGACCATGTGGGGTAAGTACCCTTTTTGCCTCATGTTTTTTAAATTGCTTTCTTTTCGTAATTTGTTAAATTAATATTTTTTTCTATTAACAAATTTTTTTGTAAGAATATTATTATATTGACTTAACACCATTACGTTGATTTAATTATATGGATATTTTCCTTGAATTTTAAAAGTTATTTAATTTATAAATTATAAAAACAAAGAAATAAAATGAATTGATACCCTTACCCCTCGGTCTTTCCATTACGTTGGATTCGACCGGGTATAGGACCCGGTACGATGGCAGGCTCCCCTCATAAAACATGAGCCAGCCGCTGGGTACAATATAATCTTTCTGGTTTCAGGTGACGTCGCGGGTTGAGTGGCCCAAGCAGAGTGCCTCTTTATGGCATAGAGGTATGCAATCGAATTGTATAATTCTATGGCATAAATTGGTCATCGGGGTACTTTTCTTCTGATGGGAAGACTTATGCAAGTTAAGTCGTATGAGTTTTCCACTCAGAAGAGGAATACCTGGCCACTGCAACAAATATGGATATTAATCCGGTTGGGTGGGTGCGAAGGGGCTCCATCACCACCCGGTTGCCCTTCTCTCATTTGTGGGCCATGAGCCTCTCCGGGTAAGGACGAGGTCACCCTGCTTCCACTTCTTTTTACTTGTTACCCTTGTTCCTTGAACAAGTCAGTTGTCCCTCGCGTAGTTACCTACACTTTTTGCGACTTCGGTTGCCTTGTCCTTGTGCGAAATTTTTTTGTAGTGGGTCCTTGTGCTGGGGGAATGAACCCGCCCCACGACACCACAATGCTAGCCTGCCAGCGCATTCACGCGTCCCCAGACGAGGGCATTCTCGGCAGATATCTCCATCTTCTTCTGCCGAGGCAGCAGAACATCGCTGCAGTCCTTCACGGACATTTGAAACTTCTAAATGACTACAACTACTATTATTAATGCAAATGAACAAGCAATTGTCATAAGTAATTTGAAATTTTTTTATTATTACTTATCCGTCCATAGTGTATTATGAAATTAAATTTTGCGTAATTGCTTCCGTAAGGAGTTTTAAGTTAAGTTCAATACCAATTTAAATCTTACATACCACTCACTCCAAACTTGAAAAAATCTATAACTCCTTTAGTGCATTAATTTCGCATGCTTGCATCTAATCGATTCAATTATTCAGCTCCAATACTTCTTACATTTTCACTCTGCAAAGGACTTTTTGGCATCAATTCATATCAGGCTTCAACAAACAAACGCCTGGTAAACTTTGTTATTTGTGCTCCCGTTAGCAATCGATTATAATGAGAATTCGCACGCACAAATGAACATATACCTACACGTTGTAAACAGGAAACTCGGAGTACAATGAACTTCTCAACCTCCCGATTTGCAGGGGGCGTAAAATCTATATGGCATGTGGCAAAGCTTATCATTGAATTCCGGAAATAATTTACGAAGAACTTCCGTTTGTGTCAATGACGTGGAATGGCGGTCTCTCACCACTTGGTTTGTGCGGCAATAAGCTCGACACATGCATGTCCTTTTGATGGCTTGACTTGTACGGTTTGACACGATCAGCTAGAGGAATGTTTTTTCTCGTTTTTCTCAGTAGCTTTTATGTGTTTATATGATTATTAATAATCTATGGAATGCACGTGAAGGATATAAAAGAATAATGAGATTCTATATCCCTGTTTGGTCCCACTTGATGCTGTTCGCTGTAACAGTGAAATCACACGTGAAAGGGAACAACACAAGCCAGGTAAATTAAATTGGAATTCCATTGTTGATAGATTCTCATAATGAAATTCGTTTGTGATTTTATTATTTTCTTCATCATCTTTCTATGGATTTTTTTTCTTCCTTTTCTCAAGGCATTAATTTTTTTATATGGATCCTGTAAGGAAGTCGTAGGGACGTCAAAAGCTCTTCTGTTTTAATCAGTTATTATTTGATTGATTTTCTTTTGAACGCTTTATTTCATCGAGCAGAATGGAAGTTTTTGGTATTTCCTTTATTTCTGATTATTTTCAATCGTATTCGTCCATGTCCTTCACGACTCACCTGCTAACGCTTAAATTTTTATGTTTAGTTCTTCTTTTGAAGATATTCACTTTTATAAACACACAACGACCTGGCATTCTTAAATAATTACATTCTGGACTCAACTCCCCCACCGCCCATTTTTTACTTCTCCAGCAGAACAGCAGCATTCTTTCGGTTTTTCTTTTAATTGTTGCCTACATCGTCATCCTTTTGAAAAATTGTTGATCCATTTTACGCGCGAGCTAGCATGAAAGCGAATCATCATATAAGGATAGAAGCATTACAGAGAGGGAGATATTCGGCGAGGCCATAGAAATAAAATTACATTTGAGAAAAAAATCGCCCATAGAATGTCGACAGGACTTTTCTAGTGCAGAAGAATAGCTTCCCTGTGGCCCCAAAATCGTAAGCCCATTACTCTCTGGTCTTCTTTTCAAATGAAAGACGAATGAGGGTAGAAAAAGATTTGGCCTCCCGCAAAGACCTGATAAAAGGATGAGGTCATTTCAGAATCCTTTTCTTTAAATCGTCCACTTGAGGGACTCAAATGTTTTGTGGAGTTTGGTGATTGTTGTGAATTTCTTGAATAAATAAATACTTAACGAAGAGGAATACCATGATAAGCATAATGCCATAAGCAGCATCCTCTCAGCCGGCTACTCGTTTTGTGCTCGTTTAACACTTGAATGCTTTTGTGGTCGAATGCTGCCGGCGTAGATGTGGCAACTCTTTACATTTATTATCACCTAAATTTCTTCGGCTTTCCGAGACTACTCCATCTTGAGATGCAATTACCATGCAACATAGCGTCAACAAGTGCCAATTAAAATTTCCGCTAAATCATTGTATGTTGTGGTCAGGAGCCAATTAAAGTTCTTTTCGTCGATTTGACGGTGTCATTCAGTGAGAGTGGATACGAGTGCTGGGATCTGAACTTTTGGCTGTTACACGCTTCACTAATGGTAATGATCGTAGTTTGCATCTGAATATTATGCAATCGACCAAAGCTACTTATTGTTCAATTTAGTGACTCGAAATCCAATCAAAGTGCCATTCTATCACTCGTCATGTGAGCCTAGCGTGTGTGTCTTTGGTGGCCTTAATTGTCGGGAGCCGACGTGAATGGAAATTTGTTAGAATTGATTATATATGTCTCTGCGAGTCAGTCATTATTCAATTTATTTACTTTAGAAATAATGATGAAGGGAATGGTCTTTTCATTAAAGCGGAAATTGGTTGGATGACTAGAATTTAAATGATTGATTTAGTTTGGAATTGTTTTAGCCTAATTTAAGTTATTTTCTGGAAAGTAAAGTTTATTGAGAGCTCTAGCATTTTCTTACTATTAACTTTTAAAAATTCTCTTAATTTTTCTTTTTAAATTCAAATATTTGCGCCAAAATACTTTGCTAAGTGCCAAAAGACTACTATTCACTTTTTGGAACTTTGTTAGAAAGAAATTTATAAAGCTACCTTTCGTTCCGTCCATTTGTCCGTACTACATTAAAACAGGTTTGCTCAGAAAATATAGGAGCTGAATAACCATACTTTGCAATAAGATCAGAAGTGGTGATTTAATGTAGATTTTAGATTTGTCGTGGGGTAGTGCCAGTCGAAGTTTCAAGCTCAAGAGTCATATCATGGCCTAGCAGTCAGAAGATTCTGCATTTAACGCAGCGACAGAAATGATGACCAGCAACCTCTATGGTAGACAGCAAGTTGACACTGTAGAAACTGGCTTCTAACCCCCTCAATGCTTCAGCTAATCAAAAAGAGGTAAAACTAACACGGGTCTCTAGATACAGAGATGGAAAACGAAATGAATGAGCCTAACTAGCGTGTCACCCCGAATTCAATGTTACAGCCGACTTTTGATCGTTGGTATGTCGTCCACTAAGGTGGCAAGTAGATTTGGTATATATGAAGATTTTGTAATCTCTCTCTTGCTTTAGACTTCTTCCTGTACGGATGCATATTTAAAACTTTGCTGATCTTATTAATAATAAGTATTGTGTTATTGTTACCGCGTTTTGCATTCACCGACTTAAGGCCAAGCATTCTATGTTGCTGCCGTTCGCGAATCCACTAGCAACATTACTGATAACGGATATTCATCGCAACAACTGCCATCTCGGAGCTCAGACGCTGTTGGCTACTACGAGACAACCCTTCAAAGGGAAGCAGCTAGCGCGGGCGATTGTTCGACAATGCGTGCGATGTATCAAGGCAAGGCCACAACTGTTCAATCAGATTATGGGAAATCTGCCAGGTGCTCGCGTGCAAGCGGCTCGCCCGTTCATCCACTCGATCGTCGACTTCTGCCGACCAGTGCTGATACACTACCGAGGCAAAGGTGTGCGGCCCTAGAAGAGATACATCGCTATATTCTGCTGCTTCGCTACCAAGGCCGTCGATCTGGAATTGGTGAGGGATCTCAGCATAGAAGCTAATGAGCTGTCTTCCTGACCGACTCTTGCAACACTCGGGAAATACAATTTCATTTCATCCCACCTCGCGCCCCCTCACTTTGGTGGATTGTAGGAGGAGGCCGTCAAATCAGCAAAGAACCTGTTTCGTCGAGGCGCTTCATCAGCCACACTCACGTACGAGGAACTGCACACCCTCGTGGTCCAGGTGCAGGCCATCCTCAAATCCAGGCCTCTAACTGCGATATCCGACGACCCCAACGATCTGGCACCGTTGACTCCAGGACATTTTCTCATCGATGAACCCCTCACAGCCATGGTGGATACTCGGGCGGAGCCTGTCACTGGCGGACTCCATGTCCAACGGAAGCGGATAAATCATTTGAAGGACGAGTTTTGGCGACGATGGTCCCGCGAATATTTGAAACAACTGCAACATCGCGTTAAGTGGCTTCAAGGTCAACCAAATGCTACTCAGGGGACCATCGACATCATCAAGGACGATATCCTACCAACTATGAAATGGCCCAGTAATAGATGTGGTAACAGAAACGGATGAAGTGGTCTTGAGGCACCAGCCAAACAAAAGTAGGAACGACTGGTACGACGAAGAATGTAAAGGAACCAGTCGTACAAAGAATACATCTAGCAACTAACTCGGGCCAAAGAAGAACAATGTAACACCCTCCGAAGAAAAGCTAAAAAAAATGTTCCAAAGATCCAACAGAAAAACGAAAACATGATCCTACATCAAGTCAGATCGGCGTTTGCCTCGATTAAATAACTATGAAACGGCTTCAATCCAAAAACAAGTTTTTGCAAAAGTTCACAAGGAGCAATCCTAGGTAACCTAACCGAAATTAAAAACAGATGATTGCAGTATTTCCAGAACCTGTTCACATCGTCCTCAACAACTACTGAAGATGCAAAAATTCAAGAAGTAGATCAAGAGGTCTCAGTCTTACCATCAACCAGAGATGAGGTGCAGGCAGCAGTACGGGGCCTCACGAAAAATAGGGCACGTGGAAAAGATGGAATACCAGCTGAACTGAACTCTAGAAAGGATTCCCATCTATGTAAACTTCTACATCGACTAATATGCAGAATAATGTCCGAAGAAAAATTACTAGATGACTGGCGAAAGGTTAGAATATGTCCTGTACACAAAAAGGCAGAAAAGTTCTTCTTTCTCTTCGTAGCCCTACAACCTCTTTCGGGCCTTCGCTTAGAGATAGAATATCTCAATGTCATGATCCAATGTATCGGCACTCCATAAGGTGATATGATCATTATCACGCTTTTGCCGTGTGTACGTCCACCCAGATGCGATACGGTCTGACTTTAAACCAGCACGTTTCATAACTGAACAGGCTTATAGTCCGTCCGAAGAACCACTCGAACTATATCTCGTTGACGCCAACGAGACTTGAACCAGTGGCCTTGGGCTTACGGGCTTAGTGCTCTAACCACTAAGCCACGCAGACCACGGCATCGCTTTACTACGTTAGTCATATTAAGTGCTCCCCAAAATCATTGAAAGAAAATTAAAGCTGTACTATGAAAGTATTATAGTAGAGTATCAGGGAGGCTTTCAAAGTGGATGGAATACAATATACCAAATATTCTCGGTAAAGCAAGTGCTCGAAAAGTGCTGGGAATATGACATGGATATGCGCAAATTCCTTGACTTCAAGCAAGCATAGGACACTGACGAAAGGAGTGCGCTATGCAAAATAATGCTTGGCTTTGGTGTCGATGCAAAATTAGTCTGCATGGTCAAAGTCACAATGCTGAACATAGAGTCTCAGGTCAAGGTAATAAAAGGTGAACTAACGGACAGCTTAAAACAAGATGTTAGACCTGCCCTAATGCTCTTTGATATTTCGCTGGAACACGTCATCAGGAAGACATCAGCTGAAACCTCGGGTACACTTATGTTCAAGTCCACACAATTGGTACCATTTATACTACCAATATCTCAGTTGCCAAAGGAGCATTGCTGAGCCTAAGATCTAAAATAAACCGAATTGGTCTACAAGTTAATGAAATTAAAACTAAATTCATGACTCAAACGAAGAAGAAAACTCCAGTTCGACAAAACCCGATGGTAGGCGCTTGCAACCTCGAAAATGTGAGTAATTTTGTTTATCTTGAATCCAACCTGAACAGAAGAGGCGCCAAAAAGGACTTGATTTGACGGCACATATACGCTGCAAATAAAACTTATTACTCCGCACTTCCCATTCTAAGGTCCAGAGTTGTAGACAGGCATAATAGGCGTATTTACAAATCACTAGTCAAACCTGTGCTGTTATATAGAAGTGAATTTGGCACTCCCTGATCGGACGAGGAACAGGCGGATCGAAAAAATTAAAATGGCTTATGCCCCATATCTGAAAATAATGCCTGAATTACAACGAAAAAATCCTGAATACCATGTAGTATTTTACGTCACAGGAGCTCCAAAGTCAGCAGATGTTGTGTCGATGAGTGAGTTTCTCAAAATTTGAACTTTTGCTTGGACTGATATGTAGAGTTGGTGCAAGGTAAATACAAATTCTTCAAAGTGTATATTCCTGCACGATATGCCTGGATGTTATCGATCTACAAGAGAGTAACGAGTGCCAGAACTGGAATGGAATGACTTTTAGGAAATGGAAATCCAAATCTTAATTCACTAATAGTAAGACGGTTGATCGAAATAAAAATAAAATGATTTTCAGGTTTTTTTTAAATTCCAATAAAAATGTTTACA
This sequence comes from Odontomyia ornata, assembly GCA_963969285.1. NCBI lineage: Eukaryota > Metazoa > Arthropoda > Insecta > Diptera > Stratiomyidae > Odontomyia > Odontomyia ornata. Next base: position 223,124,252 of record OZ017742.1, read on the forward strand.
AAATTCAATGAGAAGTAGTAGATCCTCAACATCCACTATAATCGGCTCGTTGCAAAACACTTACTCTTCTGATACGATTCAGTCATAATCTCAGACGTCGACTTTCTCTTCAAATGATGGACACTTGGAGAGACAAATTTCCTCTTAAAATCAGGCTATTCAGAGTAATGAGATGCCAATAATTGCACCTATTAATAGCCTCTCCCAAAAAACTACTGCACCATCATCTACACTTACACCTTACTCAAATTTTGTCCATGGTGATATGTTGACTCCGTCTTCTGAGGGCACAATCCATGTTCCGCCAGTTTCAGACATTACGATCTCTGCCATCAAGGTAAGTCACATAGACCCACTAAATCCACCTCCTATAAAGTTGGCTACGGATATGAAGGATAATTCGGAGAGTAAATATCTACTTTCTAGACTGAGGAACCACAAATTGTTTGATTGTGTTCGACTTTATCTTGCTTGCACAAAGCGCCTGAATCAACCTATTTTGATGGTAAAACCAAAACTAATCTAAAAGTTCTAATTCAGCAAGAAGGCCGCCCTATTGAGATTGAGCCATTACGCCATCTATTTCTTAAATATCACGAGCAGCTCGGACTTTCTGCTGACCAGGTAAAGAATAATCTAGAAACATACGGTTTGCATGTGAAATCTAAACATGTCTCTATGTTCCAAAAAGCAAGAGAAGAGTTTAAAGAGCATCATTTCAAACACTGATTTACCATTCAATGGTATTAAACTCTTTTTTATCATAATTGTCGCGGTATGAGAGGGAAAATAAATCCATTATACCTTGAAGCTAAGTCCTGCCATTTTAATGTATTAAAGCTCACCGAAACCTGGCTACATGATGGTTACATAAACGATGAAATTCTATACAGTAGCTGAACCATTTATAGAGCTGATCGTGACTATGCATTCACAGGTCTGAACAAAGGTGGCGGACTGTTGATTGCGATCAAAAGTTCCATGACCTCTGAAAACTCCAATAAAACTTTTGAACATAAGGTGGTGCGAATACGCTCAGGCAAGTGTTTTTTATACATAAGGGTATTTTACATTCCATCAAAATCTGACGAAATCTCCTACGGGAAGATGTGTGAAAATATAAATTCCATTGCTGCATCTCTCGAGAAACGACCTCAAACTATACCACACAGTGAATTCCGATGCTATTTTTCTGCAGACCAAAATAAATTCAGTATTGAAATGGTGTAATGATAACAGACTTCATCTAAATGTTGGAAAGTGTTAGGTTATAAGCTTCTCGAGAAAGAATTCAGAATTCGAGCACACTTACAACCTGAACAATTCCCCACTTCAAAAAGTTGACCAGACCTCAGACCTGGGCGATCTTTTGGACAGAAAATTGAATTTCAATTCTCAATACGATGCAATGTTTGTTCGGGCGAGGTTTCATAAAACGTCGTGTCAAAGAATTCAAAAATCTATGGGTCACCAAGACTATACACCTCATTTGTGCGCCCCCTCCTTGAACAAGGCTGTATTATTTGGAATCCACCGCTTAGGACTCACAGCACTCGCATCGAATCTATCCAGAAACAATTTATTCTTTTTGCCTTGCGCGATACTTATGACCCAACAGACTTTGCTAACTTGCCGCCTTACCAGCAAAGACTTAATATTTTGAATGTTTCCTCGCTCTCATCTTGAAGAACTATCTTAAGCACCTGTTTTGTTTTGGATGTAAGAAATATATTGCACAGCATATCCTGGAAATTCCGTAGTGGTCAACATGGGGGAGGGGGGTTGACTTCATGGAGCAGACTGTAATAACATGGAAAAGTTACTGGTTAGACAGCTGGCCAAGTTGTGTGGTTTTGTATGTGACATTGTGATCTAGAAAAAATAGGTCAATATAGGCAGGTGGTCATCTTGTAGATGCGATAAAGTCTACAGATTTCACTGTATACTATATTTATAGCAACCGAAAAATTACAACCTCTAAGAAATACACTTCAAATCGCAACACTAACAATGTTATCGATTTGCCGGCACACAAAACCAACCACACCATTTTCAGGTTGCCGCGTCAATATCTACCGAAAACGATAATGATCTCTTGAAAGTCTTGAAAAGAGAAAGAAAAGCAAAATCCTAACCATCTGAAAGCCCATTACTAATTCTATTAATATTTTAAATCGCAATTTCTATCAAAATTTTAATTTGCAACATCACCGGTTGATAAAGCTGCTTCAATCGTATCGGCTCTGAGTCAACTTGTAGCCAATGTAGGGTGACCCAACCCATCAAGAAATTGACTTATGGTGAAGTCCGTAGAGCCGGTGCTACTGTACCGAGCAGAAATATAGGGTGGCGCTCTCAGCAAGGAGCTGTATCGAAAACCCCTGGCACAGGTACAGAGAAAAAGAGCACTGAAGATTGCATCTTCATACAGTCTCTGAATCGGCGGTACTAGTCATTGCAGGTGTGATACCTCTTGTCCTCTTTGCTAGAGGGCGCCGTACTATCTATCTGCGTTGAAATGAAGACGCAAGAAAAACAGATGCCCGCGAGGAGAGACAACGCTCATTGAATGATTGGCAACAGTCCTGGATGAACAGCAAGAAGGGAAGGTGGACTCCGTGACTTACTCTTGATCTGATATCGTGGCACAATTGAACTCACGGTGAGACCGACGTCTACCTGATCCGGCTATTGAACGGACATGGGTGTTTTCAGTTTTAAGATGAGTATGTCGCGGTCCCTCGACAAGCTTTTGCGGAAGGTGATGTCTGTCAATTGTTTATCATATAGAAGATGGGACAGGTGGTGCCAAGATCTTTATAAGGAAACAGGAGACCTTCCGCGGATAATCTAATTGGAGAGGTGCTTGGAATTTTTGTCAACCGGTCCAAGCATCTTCCCGATTGGACTATTCGTGTAAGGAACTATGTGGTACATTATGGTTGAGCAGTCTTAAAAGACATAAGGGACTACCAGGAGCCGGGAACGTCGGAGCTCAGGGATCGTTTCTCTAGTGATGCCTTTTCCTCCCGCTAAAAGAGGGATCCCCCACTTGAAGGCGCGAAAGAGGTTAGCAAAACAAAACTTAGCCCGAAGTTATGTGTTAGAAGGTTCGAGGCTAGGCTCTCATGTTGACAGGGGATTTGTTCAGTGAGTAGTCCAGACCTCTTGCGCATTTGAGAGCCCCACACGTCCCGGCTACTAAAAAAGTATCATTCGGATTGTCATGAGCAAACCAAGGTACGTTACAAACTCGCGTACGTTAAATAAACCGAGTTTGACATTTTTCTAAAATAAACCGAAACTTCTGTTTATGGAAATGTTTTCTGAAATTCGACAACAGCAAATTCTGTAATCTATTCCTTAGCACAATCAATGGTTAAAATCAATTACAGAAAACAAATGTCTCGAACGTTTTTATTCAGAATTGTGTCCCCTATATTTGAAAATATCTGCAATTCAATAAACTGATGGATTGCTATCGATACCACGGCCTAGTTTCATTTTTCATATGATAAATCAACAGCATACCAGTAGCGAGGCATTCATATAAGCCGATCTCCATATGCTTCCCTTCTTGCTAAAAGCCAAATTCTTAAATAAATTATCGAGTAACTTGCATTCTTTGCTGTCAGTATGCATTCCCCAAAGTGCCAGTATTTGTTGCGCGTTGGTATTATTCGTTCCACGTGCAACTATTAAAACGAGTTAGATTAAATGGAAGCCAAGCTTATTATGCTAGGGTTACAAGCAGACTGAATAATAGTAGCGGGTGGTTTAACCGACGGAAGGTACGTCAATATGTGTGTGTCTACATATTCATTTTCAAAACCCCAACTTGTTTAATCATAACAAACATTAATCCACTGAATTTAATTCAAAATACAGACATATCTAACAATTATCAATTCATAAATTTAATTCAGTCTGTTTTTATGATGAAGCATATATTATGCCCATATTAGATACACAAATTAACAGCTTGCATGCATTGACGCCTTTCGTCAGACAGTCTGCAATATTAATGTCAATAGATACATATTTGAGTCAAATCGTACAATCCAAAACCATGTTCCTTAGGAAGCGGAACCAAATGCTGGTATATATAGGCGCGCCTTAGTTGTCAGCATGTAACAACACGCTTCCAACTGTTTCGAACTAGCTTAGAAACTGGACGAGCCAAGACGCTTCCTATGCTGCCGATGTCATGGCCATATATTCGGCTTCTGCTGACGAGAGCGCCACCGATTTCTGCCTCTTACAACTCCAGGATACTGCTCCATCTATCAAAATGAACACTCATCCGGTGCATGATTGCCAACTGTTGACGACCGATGCCCAGTCTGCATCTACATAACCACTTTTTGTTGAATCGAATCACGTTGTTGACTGCATATACTGAGTCTGGCCGAGTCCTTTGCACTAAATATAGTAAACATTCAACTGCCTCCTGATAAGGCACGTTGTTTAACACATCTTTTCATTTGTCGCTGATAGCTTATGTGTTGTATTGGTTGGCGTTGATACTGCCTTGCATTCGCTCATCTTAAAACAAACACGTATTTCTTTTGCATATGTTGACTGCTGGTTCCATCGTCTTCGTATTGAATTGTCAAACCAATACATGTCTTCGCACGTCCCATATATTTCATATGAAATTTATCCGTGAGTTTCTTTATTAAATTGTCCCGGGTCTGAACGCACTGCCAAAATATAAGAAAATCGTCTACGTAAATGGCGATTATCAAATTAACGTCATCCTTCGTGTAGTCGATACATGGATCCAACTTTGACTTGACAAGCCCAAACAGACATCTATTCCACTATCTGCCACTCTACTTTAGGCTACACAACGCCTTCTTTAACTTAAATACACGGTTGGTACCATACTGAAATCCTTCGGGATAATGAATGTAAATGTCCTCATCCAGTGTGCCTTGCAGGAATGTGGTTATAGCAATTTGGTCAATGTTTTGGCGATGTTGCGCAGCTAATGCAATAAGCAGTCGAATGGATGTGTACCGGACGACTGCCGAGTACGTCTCTATATAATCCCTTCCATGCTTTTGAGCGTAACCTTTGGCAACTAATCGCGCCTTGTGTCGTTCTATCGTGCCATCATCTGCCCTTTTGGTTTTGAACACCCATTTCGTTTTGATGGCTTGGCTACCGGCTGGTAACTCAACGAGATTCCACGTTTCATTGTCGTGTAAGGATTTCACTTCATTTATTGTTCCGTTGGATCGCATTGTAGCTTTTCAAGGCAGCCTTCCGAGTTTGTGGATCTCCTGGCTCATGGCCATAAGCGAAATAGGTCGACGGTTCAAATCGGTCTACATGCGCTGAATCCGTTCTTCTCTTGGTTGGTTGATGACAGGAGATGACTCTGCTTCTGGAATCTATGCTACGAAGTTAGGGCCGCGAATGACATCATCCATTTTTGTATCCTCCGACTTATCCTCGACATATTTGTCATCATCGTTCGAATCACTAGCCCCAAATGGAGCTTCATCTTTCTAAAAATCGCTGAGAAGATCAATATCTAAATTCGAGGTGGATTTCGACCGATGAGTCCTCACCATTTGAGCATTAGCCATTCTTGTTTTTATAAAATTGACATCACGGCTAATTATTACTCTTTTCTTTTTCGGGCTATGATGCCTTTGTGCGTGTCGGCGTAACTAACGAATAGCATTTCGGATACTTTTGCACCTCACTTTCTGCGTAATGGCTTAGGAATGTGAACCATCACAAGACTTGCTCAAGTCTGCTTGTTGTCCGGAACATACTTTCTCTGGTGTCTTTCCTATAGTTTGATTGACCGATCGATTCACTAGATACGCAGCGGGGCTGATCGCCTCTGCCCAAAATTACTTATCGAGCTATGCATCCACAAGTGTACATTTTGTGCGTTCTATTAGCGTTCTACTCATACGCTCGGCAATGCTGTTTTGTTCGGACGTATATAGGACGGTTGTCTCGTGGATGATACCGGACGTTTTGCAGATATTCGCCATAGCCGCATTCACGAACTCTGTTCCATTGTCGGCTTACATGTGTTTTATTTTCTTTGTGGTCTAGTTCTCAGCCGTCGTCTTAAATGATCAGAATACTTCAGCAACAGCTCTCTTTTCCGAAAGGACTGAGACAAACACTTCGTGAAAAGTCGTCGATCATGGTCAGGAAATATTTCGCTACACCTATTGATGTGGTTTCCATAGGTCCGCGCACATCCATATAAATCAAATCAATTAAACCAATTGATTTTATGTCAACTGTCGCTGTATTGAATGGCTTCCAGGAAAATTTTGCTTTGGTGTAAGTGATACAGCCGTCCAACGATGCCTTCGATCCGGGAAATTCGAATCCATCACTAGCGGATTTCAGCTTGCACATACCGCCATATTCAAAATGTCCTAGTCGTCGATATCAATCCTCAATATCTACTTGTGTCGCCAATACACAACGTATTTGCTCGTTATGTTGTTGTACACCGAACAACCACTAGCGTCGAATTTGACAATGTTTTTGTTTTCAATGATTTCACTGACTCATAGGAGATTTGCACTAAAACCGAGAACACATAAAACATTGTGCGCCGAAATATCATTACCGTCAATGCTAATGTACACGCTACCACTGCCAATGACTTTTAGGCGTTTGTTATTTGCAACTAATATATAGGGTTGCGATGTTTTCTGAAAGCCAACTAAAATATCTTGACATAGTGTCATAATGCTGCAATGCTTCGCCATCGATGTACCAGTCAGCTGTCTTTGCACTAAATGGATTGGCAAACTTTACTGTTGCTCGGAAGTTGTGTTACTTTTGCTTGTTGAGACACTTTCGCTAGTAATGCACAGTTCTGTTGCTTGCTTGGTTTTATTCCAACCTTTTTTGCCGTCGTTTCCACTTACGTATGCTGATTCAGATTTATGGCGCTTATTGACACAAGATTGAGCAGCAATGATTTCACCTTCTCCGTCGTGACATCTGCGCCACTTGTCGTCAGACCCATAATGAACGGCTGATACTCCGGGCCGAGTTTTCTGAGCAACAATAATCCAACTACTCGATCTGTGATGATGATTTTCGCAGCAGTACACCTCTTCCATGCATCCATCGTTCGTCCAATATAATCGTCCATCGATGGACAATCAGCTAATTTTACTCCTGCCAGATCCATTAGTGCAGAGACTTCCCTTTCGATTCCGGACTCGCTGAATGATATTTGAAGCTATTACCAGATGGCCAGTGGGCTACTTTTATCCCTGAAATGATTCGCCACGTGAGTTTCAGCTGCCAAAATCAGCCATCCCATGGCATCTTCAAGTTTGCTGCTGTCTATCTCGGTGTCCTCTTCCGCGCTACATTTTGCTAATTTTCGAGTTTGCAAGAATGCCAACGTAGAACGCCGCCACTTGCTATAATTTTCTAGGCCTTTCAGTTTCTTGAACTGCATTTCTCTCGCCATTGGGGCGACGACGCAAATCCTATATATCTAAACCCGTACAAATCAACCGATTTTCCGATCAACCCAAATAAGTTACCACGGTACTTTTACACCTGGGCCAATAATCTATTGCGTGTTGGTATTATTTGTTCCACGTGTAACTATTAAAACTCGTTAGATTTAATGGAAGCCAAGTTTATTGTGCGTGGGTTACAAACAGACTGAATAATAGTAGCGGGTGGTTTATCGACGGAAGGTACGCCAATATATGTGTCTACATATGAATTTTCAACAGTATTCTACTCTTACAATGTATTACTTTATTCTGTACATCAATTTCTCGATTCTTCCTTTGATCTCATTTTTGGCTTGCAATTTCCCCACCATTTGTCTTCTTTACAGTAAAGTTTGCGTCATCTCTGTTGGCAGTACTAATTTGTGTACGTAGGTTATCGACAATTTTTTTGTTTAACACCACTCTTGAAAGGCAACGTGGAGGCCGGGAGTGCTATCGGCTTTTCCACTTGTTAGGAAAATGCGTGGGTATCGTACAAAGGAAAAGAGCATTCCAGAAACTCAAAGTACGCTTGTATCGTTAACTAAGTGTACACTAGCTCTTTTAAAAACAAACTGAACAGGGTCAATGTGCTTGCCTCGTTGTGTGCATTTTTTTTGGTTTTATTTAAATTCATATAACGAAAAAAAATCGGATCGTTGTCACCTCATTTTAAATATTTCAAAAGCATTATGTTAATAAACATACAAATTTGATACTTCCCTAATTTAAATTTGCAAAACTGAAATCAAGTAGGTTTATTTATGTAGCATAGAATATACTAACGTCGTTAAATATCAATCGACTGCATCTCTCAGGTTTTGATCGCGTTACCCTGAGCAGCTTTTCACACCTCGCCATTGCAGCCTGCTAATCCTGTACCATAGATTTAAAGAAGAAAGTACTTGAAAATATTAAATTTGAAATTATTTATGCTAACCTTATTACATTAACGTATAATATTATCCTTTTCACATTAACTTGTTCTAACCACAACCTTTCTTTATTTTCAGTGATACAACAATAACAGCAACACAACAAAATTTATTATGGTAAGTCCATTTTATGAATTATTCAACGCTTAAAAAATCCTTTTTCTCGACATGACTTTTTATTTCTAAACTAAATTTAATTTAAAATTCAATGACCCATTCGAAAAAATTATTATTTCTCGAGTCGAAATCAAAAGAAAACACACAAATACTATCCTTGCACCTTTCATAACGACTCGCAAACGAGTCAAAACTTACCCTTTCGTACGTATAAACCCAAAATAAATTCAATACCATCAAAATGTTGACCAATCTCTTATCAAATCACTTTATCCCTCTTCGTTAGGCCGTTGGTTGAATTCTTTATTCAGTTTCGAAACCATGCTACATTTCCTGAACTGAATATTTTGTGGAGCAGGATTCCAGTTGCAATTTTTTTATTTGGCTTCATACGTCTCTTATAGTATCCTTTTTCAACCGAACAGTGTGTATTAGAAGGATATGCTGAAGTTTTATGGCTTTTTTACGTTGGGATCAAAGAGTTGGTTTAGGGATGCCTATGCATTTCGTGGAAAGTGCCCGGTGAGAACATTTAGATGTAGTTTTATCAAATAACCTGGGAGAAGTAACAAAACGGTATCCTGCAGACCTAAAAAATTTAAAGATTAATATTGATGGTTATAGCTTGGAAGCATAAAACTAAAAGTTTTCATAAAACTACACCCTAAAAGATGGTAACACTTCTTTGGCGGCCTACATATTCCATCTGCTTCCACAAGGATATACACTACATGAACATTCCATGACAGTAAAATAAAGAGTGGACTTGTCCTTAAATTCTTCGTCCTGTCTATCCACGATAGAAGGGGCGAGCTTAAATCAACAAGTCACGACTCTCTAAACATCCTGTATCAACATTAGGGACATGATCCGAATATGTACACCTTTAAGGTGGCGAGGACCGGACTTGCTTGATGCTTTCCGGGAATATCAAAATAACTTCCGGTGGATCAATATCTTGCGCACGCCTTATTCAGATGAAGGCATGAATAAATGATGCTTAAAACTACACCAAAATGCCTGAACAAACATCAGGATATAAGAATATCCACTTTTCTTCCTTCTTGGCAAATGCCACAGATCAACGTACAGAAGGGAGTGAAATTTTCCACTTTCACAAAGTGACGGAGGCTGAGTGCGGGTTCGCATAAATATTTTTCTCATGGGAATTTTATGTGAAGACCAATTAGAAAATTGAACACTAAAGCTGCTCTTAAGTTGTCGGCTAGAATTAAATTTTCGAGGGGAAATTGAATTTCCACTCACACGTCCCGAGCACAGCACTAAGCTACAGGATATAAATGCGAAGTTTTGATGTGCCGCAGCTCAGAGCTTAAGATGAACTGGATGTATCCTCGGGGAATTCATAAACGTGTTGACCAACATATGTTTGGTAAGGGCAAGGCGAAAGGGTAGTAAGTGTGGAAGTACGTGAATAAATTGCGAGACGGTTGAGTTGGTTCCTTCTTTGAACTTTACTAAGCCGAGTCTATTATATACCAAGGATAACGTCTAAGTCCTGCCATTAATTATACAAGTTCAATATTGGAATGAGTTTATCGATTTGGGGAGACCGATAAGAATGACTAGATTAAGGGAATAGAAAGTTGGTGACAGGACATCAGTGATTTGCTGAGTCCTTTCTTAGTATGCTTCAGCAATTTTCCAATCATAGATGAAACAAGAAAAGTTTGTGGAGAGATTAAGATAAATAGGCTGAGAAAGTCGTGTGCATGGAATGATTGAAATGCATTTAGTTTGAGTTAGAGATTATCCCAAAAGATATTAATTCCGTACAGTAAACAATTTTTTGACTTGAAAAACAATGCTTGATCGGTCCATGGGGAAAATATGGTTAGGGCGAATCGTTTGGAAGCTTGATTAGGAAGATTTATTAGGGGTGTTCAGCATAAAAGTAGGAAAACGTCGCTTGAATTTTTTATATGTATTGTTAGGAAAAAACTATGCCATGTATCCCAAACATCGAATTTGAATGAAACGCACTTTATCAATCTTAAATGTACTTTCAATTATTCATCATCCAAGTGCCAGCCACACTCAACGCTGCCAATTTACCACCTGCCCCCACTCGACTCCCAGAACGTTGTATAGAAAAAACGGTGATACCACTACCGTTCGTTTCATTTGATATTTATCTTAAACATTCTGCCTGGCTTTACCGGAGGGTTCAGGATCGTCGCCAATTAACTTACAGACCTTTTGAACCGGTCGGGTGCATGTGTCCTGAGTATGTCTGATAGTAACAAACTTGATGAGGCCGTTGTCACCGGGGTAAACAGCAATGTTGCTGCTCAAACGCCATTATGTAGGTGGTAAATTCTCATTCCGTATTACCACTATGTCATTCAACTCAAGATTTCTTGATGCTTGATGCCATTAGTTACTAGTTTGCAATGAACCAGGTATTCATCATGCCATCGTTGCCAAAAATGTTGATGCATTTGACGAATTTGTTGCCATTGCTTAAGTCGACAGGTTAAACTAATGGATGTGGGTGCCTCCGGCACGGTAATTGAAGATCGACTGATAAGAAAGTTGGCCGGACTGAGCGCCAAATGATCATCATTTCCGTCATGCAAAGCCAATAACATACGCGAATTAAGGCACGCCTCGATGCGTACAAGTAAAGTGCTAAGCTGGTCGTAGAACATAGATTAGTTGCCAACAATCCAGAATAAATGCTTCTTCACTGACTTGGCCGGAGGTTCCCAGAGACCGCCTTGATGTGGTGCTCCGGGAAGGATAAAATGCCATGTAGTGCCGCCATTCTCCAGTTGCTGCTGCGCGTGAGTAGAATGCTATTCCACCAAACCCTCTTGCATAATTGTGTTAGCGCCAACGAACGCAGTCCCATTGTCACTGTATAGATGATGGCAAGGGCCACGCCGACTAATGAAGCGGTTGAAAACGTTCAGGAAGGCGTGCGAAGATAAGTCATCCGCCAATCCAATATGCAAAGCCGTCATAGCCATACAGACGAAGATAGCCGCGTATGTCTTCATCACTGTCCGTGATCTTTTTGTGCCAACACGTAACTTAAAGGGACCACAATGATCCACACCAGAAGATGCAAATGGAGGAGATGTAGTGACATGTGATTTTGGTAGCAATGCCATTTTCTGATGAGACATATCCTGCTAATGTCGTTGACAGGTAATACAGCGGTAAATGCACTGTTTCACAGCAGACGGCCATGTATGATCCAGTATGTTCATCACAACGCCTGTAACATAAGTTAGATTCCACCGTGCAATATAGTATGATGAGCTCGCTGGACCAGAAACCGAGTAAGGGTACCTGATTTCGCCAAAATGATTGGGTGACGTTGATCGACGCTAAGCTCAGCATTTTTAAGTCGACATCCAACGCGGAGGGTACCATGACCATGCAAGCATGGTGCAAGAGCGATGAGAGTGCTTGATGACGCAATGAAATCATGATGTTGGAGTTGTATAATTTCACCGCCAAAATATCTGCCTTGTTCGCTACGAATATGGCATCGTTACGCCTCGTCCATCTCTTCGGGCATGATAAACGTTCGATGCCAATAATGCCGTTGAATAGGTTGCCGTCGTAATATATATACAGTAACTCGAAGCAACTTACCAATATTGCTGAACCTTTCGAGTAGGCTAATAAATGAGCCGTCGGGTCTGCAGGTTTCAATTTTCATTGAACTAGTTGTCAGGGTCAAAGTTGTTTTGACTGGTTTTTCTTCTGCTGCCATTGTCAAAGCCTCCTCCTCACAAAGGACCGCAAGTTTGATTGCGGGTGTGTCATCTGTCAATAGTGACGCGGGACAATGCCACCGAAAGTGATGTTCACCAAAATTCCCGGCGCTGACTCCGTGACTTGCGCAATCTGCCGGATTATTCTGAGTGCTAATGTGATGCCAACTTCGTATGTCGCTATGTTGTTGAATGTAGCCAACACGATTTGCCACGTAATGAGTTAAAGTGCCCGCTGGTTTCTGAATCCAACTTAGGACTGAGGGCAACGCTGGAGTCCGACCACATGGTGTATTGTGCATCCTCTATAGATAAGGCATGCCGCACGCCTTTCATCGTTGCTGCCAGTAACTGTGCTGCACAGAGCTCAAGCCTAGGTATCGATGTTGCTTTTACTGGCGCCACCGTAGTTTTCGCTGTAATTAGTGTTGGTATTCGCTTACCATTGTAATCAATACTACTGAGATAGATGACTGCAGCATATGCCTTTGCACTAGCATCGCAAAAGCCATGTAATTGTGATTGAACCTCTGACCGCAAGCCAAGCCAGCGGGGTATGTGAATTGCCTCAAGCAGTCCGAGATAGTTCAGGAAAGTAAGGCACTCTTGCAATAGTGGTGCTGATAAGGGAGTGTTTCATGCTAACCCTTCTTGCTACAATTTTTGTATGAAGATTTTCGCCACTATAATCACTGGAGCAAGCATATTTGTAGGGTCGTATAATTTCACAGTGTCACTCAGCACCGGCCTTTTTATATTCGGTGGTGATTCATCCAATTTGATTTTGAAGAAAAAATCATCCGTAGCTGGAGTCCGATGTAATCCCAAAACTATCGTTTCTGCTGACTTCAGCAAAATGTTGTCCATAGAGATCTGGTTGGTTGTGAGTCCTGCCAATGTTGCAGGATCATTTGATCGCCATTTCCGAAAACTGAAATGTTCTTGGCGTAGAATCTGATCTACATCGCCTACCAATTGAATTGCCTTCTCAGTTGATTCAGCACTTGCCAAGTAGTCATCAACGTAGAAATTGCACAAAATACTTATCTGAGCAGGCTCTAACCGCAAGCCATCTTTTACTTGCCCGTGTTTGTCACGTGCATATTCTTGTAATGCACGGACTGCATTATAAGGGTCACATGCCATGCCATAGGTAACAGTAGTTATCTCGTATTTGCGCAACGGCTCGGTTGCCGCTTCTCGCCACAAAATTCTTTGCCAAGGCTAATGCCGCTCATCGATACGCACTTGTCGAAACATCTTCTCTATATCCGCTGATAAAGTGACATGGAATAATCGGAACCGAAGGATAATGTACACCAATGATAGAAGTAGCATTGGTCCAACCAATTGAGTGTCATTCAATGAAATGCCATTCGAAGATTTTGCCAATACTGGCCCCATTGCTATTCAATTTGGCTTTGGAGTGCGTCATACAGAACCTACCTGTCGATACGCGAGGTACATTATTATACAAGTCGAGCCAAGTGGTAGCCTATGCGGACGATATCAAAATTTTGTCACGGTCATTAACAACTGCCAAAGAACTCTTCCTGAAACTTGACAGCGAAGCAAAACTCGTAGGGCTACAAATCAATGAAAGTAAAACAAAGCTCATGACAAAGTCGAGGAAAAATACCTCAGTTACACAAAATATTACACTTGACGAGTACAGTTTCAAAAATGTTAGCAAATTTGTGTATTTAGGCGCCAAAATAACGAGAACGGGAAATGTAAGAGACGAAATACGCCGAAGAATACAATTCGCAAATAAAATATTTTATTCGGTTTTGACGAGCTTGAAGACCAGCTGCATACACAGGAAAACAAGGCTCCACGTATGCAAATCTGTGATAAGACTTCTGTTATGCTATGGGTGTGAAACATGGGCCCTAACCCAAGCATTCGCAAATATATTGAACGATGGGTCCTGAGGCGAATAATCGAAGTGAAGCTAGACGAGAACCAATGGCGAATTCGATACAACCATGAGCTGTATGAAATTTTTGACGAACATGAGGTCTCAACGATAGTAAGACAGCGGAAGCTGCAATGGGCTGGACACATGAATCGTATGGACGAACAACGGATACCCAAGAAGGTATTCGTTGGAAGAACTGAAGGCCGGAGGCCAGTGGGAAAACCGAGGAAACGCTGGTTTAACTCGGTTGACGAAGACAGTTCATCGCTGCTCGGATTTTGGAATTGAAAGACGCGGACAACAGACCGAGACAGTTGGAGGCGCTGTTTGCAGGAAGTGAAGGCCCGAGAGGGGCTTAGTGCTAAGAAAAAGAAGATTGAATATCACACGAAACTTTGTAGTGGCTGCATGATGAGGAATGTACTATGCCTGTGATTCATCGCCCATTATTTTGTCCATTGCACGCATGTGCCAAAGAGGAATGTACTTCGCCATAAATGCCACATATTGAGCCTTCAATTCTGCATCTGCTGCCAATCTCCGCTGGAGCTGATGGGATTTGGCGTAAAGCTAACGAATGGGAGTTACCTAATGCTGGAGCATCTGGTCGAAACGGGATTTTTACGACATAATGGCCATCACTGTTGCTCAATACGTTGCCAAAAACAGCTTCTCACAAATGTCCGCCTCCGTCGTCATAGCTGACACCGCTGTGGCCTCTTCGATCTACCAAAAATTACGGAGAAGATCGTCAAGACGTTGATCACTGTCGCCAGTCTGCCCATGTAACGAACGGACAGGTGCAAAAGTGTTGGAGTCGGTTGAAGCTGAACCGAACCCTACCCAACCGAGTACCGTTGTCTGCGCAAAAGGTTCATCGGATGAGCCGCGTACTATCCCGTCTTGAATATTCTTTGTTTTTTGTTTGTGATAAGGAGGTGAATGCCCATTTACGCACAGCGTATGGTACTCCCATGTTCGAAAGAAGGCGACACTAAATACCTCCCCTGTCAACCTGAGAACCTAGCCTGGGACCGCTTGACACATTACTTCGGGCCAGGTCTCGTTTTGTTACGCCGTGAGGCGCCTGCAAGCTGGGGGATACCTCTTCTAGCGGAAGGGGAGGGGGAAGAAGAAGTGCTAAACAGGGGATCCCCCAGCTCCAACACCCCCGGCTGCTGTGGGTTCCTTTAATCTTTTAGGACTACCCGAACATAATGTGCCATCTGGCCCAATTTGTCAACCGATTGAAGCATCACCGCGACCATATTATCCGAAGCGAGCTCTCCCGTCTCCCTGCAGAGGTCGCTTCGCAGCCTGCCCATGTTTCTGCGCGCAAAAAATGTGTGGCAGGCATTGTCTTCCTCTCCTGGGCAATACCGACGATCGGGGGACCGTGACTTACCAATCTTGTGCAGGTAAGACTGAAAACACCCATGCCCACTCAAAAGCTGGGTCAGATAGAAGTCAGTCTCACTCTGCCTTCGATTTAGCCACGGTCTCACATCCGGGATGAGTCGTGCAATTCACCCAGGACTGCTGCCAATCGTTGAGTGAGCGCTGTCTCTCCTCGCGGACAGTCATCTCCCTCGTATCCTCGTTTCGAGGCAGGTAATTAGCGTGGCGCTCTCTAGCTAGGAGGCCGACAGGTATCATGCCTGCAATAACTCTCACCGCCGAATCAGAGACTGTCGGATACGAAGATGCAATCCTTAGCACTCCTCTTCTCTGTACTTGTACCAGGCGTTTTCGGTAAACCTCTTTACTGAGAGCATCGCCCCATACTTCTGCTCCATACAGTAGCACTGACACTACAGCACTCATCAAGAGGCGTCTTCTTGATGAGCTGGGTCTCCCTACATTGGCTAGAAGTCGACTCAGAGCCGATACTCCCGATGCAGTCTTCTCAGCCGTTGCCCTGATTTGCTCAGAGAAACTCATCTTCGAGTCGATCAGTAGCCCCAGGTACTTCACCGCTGGCTTCGATTCGATTTGTATATCTCCAATACTGATCATCCTTACTCTAGGGATTCTCTTCTTTGTCAAGATGACCGCTTCGGTTTTCTCCAGTGTTAAACTGAACCCGCGAGCAGTCATCCAGTCTCTCATTCGGGCCATTAGCATACCTAGCATAAGTCGCGCTTGTTCAACGCCATGTCTAGTGACCAGAGCCGCAACATCATCCGCAAAGCCAATCAAGCGCGACTCATCTGGCATCTCCAATTTCAGTAGCCCGTCGTAAGACACCATCTCTGGGCAACAGCCGATGTAACGCCCATCTTTCGTTGGCCCTGAGTCGTGTCGTAGAGCAGGCTTCGGTCGTTTAGGTAGTCCCTCAAAAGCCGCATTAGATATTCTGGAACTTGAAAAGGGTTTTCCAGCGTATCCAGAATATCCATCCATCTAGCGGAGTTTAAGGCGTTCCTGACGTCGAGTGCCACCAACAGGACGATCCGTCGCATGGTGCGACTATGTTATGTGCCTCTGCCCTTTGGACCGCGTTCACCACCTCTGCAATCGCATCAATTGTAGCACATCCTGCTCTAAAGCCGTGCTGCCGAGGAGATAGGCCCCAGCAGCACGAATTGCCTCAGTGAGTCTTTCCTCGAAGAGTTTCTCTAGCACTTTCCCAGCCGTGTCTAGCATGCATAACGAGAAGTATGAAGACGGCGATTCGGGACTTGCCTTCCGTTCGCTGATCAGCACGAGCCTCGCCACCTTCCAACGTACCGGGAAAACCCCATCTCGTAGGCAAGCGTTGAATGTATTGAGCAGCAAGTCAGGACAATGGTGATAGACAAGCCGCAACACCTTAGCCGGAACACCATCTGGACCTGGAGCCTTCCTCGCTTACAATGAAAGGATTGCCTCCTTCAGTTCGGGCTGTGTGAAGAGTGGAGATTCGACTGCTGTTTCACCATGGACAGCGTCACCACGGACGGGATGGGCGAGGAAGAATCCCCGCACTATCTCGTCTATCTTTTCCGCATCATGCATGCAAAGCTTCCGTAGGGCGCCAAGCTTCCGCATAGCTAGCTTGTGGCCAGAGCCCCACGGATCCTTGTTCACATTGTTCACTAGGTCTTGCCAGCGGCGAGCCTTGCTATTGTTGATCAATTTGCGAAGGCATTTCCTGCCCGACTTTTATGCTGCTACCCGGTTATATGCCTCGTCACGGTTCGGTACCCGTTGAGCCTCACGTCAAAGTTTGTGACACTCCCTTTTACTTTTCAGCAATTTCAGTTGACCACCAGTACACTGGGGACTTGCCGGGGCGGGGTCTTTGACGGGGCATAGAAGCGCAACAAGCAGTCGTGATGTTGCTCATAGTTGAGTTCACCACGTCTTGAGCTGCCAATTCTTCCGTCCACTTCGTGAGCACCTCGACGAACCTCTCAACTTCCATCCTTCCGATGTTCCATCCAGTTGAAGAAAGCTGAGAGCACAGACGTCGAGCGGCAACATCACTGGTCTCAAGCAAAATGCACTGATGATCACTGGCTGAGTAGTCCCGAATACTTTCCAAGTCCGTACTAAAGACTCCGGGGCGAGTGTCACGTCCGGTATGTTTCCCTCACAGCCAATACGGCGGAAAGTTGGCGTATTGCCGGTGTTTAGTACGACGAGTGCCGTCCTGGCCGCCATTTCCAGGATTTGTTTTCCCCGCGAATCCGTTTGAGGCATGCCCCATTCGATTGCTTCAGCGTTGAAGTCTCCCCCAACGAGCACGTTGCCCTCTGTGTTGGAAACAGTGTCCTCCAGAGCATTGAGCTTGGCTTGGAAAGATGATATCGATTCGTTCAGCATTAGGGACACACTAAAGAAGGTGGTCCCTAAGCACCGAACCCACACGAAACCTTCCCCCCGTCCCCAACTCTCCGCTAGGAAATCGCTGCTCCGAAGCCAGATGGCGGCAGTACCAGTTTCGTCAGGATACCATAACGCAGAACGTTTAGCATGGTATTGCTCCCTCAGCAGCAAGAAGTCAGCTTGCATGACATTCGCAAACTGCTCAAGCAGATTTTGTGGGGTTGAAATGCGGTGTATGTTTAGCTGCAGGATGCAGGTCATCGAAGTTCTGGTTTTCCCTTGGCTAGGGCTTCCTGGAAAACCTGACATTTTCCTGATCACTCTCTTGGATCAGCATCCTCGCAAAGAATGCAGTGTGCCAGCTTCGTACACTCTTTTCTTTTATGTCCCATGCGCTCCGAATTCTACCAGTTTGTAGCCCGACCGCGTTGGTCGTACTGCTCGCAGCACCTCCGCGTAGGATCGGCCATCTTGGGGTCTTACGAGCAGTGCCTGCTGCCGGGGTCTTCGTCGGGGCTTCTGTCTTTCCAGTTTTGCATCATGCGTTTTTTCTTGTTTGGCGTCCGTGCGAACTTTACTTTCGGACACTTTTTGAGGGAGTTTCTTTGTAGCTTTCTTCGCTCCTTCTGTAAGCACTGTCTGAAACCCGTGATATGGTGCTCCACGCCCATCAAGTGCCTCTTCCTTCCTTCTTTTATCCCGATCTCCTTCGATTGGGCTAGACGCCATTCTTTTATTGATTTTTAATGGTGGAGCTATCTGCCTGTGGCCTACAGATTTCGCCCCAGTGCTTCTTTAGTCTTCTGCTCGTCTTCAGAATTTAACTCTCTGGCGTTCGCATAATTTTTTGCTGCGCCCGAACGCCGCAGGAATCTCAGTCAGGAACAGACTATTTGCTAATCTCCGTTTTTCGTCCGTCTTCACTGTCATTGTATGATTCGTCGTTTTCCTCATCGTTAGTACCGCTCTCGGTGTACTGTTAACATCGTGGCTACAACTGCTGGTTGCGTCGTCGTTGTTGTTATTTTTCATTTCTTTTTTGGGGTTTTTTTGACATTTTTCAAGTGTTTTTGGTTGCTCCAGTTTTATTGGGTCCCCCCTCGGAGCCGATATCTCCGTTCGTGTGTGTAGCCGCTTTTTTGGTCCTATGGCTACCTCTGCAGAGCAGGGAGGCCATGCGAGGGTTGGCTCAAGCCCTCATGAGGCAACTGCTCAGAGCCAGACCAGCGCTAACCGAACCTATACCACCAACCCAATGGTGCGAGCTTCGAACGTACTCCGAGGCCTGCTAAGGTTTTACCGGGACGGAGACGGTATGATTGTTGAATTGGAGCCATTCACACACGAGTGTCACCCCTGCGCTACTGTGCAAAGCAACCAGGTCCAACCCATCATATCCGCCAGCCCAAAGCATCAATTCCAGTTCGTTGTCCTAAGCGTAGTCCAGATCCAATCAGGGTCGTTACCTGTCATCCTAGGAGGGAACCTCACGACGCCCCACATATCCTCGGGTCCGTGGGGTGGCGCACCCCAAAGAATAATAGCCTCCAAGAGCGCTCATGTCGACCGGCATTCCCCCTGCGGGAACTTCCTCGGGTACGTGGGGGTGGAACTCCCCAAAGAATGCTAGTCTCCAAGAATACTCCTGTCGGTCAGCATTTAACATCTCATGAATTTTTCAGAAAAACCAACCTACTCTATTAAATATTACGTACGATACAGAGAAGACATCAGCATAGTCGACTACTAGCTTATACTTAAAATATTTTATCTTAATTCTACAGATTCGAATCAAAAAAAACTTTTAACGCTAACAAAAAAAAAATGATACTAAATGTAGCAATAATGAACTGAAAATCAAAAACGAGAAACGGAAAAAATACAAGTAAGTTATTGTCCTAGTTTGCCCGAAAAAGTTCAGCTTCGAGACAATCTGCAAGCCGAGATGATTAATTGATTGATATTTTTGAAATAACCGTCGGCTCCTGGACTCGAATTGGATCATCCATGGTATTGGTTTTCATCACTCTCTCCTCGTGCGTGTTTGATTGTGAGTTGGCTGACCAATGTTACTACTTCATTTGCTTAGTCGACCAAGAGCTACTCTCTTGAACGATTCTGCTTCAAAAGGCTGTCATTTGAGGTATGAGCCAAATAGAATGGAATCTTTGGCTATACTTTTTCCATTTCTCATGTTCTTCTGTACAACATGTGTGTCACGCAAGAGGAAACAGTTTCCTGCATAATCATTCAATATTTGCGTCTAATATCAAGCAATTTGGTGAGAAGTTTCCAGTGTTCCCAGGATATCCGTCCATCTTGTAGAGTTAAAAGTGTACCAGATGTCCAGCCTCATAAACAGCACCAACCTTTGCGTTGAATTGCTGTGTACCTCTGCTCAATGAACCACGTTTACTACCTTTATGAAAGCGTCGTGGATATATCTGCTCTAAATTTATACTGCCGCTTAGGTACGTCTTCAACAGCATGAAGTCACCCCTTGTTGAACTTCTCGAGTAACCTTCCAGCAGTGCCTAGCATTCACAGTATGTGGTATGCAAATGCTTATTCAAGATCTCCCTTCACCTTGCCTATTAGCACGATTATCTCATTTTCCCAGAAAAAAAAACGGTCTAAAAGACAAGTATTGAGCAGTAAACTAGGATAAAAATTGAACACCAGCTTAAGGGTGTCAGCTGGTGTGCGATCCGGTCTTGATGTTTTTCTTGGCTTCATTGAAAGAATTGCTTCTTCAAGCTCTTTATCTGTGAAGCATTCTTGATTGGAGACAAGGATGATGCAAGGAGGATGAGCTGGGAAGAACGTATACATAGTTTGGTCGATCCTGTGTGCTTCGAAGAAATAGGACACCGAGCTTCCTTATAATGACGTTGCATACCAGGCTCCATAGATCGTGGTTTACGTCATCTAAGAGCTGTGCCAATAGCAGGCTTTGCTTGTGTTGATCAATTTGCGGAAAACTTTTTCTGCAGATTTGTATGTCACATCCCGATTGTATGTTTTATCACGTCGAAGTTTATGGTATTTGCTTAGTTTTTCAACGATTTCCTTCGATCACCGCTAGCTTCCAGGCAGGCGTGATAATTGCGTAGCTTATCAAGCCCTCAGCTGCATCTCGTCCATTCACTGGAGCAGACCGTGGCCGCAACTTGCCCCTCAAAAGGCATCGGTGAATATCTCATCATCCATTTAGTTGATACTCCTCCCAGTGATGGAAAAACGGATTTTTGTCCGATGTGGATTTTTGCTGATTTCTAGCACACTAGTGGTGCTGGGAGTTAAATATAGACGTACACTAAATTTTCGTTGACTGTAAGCAAGCATACGGCAGTATTGATCGTAACGTACTGTACGAAATAGTGCCTTGCTTTGGCATCCCAGCCAAATTAGTCCGTCTTACCAAAATTACAATCACCTCGACGGCCTCCCAAGTCCGCATGAATAACTCGTCGATGCCTTTGACACAAATATCAGACTAAAGCTGGAAGATGGGTTGGCCCCATTACTTTTTTCAATTTGGGTCTGGAGTACGTCATAAGAAAGCTATATATCGATACACGAGGTACATTACTATACAAGTTGAGCCAAAGTGGTAGCCTATGCGGACGACATCAATATTTTGTCACGTTCGTTAACAACCGCCAAAGAAGTTTTCTAGAAACTTGACAAGAAAGCTAGTAGGGCTACAAATCAGTAAGAAAAAAAAACAAAGTTTATGACGCAGTCGCGGAAAAATATCTCAAATGTCCAATATAGCACACTTGGCGAGCACAATGTCAAAAACGTGGGTAAATCTGTATATTTAGGAACCAAAATAATGAGAACCGGTAATGAAAGTGACGAAATACGCCGAAGAACATAGCTTGCCAATAAAATATTTTATTCAGGCTTGCCAATCTTGAAGATTAGCTGCATACACAGGAAAACAACGCTCGAAGTATTCAAACCTGTGATAAGACCTGTGCTATACTATGAGTGTGGAACATGAGCCACAACCCAAGCATCTGCAAACATATTGAACTCCTTCGGAGGACGGGTCCTGAGGCGAATAATAAGAGCGGAGCTAGACGGGGACAAATGGTGCATTCGATACAACCATGAGCTGTATGAAATTTTTGACAAGCCGTATAGATCGGATACACGAGAAAGTATTCGTTGGAAGAACTGAAGTGCGGAGACCAGTAGGGAAACCGAGGAAACGCTGGCCTGACTCGGTCGACGAAGACAGTTCATCGCTGCTCGGACTTCGAAGTTGGAGGACACTGTCAATAGACCGAGACAGTTGGAGGCGCTGTTTGCAGGAAGCAAAGGCCCGAGAGGGGCTGTAGCGCTACGAAGAAGAAAAAGATTCTAGGCATGTATTCTGTGATGGAGATTTCTCAAGACATTGACATTATCAGTTAGTCTTTGCTTTGGTTAAGGCAATTCTGAATGTTCGACATGGTTCATGCCTGGAGCGTAGGAAAGCTCGTCGTTTTTTATGCTTCCAGCTTTTCAGAAGATGCTGCGTGCAGTTTTTAGGTGTGCTGGGGTGGTTTGCACTTGAAGCAGAACATGCATGCTTCAGTAGAGTTATTTGCAACTTGCTGCCTGAAACAGCATATAGGCACGGATCTTTGCCAAAATATTGGGTAACCCAATTGATTTTCATTTGCATGTAATAAAAAGCAAGGCTGCTCCCTCCAACGATCGCCACTTTCTGCCCTCAGCGGTTTTCAGGAGTATAAATTATCATAATTGTGCCAACTTCTGGAAAAATACACCACAAAGCTTTTTCTGCTAGGTCTGTTCGAAAAGTATCCGACTTTTGTTCATATAGCCTCACTGGAGTTATTTTTCGTCGTCTGGCTAATGGAATCCTTGGAAGTAGTCCGAGTTTGATAGCGTTGTCTCCACATTCTGCAGCAGTCCTGGAATTTTGATTTCGTAATGGCCTTTAGTGCGCTCCTCATATTAGTTCGAATTGTCTTGATGGCATCCAACCTGTGTCATTTTCAATCTTGTGAACAGCCTAAAGAGTACTTTTTCAAATTGTCCTGAGTAATTCAAAACAAAGATTTTTTCTTTCGGCTGGAAACAGATGTGACGAATGCAAAAAAAATTCCAGAAGTAAATCACTGAGTGAGAATCAAGGCATTTCATCAGTAACTGCGGCATCCAGGGAGTATGTGAAACATTACTGCGTACACTCATGCCCCATCAACTTCGCTCGAAAGTTTTACATTGGAGATATGAGAACAGTTCGGATGATTTTTGAACAGGTCTCAAGACAATTTATATAACATTAAAGTATCTTATAAGCTTAAATTCATAATATAGTGTTTATAAACTTACAAATACCATAATTTGTATTACTAGTAGTTCATCATTCCACAGAAAAAATATTCAATTTCATTACCGCGACCGAAAATTATCTCATTTCAACCTGCGAATGACCATAACGAATCTCGAATTACCCATTCACATCGTCCGCACAGTTAATTCCATTTTCCGGTCACGGAGTAGACAATGTTTATTCGAAATCCTTAATTAAAAAGTGTTGACTCTTCTGATTTGCACAACTTCTATCATAACTTCGTTTCATTTTCAAACCAACAACGAACCGAAAATCGTCGCATATTACGTCCACCATCCTTGAAAATGTTATCCACCTCGTCTCAGCGTGATCTACCAAAGTCTATTAATATTCTCCGATGTTTCAACAGCTAGGAAGATGACGATGAAGTCGACAAACAAGGACTTCGAGAGGACAATTTCTATCCCTTTCACAATCACAAAAGTATTGGCGTCCTGAAGTGTTCTAATGGATATTGCCATTCTAGGAGCGTATTTACGCTATGTGCTTGTTGGTAGGAAAGAATGGAGTGGTTTCACACTATTACTGGAAAAGGGTGATGCTCTTTTTGTCACCCATACTGCTCAAGTTTACACTCGCAACTTGGTTTTTTTCCGGACTTTTTTCTGGTGAACAAATTACTTTCACTGCGACAAAAGTCGCTAAAAGTCATTTTCGCAAAAGCGAAGGAGGAACTGTACATGCGATATTTCCAAGTTGTTGTTTCGCGCCGTTTGTATCTTTTTCAGTTAGTCTTACTCCCTTGCGACTATTTCAATGTCCTGGTGGAGCACTTGATGCTACTTGTGCGTGGCAACAACTGAGAGAATAGAAAAAAGACAATGTCCTTTCTTTTTCAACTTGTCGAGCGTTTCAAATGTATGTTGTTTGTTATGCTCCTGCTTTTGCTGCTAGAATTCGAAATCGTAGAACAATGTCGTAAAATAATTAAAACTCCACCGTAGTAGTCCTTAAATGTTTTCAAAGTTTGGGTAGAAGTGTGATGTGATAAAAAAAAAAAGAAAAAAAAACCAACAGTAGGAGAGATAAGAGTTGTTGAAGGTTTTTGGTGCAGTGCGTAGTTTGTGAAAACAAGAATTAGAGACTTTAATTGTATGTACTTAGAAATCTGGCAATTGAGTAAGAAACGTTTAGTGTGAAATTGAGTCCTATTTAATCACCGATTTCTACCACATTGATCTAATTATATGTATAAAATATTCGATAAGAAAATATTATTCAGGCGTACATGGATATGAAACAAGGCGAGAATTGCATTACTAAACTTAAAAAATTTATCATTCATAAATATTTTTTAGTTTCTTTATGCATCATTCTCTTATGACCGAAAATTCACCTTAACAATACCCACATGAAACATACAAACATCACGCAAAAACATAGGAAGCCATCATAACGTGTACGACGTAGCTGACCTGCCGCCACATCAATATCGAATGGTAAGTCTTAAATTCCATCGTAGTTTGTAATGAATAATTGAATGCATATTCAATTACACATTACTTTCATCTCCTTACTTTTTCAACTACTCAGAAGAGTTGGGAGAAATGCCATTACCAAATACAGTGACTGTAATCAAAATAAGCAAAATTCCAATTCCCATTACTCAGTAATTGAGATTTCCAGTTATTGATTGATAATTAGTTGTGATGGGAATTGAAAAGTAATTGTGCTGAATTTTTCCTAGCTCTGGTTGCCATTCCAATTCTATTGCGTTATGTAACACCAGCTTGTTTGTAAGGTTAGCACACTCTTAAAAAGTTTTCCTGGCCTCACCTTCCATGCTACGAGCTTGAGTGATATCATCTGTATGTAAACCTATCCGATTAGTGTATTCAGTGCAGCTTTTTAACCGCGGCACTGGGGTTCTTATTACGAATACAATAAATTCCTTTTCCTACTGAGAATGTCTTTTATCGTTATTTTATTAGGGTGCTGCCAGATGGCTCCATTTTAACCTGCTGTTCGCCTAATTTCTTCTTCTCTTTAACATGTCGACATTTGCTGCGTGTCCGAAGTATTTTACTTCAGCTGCAAAAAGGGCGCCCTTACTGGGACTGCGCTTCAAATTTTCAAGTTGCATCCTTGAGAACACATCTTGCAAGCTCCACATATTCTAGTCTTTGTAGATGTTCTAACGTCCGTAAAGGACAGAAGCGGTGAAATACTGCCTCAGCGAATTAGAATATTCAACTCTACTGGAATGACAAGGTCTCTAAGGACGCGTACGTGTGCTGGCAGCCACTTGACTGGGGAATCATAGGGCGGGTCTTTATCCCTATCAACAAGTTCCGCCACAAAGAATTTCACGTCGACAAGTTCCCGGATATTGAGCAGAGTAGATGGGAAACTTTCTCCTATTGATCCACTTCGATCACTAGTGGTAGAGATGGACTACATCCTCACCGAGAGGATGTTACAGACCACGAAAATGATGGGGCATCCTGATGGGATTGGTGCTCGCGTGCACCAATCCTAACCAGTTCTAAAGTCGCGATGGTGTGATTCGAAACGCAATTATTCCCCAGCCGTGGCAAAAGCGTCTGCATTGCAAAAAGGGAACTACAGTTCAAAGCTGAGTTCTTGACGAAAGAGCCAGCCATCGATATGGGTCTCATATAGGTGGTGCTAAGAAAGCGAGAAGACCGAATTGTTTTTTTCTTGACAGTTCAGAAAATTCGGAAACGAAACAAAATAAAAAAAAATGTTAAAGAAAAAAATGTGCAGAATCTAAAAAAAATTATAAAAATTAAGGAAAAAATAAATTATGAAAATTTGCTTAAAAAAATTACATAAAAGCTTTGAAGGGAAATATGTGAAAATTTGCAATACAAATCATATAGATGTTGAAAGTAAATATATAAAGTTTATTGGGAAAAATTTTACAAAAAATTTGCTAAGAAAATCTATAAAAATTTAATTACAAATAAATATTTATTCCATGTCAAGCGAGCGCCCGAGATGCAGGATGTAAGCTATCAAATGTTATTCAAATCTCTATATAGAACAAACACTAGCAAATCCAGTTAGATCCCTCGATACTTAAATTGTTCGCTACTTCACCAAGATCTTGAGAAAATCTGTTCAGTTTATACAGATGATTACTTGATTTCGCAAAAAGGCCTATGAGCACTATCGCTATTGGTGGACTATCGTGTTAACCGAGGTGTCATAGTCTTAACTTGTACTACATAACAGCTAGATTATCCAACCCATACATTAAACAGAAAGACGATCGGTGGCTCACTGTTTTCACGCTAAATCTCCAGCAGAAGTTGTCACTGCCCACATGAGTTGTGAGTCTTCAAGAAAGCTCGACTGCTTTGCGCCGGTTCTTGTGATAGAAATCCTAAGGCAAACACATACAAAATATCGTCCAAAAATTTGCCTTCGGCTAGTACAAAGCAGCCCTCACAGAAGAATCTAGATTGGGAGCGGGCATCCTTGAAATTTAATGGAAGAGCACCTGTTTGATCTCATACCTACAATTTGCCTTCTTTCTGTGGAGTGAGTATTCCCAAAACAACTTCATCAACTTTTGGTACGGAAAGTAAAGTTTCGACAATGTATAGATTGAATTTTTTCTCCGTTTTGCTGTCTCTAAGTAATTTGCCTTTTTACCAGCAATCTGTAAAAACAATCTTTCACTTCTGCAAAAGGCACACACTTTTCTTCTTGCCGGTAGTATTCCTGTCGATGAACATTGAAAGCCGTAATCTAGCTTAACCCCGTTTTTTTCTAGGCTGAAATCATCAATAAATATATATATGTTATAAATCTTGCCTTTCTTCAATGGCAGCCCGACAAGCTGTTTTATTTTTAACTACAACTCGTTAATCCTGTTTTTTTTTCACTGGCGTTCCGATCAACACTTTTCGGAGTTCGGTGCACGTTTAAAACGCAAAACAATCAGTAACGATGATGGCGGTGCGGCGACGATGCAATTGTGGATTGCTTTCCTAATTGCTCGCAAAATGCAAGAATCGATACTTGATTCACGCACCATGCGTTTTTTCTGCTGGTCAAGAATACACTCCGTTTCATTTCAGTGAGAAAATCGGCAAACGATTTTCTGCGGCCTACCCATTTTTTTCTGCCATTCGCTCCAAACTACCGTACAGCTTACAACAAATCGATCGCAGCTACAAGAACCCTTGCCAGTAGCAGCGGTTTTCCAGTTGACACAACCTATTGCTGTGGCGCTCCGCTGTACACAGCCACATGTGCAGACATTTAGGATAATGGAAATGTGTGCGCTCGTTATAATACCTGCAGGTAAACACCATTTACAATCTTGGATGAGCATACATGCAGCCCTGTTTGCAGTGGTTGCTATTGTGTATTGCGTGACAATTGTCTCGGTCGCAGATAGTCTTGTGGATGCTGCGCTGACTTCTATTCGATGCACTTGTGATTAGGACGATACCGTTTTGATTAATGCGAACTTTAATCTTACCGTGGATTTGATTTGGCATTAATCTTATATTTCTCTTGGAAGTCTTTTGTAAACTAATAGGCGAGGACAACATCAAACTGATTCTCGATTTTCCTTTGGTGGATGCACGTGTGCTGATCTACAGTAACTGTCCACAATTAATAAATATTACGTTTCGAGGTTTTTCATCAGGGAGGTTTTGCTGATTGTCGTGCAATAGATGTTTTCTCGTTCATTAACCACAGAACATTTAGATCGGCTAGTATTTCAGCATCGAGCAAACCTTGTCAGTCAGCATTTGTAAAGTAAATTTGAATGGGAATAATGCGATCGTTAATCTGCATTTGTAATGCTTTTCTTGACGTTTCTCTAAGTTTCGTGAACGAAATTGCAGTTTAAGTCAATTATTTTCTTGTTACGATCGCAACATTTTTGCCTAGCTGAAAGTGCTGTAGTAAATTATTATAATAATAATTAATTTAAAAAAATGTAGTCTGTGTAGTTTAGTGGTAAGAGCATTCACCCCGTGGGCCAAAGGTCCCTGGTTCGATACCTGTTGGCGAGAACGAGATTTGTTTTGAGTGATTCTTCGGACGTAAGCCCGTTCAGGTATGATACGTGCTGCTTTAAAATCAGAACGTATCATAGCTGGGTGGACGGACGCTCGGCCAAAACTTGATACTGACCATATCACCTTCCTGAGCGCCGACACAGTCGATCGAGATAATCAGATACTCTAACTATCCCTAAGCGGAGGCCTGAAGGTCTGTGGATATGTGTTGGAACAATAATCTCCGAGCCTTACTTGAGAGTTGATTTCGTAGTGAAAACATTTTAGTTCTGCAAAATGAATGGTGTATTACTTTAGTCTCACCAGATCTGGCTGTATTGTAGTATCAATTTTGTTGTGCCAATGACCAGAGGATATTTCAAAATAAGCTTGTGTTTGAAGACATAACTCCACTTCTCCGCAAAGTAGTCTTGATACGATAATGATGGTCCAAAGACATCGATTTTCATCACCAACTTCTGGCTCCTGAATATTTCTCGCCACCTCAATTTATTTCTTAGCTCTGTGCTTGGCCTGGATATTTTTTCAGCGACGCTTCACTGTCAGCTATTCAGCTAATCGTGCAACTTATTGCAGTTCTTAATCTCATAAAGCTGAAACGATACTTTTTACTCCTTTTCCACAGTTAAGCGTAACCATTCGCCACTTCTCCTATATTCGCAAATTGAGCCAGCCTCTGTCCCGTAGAAACAGCAGTGGAACAGGATCTGGCACTACTTCTCATTTGTTTGTAAGCATCGGAGCGCACAGTTAATAACTTCATCTCAACGCAGTATCGCTCGCTCAAATAGACCCAGTGAAACGTAATAATACTAAGAAACATCCATACATACATATACCTTTTGATTATATCATTGCCTTGGACCAACAACTAAATTTTGCGAAACCCTAATAGTACTATAAAGTTTTTTTTCACTAAAATCGTTCAGCCAAGCAAGTGTACAGAATTACTGGCAGGTGAATTTTCAGGTTACCCGACTTTATGTCTATGAATCTAAATTGTCCAATCACCACCTCTTACAAAGTTGAGAATTGGAGCTCTGAATCCCTTGCAAACCACATGCTATCAAATGATATGTAAGCTAATCTCAAATAGCAAAGAGAACAGAAACTGGAGTATTTGCATCTGGTTCCAAATATTACTGATTCATGCAACTATCTTCCTATCGGATGATTTTACAATCGTATGCTTGAAAAATTCAACGCAGATGAGAAGAAAATACATCTACTCTACACTGGGTACGTTGCAGCCTGCTATTTTTTTGTGGTTGGGAGGTCAAGGCTACTAACACCCTGAGTGTGGAGCTCTCCAGCGCGCAATACTTCTGGACTATCGACCAAACAGTTCCAATGTCAACGTGGAAATCTAGCCTGGAACCATTTGAAACATTACTTCAGGCTAATTCACGCTTGGATATGCATGGGGCGCCTTCAAATTTAACGATCCCTCCTCCAGCAAAAGCAAGAGAGATTGCTAGAAAAGTGATCCCCCAACCCTGACGTCTCGGGCTACTGTGAGCCTTTTTATCTTTTAGAACTGCCCGAACATAATGTTCCACATTGTCCCATTCGTCAGCCTATGCAAGCATCTTTGCAAAAAGACTATCCGGAGAGAGCTCTCCTGTTTCCTTATAGAGATCCCGGCACAGCCTACCCCATTTTAGGAATGCAAAAAATGTGTGGAAGACATCGTCTTTCTCTCTTGCGCAAAACCTACAGTCGGGGGACTGTGACTTACCAATCTTGTGCAAGTACGACTGAAAACACCCATGCTCGCTCAAAAGCTGGGTCAAATAGAAGTCAGTCTCACCATGCCTTCGATTTAGCCACGGTATCACATCCGGCATTTGATGAAGCCACGATCTCAAATCAAGGATAAGGTGCGCAGTCCATCTTCCTTTTGTGCTGTCCACCAAAGACTACTGCCAATCATTGAGTGAGCGCTGCGTCTCTTCGTGGATAATTGTCTATTTTGTGTCTTCATTTGGATGTGGGTAGAAAGTACGGCGCTCTCTAGTAAGGAGGGCAATATGTATCAAGCCTGTGTTGACTGTGTGATGAGACTGTCAGCTATGAAGATGTAATTCTCAGTACTCCTCTTCTCTGTACCTCTGCCAAGCGCTTTCGGTACAGCTCCTTATTGAGAGCGTCGCCCTTTATTTCTGCTCCGTACAGTAGCGCTTACACTACAGCACTCATCGAAAGATGTCTTCTTGATGGAATGGGTCGCCGTACTTCAGCCAAAAGTCGACTCGGAGCCAGTTTGCTTGAAGTGACCTTCTCAACCGTTGCCCTGATTTGCTCAGAGCAACTCATTTTTGAGTCCATCAGTAAGTAAGAAAGTAAGAAATTTGGCTCATCTCAGAAAATAATTAGCTGACAGGAGCTGACGAAGGACGACTTGATCAACAGAGTTATAGCTTCCTTCAAACTGACTGTTTCGGCATCGTCTGACTACATCTTAAACCCTGATTGCTGGCCGCCTGGAGTGCTTGTTAAATCATTTATAACTTCAAGGGAAAAAAATGTTCGTTCTCCACCGAGCTCCCTGCCAAAGCTGTAACATCGTTTCTTCCTAAAAACTTTCAGAATAGCACTCTTAAAAGTCAATTTTCTATTTATTGTCAAAATGTTCGGGGTTTAAGATCCAAGCTGAAGCATCTAGCTTTATCCTTTTTGTCTCTCTAACGAAGATATAATCTGTATTTCTGAATCCTGGCTGACTAATAGTTTATTTAGCCCTGAAATGTTTTCTTATCATATAATTGTTAGGCGTGATCGTGATAGGTCAAACTCCAACAGGTTAGACGGAGGAGATGTCCTAGTTGCCTACAAAAATACCTTTAATGTGTGTTACTTTTCACTGCTCCTGTAGAATGTGTGGGGGCGAAAATAGTTACTTATTCTCCCCTTTCTCTTCTTGTCTTTTGCACTTATATACCTTGCAAGTCTCCTTTTTCGGTCTGCAATACCTGCCTCACCGAAATATCTAGCATTTTCTTATCGCGTTATACAAATTGTCACCTTATTTTATATGGAGACTTTAACCTTCCTAAACTCTCATAGGATGACAATCAGGTTGATTCTGACTCACCTCAAATTTGTTCTTTAATTTCTTCTTTTATGTCCATGTGTTCCCTGGCTCAATTTAGTAATTTTCTTAACGTTAATAATCATATCCTTGACTTATTCTGCTGTAGTATGGAGCAATTGTTGTTATGCTCATCTCTAGGTCTTATTCCTTACGTTTTTGAAATTTCCTATATTGCCGCTGTCCGTTATCGTTAGAAAGAGTGTCAGCGGTATAACTTTTATAAAACTAATTACGAGCAACTCTCCGAAACAATTCGCTTTGTTGATTGGTCCTCCTTCTTTTGCGGTCTTGACTTTGATACTTGTTGTAATAATTTCTATGACTTCTTAAACGCTGCGTTTTCTAACTCGACTCCGCTTTTCAGTATAAGAAACCCTTCTGACTGTCCCTGGTTAACTCTCGATGTGAGGCGAGCCTTGAGCGCGTCACCGTTTTTCACGTGACAGATCCCCTAAGTCACGTAATGCTTTTTGTCATCTGAGGTCGATAGCTTAGCAAGAGATGCAGATCGTTATAGCTTCTTATTTTCATAGTATTGAAGGCTCTCTAAACACTCTCTTCAATTTTCACCGATTTCAGTTGACCGCCAGTGCACTGGAGACTTGCCGTGCCGGGGTTTTTGACGAGACATACAAGCGCTAAAAGGAGACGTAATTATTTTCATAGTTGAACCCACCACGTCTTGAGCTGTCAGTTCTTCTATCTCCTGCGAATCACCCTGCAGTGGAGCACCTCGATGAACCTCTTGACGTCCATTCTTCCGATGTTCCGCCCAATTCTAGAACGTCGAGAGCATAGACGGGAGTCAACATCACAGATTTCAAACAGAATGTGCTTATGCTCACTGGCTGAGTAGCCCTCTAATACTCTCCAATCGTGTATTCTCCGTACTAGGGACTCCGAGCGAATGTCACATCCGGTATGGTTCCTTCATAGCCAATACGGTGGGAAGTCGGCGTATTTCTGGTGTTTAGCACTACGGGGTTACCGTTTTCCCCGCAAATCTGCTACAGGTATGCCCCATTCGATTGCGTCAGCGTTGAAGTCTCCCCCAACGAGCACGTTGCTATCTGCGTTCGAGATAGCGCCCTCCAAAGCATTAAACTTGGCTTGCAAATATGATATCGGTTCGTTTGGCATTGGTATACACTTAAGAAGATGGCCCCTGCGCACCGAATCCACATGAAACCATCCCCCCTCCCGAGGCCTTCTACCTGGAAATTGCTGTTCCGAACCCAAAGGGTGGCAGTACCAGTTTCATCAGGATACCATGATGTATATAGAGCTTTTATCGTAGTGTTGTTCACTCAGAAAGAAAAAGTCGACTTTAATGTTACACACAAACTGCCCACGCAGGTTTTTGCCGGTTGATCTGCGATGTAGGTGTACTTACTGGATGCGGGCCATCGAGGTTGTGATTTTGCCTTGGTTAGAGCTTCCTGAAAAATCAGACACTTTCCTGATCCCAAGACGTGCCCAAGATTTGGTTTTAGATCAGCGTCCTTGTAAAGGATACAGCGGGTCTCCATACTTCCATCTTTTCTTTTATGAACTGCTGTCGGGTCCTTTTTATACTTGTGTGGTGTAAAGCCAAAGCATTTGAAACATTAAAGAGGCGCTGATCTTTTTCGTATCCTGCAGACGGCTCTTATTCAGAAATTGTTCGGCATCTTTCGGTCAAGCAAATGATGGGCATTCGTTGTCCCCTCTGGTTTCCTAGTGTCAGCCTTAATTTGATCCTGCCCATGCTAGGGAACTTCTAATGGCCTCTTCTGCCTCGGCCAGGTTCGTGATACAGTTAATGCCTCTTATTACGATCGTTGCCATCGCCTCGAGTGAGGCTACTGTTTCGCTTTTGCCAAGGATTTGTTTTACTGATCTCAGAATGCTTCTTTATTGTCAATTTCTGCTCCGGATTCGGCTAGTATGTGGCCCAACCGGGTTGGTCGTATTGCTTTAATAGCAGTGTTTGCATCGTCGGGCCTTGCATTTCATCTGATATCCCACAGCAATTCTACGTGAGATCGGCCATCTTGGGATTTTTTTCTCCTGTCTCGCATCAGGTTTTTTTCTTGTTGGGCGTTCATGCGAACTTTATTTTCTGGCACGTTTTGAAGGAGTTTCTTTGCAACTTTCGTCGCTCCTTTTGTCAGCACTATCTGGAGCCCCTGATCTGGCGTTCTGCTCCCATCAAGTGCCTCTTCCTTCCTTCTTTTATCCCGATCTCCTTCGATGGGGCTAGTTGCCATTCTTTTATTAGTGTTGGATGTTGGAGCTATCTGCACGTGTCTTTTAGGCTTAGTCCTCAGCGCTTCTTTAGCCTTCTGCTCGTTCTTCAGGCCCTTTTCGGTCTTCAACCAGCTCCTCCGATGATACCCCATGCAATCTAGAAGCTCCTCTAGTTCAAGGAAGCCATTCTTTACATGTTTGCTGATTTTTGGCGAGTCGCGTGCTAATTTTTTCTTTTTAGAACGTCTCCCACTTTTCGGATTAGCTTTTTTCCTCGGTGTCGCTGGACGGCAATCGTGCTTTGCAACCTCCTTTCTTGAGAGAGGATATCGGCTTCTGTTACGGAGTACAGTACCTCAGTCACATTTTTGACGGTAGCCGTGAAAATGCGCTGGGCCACTTTGTTTCTCTAGTCATTCGTCTCTTTTTCTGTCGTGATCACTTTGTGCACCTCAGGATGACTTGTTATCATTTCGGCATTTAAGACCCTTGCTTCGGTCTCTTGGGTAGCGATCGCAGCAGTTATGGTTAAATTAAATATTTTTTTTTTATATTTTCTTCTGGCGTTTTTTGCAGAAGTCCCCGCTGTTCCTTTTAAGGACGCTCTGGCATTCGTATTGTTATTTTCTGCGCCCGAACGCAGCAAGAATTTCAGTTTGGACAAGGCTGTCCGTTGTTCTATCTGCTGCCCCTGATTTTTGAAGCGAATGTTGTTGCCGCTAAAGATGACGCCAGGATTGCTGATTCCCCTATCGGAGACTGCGTTGTCTTTGAAGATATTTACTGCAGCTTAATTTTTTGGGGTTCCTGGCTTTCCCCACGCTTGGTCTTTTGTATTGACGATGTTGACGCCTACAAGGATCTACGCCTGACTGGATTTCCCCGTCTGGACCGATATTGCTTGTATATGTATCTGTCATCGAAGCCAAGTTCACCACTTCTTCTATAACATTGCAGTTGCTGAATAACCACATTGCAGTTGCTGAATAACCACGGCCAGGAGCCTGCTGGCTCACAACCTTTGCCGCCGTTGCTGTGAATCCAGCCCCCCACACCGTACGTTTTTTCTCCTTCTCGTGTTTTATCTTGTTCTTTTCTGGATTCCTGCCCAAGTGTTTTATCTACTGCTAGGGGCATTTACATACTGTAAGGTTCGCCAAGCCTTAAGGCTCCGTTTATGATGGCCACTTTTACACCCTGGCTGCCTCCCCTCGATGGGCACTGTTCGCCCGAGGATCTGAGGCAATGTAGCATCCTCACTTCCAGCTGAAATTACATACGAACACTTACAGTTGAATGCTGTCCCTTGAGGAACCTTACGAAAACTAAAATATTTCCGTGGATCAGCAGTACCCCATCGGCATATTGCCGGACTTTAGAACTCATTTTCCCCACGGATCAGTTTAAGGCGTGCTCCATTCGATTGCTTCAGCATTAAAGTCTCGTCCAAAGAGTACGTGGCCATCTGCGTCTGAGACATCGTCCTCTAAATCATTAAGCTTGCCTTGCAAAGATGATATCGGTCGGACACTTAAGAATTTATTCCCTCGGCCAGGTCCGTGCTGCAGTCGATGTCCCTGATCTCTTTTGTTGCCATCGGCTCGAGCAAGGCAACAAACTCGAAAATTTTCTTGACTTCATCGCAGAATGCTTCTTTATTATTGGCCCCTGCTTCAAATTTGATCAGTATGTGGTCAGACCGAGTTGGTTGGACTGCACAGGCTGTTTACAACGTAGTAAATATTCCGGTAAATAAAGGAAGCTGTTCATGATCACAAGAAAGTTCATGTTTTCTTGGACGATATTCTTGCCTTTGGGGAGGATTTCGATATTAGTTGGGTGGCTTGAACGACTGAGATCTAATGATGTGCAGCTCAATCGAAGTACATGTATCTTTGTCGCCCCCATTAGAAAAATTTTTGGGACACAAAGTTGATGCAAACGGTCTTCACAAATCAGGCAAACATATTGAGGTAATTCGTGATGTCCCTAAACCGACAAATCCATAAAAATTGTAGTTATTTCTCGGTAACGAAACATTTATAGACGTTAAGCGGACCTTTACCAGCACTTCTTAAAAGAAACGAATTTGGATGAATATCTGACGTGCCATGATCTCTCCTCAGGTTCTCATATAGTGTAATCGTTTCTTAGCATCGCAGCATTTCTGCCATATCGGTTTCCTGACGGACAAAAACACCCACTTTTCTACCCACAAATCGACAACGAAGCATCGGCAATCGTCTGGTCAGTTCAAAGGTTCTTCTATTACCTTTATGCCCGTCATTTTACGCTCATATCTGACCTCAAACCTCTCATGCAAATTCCACATCCAGCGAAGTCTCTACCAGTGTTATGCATCAGTCATATAGTAAACTAGGAGTATGCAGATTATTTGTCACTTTTCAGTTATGACGTAATTTTCAAACCTACAAAGGAAAATGCTAACGGTGATTAATGCTTCTGTGCACCTTTACCTACAACTCAAGAAGACAACCACAGACACATTATCGAGGAAATAAATCATGATGAATTCGACGGATTTATGTTTTGTCAGATCAAACAACTACCAGCACGTGTCGAGAACATTGCCAAGCAATAAGAATGAACCTAGCTTTTGTTGGAATAGTTCAATTTTTCGAAGTAGGTAATGATCGCAAGGGAGATGGGTGCAAAGCTCCCGAAGGCAACTATACTCTTTTATCTGGATTTTGATTTTTGAGCATCGATCGTTATTCCAGAGCCTCTCTGGGAACATGTCTTCATGCAGCGCATCTAGGTATACTAAAGATGAAACGTATAGCCAGATTATTTGTCCACTGACCAGGAATCGATAAGGACATCGAACGTACCACCAATTTATGTCCAGATTGTGCTCGTAATGCATATACTCCACCCATCATCTTGTAGTCATCATTAGGAATATCCTAAAGCTTCTTGCGAACGTATCCACATTGATTATGCAGGACTAGTCTGCAGATCAATGCTGGTCGTCGTAGTCGACGCTTTTAGTAAGTGGCTGTAGGTTATGGTCACCAACTCAACTACATCATCAATAACTATCGCAATCCTCGGCAAATTGTTTGCAACATATGGTGTTCCCATCACTGTAGTCTCAAGCACCGGAAATCTGCTCACATCAGAAGATTTTAAAAATTATCTGGAATCTGGGGGAAAGGAGTATTGTAAGTTAACAGTACCATATCATCCTTTTATGAATGGGCCAGCAGAGCGATACGTGGAAACGATTAAGGATGCTTTACAGTCCTTGTCTTAGACACCAGCAACGCTCAAACCTAACCTGAACAAATTTCTTTCATATCATCGGAAGGCTCCTCATTCGACTACAAATCAATCTCCTGCTAAACTCTTCCTATCAAAACTAAACTATTGTAGATCTCGTCACACCAGATGATATCAGCATCATCATCATCTTCTCAAAAATTCATTCTATCTTAACCAGTGTACTTCTTGTCAGGCAGCCCGAGAATTTCCAGCTATAATTGTCATTAGATATATCAATGCCTCGTTGATTAAATTAGAGGTCTCTCTTCAAATTCAAACTTGAATCAGATGAAAGGAAGCGTCGTCAAAAAAAGTTCATTTTTATGGATGCCGAGGACATCCCCCCATTGGACACCCATAAAAAGAAGCCCAACGGTGTCAAATCGCAGCTTCGAGGCGGCCAGTTGATATCGCCAAGGCAGCTGATTACACGATTTCCGGATTTCGTACGCAAAAGATCGATTGTTTGATGAGCTGTATAGCATGTCGCGTTTTCCTGTTAAAACTAATGGTACGTCAAGTCCAAATCCTCCATCTCCGGCCACCAAAAGTCGGTTATAATTCCTCTGTAGCGCTCTCCGTTGACAGATACAGCATTTCCAGCCTCATTTTCAAAGAAAAACGGTCCGATGATGCCACCACTCCAGAACCCACACCACTCTGTCACTTGCTGAGGATGCATTGTCTTCTCAACAATCACGTGTGCATTTTTTGAGCCCCAGATGCGGCAATTATGTTTGTTCACATAGCCGCCAAGATGAAAATGTGCCTCATCAGAAAGAGTGATTTTTTGAGAAATATCTGCCTCCAGTTTCCCAAC
The DNA here is from genome assembly GCA_963969285.1 of Odontomyia ornata. Classification (NCBI taxonomy): domain Eukaryota; kingdom Metazoa; phylum Arthropoda; class Insecta; order Diptera; family Stratiomyidae; genus Odontomyia; species Odontomyia ornata. The sequence goes on from OZ017742.1 coordinate 223,162,103, forward strand.
GATGTTCCAACGTAAATCGATTCATTTGGTTCTGCGGAAGGTAAATACTAACTCACCAACATAATTTTGAGCGGGAAACAGCAGTCAGTGTCAAAAAAACATGTAATTTAAAAAGAAACTACTATATTGTCCACCCGGTATTTCAAATCGATTTAGGCACTTTTAATTTGAATATGTTCAATCGCCCGAGCATTCACAAAATTTAGTTAAGCCTTATCAAAATGGCGGCTGTAATGTGCTTATGAAAGAAACTCTGCATGTTTTGCATAAATTTTAACGATTTCTTATGCAAGAATTGGATGAATAATTCAAGTCATCGATTCACGCTATTAGAAAACTTGTTTGGAACCCTAGGATGATTACGAAGACCTTCTAGTAGGAGCACTCTCCTGCTTATCCAACTTTTTCTTTCTGGGGAGGTAATTTTATGTATTCAAATCAAACTAGTCTTCACTCCGTTTGCATTGCTGCACCATCTAAGACCTAACTGTCAAGTTTTGGGGTGTCATTGAATGTGGCTAGTTCGGCTGTATATCGTACATAACCTTTGTAGTTTATAATTTGCCTAAGTAATTTAATAAAAATCTTTTTCATCGTAATAACGAGTACCACAATTTAATTCACAACTGAAACCCGAGAAAAATTTTCCCACCTTTTCTGTACTTTTCACTACTATCCTTGAATGAATAGGCCCCACCTCATGCTCTCAAGGAAATATTGAAAAAGTTTAAACCATTTTCTCCTCTCCTTCGTAGAAAACTTTTTTCAAATCGACTGGTCCTCGTTTCCAGAGAATGGCATAATTTTTCGCCTATTTAATTAAATTTTTGAATAATGTTAACACTCTATTGTCCCCAGTACTCGTTTATGATTCTAGGGAAGAATTATTGACCCTGGAGGGATGCTTGAAATTTGAGGGCATGAACTCGAATTGAAATTCCAGGCACAAATGCTGTAGACAAGAAAGTTTAAAGCGTGCTAAGTAAATTTTAGTCTGGCACATAAAAATACATTAAAACACTGCAAAATCCCCAAAAAGCAATTTCATTTTTCATCTATAATTTCACCGTTCAATTCTAAAGAAAATTGGCTCCATCTAATGTAGCCAATATTCAGTCTCACTCTTTACTGTCTATTCCATCACCACCATATAATACTTTTCCACATCATTTGCCGGGAAAATCTTTTCATTTCGTTATGATTGCTGGCGTGAATCCCTTAAAGTACGGCTATAAAAGTGAAATGACTGAGCAAATAGTCGCAAAGATGAAAAAAGGGCCGAAGAAAACGTCAAATCCTTTTTTGCGACATTAAGATGTAACGAAAGAAAAACGTTTTACTACCTCAAGTTCATTCGCAAGACGTTTCCTTCGATTCCTTAGTGCTGCACTCCTGTCTGTGGTGCTGACGAGGAAAATAGCCAGGAAACACAAAAATGACTATTTCACTAAGTGTTATAGACCACTATATAATTTTTTCCTTCGTCCTTTTTTCGTTCTTTACTGTGCTATTGTTCCTGTTCATTGGTGGTTAGTTGGTGGGGAGTTGTCTTATTTCTGACGTGACTTTTCGTCTCGTTGTCGGGGTTTAAGTCATAAAACCCAAATAACCTTGTCATTGTTGTCATTTCTTTGCCGAGACGGACTGTAAGGACGAAATGGATTGATCCTAAATTAACTGTTTGAATGGTTGTCCAATTTGATGACTCTATGACCATGAAGGTTAATGGTAGATATATGAATGAAACTAGAAACTTTGGAAGATAATTAGGTTCTGGCCTACTCGTATTGTTTCAATCGCTTTCCGAATAGATTGCACGTCGTTCTGGTCATTTAATTAATTGTTTTATTTTGCTGAAGCAATCAGGATTTGTTCGTTAAAAGATAATTCAAATATTTACGGAGCGAATTTATCCAAAATAATAAAACTAAATTATTTTCTGCTTGTCATTTAATTACTTGATGAATGAACGATCTATTCAAGAAAGTCGTCAATTATTTTGCTTATTTGATATCTTCTTCTTCTTCGTAGCCCTTCATCCCCTTTCGGGCCCTCGCTTAGAGATAGTTAGAGGATCTCATTGTCATGATCAAATATATCGCACTCCACAAGGTGATATGATCATTATCATGCTTTGGCCGTGCGTCCGTCCACCCACCTGTGATACGTTCTGATTTTAAACCACCACATATCATAACTGAACAAGCTTATAGTCCGTCCAAAGAACCACTTGAACTAAATCTCATTGATGCCAACGAAACTTGAACCAGAGACCTTCGGCTTACGGGCTTAGTGCTCTAACCACTAAGCCACGTGGACTGCTTATTTGATATCCGCAGGCCAATTCTCTTTTTTTCTTGAAAAGCCGTCATGCCTTGCTTCATTGAGTGAGCAGACGCGTAACTCCTTTGAGTCATCTTCAGTGTCTAAAGGATGTGTGGAATTTCCTTCTACTGAAAATGATTCAAAGGAGTCGAAATGCGTCTGCTCACTCGATGAAGCAAGGCACACATTCTCCATATTAAGCTACATCATCAACTTTATTAGGGAGCATTCATTATAGGTGCATATTTTATTGCTAGTTTATTATGCATCAAAAAATGTTATTGCTTCTCTCCTTCTCAGGAAAAACACCTCATCAACGCTACCACGTATTTCGCCCCCCGGCAAATTCACAAAAATTGATTAGCAATAAATTAGCAATTAAATATGCACCTATAGTTAATGCTCCCTAACAAAGTGGATGATGTAGCTTAACATGCAGGAGCAGTAGGGGTTGAAGAGGTAGTTTCGGGAGCTTGCTTTTTGCTTACATCGTCAGCAATAAATTCGCAATAAGATCTGCAACGTTGAAAATGTCTCTATCTGCACGGGTTCTTGAGATACGGGGGTGGCTGATGTAGCTTGAGTCTTTTTTTGCTAATCTGGCTAGTGCAAGTAAGATCTGTGGCTGCAATTGCCTTCGTAACTCGTTGGCCTCGGATGTGTGCGTCTTGAAGTGACTGGACCACGCACAGATTCTGGTCCATTACCTCTGATATTGCTCAACTTCGCGCCTAATTTTTTTGTGACAATAACAACAAGTTGAACTGCCCGTGCTGGGTATCTGCTACTAAGTTGATGAGGGAAGGATGAATTTTCTGCTGGTTGATGGTGATTAGTGTCATTTGAAATCAGAACGTTATAACCGAATCCAGCATCTAGTTCTGACTTCGTTCCAGGTAGGGGGCTGTGACTATTGAATAATCGAGCAAGCTCCTGCTTTATCGCCCTGAACCTTTTGTGAATTATCTTCTCGCTTGAACCAAGAATTTTCAGCGTCGCATCTATGATTGAGGTCTGATTCTTCACTAGTGAGTGCAATTTGTCTTGCCTTCCTTGCATTATTTTGAGGATTTGGGCCAACTAATTGGCTTAATCGTCATGCTAAAGAATGATTGGGCGAGACAAACCACTGCATTTATAGCGCCCCTCTTGACTTTGATTATGAGGAATTGACTGATGGTGAAGAACTCCTTCTCGAAATGCCGGGAATGATCTATGAGATGCAAGCAAGTGGATTGCCGAGTTCCCCTTTCACATACCTGCTGCAGCAAACTTGTCGCATTCTATAGCATGGCCAATCCCAACCAATACAGTCCCGAATTGTAGTAGATTAGCAGCTTCTATTCACTTGCAGATAACTACGCCTTGCCCAATGATAGGGAATACAGGCCAGGATGTAGACCAGTTGATGAGACCTGTGTTGGGGCCGTGTTGAACACAGGAATTAGCAAACACGCCAAAAGGAGAGTCACGATTGTCGCTCCTGCTCACCCCGATCGCTGCCTCGCTGTCGGACTTATAACGTGTAGCGAAGGCGACCCGTCGCTGGCCACATGACGTCCTCCTCCCGCCGATGGTGGAGTACTTGCTTGTGATGGCACTTTATCAGATGGTTTGTAATAGTGCACTTGTATCAAAGCCAGCTTGTAAATCGGTCTCTTCTGTATTCCGGATGTGGTTTTGATATCGGCAACTCGCACAAAAGCGTCAGTTCCTCCGTATGTTTCCATGATTCGTCTCAGTAGTCACTTCATAGATGGTGTGTTGTCTTCGCTTATGATGACCACTATCCCATGTATCGCATTGTGGTGTACATGCCTCCACTTGAAACGATGCTTCAGCTGATTCAAGTGCTCCTGTACCCACCATCACCAGAATTCGAGTTTCAGATGGTTTAACAGTTTCCAGCGAGCATGAAGAATGCCGGCAACTGGCTCCGCACGATCATCCACCATGGCTGAAAACGCGCTGGAGTGAATGCTGCCAAGTTGGTGGGGTCGTCTGACATCGAGATCAACGGTCGCGAATCGAACATGGCCTTCACCTCAACTACTAATGTATTCAAGACTTCATAAGTGAGAGTTGCTGCTAAAGCAGCTTGGCGACAAAATTCTCAGCCGAATTGATCACCGACTCCCACAATCCGCCAAAAAGCGGGGCGCATGGTGGGATAAATTGTAAGTCGATTCCACAGGCTCTAGATGCAGCTGGGAAAACTCCGACAGTTCATTGTACACTCCCGAAAAAATGGTGGTGTTATCTTAAAAGAGGTTCTTGCAATAACCTCGTCGTCCAATCAACGACTTCAGAGAGTCAATGAATGCTTCGGTACTCAGATCGCTTTTTAACTCCAAATGGACGGCCTTGGTGGCGAAGCAACAAAAGATGGCTTTGTACTTCTTCTGGGGCCAGGAGCCTCCTTCACAGTAACGGATCATCATGGGCCCGCAGAAATCAGCTCCCGCTTTTATAAATCGACGAGCTAGTTGAACGCGCGTGCTCGGCAGGTTTCCCATACTTTGCGGGAGCAGTCTAACTCTGGCTCGGTTGCACCAAACGCGCTGTCGGACATTTGATTACGCGAGTTGCTTCCCCCTGAAATGGCAGTTTTTGCGGTGGAAGTCCATCATCAGCAGCTTAGTAAATGAACGCTTGAATGGCAGCTGGATCGGATCGAGAGCTTGGCGTTGAACAAGAGCCTCGAAGCTTTCAGCCTCCCACCAATGGACTGTGCCTGTTGACTTGCTTCCCTAACCTAATGTCTTGTAGTTCGTCTCGGAAAACTTCTTGTTGGACGTACTTTATAATGATTTTCAGCGCGCTGGATAATTTAGGAGGCTAGAAAGCTGGTTTCAGATTATCGATAAAACCACAATGCGTTGCAGCTTCTTGAAGGAATTTCTATGTTGAAATTCATGAATGAAATGAACATCGACAGCCCTTGTCACTACGATTGCTGTTTTGATTCGCCTTCTCTACACGTCATAGATCTCTCCACTGTGGTACTCGGAAAAGCAATCCGATTCCACTTCGCCAAAAAAGGATTGTCTATGCATGCACATCTTACAGCCGGCTCAGTTCAGTCTGTGATATACTACATGAAAGGATGTTGGTTGTATTGTCTCCAGAAGCAACGTGTCGCCATTGGTTTGGTTTCGAAAATGTTTGACTGGCCGAAAACCGATTAGCAACGAGGTGTTGTACGAAAATACTGTAGAGTTGATCCAGGCCAGAAAGATTTTGGCATCATTCCAGAAGACATGGAAAACCTCTGACAGGTTGAGTGGAGTTTTGATTCGCTTGGTTAGCTCCGCTTCTAACTTCGCTTGACAACAATTTGACCGCTCTTCAGGATACGGACGTACATCGCAGCATCATATGCCCTCTCGCAGGCGTCACAGAAAGTGTGCAACTGTACCTGCACGGGTAAGAAATTGCCTATATTGACTTTACGGCAGGCTACTGCGGAAATCGGACAATTGAGTATGGATTCCTGCTGGGAAAGCTAACTCCAAACGCTATAACTCTTGTGGGAATAGCTGGCAGTTACGATGACTGGAGTCAGAATGCCCAATAGGATGAAAATCCTGGGGATATCGGACGAGATTGTTCGCTTGAGAACTTTGCATCGGCTGGTTCCAGGTTGACGTGAATCTGGAATTTGTCAGCCTTTGGACGCCAGATTACTCCCAATGCTTTGATTACCCTCGGTGAGATGACTGAAATCCAGTTGGCCTTGCTGGTCCTCCGGTTTGATCTTCTGCAACGGTCTAAGATGGTTGGTGCACCATTTGCGCAAATTAATGCTTGCGCTCAAAAGGATTGTGCTTAGCTCCGTCTGTTTCCGAATTGGCTCAGCCAAACTGTTTGCCCCAGTCATGATGTCGGCGATATAAAAACCCTTCTGGAACGCGCTGCTGCCAAGGGGATTTCTCTGCTGGTTTTCTTATGCCAGCACTGGCAGACATTTTCTCGTTAAGTATAAGGCACACGTCGTGCCGTACTTTCCGGCTTTTAGCTGACAGTAACGCTAGGATTGCGTTGAACTATTTCCGCAGATCAGACCATGGTATCGGCGATCTTCGAAATAAAGTGTTTTCTTTTTTTTTGCTTTAGCACTGCAGCCCCTTTCGGGCCTTCGCTTAGAGATAAAGTGCCTCATTTTCTTGATCGATTGTATCGGCACTCCACAATGTGATATGGTCAGTACCACGCTTTAGCCGTGTTGTCTGTGCACCCAGTTGCGATACGTTCTGATTTTAAATCAGCACGTTTCATAACTGAACGGGCATATAGTCCGTCCAAAGAATTACTCGAAGTAAATTTCTTTGGCGCCAACGAGACTCGAACAAGAGACCTACGGCTTACAGGATGAGTGTTATCTGCCGGTACATTTGTTCAATGTCGGTGCTGTGGACAAAGTGGGGCACTCGGAAACGTAGTAGGATCGCAAACCGGTCGTCCTTGACGATGGACCCCGTATGAAGGACGTTTTTTTCCAGGCGGCGTTCTATGGCGAGAAATCTGTGTATTTCAGACGCTTTCTCACCCAACCTCTTGAAGTCATCGCAAAAGGAAATCTTACCAATAAACGACCGTCGGGCTGTCTTCGCATTGTCTGGCTAAAGTGAGTTTCAAATGCCCTTTCAGTCGGCGGAAGATTGTGTTTTGAATCAAGCGCTTCCTTGACTTCCCAAAATCGCTCAACTTGGTGTCCTCTGCCAGGACTCCGCATGTCACTGGCGAGGCTTGAAGTGTGACCACTTTTCCTGCAACTATCCACCTGAGAAGCGGGTTTTTGAGCACTAGGAGCTCCGGGTCCAGTTTTATCTGCTCAATGGCCAAAATTTCATAGAAGTGTTCGGTACTCAGTAACAGGTCAATTTGCTCCGTCCGATGGAAGTCAGGATCTGCCAACTGATATTCTTCGGAGTGTGCCATCCTGAAATGTTTAAATCCTGAGAAGGTTGAGCTGAAATGATCTTGTCCATGGCAAAGGCCTCCACGTTCGTGGCGTACCCATTTAACCTGGAATGCAGGCCAAAACTCACTCTCTAGTGTGCCTTCTCACTGCTACTGCCGACGTTTTCAATGAATGTGGTGTGCGGCGTCCAAGGTAGTCCCAGCTTTCTGATTGTTCGTTCAGTGATCAAGTTGATCTGTAAGCCTGGATCCAACACAGCTCGGTCATCCATTGCCATTGCTGCCAATCAGCTTGACGACGGCTGTGTCCCTTGGATAGTGGCTTTGTCAGAGTAGTTATAGCGAGAGATAGTGTGTTTGCTTGCGGCCCTGCATCTTGCTTATGCGGCGTCGAGTTGGAAGGTATTGCCTAGGCCTTCCTGTGTAACAAAGTGTTGTGATTTTTGACACATTCTTTGCAACTTCTGGCAGCACAACTGGAGGCTTTATGCCCACCTCGAAGGCAGATGATGCATAGTTTTCGAAACCGTGATTTTGAGGAATCCCGGGCAGCAGTCGAGCGGGTAATGCTGCTCACACATCAGATACCGGGACACCGTAATGACGGCCACGATTGCCTTAACACTCTTCCTACTAATGGTGTCCAGTTCCTTCAGCTTACAGTCGAGTGTCTCGAGCGCCTGGAATCGCACTTCTAAAAAGTCCAAGAATCTCTCTAAGGGCGGTAGTTCCTGTGGATCGAACAAGGATTGCTCATTGAGCGTGTGCGCGGCTGAATCAACCTTCCTGATCAACGCATGTAGATACAGCGGGTCCCAATCGCTTATGGGCATCTGCATGTTTGCCAAGTCGCTGTGACATTCCGTAGTGGTATCGTATAGAGCCTTTATTGCTGGCACTGACGCTGGTTAACGTAGCAATTTGTTTATGAGTGTAGCGACCAGTAGCCGTCGATTGCCATAGCGTTCCTTCAGTGTCGTCTAAGCGGCGTCGTAGTTGTCCTCCTAGAGCGCTAAATTTTAGACAAGTCTCTCAGTTTCTCCTGTGAGGTTGGCCTTGAGATACTGCTTACTATTTGACCAAAAAGATGTGGCGTCGAGTTCTTCTAGCTTTATTTCCAGCTAGACCAGCCAGTCCTGAGAAACTTCCTCCAGTTTGATGTGTTGGTTGTAATCGAAACCAAGTCTTCCAGGATCGCCGCTAAGTTAGCAAAGCTGGTAATATTCTTCGAATTGCGACCAACATCGTTGCACTGACACAATTCTGGACTTGTACCACTTTTGTGAGACTTCTGTATGATCCAGATGAGAAATCAATCGGAGCGAGAAATCTGCCATCACCTAATATCGTCGGAGAATCTTATTGATGCTGGGATCAGTATGCGACTGAATATCTTCCTGCCTCGACTCACTGACCTCCATTGTGGAGGGTAACCTTTTTCTTTCCAAAAGGCCGCCAGTCTCCGCCTTAGGGTGTCTCAGAAAAGTACTTTTAGAACTCCGAAAAATTGGCTTGAGCTGTCTCGTACAACTTGCTGTTAAATTAATCGTGAGATGCTGGCACCTCTGGTAGCGCACTGATTTGTGCATCCACCGTATCGATGTCATCCCCGACAGAATCGAATCGCTGAAGTCTTTCCTGGTAATAATCGGCCCTTTGCTTCCGAGCTACAGAATCCCTCTTGTAATTGATGATGCTGGTGTCCAAACCAGAGACCAACACCTGCTGTCGCTCTGCCAATCGCTCTACGCTGGCTTTATCGACGCATGCCTCAAGTTAGCAGGTGGCACAACGTATTCACAGGAGGCGACACTGACAGCATATTGACAATGTGACAGAAAACACACGTGTATACAATATACGCAAAAACACATGTGTATTAAATATTCGCAGCACTGCGGGCGTATCCGCTTAGTCAAAAGTGTCCCGTTAGAAAATATTGCCGTGGCCTCCAAATATTTGAGTCAGGACTCCTTTGTCCTGGCTATTGATTTCTTCTCGTAATTGATTCCACGGTTTGTACAATAAAATAGCGAAATTGACTTCCTCCTTGAATCGCTTATAATCACAATTTTAGCAATTTTCACGCTCTTGTTTGAAAACCCACCGTTACTTTGCGAGACTCGCTTACAAAGTGATATCTGCTGTACACTTATCTGAAAAATGATTCTACTTTCAAAATTTGAATGAATACCAAAAACTCTTATTTTATTTTTGCTTGGAAGCTTGAGTTACCAGATAAATTATTGATCCCACCTGCTTAGGGTGCGTTCCTTTCAAATAAGTATCTCCATTGGAATTGTTGGTCTCTAGAACTCCAATTCAGAGGATATTTCATCTTCTTATCGGTGGCCCATGTATATATATGATATATAACTGGAACATCGTTAGAATCAAAAACATACCGATTCATGTCCAAAAACACGAATTCTTCTGGAGAATGAAATCAGTTGTGAGACAAGTCTTAAGTTATCTGTCCGTAAGGTGGAACGATTGTGAAATCCAGGTGTTTTCGCCCACAGTTTCTGATCAGGCGATATGATTAACATTTATACTTTTGACCTAGCTGATTATATTGGTATGTTCTAGTGTTCCAGATGAGTAAAATGAAACATTTAATGACATCTTTTTTTAATTAGATAGAAACACAATAAGCGTGATCGAAAATGAAACGTTAGATGTGCTTTGAAAGAAAACACTACGACCTTAAAATTCAATACAAAAATTTAAGCGCTATGAAATAATTCTTGATATTTGCCTGGTTTTTGAAATAGCATGCCAAAACCACAAGTTAATAGATTTTATAGCAAGGAATAGATCCAACTCATTACAACAAACTTTCTACCAGCAGCATTTACAGTCTTCCACAAAAGTCAAGGTACAGAGAATCAGTAACTGAAAATTGTATTACTGAATCAATATTTTTATTTGAAAACCAAAAGTTATGAAATGCTAATAATACGAGTTCTGTTGAATTTAAGTTTTCATAAATTTAAAGGGATTCGGCAATAATGATCATTGAAGACAATAATTTTTTGTTGGCAATGTCTCTTTTCTACTCCGCAAAAGTCTTGGTACAGTTGCAGAAAATGCCCTGTTATTTGTAAAAAGGGGAATCCCCAAAGTTCATATTATCAGAGTGAGTTAACAACCGTAGGCCGCTGTTTTTAATATCGCGTCCGTATTCGTAGTGTATCTTTTATTTAATAAAATTTTTAAAAAATGAGTCGAAAGGAGTTGAGTATTAAGGAGCGTGAAATAATTATTAATCTGCACTCAAATCAGAGCAAATCATATTCTGAAATGGCTGAACTAGTGTTGCGAAGTCGGTCAACCATTCAAATAGTGATAAATCGATTTAAGAAGGAAAATAGAGTGGAAAATGTGCCCCGAACAGGTCGTCCATCTAAACTAAGTGCAAAGGATAAGAGAAAATTTCGCGAATGGTAAAACAAGATCCATTTCTAAGCTGTAGAAAAATCTGCGATGTTCTTGGAATTAATGATAAGAAGGAGGTTAGCGCAGAAACTGTGCCTAGAGCTGTCGTAGAAGCTGGATTTTCATCTCGTACGCCTAGAAGAAAACCTCTTGTAAGTTCCATAAACAAACAAAAAAGAATACCATTTGCAAAAGCATAACCAATAACGTTTTGGGATAATGTTTTATTTTCGGATGAGTCTAAATTTTGTATATTTGGTGTAAATGGGCATAAGAGGGTCTGGCGAAAAGTAGGAGAAGCATTTAATCCCAAGAACACTATTAAAACAGTAAAACATGGAGGCGATGGTGTTATGGTTTGGGGTTGCATGGCTGCTGCTGGAGTTGGAAATCTGACATTCATCGAAAATACTATGGATCAGAACTCTTATTTAGATATTCTACGAAACAACATGAAACAAAGTGCAGCCAAATTAGGTATGCGAGAAGATTTCTTGTTTCAACAGGACAATGACCCTAAGCACACTGCGCATAAAGTTCGAATGTGGCTATTGTACAATACTCGCATGCTTGCTACACCGCCTCAAAGCCCTGATTTGAACCCTATAGAGCATCTTTTGGAATGAGCTTGAGACAAAAATCCGAAAAAGAGTGATATCAAGCAAGGCGCAGCTTAAGGATGCTATATTGGAGGAGTGGGCCAGAATCAGCAGCGAATTTACTAAAAAATTGGTATATTTTATGCCTAAAAGACTGAAGTCAGTAATTCAGATGAAAGGATATCCGACAAAATAATAAGAAAAGTATAATTCAAATAACTATGCAAGACTATAATTACAATTTGTATCACTTTTCTTTAGGTGTACCATGACTTTTGTGGACTTCTTTCATTGACTTTCCAACACATCATATGTAATAATATATTAATACGACAGAATTTTCGTTTTGTTTTACATGAATTTAAATTTAATGATTATAGTTGAAGTAATACCAAAAAAATTTTATCACTATAGGTTTTTTAAATAAAAATATCAAACAATTTTCATGATATTTATCAATGTACCTTGACTTTTGTGGAAGACTGTATGTCTAAACAATAAAGAGAGCCAACAAAATTATAAATTATGACTTTTAATCAAATTAAATACACCCATGCCTTTCAGTTACTTCAAAATAATTGTTCCACAAATATCTGCTTTGATTGTCACCCATTCCATACTTCTCAGAAAAACATTCCACTCTTCGTCAATTACGAAACAAAAACAAAATAGTTCTAAAAACAATGGGGAACATCAACATCAACATAAATAAAAACATAAAATCCGCTTAGAACAATATGTTGCCTATTCATAACTTAACGCCCTTTCTTGTCTTATTCCTGGGGATTATAGACCCAACATAGAAAAGATACGTTGTTAAACTGGAAGAAGTGGAAGACTATCAAATCTTTTGTCCACTATCATTTACCAACTTCAACCCAAACGGGAGGGTTGGACGCAAGAACAGTTTCACTTTATGCTAGTCGTACAAAAATAATGATAACTTTTTCTGTAGTATCCTGAAAAGATTCCTTTTGGATGGTTTTGTTTTCATATTTTTGCTGTTAAGATGGTAATGAGGACATTGTTCGAAGGTGGTTGGAAATAGAATATATTTTTTCTACCTTTTTCTATGCAATGAGGGTTATTTTTGCAGCTAGAAGACGAGATTGAATATGCAAATTTACTGGAAAATATATCTAGCAAAAGAAAAACTTTGGCATTACTTAGACTATTTTAGAGGACGGAAAAGGAACAGCTCAATGAGATACAGCTTGTTTAGCGTTGTGCAAGATGTTGCTTCTAGAAAGTTGATCAAAGTATGAGTTAAGTTTTATAGGAGTGTAAAAGACTGCATTGCAAGTTAAAATTCACATTTTGCAAGTGTGTTTTGCTATACTGTTTTACTTTTTCGTCGGCATTTTGTTTCTTCTATGATCAACTTACTAATTAATTTTTCAATCAAAACTAGATTTAAGTGAAGAAAATTTTCCTCAAGATGAACTACTAATATGCCAACCTATCTCAGGTCTTCCGTCGTAGACCTGGGCTCGCGCCGACTGAAAATATCTCCCATGTCTTCCCCACTCTCCCATAGCTTTCTACCCAGGGCATTTACTACAGAGTAGATTCTCTTGTAGGTCATTCAACGTGCATTCATTCACCGTTTTAACAAAGTTTGTAACCAGGACGACAAAAATAGGAATTGTTGAATTTTAGTTTTAGTAGTGACTCAACAAAATTAACCCTCGCATTCCATGCATCTGTCAATCACAACATTGTTTGCTTGGTTGACCTGGCTTATCGAGGAAGTAAGGACGTCTTTTTCTATTGAGATGCACTTATATCTGATCAATGGGTAGATTATATCGTCAATGAAGGTGATACTTTTTCACTCTTTTCCATTCTATTTTGATATTCATGCAAATATCTGTGCCCCACGAGAAACTGTGTTGCGACTACGGTGCCTTAAATATAATAATTCATAAAATCTTAAATTGAAACTTTAATGTCAGCATAAGAGGGCTTATTTCTTGTTAAATCCACAGAATGTGAGGTTTGTAGGCTTATTGCGCAGTGTATCTGGTGCCTGCTAATAGTGGCTCCAACTTGAAAAATGCACAATATTTTAACCTGAAAGTGAGAGCAGAAAGTAAATGTCACCTGTACTTATTATTATAATTTTTTTTTTTTTTCGAAATATCTTTACTGTGTTTCCAACTGATTTGGTAAGAAAAGTTAAAAGATTCTAAAGTCAGGTTGGATTGAAGAATGATTTTCCTAGAAATGAACGTTTTCGTGGATATGACAAGAAATAACCAGGCAACCAAAACCTAAAAAGTGAATTTTGATTGTAAGTGAAACCACATGTTGACATTAGCTTCGAAAGTCCTTTTACACATTTCATAATGAACTCTTTATCCTTGGGAGTATTAAATATTTGATAGTCTAAAAAGTATTGAGCCTTGTCACTAAATAGTTTTCGTTGTAATATATTGAGCAATACTAATCATATTGAGTCAAATTGACATGCGTTTGAAATGTGACATTTCAGTCCACAATTTTCATATGAACAGTTTTGCATATCGCCATTCGTGTCAAAAGTTGTATTCATTTAAAAATGAGTGAAATTTCTGAAAACCTTCGTTATATTTTACAATATCACTTCGATCAAGGTGAGAATGCATCGCAGGCTCGTGAAAAAATTTGTGGTGTCTACGGTCAAGATACTTTATCAAAGGCCACAGCCAAGAGATGGTTCGCTCGCTTTTGTTCTGAAAATTTTGATGTCAAAGATGAACCTTGCTCAGGTTGACCAGTCACTGCAAAAGTCGATGAAATCTTACAAAAAATTAAAGAAGGCAGACACATAAGCAGCCATGACATTGCTAAGGAACTGAATATCCATCAACAAACAGGTTTAAACCATTTCCGTAAAGCTGGATACACAAAGAAGCTCGACGTTTGGGTGCCGTATGAATTAAAACAAAAAAAAAATGATCGACCGAATTCCCATTTGCGAAACGCTAATAAAATACAACGAAATCGAGCCTTTTTTAAGCAAATCATTACGGGCGATGAAAAATGAGTAAGAACGAGAATGTCGTTCGAAACAATCATGGCGAAAAAAGGTGAATCATCACAAACGACTTCAAAGCCAGGATTGATACCAAACGAGGTTATGCTGTGTGTATGGTGGGATTGGAAGGGAATTGTTTATCATGAGGTGCTAAAACCAGGCCAAACACTCAATTCGGCTCTGTTCTGTCAGCAACTAACCAGATTGCAGCAAGGAATGAAAAAATACGGATAGAATTGATCAATAGAAAGGGCGTTGTTTTCCATCATGACAATGCCAGACCACACACATCTTTGATGACCCGGCAAAAATTGACAGAGCTTGGCTGGGAAGTTTTGATGCATCCACCGTATAGTCCAGATATTGCATCATCAGACTACCATTTGTTTCGGTCTCTGCAAAACTTCCTTAATGAAAAGAAATTCATTTTAAAAAAGGGACTGTGAAAATCACTTGGCCTACTTTCTCGCCGATAAACCACAGAAGTTTTACAGAGATGGAATAATGGCTCTACTCAAAATCTGGCAAAAGGTCATAGATAATAATGGACAATATGTACGTAAATAAAATCCATTTTCAATAAAAGAAATATTCAATTGAAAAAGGCTCAATACTTTTTAGACTTACCTATATTTGGTTATAAAATATCAAAAACTGACCAGCCAAAATATAAAAAAAACAGATCTCCACATTCCCTTTCCATGTACGAGGTCAAACAAAGTTCAAAACGGAGAGCTTCAAATTGTTTACGATACCGTTACAATCTTTCTAGTTTTTGCTTTTAGTGGATCATCAGTGGTATAAAATTCTTGCTGTAAGAATAGCACCACTGAATGCTAGCTGGTATTGGGATGTCTTTCCGGTTAGGAGGATTCACTGTCTACTAATACCCTGCAACCACCGTGTTTACCGTTGCCTTTATAGTTGATGTGGATAGAAGTTCAACTCTCTTTGTTGCCTATTAACGTATGTCTGAATATGTCCAAACAGTTTGGCTGAGCAAAAGCTAGCTGTATGTTTTTGTCCTGCATTTTAATTATCAAATGACTTTCTAATGCTTTTCTATGCTTACGTGCTAACTAATCGATTGTGATCACGCTTAACAACATTGGGTGATCCTAAATACTATCAGTCAATGTGCGTTCCCAATTATTTACCGGTATTTTTTGACTTTCATTATTTTAGCCTAGATCTGGGAAACGTTCATTAGAATGGAGACAATTGCACAACTGCTTCTTACATTTGAATAAAATAATATAAAACTACTGTCCAACGTGGCGAAATAACGATAATCTTGGCTTCCCTTTATATTTCTTACAAACGCGCAAAGCTTCTGGACCATCCACTAAATATGTCGCCTATCTATCTGAAAAGCTAGCCTCAAACCGTTTCACATATTACTTCGGACTAGGCCTCATTTTCCTAGGCTGTAAGATGCCGACGAATTATAGCAGTCCCATTCCCAGTAGAAAGGAATCGCTAGGAAAGAAACCTTCCTACTCTTGACAGTTCCCGTGGCTGTAGTATGTCCTTTTTAACTTTAAGGACTGCCCAAACATAATGTACCTTTCGGTTCCATTTGTCAGGCCATCTAAGCGTCTATAATAACCAGGGCCAGCTCTTCAAGTTCAATGGAGAGGTCATGACGCAGCCTGTCCCCTCTTTTGCAGATCAAGAAAGAACCGAAAACATCCGTGCCCGCTCAAGAGCTGCGTCAGGCAGAAGTCAGTCATACGGTGTCTTAGGTCGGGGATTAGCCACGTTGTCCGCCTTTCTTTTGTGTTGGTCTCTGTAGGCTGCTGCTAATCGCTGAGGAAGTGCAGCCGTTCAATCTTAGCAATCTCTTTACGGAGTTAGTCCGAGCGTTTTCCGGACCGTGTCTAGCATACATAACAGGCGATATACCTTTGACCTTTCCCTTTTGCTGACCAGCACGAGCCTCGCTACTTACCCTTCGCACAGGCAAGTGTTGAACGTACTGAAAAACAAATCAAGGCACAAGTGATGGACCATATGCAGTACCTTAGCTAGAATCCCGTCTTGTCTTTATGAACAAGACTGCCTCCTTCAGTTCTATCTTCATCGTCAGTAGACCTGCCTGCATTTCTGCAGTAGCATAAATAAGGAAGAATCGTATTGGGAATAGAGCCTGCTTAATCTCGTCTATCGTTTTCCCCTCGTATGTTCAGGGTAAACTTTTGGTTCCAAGTTTTCGCACGACCAGTTTGTAGCCCAGCCCCCATGGACCCTTGTTTACGTTGTCCACTAAATCGTGCCAACAGCTGGCCTTGCTGCTTTTGATAAGTTTTGAAAACGCTTTCTAGGTGCTTTATATGCAGCTAGCTTGGTGTAAGCCACTTCTGAATCCCGTTTCCACTGGACCTCTCTTCGGGAACTTGTGGCATTTTTGCTGTTCAGCGATTCTAGAAGACCACCAGTACACTGGAGGCTTAGCACGCCAAGATCCCCGACTTGGCATGGAAAACCTGCAGGGAGTTGTTATAATACTTATAGTTGAGTTCACCGCATCCATAGCTGCTAATCCTCCATTCCCCCTTTGAATCTCCAGGCATCGATGCCCATACCATGAGTACACCGAAAAACTTTGAAATATCCATCTTCCTAGGAGTCCACCCGAGACTAGGAGGCTCAGAATATGTGCGCCGAGAAAGACTGTCGTTGGCTTCAAACGACTTTGAGTGCCCCAGGAAGAATTTAATCAGGTGCCGTAGCCTCTTTGTTCATAAAAGGAGGAATATCCCACTGATAAACCATAATGGAATCACCTATCATTATTCCACTAGCTCACTTGATACCTAATTTGAAAATCTTACCGAGACATGTTCCTGACAGTAATAGTCTTAGCAATTGCTCAAAACGAGTAACGTAACCATTTTCTTTCCGTTATTCCTAACACCTTGAAGCTAGTTTCATAATAATTGCTTTCAATTGTTTCCTGTTGCTTTCGCTAAAGTTTATGCACCACTGTAATGTACCTTTTTCCATGCAGCGTCATTTTGTGTTATTAGGTTCTGTTCTAATTGTGAGAGCATCGTATCGGAACTTGCGGGAATTGACTGGCAAATAGCCCTAAACTTAAACGATCCTAACCTCGCTAGACAGCAATTTTATTCATCACTAAACAGGATTATCCCACCGCGCTTTTCCAGAAATGCTTGAAAAGCATTAGTCTTAAAGGATGATGCCCGTAAATCTTATTTACGCCCAAGAACTCAAGTTGACCTTTCTATGTTCCGACGTGTAATACCATAAAAATTGTTACTCGTGCAATGAACTTTCAGTTTCGAACCATAGAATCGTCCTTCCTTCGCTTAAAAGCCTCTCGAAATATGATCAGTTCCTTATCCTACAAAAATCTGACAGCCTATATTGGGCTAGACTTATTTTAAACATGTCCTAACTACTTTTCCTCGGCCCTCAGCTCCACCTCCCGCATGTTTGTTTTCAATACATAGGGTCTGTCCAGATAACATTTCTAAGAATTTTCTCATTTTTTGAGTAATAGGATGTTGAGGATTTGTAAGCGCTCATCGAGCTGTAAAGAAAATTATATTTGTAAAATAATGAACCTGCTAACTTGTACTATACGGACTCTACACTATCCGATAGATTGGTATAGTGATGAGATCATACTTGGCAGGCATATTCAAAGATTGGCCGAGTACAGATAGATGAACACTGCCTCAATAGTTGAAAGACTTGCAAGAGGAAAATAAAGTAAAACATGCCAAACCTGAAGGCTATACACGAGATCTGGATGTCAAATTTCAAACCTGGATCAAATACTACTTCCAAATTTTTAAATTCATCCACATGTGTGAGCAACGATTCATCAAACCGGTTTTCATATATTACTAGATAAATTTTGTTTTCAAACATCATGCGGCACCAATTGAAATTATTAAGAATAAGTAAATAATCCTGATACCATTTTTGGAGATTGTCAAGATCGCCGTGAAGCTAACGGTACAGTCTTCGTTGGAGCGGTACAATAAATTAAATCGCATAAAAAGACGACTAAAGGGTAGGCATGAGGGAAGGTCATTAATGAAAGGTTAAATAATGAAGGGCCTAAAATTGATCCTTGAGGAACACCGGATTTTGGGCAAAATGATGCCGATGATAAGTGATTCCATGGAATGATGCAAGAACGATGGGAGAAGAAAGATAAGATCTAAGAGAGGATTGAATCAGAAATGCGGGACGATCGGAGGTTGTAAGCTAAAAAGCCATGATCAATTTTCTATTAGTAAAACACAGAAATATTTGAGATGTTGAGTTCAAATTTATTGTGGGTGTAGTGCAGGTATTATATTATATGACCACCACGAGCCCGTTTACAGCGGTCGATTCTTTGGTCCTAATTTTCCACCACTCTGGCACGTATTTCGACCGGAACGTTGGCAATTTCGCATTGGATGTTGTCTTTGAACTCGTTTAATGTTTCTGGCTTGTTCGTATAGACCAATGACTTGATATGACTCCATTAAAAGAAATCTAATGGTGTTAGATTGCATGAACGAGGCGGCCATTTAACCGGACCATTTCTCGAGATAACACGTTCACCAAATTTGCCTTTCAATAAATCGATTGTTATGCGCACTGTGTTTTTTAGAAGCACTGTCCTGTTGAAACCACGTATCGTTGATATCAAGTTCATCCGATTTTGGCCACAAATAATCTTCCAACATAACACGATAGCGCTCTCCATTGACAGTAACATGACGGTCGCTAACATCCACGAAAAAATACGGCCAAACCACACCTCCGGCATGAAAACCGTACCAAACAGTTCTTTTGACGGATGCAACTGTGTCTCAAGAAGCACATGTGGGTTTTTTGCTGACCAGTAACGCATATTATGCTTGTTAACAATGCCATTGAGCAGGAAATGAGCTTCATCGCTGGAGATCGGTGAAATTCTTCATTTTCTTCAAGCTTTGCCAGAGCCCAATTCGAGATGTTACGGCGTTTTGAATGATCAAGTAGATTTAGTTCTTGAGTTAATTGGATCTTGTAACCACGTATTCCAAGATCTTTTCACAAAATACGCCACAGTGTCGTTCGAGCGATGCCGAAAACGACGTGGAATCAACTGATTTGGCTCATTTTGAATCGATGCAGTTACAGTTGTGATATTTCCGTTTCGAGCAGTACGACATCTTTTTGGCACCGGAGCGTTCAATAGTGAGAATTTGGAGTCGAACTTATCCACTGTAGCACGATTATTACGGCCGAAAATTTGAGTAAGAACAATACTTTTAAAGTTTCAACCTCCGACTCAGAATTCCCGTAGTAATTTTTAATAATTTCCAACCGTTGCTGGTTCGTGAACTTTGCCATGATAAAAATGTTGACTTTAGCTAACGTTTTGACATTGACAATTTATGAAGAAGTTTAAGGGTGCGTTCATATGAAGTTACAAAATTGTTGTGTTCTGATACCATCAAATCTCTGAACACTAACTGCGCAGTTTGCTTAATATATTTTTAAAATTGCTTGCTTCATCTTTGAGTGCGCCCGTTGCTCTTATATTCAATCCTACCCTTGCGACAAGTATCTTCCACATGTTTGTAAGCAAGTCAACATATTTCTCGCTCTAAAAGCCGCTCACCACTCAGTTGCTTCTGAATGTAGACCTATTTCACTTTTCTCATACGTCGGCAAAACTATGGAGCATATTGTGCACTCTAGACTCTATGATGTATTGCATCAAAACCTATCCGAAAATCAGCATGGCTTTATACAAGGTCATTCTACAGTGACTAATTTGGTCGAACTCACTGACACTATAGCTCATGTGCTGGACTTGAATAGACAGGTTGATGTGATGAACACAGATCTTGCCAAAGCATTTAATAGTGTGGATCATAACATCCTTATTGCCAGGCTAGCACATTTTGGCATTAGTGGTTCTCTTGTCGATTATTTCCTTACTCATAAAGCGATATTTGGGATGAATCCATTTCCTCCTTTTTTTCCCCAACTTCTAGTGTACTGTAGAGATCTATTCTAAGCACACTCTTGTTGAACCTCTTTATAAAAATGACCTACCGTTTTTTTTTTAAATTCAATCGCCCATTATACGCAAATGACCTGAAAATATTTAGATTTATCAACATAATACAAGACAACATAGATCTCTAGTTTACAGTCTAGTCTAGAGCCTTCTTTAAATTTTATTGGCCCAAAAAACATATCAAACACCATGAAAAGAAAATTTTTCTAGCTAACTATCATAGTCTGATTGCGGTTCCTAGATAACTCTTCCACTTTCTCACTTTGGTCCCTGGACCTCTGACGCCGCTAACTGTCCGCTAGACTTGGGTCATCCTATCCACTCAAAGCAATTTTACTTCATCTCATCCAAGATGCCTCGCTTATTGTTATTACAAGCATACCATGAAGTTTGACTACCATCGTTGGTTTACCCTCTGCGATAAGGATCTATGCTTGCATATATCTTATCATAAGAAAGTATAATGATTCTAGATCGCAGATTTCGTTAAGAAAGCAGAACTGATTAACCGGAGGGACTGAAGGACCGAAGTATCGAGTGTACTGACGTGTGGAAGGACCAAAGGATCAGACGGCCGGAAGGGAAAAGTGGACCCAAGCGGAAGACCTCGTGAATCTAGTAGCGAGGGGAAGTAGGGACCTGGAGGTGAGGTGGCTGATGGGAGAAGTGGAACCGGACGAATGTCGTAGCCTAGTACCTTGAGACATGTAGCGTGGTGGTGCGTAGTAGCTGAAGGGAGTAGTGGAACCGACCCAAAAGAACCCAAGCCTAGCCGCAATGGGAAGCGAAGTGGCTGAAGGGATAAGTGGAGCTAAACAAACGGTGCAAGCTTAGTAGCTAAGTGAAAGAATCAATTGCTTTTCGCTCGGGCCATCTTGGTTATCAACATGATAGCACATTTTCTTGGCCCGATGGAGACCAGCGCTTCCAGCATAAGAGGGCAAAACTGCTGTTGCTTTATTGATGAAATACGGTTGTCAAAAGGGCAGGGGGATTTGCTAAACTTTGAGGGAAATTCTCAGAAACTTGTAGTCTTTGGGGAAGACCATCCCCATGCACCTAAGGCGAGACAACCTACTTCGATATGGGAGCCACATAGGCAGTGTCACTCAGGCAGAAAGTCACGAAAAGCTGAGCAGAGCTTTGATCTGCACCACGATTTAGGGGGAGCCCATGACAGGTTACTGTCATCCCCTACATGGTGAGAAGCCTCTTCTGGCTGAAACGTGGTGACTGTGGCTTGTATTGCGTAGAAAGTAGTTTCGAGCACACACCAGTTGTGTTGTGAGCATCCCAAAACGGAAGTAAACTGTGTCCCCAACCCATTGGCTGAAGGCGTTGATTGACGCATCAAACCAATCCCAGTCTAATGTTGAGCGTCGGAGTAAGGCTTATTTCTGGAAGGTACTCACATAAACCACGTTTATTTTTATTGGCCCTATCAGCCTCCACTACTATAAGGTACTTTATTGATGATAAATTTGTGCACCGTATAAAGATAAATTTGGTGCAAAATTGTGTTGTAATCTGTTCAAAAAGTATCACAAATTTTGAATTTCCGGGGGCTACGTGTATTGGATTTTCGATATTTTTTATGGTGCTATGTTGGTACTCATGTCCTTTAGTTCGGTCATTTTGATTCTTAAGTTGATTTTTGACAGTTTTTTTTGCTTGGACATATTTTGTGTTGTCTTTAATTTTTGTCTATTCCAAAACATGGATCCAAGAATATCTATTAAATTTTGTGTGGAAAACAACTTTAAGTGCGTGGACCCATTCCAAATGTTGACTGTGACATATGGTGAAGCTACCTTGGACCAAAGCAACATTTATCGGTGGTAAAAAATGTCTTCAGAGGGCCAAGAAGATGTAAACGACAAAAAGCGTCCCGGACGCCCGAGCACGTCAACAACAGACAAAAACATTGATAAGGTGAAGAAAATCGTATTGGCCAATCGTCGAATCACCATTAGAGAAATCGCTGAGGAGCTAAATATATTGATTATCTCATGGCATTCGATTTTTACAAATCGGGTCACCGAAAAATTCGTACCAAAATCGCTCAATTTCAACCAAAAACGGCATCGTATTAACATCGCTAAGGAGCTGTTGGACTCTGTCCGTAATGATCCGCATTCGCTCTAGAGGGTCATAACTGATGACGAATCATGGTTTTATGGTTATGACGTAAAAACCAAAGCTCAATCGTCCCAATGGAAGCTGCCGCACAAGCCCAGAACGAAGAAAGCGTGTCAAGTTCGGACGAATGTGAAAGTTTCGGTTACAGTTTTCGCCGATTGTAGGGTCGTGATGTATCATGAATTCTTTTCACAGGGTAAAACGCTCAATAAGGAAATCCACCTGCAAGTACTGCGCAATTTGCGCAAAACAATCCACCTGTGTTATGCTATGTGTGTGAAACATGGACCCTAACCCAAGCACCAGCAAACATTTTGAACGCCTTTGAACGATGAGTCCTGAGGCGAATAATCGGAGCAAAGCTAGACGGAGACCAATAGTGAATTCGATACAACCATGAGCTGTATGAAACTTTTGACGAGCCGGAGGTCTCAATGAATGTAAGACTGCGGAAGCTGCAATGGGCTGGCCGAATGAATCGTATGGGCGAACAGCGGATACCCAAAAAGGTATCCGTTGGGAGAACTGAAGGGTGGAGACCAGTGGGGAAACCGAGGAAACGCTGGTCTGACTCGGTGGATGAACATAGTTTATCGCTGCTCGGATTTCAAAATTGGAGGACGAGGTCAATCGGCCGAGACAGTTGTAGGCGGTTGTTGCAGGAAGCGAAGGCTCGAGAGGGGCTGTAGTGCTACGAAGAAGAATCCGCCAGAAATTCCCGGATTTGTGGAAGAACAGACATTGGCTTTTGCCCCATGATAACGCCCCTGCTCACATATCGTTGCTAGTGAGCGAATTTTTGGCCAGAAATAACACACTAAAGACGCCGCAGCCACCGTATTCCCCAAAACTAGCCCGCTGCGACTTTTTCTTGTTCCGAAACTGAAGAGGCCCATGGACAAACGGCGCTATGCCACGATTGAGGAGATAAAGACGGCATCGAAGAAGGAGCTGAACAAGATTACAAAAAAATGATTTTTTGAAGTGACTCGAGGATTTGAAAAAACGTTGGCACAAGTGTATAATATCTGATGGGGACTAGTTTGAAGGGGACAAAATAGATATTGTTGAATAAATAAATAATTTTTGAAAAAACATGAAATTCGCGGCACTTCTTGAACAGAGAGTGTATATTCTATGGAATCACTGATAGAAAGTGTATAAGAAGAAAATAACGTGTGTTTTTCTAGAGGTATAGAACTTTAAGTTGGCAACACTTTTTAATGCTACGTATGGTGTGACGGCTGTCATGCGTTTCATGGTGAGTTTAGCTTGCTATTTTATCACGAATAGGTTTTATGCCCGGGGGTATACATTTATTTCCGGTATATTCGTATTCCGTTAGTGCCATTTGACACAATATTCGAATGGTGGAATTTAAAGGGTGTTTTTTGAGAGGC
This sequence comes from Odontomyia ornata, assembly GCA_963969285.1. Taxonomy (NCBI): domain Eukaryota; kingdom Metazoa; phylum Arthropoda; class Insecta; order Diptera; family Stratiomyidae; genus Odontomyia; species Odontomyia ornata. Next base: position 223,185,986 of record OZ017742.1, read on the forward strand.
AACACTTTTTAATGCTATTCATGGTGAGACAGCTATCATGCGTTTTATGGTTAGTTTGATTTGCCATCTTACCATGAATAGGACTGAATGGAAGAAAACATTCGCCACGTATTGGCGAAATATGGCCCCAATTATTGGTTAGAGTAGTTGAAAATTGGACCTCTCCATTTAACTTCCTCCGCACCAGCCGTAGCGCTCACATGCCCGAAATCATATTCAAATAAAAATGGCAAAAAAACTTTCTTTTTATTAAAACCAATTTCATGGCAATCAAAACAATTCATCCATATTTTATTTAATTTAAAAGTTCTATACGTCTAAAAAACCCTTTACAAACTGCTGACAAAATGTGAGAAGGACAAACTCATAACATACAAGTCTAATATGCAAACTGAAAGATAAAATCAGATATCAAGGTAATATAGAATATTACCTTAATAGACACTGACGATAACTCTAAGTAGGCAAAACGCGTCTGCACACTCAAAAAAGCAACGCCCGACGGCTTTTCAAGAAAACAATATTGAATCTGCTGAAAATAATTTAATATTTCAATTCAGGAACAATATCTCTAAAGGTAAATATCCAAATTTACAAGAATATCATATTCAATAACTACTCAGTACGTCACGTGTAAATTTTAAATTCTTTTCAATGCAGGAAGGCACTATTGTGCATACAAAATGAAATCCTTTCAAATAGGATCACCGTTTTGAAAAACTCGAAACAAAATACTTTGCAACATATCAATATCTATTGAAGCTTTACTGACTAACTCATTCAGATATATTCGAAAAAGTATCAAATAACCGTTAAAATTCCAACAGATGAAAATCGAAGTGAATACAAATGCGTTAGTGTATAAAGTGTAAATAATTCTCTCATTATAATATTTAACCCCTTGGGAGTAAACAACATTTTTTGAGTTTCATCCACTTTTGCCTCAGTATCTTCGCAAACTTAACCAACGGCAAGCAGATTGATGGCGATAACGGTAGCAAACAGATAAAATTTCATTTCAATCGATTTTCATATCTCGAAGGCATCTCGTGGAACTCTGTCTGGAAAAGTTGTAAAGTACTAAATATATTTCACTGTATTGCATCCCTTCTTACCCCCCAATCGTACACCCCAAATTCCTTTCCGTTCATTTCCATCTTAACCTCACATTACTTAACCGAATGAAGCACTTATTAGTGTAGATACTTCTAGCTTTCCCCAGATGAAAAAATCCATACAGATAAATATCGTATCTCCTGGAGCTTTTCCTTAACGAAAAGGAATATAATATAAATTTCTGATGCCTAATTTATTTATTATGATCCTTCCGTGTCTGGTGCTTTATCGGCCACAGCACGAGCAAAAACGGCAAATGAGTGAGGGTAGTGATGAAGTAGTAAGAATGGTTGGAAAAGATAGGAACGAGTCCTGCTATAGAAAAAGGATAATATTGAGTGGGATTTATCTGAAAAGTTGTATGTGCTGGTTCGAAAAATGTACTTCCAATATTAGATGATGATTATTCGTTACGAGTCCTGTGGGGATCGAAAAATGGTGACGTTTAAATTAATTTATTTAGGTAAATTTTTTTCTAAGGAAATAATATATTTTTGCCTGCAGGGAATTTTTCCAGGATTTTTTCTGTGTTTCGACGTCCGGGATTAGGGATCTGGTGAGTTAAACATGGCATGTTAATTGTGGAAAGATACATATTGCAATTCATAAGGGGATTAAGGAGCTGTATTTTTGGAGCTTAGGACGGAAGGAATTTTAAATTAACTAGATTATAAAAGAACAAGCGATAGGAATGACTGTTCTACTTTTGTATACGTATTTGAACGCAAAGTGCTGCGAAAACTCTACGGCCCAGTGAAACAAGAAACAGTGTGGAGACTACATTACAACGATGAGTTGTATGAACTATTTGACAATCCACCTGTTTCCTCTTGCGTAAAGTTACGTAAATTGCAATGGGCGGGCCATGTAGAAAGAACGGGAAAAAACCGGCTACCCCAAAAGAACATTGATGGGTAGAGCACAAGATAGACATCCAACGGGAAGACCGAGGACTCGATGGGAAGACACAATAGAAGCTGTCAGCAGATCCTTGTTGGGAGTAAACAACTGGCGGACAAGGTCACGGAACAGTGAAAATTGGAGGAGATAAATCCTGGAGGAAAAGGTCCAGCCTGAGTTGTCGCGCCATCGATGATAATGAAGTAATTTGATTAGAAAAAAGAGAAGGAAGATGTTTCTGAAGAACATCAAAACCGATATCAGGTAGTCATTGTTCCATTTTTATATTGGGAAGTAATTCGGACCCTTCCAGCGTAGTCAGAAAATGTCAGGCACATTGAGCTGCAAGTCAGAAGAAAGGTGTTGGGCCTGTTCTGGCTCCTCAGCTATGGATGCTTGTTTTCCCGTCACTTATCGCATCTTTACCAACTAGATCCCTGCTTTCAATTTCTAAGCAAACGTCATATCCAGAATCTTGCAAGCACCCCAGAGAAAAATTAACGTATAACCGACTTTGCCAGTGAAAAAACCTGTACTAGCACTCATTTCTAGAAATAATTTTCCTTGAAATTGAGAGGAAGTCACTTTTCAGTAGCACTAGCAATGAAGACATTCTCTCTATTATGAACCGTCCGTCATAAATCGAAGTTGAGGATTTCACCGTATCAAAAAGGGAGTGCAGTCTATTTCTTCTTGGAAATATTTTGATTTGTCCTTTTCACAATGTTGTTCACAGAAGGATAACAGGTCAACTCGCTCTTGCACGCGATCTTATCAAGATAGTTCTCAGAGATTTTACGACAATATAAATTATTCTGTAGATGACGTCTTGAAAACTTGACACTTCCCGACTCTTTCAAACTGGATAGATCTCCAATCCTCAGCTTTTTAGTTTTAAAAAGATTAACCATGCTGCGCTAACATTAATTGACTTTGTGTCTGGGAGTCGCTTATTAATTCTAAATACTGTTACATCCCGGTCCAGTCCTATGCAATACGACAAATTGAGACTGATGGTATGGTATTTGTCACGCTGGCTGAAAAGTTTGTTTTGATTTTTTATGGCTAAGAGTGTCTTCAAGCCTTATTCTAGTCACTGAAGTTACACTTTGTTGCCTTGGAGTATATGTTTTGAGTTGGTTCATACATTTCCTATCCTGCACTTATCCTACATATTAAAGCAAAAAAAAAAAACAGTTTATCAAAGTGAAGAGCAAAAAATGGTCTCAGAGCAGGTAGATCGACAATGGACCAAGTGTTCACTGTGAAGCAGGTACTTGAGAAATGCTGGAAGTTCAACATAAACGTGCACCGTATTCGTTGACTTTAAGCAGCCATACGAAGGCATTGCTCGTAATGTACTGTACTGAATAATGCTTTGCTTTGGTATCCCAGCCAAACTAGTCCGTCTTATCAAAATGCTAAGGACGTCAAAACCTCCCAAGTCGGCATCAATAACCAACTCACGATGCCTTTGACACAAATATTGGACTAAAGCAGGGAGATGGGCTGGCCCCATCGCTATTCAATTTGGCTCTGGAATACGTCATAAGAAAGCTACCTGTCGATTCTCGAGGTACATTACTATACAAGTCGAGCCAAGTGGTAGCCTTTGCAGACACCATCAACATTTTGTCACGGCCATTAACAACCGCTAATGGACTCTTCTTGAAACTCGACCGAAAATCAAAACTAATAGGACTACAAACCTATGAGACTAAAACAAAGCTCATGGCGCAGTCAAAGAAAAATATCTCAAATACACAAAATATCACACTTGGCGAATACAATATCGAAAATGTGGGCAAACTTATGTATTAAGGCGCCAAAATAGCGGGGACCAGCAATGAAAGTGACGGAACACGCCGAAGAATACAGCTTGCAAATAAATTTTTTTTTTCAGTTTTGACGCTCCAGAAAATCAGCTGCATACACAGGAAAATATTTCAAGTATACATATCTGTGATAAGACCTGTGCTATGCTATGTGTGTGAAACATGGACTCTAACCCAAGCACCCGCAAATATATTAAACGCTTTTGAGCGACGGGTCCTGAGGCGAATAATCGGAGCGAAGCTAGATGGGGACCAATGGTGAATTTGAAAGAACCATAAGCTTTTCGCTTGAGAATTGGCCTGCGATATCAAGTAAACAAAATAATTGACTTATTTCATGAGCTGTGTGAAATTTTTGACGAGCCGGAAGTGTCAACGAATGTACGACTGCGGAAGCTGCAATGGGCTGGCCACATGAATCGTATGGACGAACAATGGCTACCCTAAAAGGTATTCATTGAAAGAACTGATGGCCGGAGACCAGTTAGAAAACCGAAGAAACACTGGTCTGACTTGATCGACGAAGACAGTTCATCGCTGCTCGGATTTCAGAATCGGAGGAGGCAGTCAATAGACCGGGACCGGGCGCTTGTAACAGAAAGCGAAGGTCCGAGAGAGGCTCTAGTGCTTGAACAAATTTTTGATTGTGAGATAATAAATATTATGCATCATAGAATTAATTTAAGGCAGAATCTGGCTTAAAAAACCTTATTTCAGTGTCCGTTGGGTACAACGATCATTTAAGTAGGCTTGAAATTTTGACTCGAGTTTTGAGGCTTTCTTTTTTGGGTTTATTATTTCTACTTTTTGCTTAAGTTTGTTTGTAGACGTAAGTCTGACTTCGATACTGTTTGCTTTCAAAAAACTTCATAAGGGCTTTTTTCCTCCAACTTCCTTTAGTGGCGTATTCAATATTGTGCATTTCTCGATAGTTCATTGGTTTCCAAATTAAAATGACTGATTTGAACCGGTAAATATTTACAGTATCGGTAAGTGCGCTCTTATTCGTGTAATTTATCCCAAATATACAAGAGGAGTAAATGTTTTGTCCACTCCTACCATGACTACGCTCCCATCTCATTTTCTATGCTTGACAGATTCTTGTCCATCCGTTAATTTTGAACAAGATTTTGTAGTTTTAGTATAGCCTAATTTAGTTAATATTTTGCTTTTCTTGCTTGAGAGTACTGATTCTATCTAGACGAAAGTTTGGTGATGATTTTGGCCGATGACCATTTGGTCTTCTTGGATACTTTTTTCTACTTTTCGATGTTGCATTTGAAAGTCATTTTTGGCCCTCTCTTTTTGCATCTTTCCCCTAGCCTGGCTTATGAGGACTACAGGCAGAATTATTCACGTTAATTAAAAAGTCGTGCACGTGACTTCGCCCGCGTGGTTGATATAAAAATTATTTCCGACATGCAAGCAATTCACATTCAGTTGGTCGTAGCAAAAAAAAAGACTATATAAGTTTAACTCATTTAGTTAAAATCTTAATGTCATTGAACTTCAGACCTACACAATATTGTTTATTAATTGTTTTGCTTCATGGTATGAATTTATGGTCGACATTGTACATATTTCAATTTTGCACCTTGCATTACTTAATTATCATTTTGGTCAACCAATATAGTTGAATCCTATGGGAATTTTAATTTAACCTTTTAATTACTGTGCTATGCACTTTCAATCTTTGGGGAAAGTGCGATCAAATAATCTTGAATTGAAAATACAGTATGTTGTATTGCTGACCATAATAATATCAATTGTTATAAATTAGAAAATATGATTAAATAAATCGACAGCCATCAACCCTTGCGTTTTAATTTGTGAGTGGACTACAGGTTCAAGTGCCTGACAGTTCCGATACTTCTATCACGAACAAACACTAAGTTCAAGTATTTAAGTGTGTAAATAGTGATGTATGAACAACAAATTTCATTCGTTGATAACTATAGGTTAAAGTGCTTATTAGTTATAATTATAATTCGACCTCATTCGACACTTTCACCAAGTTCATATATTTGTATGACAAGATGCATAAATATTATTTTTATACACAGACTTTAAATTAACACGAGCCACCTTTAGACTGAGACTTGATTAAAGTTATCGCACAGCAAACAGCTACTTGAAATTGTGGGCAGCATCTACCATTCACCAACCTCCACCATATGTATATGTGCCATACGCCATCCAACATCATCTTTCATCCGCTATCATCCACCATTCGCAATCGTCCACTATCACATGATGCTTTCCGCCAATATCCACAATCATTTACCACCTACCATCAGCCACCATCTGTTATCTTCCATCAACCAACATCATCAGCCATGACCCCCCTTCATCAGACATCTACCAACATAATCAGCAATCATTGGCGCTCATCAGCGCCATAATCTGGCATAGTTCGCCATCATCCAGCATAAGTCGTCATCATAAGCAATAATCTGCCAGCATCCGCACTCATCTACTATCATTCACTGTTATCCATCACCATCAGCAATCATCCGCCATAATCTTCTATCATCATGATCAGTAATAATCCACCAACTTCCGCGCTAATCAGTCTTCACCCTCCGCCAACATCATTTGCCCTCATGAGCAACTATTTGTACTCATCAGCGATCACCCGCGCATCATCATAATCGTTATAGTAGCTTTCGAGTTGTTATGATTCCGTTAAAATATAATCTTCAACCTTACGAAAGCTCAACGAACCTTTTACAGAAAATTTCTAATTAATCCCTGCAGTGGTTTTTAAACTACAAAGATGCGTGTGTGTGTGTGTGCTGGGACGGACAAGGGGTCGACGTATTAATATCCTTGTAACCTTCCATAGATGTTAACGAACAAAAAATAATTATTCAAATCCATTAAGCCATTCATAAGTTGTGATGACACAACGCACCGACATTGTATGTTCCACATTATCTCTTCCAAAGAGAGATACGATTCTAGATTTTGCTCAGGAGAAGAAAACGATGTCCGCCACACATTATCTGCATGCCAGGCTGCTGCCACGGGACCTCTACAAGACAACAGGAAAGCTTGGATCGGTTGACAAATTGAACCATGTGGTACATTTGATTTGGGTAGTCCCAAACGACAATAAGGATTTATAGCAGCCGGAGGCATGAGGGCTGTGGGATCACTTATCCAACAATTCCTTTTCTCCCTCCACTCCAGCTGGAGGAGGGATTCCCCATTTGAAGGCGTCCACGGAGTTGCAAAATGAAACCTAGCCCGGAGTATGTGTCAAACGGTTCCGGGCTACGTTCTCAGGTTGACAGTTGTTTATTCCTTACGACCTGTGTCTGCCTGTCCGTCCGTTTGTGCAGTTTTCCTTTTAAACTATAATAGCTACAATCATCATCATATCGGATGTAACATTCGCTTTGGAGTCCTTAGAACGGAGGATACACAATTGGAGTGTATTAGAAGAGAACTCAGGCAGTGATAATCAATACATTCTGCTTGAAACCAGCGATGTCGTCTCTCGACGATGCACGTCGGGAAGCTCGTCGAAGTGTTCACGGCAGGTGCTCTGCTGCTGGAAAAGAAGTGGCAGCTCAAGACGTGGTGACTCCACTATGAGCATCATCACGACTGCTTGCAAGGCTTCTATGCCCCATCAAAAACCCCGGCACGGCAAGCTCCCACTGTACTGGTGTTCGACTGAAATCGTTGAAAAGCGAAAAGAGTGTCACAAGCTTTGGCGTGAGGCTCAACAGGCCTGGAACCGTGACGAGGCATGCTATCGGGTAGCAGCATATAAGTCGGTCAGGAAATGCCTCCGCAAATTGGTTAACAACAGCAACGCTCGCTTCTGGCAAGATCTTGTAGAAAATGTGAACAAGTATTCATGGCGCCTTGGCTACAAGCTAGTTAAACGGAAGCTTGGTGCCCTACGGAAACCTTGCATACATGATGCGGAAAAGATGGACGAGATAGTGCGGGCACTTTTCCCGCCCATTCCGTCCGTGTTAACGCTTTCCACGGTGGAACAGCTCTCAAGTGTCCACTCTTCACACTGTCGGAACTGGAAGAGGCAGTCCATCAATTGAAAGCGTGGAAGGCTCCAGGTCCAGATGGTGTTCCAACTGAGGTGCTGGAACTTGTCTATCACCATTGTTCTGACTTGCTACTCAACACATTCATCGCTTGCCTATGGGACGGAGTTTTCCCGGTACGATGGAAAATGGCGAGGCTTGCGTTGATCAGCGAGGGGAAGGGAAATCCCGGATTGCCGTCTGCATACCTTTCGTTATGCATGCTAGACACTGCTGGGAAAGTGCTTTAGAAACTCATTAAGGGAAGACGCACTGATGCGACTTGTGTTGCTGGGGACGTATCTCTTCGACAGTATGACCTTAGAGCAGGACGTTCCACCATTGGTGCGATTGAGCGTGGTCCAAAAAGCAGAGGCATATAGCCGTACCCAGCGACGAATCGTCCTGTTGGCAACACTCGACTCCACTAGATGGGTGGCTATCCTGGATACACTGGAAAACTCTTTTCAAGTTCCAGAATATGTTATGCGGGTTCTGAGGAACCACCTGAAGGACAGAAGCCTGCTGTACGATATGACACAGGGCTAAGGAAGGATGTATCGGGTGTCGCCCAGGGGTCTATCCTTGGTCCAGACTTGTGAAACGTGTCTTATAACGGGCCACTGAAGCTGGAGCTGCCAGACGAGCCGCGCTGGATCGGCTACGTGAATGATGTGGCGGCTCTAATCGCTGAATGTACCGTTGAACAAGCGCTATGGCTAGATATGCCAATGCGCTGAGTGAGAAACTGGATGACTGCTCGCTGGTTGAGTTTAGCACTGAAGAAAACTTAAGTGGTCATCCTGACAAAAAAGAGAATCCCTAGAGTAAGGATGGTCACTATTAGAGATATACTAATCGAATCGAAGCCAGCGGTGAAGTACCTAGGGCTACCGATCGACTCGAAGATGAGTTTCTCTGAGCAAATCAGGGCAACGACTGAGAATGCTGCTTCGGGAATATCGGCCTTGAGTCGACTTATGGCCAACGTAGGGGGACCCAGCCCATCAAGAAGACGCCTCTTGATCAGTGCTGTAGGGTCAGTGCTACTGTACGGAGCAGAGGTATGGGGCGACGCTCTCAGCAAGGAGTTATACCGAAAATGATTGGCACAGGTACAGAGAAGAGGAGCACTGAGAATTGCATCTTCGTATCCAACAGTCTCCGACTCGGCGGTGAGAGTGATTGCAGGCGTGATACCTGTCGCCCTCCTTGCTAGAGAGCGCCGCGCTATTTACCTGCGCCGAAACGAGGATGCGAGGGAGATGGTTGTCCGCGAGGAGAGACAACGCTCGCTCAACGATTGGCAGCAGTCTTGAGGGAATTGCATGAAGGGAAGGTGGACTGCGCGCCTCATCCCGAATGTGAGACCGTGGCTAAATCGAAGGCGTGGTGAGATTGACTTCTATCTGACCCAGCTTCTGAGCGGGCATGGGTGTTTTCAGTCTTACCTGCACAAGATTGGAAAGACACGGTCCCGCGATTGTCGGTATTGCCCAGGAGATGAGGACAATGCCTGTCACACATTTTTTGCGCGGACAAAATGAGTCAGGCTGCGAAGGGACCTCTACAGGGAGACGGGAGAGCTCACCCCGGATATTATAGTCACGGTGTTGCTCGAATCGGTTGACAAATGGAACCAGGTGGCACATTATGCTTGGATAGTCCTGAAAGATAAAAGGGACTCACAGCAGCCGGAGGCGCTGGGGCTGGGGAATCGCTTGTCTGGCACTTCCTCTTCCCCTCTCCCCTCCCGCTAGGAAAGGGATCCCTCTGCTTGAAAGCGCCTCACGGCGTAACAAAACGAGACCTGGCTCGAAGTAATGTGTCAAACGGTTCCAGGCTAGGCTCTCAGGTTAACAGGGGAGGTGTTTAGTGGGCAGCACCATCTGCTCGTGCGGAGTCACCCTACACAAAGCAAATACGATCACGAAGGGATAGAGACGGGAAAGGAGAGGGCATTTTAAGAAATGAAAGATGATTGATTTTACCACTTCATAATTTTTGTATTTTTAATTGAATCTAATTACAAAACACCGATATGACCAGTCAATTCAAAAAAATAAAAACAAATTCCGTTAAATAAGGCCCCTTTTCAAATATCCAATTGAACAGACTAAAACCAAATAATCGCGTAAACAGTAAAAGTGAATTGAAACACAGAATATAAAAGAAAATATACACCAATGAAATATTTAAAAAAAAAAAATGATATGTAATTACTTACCTTTTGTACGGCTGCGGAGCCCTCGGCAACCCGAAGGGGAACGGGGCACTGCTAGAAATTATTAAATTTTTAAGGCAAATTTTTAAATTAAATTTCCTTTTTTCTATGTTTTTACACAAGTCGCACACTCTGATCGCCAGACGATAAAATTGCTGATAGGCTTTTTAATGATTCGGTGTAAATGTGCTCTATTGTCGCTCGCTGAAAAGGCACAACGAAATTTTTTCACTATCGGTCACTGATAATAAGAAGAATTCTCCTCTTCAACGCCTTTTCTTATTTTCCGCACCATTTGCTTTTAGGCATTATAATCCCGGATAATCCCACCTCCCAATCCAAATCTTTTCCCCTAACACATCCCAAATCACTCAACCACACCACCATCTAATTCTTAAATGTCCACTCAGCTATCTAAATTAAAATCACTTCCAATTTCTAAATTAGAATCACTTTTCAGCTTCAAGATTAAAATTACTTCTCAACTTTCAAGATTAAGATCACTTCTCAACTTTCACATTAAAGTCAGTTTTCATTTTCCAAAACGAAACCACTTTTTAATTCCATAATAAAAGCACTTTTTCAACTTTCAAACTACCATTCCTTCTCCAAGTCCAAATTAAAATAAATCTTCTCTACACCGCCCAATAACTTCCTCCTCTTTTTAAAACCCAAAACTGAATGCCCTAATCCAAAAACCTAAATCCCGCAATCGTTTCATTCCCAATTATCGCTGCCGCATCTGGGTACCGTAATCGAAGTTCATTACACTTCGATGCCGCAACCCACATATCTTTTCCATATCCACAACCGCAAAAATTTCGATTTTGCATATATGGCGATTTGCATAGCCATGAAAGCGTTTGGTTAGATGCAAATCGTCATATATATATATATATATATGGAAACAAATGCTTTTGCCAATATTCCAAAAAGAGTGTTTTCCTGCGCTCAAGGGGACTTGAACCCAGTGTCCCAGTAGACCCCCGGTCGAGAATCTACGACGCTACTAATAGAGCCACCTTCTGTTGATTTCCCATTCATCGAATGAACTAGGCACCTTTCTTAATGGGCATAGGAATGAAATTCGTCAGTAGGAAAGCGTGGATTAATTTTGTTAGTGGGAGCTAATGAATAAAATTAGTTAGTATGAAGGACGGAATTAGGTTTTGTTAGGGAAAAAGTATCGAATGAAACTTTGTTAATGGGAAGTAATAAATCGAGTGTTGTTAGTGGGAAAGTTAAGATTATTATTATATTATTATTAATTTTTTGTAATTGAAAATAAGGCAAAAGGGTAAGATTGAGATGATGGGGAAATAGAAATTATTTGGAAATTTTTAAATGTTAATAAAAATAAATTTACCGAGGAAAATGGTATAAGTGCCCAAAAGAAGGTGGAGATGTTACGGCGTCAATTTGAAGTTGCGAATGGGAGAATGCCGGTACGCCGGAATTCGCAACAGCTCTTAAAGTGGCGACCTTCGACTTAGAATTTTGGTATGGTTTTTAATAATTTGCAAAATATGCTGCTTCGTGAACCTTACAATGATGAAAGTGCTAACTTTACCTAACCTTTTGACATTGACCGTTTGCTAAAAAAGTTTGAGGGTGGGTTCATATAAAGAAACGATATTGTTATATCCCTAATGGAAAATCCTATAGCTCCTTAATTGCAACGCAATAATAATAATTTTCCTTGCGGTAGATCGAAACATTTGACCGATTAATCGGTTTGGGTAAACGAAACGATTTTCCGATGGTGATTCGATAAATAATATACTTCGTGCAATTTTATTTTATCTTGAAGAATTTTGCAAATCTTTTCATAATGTCATCGTCTGATGGTGTCAGAAGGATCTAATGCTAAATTCTTTATGTTTTAATTTGGGATGCAAATGCTAGCGGGAAAAGAAATCATGAAATTTTCTCCAATGATATTACTCTGAATCATCTTAAATTACAGCATTTAAGCTGCATTAAAAAGCAACTTATTTTTTATTTCCGGGGGAAATATCTAAGCAAAATGTACCATTTGGCAAAGAAAATTAAGGACACTAATTTTCTTCATAATTTGTCATTTGTGTCCTTAATCAAAACCTTAAAGGAACAGAAACTAAAGGATATACTCCATACATAAGTGCATTGCCATATGATTTCTTGAGTGCAACTTACCACATTTAACAGTTGATATCGGCAGAGTTCTTCAAAAGATTACAATTCTCTTCAAATATATTTCAGTCGCATGTGTTTTTTCTCGTATGCATCCTCAACATTGAAAATTCGCATATAATTAATTAGTTATACCGAAAATCGGCTAAGTCGAAATTTTTTCAATATGATTATTGATGGTAATTGTCTTTCGCCATTATTCAATTTTCACGTCCTTCAAATGGGGGTAATGGGGGTAAACACAACATTAGGCCAACACGCGATTCCTCAGTCTATCGCCGTTCAAAATTTATTCGTTAACATTCATGAAAAAGCTACAACAAAAAATAAATACACGGATGTAACCGATAATCTACTTTATCTTGGAGTCGGTTAATGAAGTCCCAAAACTTTTCAAAACGAAACACTTAAATCTTTCCCAAAACAGATCAACCCCATTAAGAAGCATTGGTTCGGGTATACCGAAATTGTATAAGGGTTTCTAGAGCATTCCCTTTTTCAAAATATTGAACAATCCAAAGGAAATCATTGTCCAAAATTGAATGCGCCTCACTGTGACAATTTGCATATATGCTTTAACAGTTAATTGCATACATCTTGGCGCGTAGTTTAAAGAGTTAACACTCAAAGAGTACTTCCACTCACGAGAGATTCGAGTGGAAACTATGACTGAAGAAAAGTTCAACAGTGTATCTAGAAAATAGACAATCTGAGCGCATTTAATTGCGATCAGATATTCCCAAGGCGATTTTATTCGAAATAAAAAACTTTAATGTACAACGCATTTCGAAGATCTTAAAGTCACAGTCATACATGCAACAATCTCACAAGATTCAAGCCTGACAGAAAATATTTTAATCTGCATTTTCAATTTCCTTAAAACGTTTGAAATTTTCCTCCCCCAAAAACCCATTCAGTTATAGCCATATGTTAAAGGGAAGACACATCCGGATATATCCTATGATATACATGATATTAAAGCTCCTTTGACTGCTGCTGCTTGCATTTGCATACATTTCCGAATGAAAGGTGCAGTCCGGATACCACTAGTACCAGCACCATTGATATGGCTCGATTCTGTAGCTGAGTTGAAGCGTGATCTGGCAATATGTAGCTATAACTCTTAAATATCTACAAGATATGGAGGGTCGGATCGTCTTTTGGACGGACGCCTGTTGGTTACAAACAGGCAATCACCAGCCCCACATTGCATGGAGGTCCCAGCATGCAATGGATGCGGTGGCTGTTAGCGATGTTTAGAAATGAATGGTAAAACAACTTTACCAATGTTCGAAGATTTGCATATGATTTAGTTTCGGTGAATTTACGATGCAATGAATTGCTTTTAGTGAAATGACGGTGATTTAGTGCGAGTTGACGAGGGTAACTACATGTGGAAGAATATAATATGGAGAAAATATGACCATATTAAGCGCTCATTATGGATGGTATTTAAGCATTCATATGAGTGTTAATTGGTTTTTATTGAATGGTGGATCAGCATTTGATGGAGAATTCAAGGTACTCGTAAGCGGGAAGATTTGAGCTTAATGGGAATATTAATTTAAGTAGCAAATATGCAGTTTAGGAAAATTCTTGTCTGGGAATAACATGGATGAAACAATTTTGATAAAAAGTAGGAATATAATGTGACGCTCTGCAATAAAAAAACACATTTACTTAAGTTATACTTACGCAATCTATTTTCTTTTCGTAGAATATATTATAAATTTAATTTTTTTTCTTTGCAGGTGAGTACTTTTGCTGTTCTAAGAGTATGTGTTTGACATTCTTTGCATTCCGATGAAACATCTTTGTGAGTATATTTCAATCATAACCTATTTAGGAATTTCTAAATAGAATAAAATAAATTGCAGTGCCAGATGGTTTTGCTAGGAAGTATTTTGAAAATATCATATATTTTTAATGTTTGCTTGGAAATTTTAAATTCGTCTACATTTTCTGCTTCTTTGCATATATTAAATAATTTGCAGGCAAATCACATTTGCTTCTGTTAGTCGAATTTCATGAAGGAAACTGCAATTGCAGTATCGTTTATAACTATTCTAACGGTGGGGATGATGACTTTGAAGACTATTCTAAACCTCAATCTCAGGAAGGTAAACCTTCACCGCAGTTCAACTATCCAAAACCTGCTTGAAAAGTGTGCAAGGGACATGAAAGCCGCCTCTTTGCTGCTGAGTGAGCAACACCACGACATAGTTGCGTCATCGTGGTACCCTGACGAAACTGGTACTGCCGCCATCTGGGCTCGAAATAGTGCTGATTTCCTAGTGGAGAGCTATGGACGGAAATACGGTTTCGTCTGAGTTCACCAGGCGAACCGGTATCATCTTGCCAAGCCAAGTTTAATGCTTCGGAGGACGCAGTCTCGAACGCAGATGGACATGCACTCGTTGGAGGAGACTTCAATACTAAGGCAATCGAGGTTCGTCGAGGTGCGCCATTGCTCTTCGTCGAGGTGCGCCATTGCTGTAGGATTTGCAGGGGACTGAAGGCTTAGCGGATCAAGACATGGTGAACTCAACTATGAGCATCATCATGTCTGCTTGCACCGCAAACCGCGCGTTACGCATGCTTGACATGACTGAGAAAATGCTAGAGGAAGGGAACAATCAGTGCTTTATAATACTATGGAAGGCCGACGAACGAAAGCAGCTCAAAGATATATCCTCGCTGCAGACCTAACGAACATATCGCACGATAGGCTACTGAGGCTAGAGTTGCCGGATGAGTTGCATCTGATCGGCTATGCGATGATGTTGCTTACTAGTTGCGGGACTCAGTGTCGAATAGGCGCAACTTAGATTAGGTATGCTAATGGGTCGGGTGAAACACTAGATGACTGTTCGCGCTTCCAGTCTAGCACTGGAGAAAACTGAAGTGGTCATCCTGACAAAGAAAACAATTCTCAGAGTAGAGACGATAACTATTGGGGAAGTGTTGGTTGAATCGAAAGCAGCACTAAAAAGCCTGGGGTTATTTATCGACTCGAAGCTGAGTTTCTTTGAACGGCAACGACTGATAAAGCTGCTTCAGTCATATTGGCTCTGAGTCGACTTATGGCCAATATAGGGGACCCAACTAATCAAGAAGGCGACTTTTGATGAGGTCCGTAGAGTCGATGCTACCTATATGGAGCAGATATGGGGGGATGCTCTCAACAAGGAGCTTTATCGAAAACGCTTGGCGCAGGTACAGAGAAGATGAGCACTTCATATTCGATGGTCTTTGATTCGGTGGTGCTAGTCATCACAGGCTTGATATCTATCGCCCTCCTTGTTAGAGAGCACCGTATTATCTACCTGTATCGAAACGAAGACACGAAGGAGACAGTTGCCCGCGAGGAGAGACAACCCTCACTCAATGACTGGCAGCAGTGCTGGATAACAGGCACGAAGGGAAGATGGACTGTGCGTCTCATCACTAGTCGAACGCACTATGAGACTGACATCTACCTGACCTAGCTCTTAAACAAGCATGGGTGCTTTCAGTCCTACCTGCACAAGATTGGTAAGTTGCGGTCCTCCGACTGTAGGTTTTGCCATATACTTTTTGCATGCAAAAGATGGAGCACAGCAGCTGGGGATATCACTTTTGGGGCATTACTTTTTTAGCAATCCATTTTCCTGCCTCCTTTCTCGCTACCGTAGGGATCCCCTAAATTAAAGGCGCCCCGAGGTGTGACAAAAAGAGACTTAGTCCGAAGTAATGTGTTAAAAAGGTCCCAGGCTAGGCTCTCAGGTTGACAGAGGAGGTGTTTAGTCAGTAGCCCGGATGTCTTACGTATGTGGGAACCCCACACTTAGGGCGCAAATAGCCTTCACCTTCCAACCACAAAAACTTGGCAGTAACCAACAGTCAACCAAAAAATTAATATGATCATAATGAGGCTCGATTAAGACCTGACATAATTTCACATTTCTTAAGCTAATGTGCAGCGAAACTGCAGATATACGTGATCGTTAAGTTGAATCATCAACAAAGACCAAAAATACAGCTGCTAGCGACTGGCTCGAGACATTGCGTTACCCTTCCGCTTGTTTAAATACCGTGAGCGTCAAAAGAAAGTGTACACCTATGTGTAGCATATTCAAAACCTCATAAAATGAGTTCTAGACGTCGAATTTTAAAATTTTTTTGTATTTTGAAAAGTTTTTTCTATTTTCTAATAACAAAATAAAAAATTTGATGATAAAACATCGCACTAAAAATTCAACAACAAAATAAAAAAAAAATACTTCAGTTTTTACGCGTCAAAAATAAGTGTACTGGGAACAAACAAAGCAAACATCTGCAAATTAATACTTAGTCTGTTTCGCTTTCGCCTTCAAAACAGCTTCTAGTCGTCTTGGCATTGACTCAATCAATCGTTTAGTCAAACTGACTGGAATTTTCTGCCATTCTTTGATTAAAATGGACTTCAACGACTCTTTGCTTGTTATATTCCGTTTTCGGATTCGTGTATCGAGATAATCCCACAAATGCTCGATGGGGTGAAGGTCTGAGGATTGCGGAGGATGATCCAGTCGCTTAGCTGTTCGATACAATAACCATTCCTGCACTAGCTTTGACTTGTGCTTTGGGTCGTTGTCCTGCAAGAAGACCCATGATGTATTTAACCCTACTTTTGGAACACTAGGTAGTAAATTTTCTTTCAAAATATCCAAGTAATCATTTTTATTCATCGTAGTGTCAATAAACACCAGATTCTCAACCCCTGGTACCGCCATATACCCCCAGACCATAACCGAGCCACCACCATGCTTTATGCTTGAACTTATGTTCTTCTGATCAAATTCGGCGTTCTTACTTCTCCATATTCTGGGTGATTTTTTGGAATCAAATATTTCAAATTTACTTTCATCACTGAAAAGCACGTTTTCCCAGAATGACATATGCACTTTTTCATACTTTTTGGCATAAAGCACCCGGAGTTTCCGATTCTTTTCAGAAATGTATGGTTTTTTACGGGGTACTCTGCCATGTAACTCATTCCTATTATGTATTCGGCGGATAGTACTTGCGCTGACACTGACCCGAGAATCTACTGTTATGTTTTCCGCGATTTTCACTGCACTCACTGCTGGATTTTCTTGCACTTTCCTCACAATAAATCGTTCATCACATACGGACAACTTTTTTGGCTACCGTAACGAGGCCGATCACTTACGTCTTTGAACTTCTCGAATTTGTCCAAAAGTTTTTCCACGGTGTTATGGCTTTTACACACCACTTGTGATATTTCCCGTAACGATTTTCCTTCCGTTCTTAATTTTACAATAAGTTTCCGCGTTTCAATTGCACTTTGCTTACCCATTTTAGATAATGTAGAAACTGGACCGTTCTATGGTGCAAATCAAATTACGAATGATTGAATTATCGCGTTATGTCAACCAAGTTTGCATTTTTGAAGAACTATAAACTGAATCTGATGGAAGTTTTTCCGCTAAACACATTAAATACAGGGTGTGCTGCAAGCTGTACACTTATTTTTGACGCTTAAAAAATGGAGTTTTTTTTTGTTATTTTGTTGTTGAATTTTGAGTGCAATTATTTATGATCAAATTTTATATTTTGTTATTAGCAAATGGAAAAACCTTTTGAAAACACAAAACATTATTAAAATCCGACGTGTGGAACTCATTTTATGTGGTTTTGAATATGCTACACATAGGTGTACACTTTCTTTTGACGCTCACAGTACTTTTTAATTTGGTGGAAACCAGAGAGTGCATGGCTCGAAATGGTAATATATTTCAAATATACGGCAGAAAAAGCTAATATTTGCTTGCTTCATCCCATGTGATATTCTGCATTTGTATTGAGTGACGCGAGAATCTGTTGGCTGTTCACAGCAACATGAAATATGTAACGATGAATCAGCTGAGCATTTGACCAGCGATGACTTGAGAAGTTGAGCAGATCGAGTTTATAGTGTTGTATGAGGCGTCAGCTGTGTGCTTGCCAATACGATGTGTTGACAAAGGCACTAAGAAGTGAGGAGTTGGTAGATATAAGTTGGTCGCCAAAGGAACTGGATTGGAAATAAGTGATTAGGCTGTTACGCTCCGTGCAAATTGATGTTCAATTATTTTTAATTGATGGAGCAAATCCTCCTTGAATCATAAAGGAACTTGGAAGATTATTTGTTACTTGAACGTGAAAATTGAAGTGGTACATTCGGTCGTGCGTTGACGTGAAGCAAAATAAAACTAATTTTACCGTGGATGGTTCAATTAAAACACGTTTCAAAAGTTTGCGTTAAAAGCTAATCACCAAAATTTTGGTTGTAAAAGGTTATTAATAAAGGCAAGTGTGCAAGTGCAAATCAGATTGCGTAAAATAAGTGCACCACCTGGAAAGACTGGTCGACTCATTGCCCACAAACGACACGAAAATAATTCTGGCTGATTTAAACGCTAAGGTTGGCTATGAGCTATCTCATCGGGAGGATATACCCTCCACGATGAAACAAATGACAACGGCCGACGCCTGATTGACTTTGCATGTAGCAGAAATTTAGTCATACGTTCAACTTGCTTCCCACATGGACGCAATCATAAAATGACCTGGGTATCACCAGATGGCAACACACAAAACCAGATCGATCATGTTCTGATCTAACAACGCTGGGCCTCGAGCATACTTGACATCCGTACATACCGAGGAGCCAATTGTAACTGTCGTATGTCAAAGGCATATGCGGTGAAGACCAGCCTGCTACAAAAATTTCCAAAAATTTCCAAACGGAGTCTGTGTCCAAAAATTTCACGGAGACCCCCGAAAACCAGCTGGCTCCCATCTTATCAGACGCATCGTTATAGACGAGCAACGAGCTCTGGATGGGAGTGAAAGCGGCTATCAAGACCGTGACAGAACAGACAATCGGACATCAAGCCCAGCGCAAGAGGAATGATTGGTTCGATGATGAGTGCCAGAATACAAAGTAGTGAAAAGCTTGAAACGTGGTTATTAGCCCAAAACCACGCTCTGTCGTGATGACATCGGCAATATCATCGCTGATAAAACCAAGATTAAGGAAATTTCAAGAACCTCCTTAATCCTCCGCACAGCTCCAGAACATTGGAGCCTTTCGATGTCTGCGGAGAACGTCCCCACCAATTCTGGATGAAGTTTGTTCCATCATCAAAGCCCAAAAGAATAATAAAGCGCCAGGCATCGATGAGATTCCAGTGGAGCTCATCAAATATGTTGGCAGTAGTGTTCATCAAGCTATTCGCAAAGTCATCCAGCACATTTGGCAACTAGAACCCCTGTCGAAAGAGTGGAGCCAATCAATTTTATTCCCTATCCACAAAAGGCTGACAAGCTACAGTGCGAAAATTATAGAGGCGTATTACTACTTTGTATGGCGTACAAAATATTTTCTAAAATCTTAGAAAATAAAATCGGATCACACGCCAACAGTAATATTGGGGAGTGTCAAGGTGGTTTTAGAGTAAGTAGATCATTAACAGACCAATTGTTCACAGTCAAGCAGGTACTTGAAAAATGCTGGGAGTTAAACATAGACGTACACCAAATTTCCGTTGACTTTAAGCAAGTATACGACAGTATTAATTGTATCGTACTGTACAAACAATGCTTTGCTTTGACATCCCAGCCAAATTAGTCTATCTTACCAAAATGACGATGACGTCGACGACCTACCAAGTCCGCATCAATAACCAACTCACCGATGCCTTTGACACAAATATCGGACTAAGGCAGGGAGATGGGCTGGCCCCATTGCTATTCAATTTTGCTCTGCAATATGTCATAAGAAAGCCACTTTTTCATACAAGAGGTACATTATCATATAAGTCAAGCCAAGTGGTAGCCTATGCTGTCGGAATCAACATTTTGTCACGGTCGCTATCAACCGCCAAAGAACTTTTCCTGGAAGTCGACAGCTACGCAAAACTAGGAGGGCTACAAATCAATGAGAATAAAACAAAGCTCATGGCGCAATCGAGGAAATATACCTCAAATGCCCAAAATGTCACACTTGGCGAATACAATATCGAAAATATGGGCGAATTTGAAAATGAAAGAGACGAAATACGCCGAAGAATACAGCTCGCAAACAAAATATTTTATTTAGTTTTGACGATCTTGAAAACGAGCTGCATACACATGAAAACAAAGCTCCAAATATTCAAACCTGTGATAGGACCTGTGCTATACTATGAGTTAACCCAAACATATTGATATTGAACCCAAATATATTGAACGTCTTCGAAAGACGGGTGCTGAGGCGAATAATTGGAGCGTAGCTGGACGGGGACCAATGGCGAATTAGATATAACAATGAGCTGTATGAAATTTTTGACGAGCCGAATGTCTCAATGATTGTAAGACTGCAGAAACTGCAATGGGCTAGTCACATGATTCGTTCGTATTTGTTCTGAGAACTAAATGAAGGAGACCAGTGTGGAAACTGAGGAAACGCTGGTCTGACTCTGTTGACGAAGATAATTCATCGCTGCTGGGACTTCAAAATGTGAGGACGCGGTCAATAGACAAAGACAGTTGGGGGCGCTATTTGCAGGAAGCATATACACGAGAGGTAGCGCTACGAAGAAGAAGAGAAAGATGAAGAAGGTGAGTATTCTGTCGAGTGTGCCGGGTTCGACTTAATCCGCTACTCATAGACTCAGTGCTTTCGGTACCAGTTACGCGGTATCCTTACTTTAGTTTGACCAGTTTTTTGTAGTGTAACATATTTTTTTAAGGATTATAGTACCTTTTGTCTAGCACTGCCTCGGTGTGTAGATCAGGAGCGTGTGAGGCCGAGTTTCGTTCTTGTTGACTTGTTGAAGATCTCGCAAAGACTCTTGGCTCAATTAGAGTAGTTAGAGCGAGAGATGATGTGTCTGCTTAGGCCCAGCATCTTGCTTATACGGTGTCGAATTCGAAGGTATTGTCTGGGCCTGCCTGGTCTTGTTATCTTTCTTCCAGTGTAACAGCGTGTTGTGATTTTTCGCACATTCCATGCAACTTCTGGCGATGTAGCTGGAGGCTTTATGCCCCTCTCAAAGGCAGTTGATGCATAGTTTCTTCGACCGAACGAACCTCAATCTTTTTGAGACGGTTATTTTGAGGAATTCCTGGCATTAGTAAAGCGGGTGGTGCTGGACACATATGGCACCTGGAAGCCGTAGTGACGGCCGCTGTCGCCTTTATATGCTTCCTACTAATGGTCTCCAGCTCCTTTGGATTACCGCCGAATGTCGCGAGTAACTGGAATCGTACATTAAAAGTCCAATGATCTCTTTAAGGGCGGTAGTTCAAGTGGACCGGACACCGATTGCTCATAGTGCGTTTATGCGGTCGGATCGCCCTTCCTCATCAACACATGTAGCAGCAGTGGGTTCCAATCGCTTGTAGGCATCTGCGTGCTTTCCAGGCCTCTGAGATACTCCGCAGTGGTATATGTAGAGCCTTGATTGCTCCCACTGACGGCTTCTCGCCGGCATGGGATGGTTGACTTAGCAATTTGTTTATGAGTGTGGCGACCAGTAGCTATCGATTGTCGTAATATTCCTTTAAAGTCCTCTAAGCTGCGCCGTAGTTGTCCTCCGAAAGTGCAAAATTTTGGACAAGTCCCTCAGCTTCTCCTGTGAGGTTGGCCTTGAGATACCCAACCCTTGGCAATTCAACATAGGCTGACTGTCTAGCATTTGGGCGAAAAGATCGGGGAACTGTCGCCAGTGTAGGTAGTTCCCATCAAAGGTTTGGAGTGTTATCTTCGATAGACGCAAACCAGGGGCGGTCAAAGTCGGACCGCGTGCGTGTAGCTTCGAGTTCTTCTAGCTTTGTTTCCTGCCAGTTCTGAGAAACTTCCTACAGTTTGTTGGTTGGTTGCGATCGAAACCAAGTCCTCCAGGATAGTTTCTGGGTTCGCAAAGCTGATAAATTCTTCCAATTGTGATAAGCATCGTTGTGCTCACACAATTCTGCACTTGTACCATTTTCGTGAGACCTCTGAGTGATCCAGGCAAGAAAGCCGCCATCACCTAATATCTTGTTGATGCTGGGATCAGTATGCGAATGCATGTCTGCCTGCATCAACTCGCTGACCTCCAACGTTATCCGTTCTAACGGGCCACCAGTCTCCGCCTTAGGGTGTCTCAAGGTCAACAACTGATCACAAGAGTGCCTTTGGAAGTCCAAAAAATTTGCGTGAGCTGTCGCGTACAACATGCTGGTAAAAAAATCGGGGGGTACTGCTGACTCTGGTAGCGCTCTGATTTGTGCATCCACTGTCTAGATGTCATCCCGGACGAAATCGACTCGCCGAAGTCTTTCCTGGTAATTGTACGCAATTGAAGCAGGCAATTTGAATCGGTGGCTGAGAGATTGTATTCGAGTGTAGTCTTTTCGCGTCTAGACCAACGACCCAAATTTTTCTCCTAACTAGCTTGCCGACAAGCAGCTACCTGGGAGTAGACTCCAAATATCTGAATGATGAGGCTTTAAGAGGCACCATTCGTTGATGCGCGTAAGGACTTCACGTCTTAAACCTATGAAAGGTCGGTTCAGATTTCCTTCGGGAAATCTCGAACGAGACTGAAGGAGTTTAAATCATTACAATTGACTGCTCAAACCAGTAAAGAAATTTGTCACTATTTTTCTATTTCTACAGCCCCCTACCATGATTTCATATTATGCAAGTACGCATTATACAGTGCCTCCAATTGTGTTGGTCCATCGATCGTGTCCTCAAATTCTGGAACTCAAGTAGTTGACTGTGTTGGACCAGCGTTTCCTTTATTATCTCACTGGTCTGCGTCCCACAAGTTTAGCAATGAATTTATTTTAGGGTAAAATTGGTAATATTCTGTGAATATAAAGTGGCAGGCCTATTATAGATGTTGCTCATAGCAGCACCTAACCATTATATATATATATATATATATATATATATATATATATATATATATATATATATATATATATATATACATATATATATATATATACATATATATATATATATATATATATATATATATATATATATATATATATATATATATATATATATATATATATATATTTATATAGCGCAAACGGGAAAAGGTGTCACTATACCGCTGCTATAGAATATATTAGCCAACTATCCTTAATTTCAGATGAAGGTGCAATATATTTGTTTGCAGTGTATATGGAAAATATATTTCTGCTTGCCATAATCAAGTACTTAAGCACTTAAAGACTCTACGGCGAAATATGCAGAGCTCTGGATATAGTTCACCATTGGTATCAAATAGGGACTGTCGGTTAGCTGCCATAACACCATTTCAATCCTTATCGCATAAAAAGGAAACTTAATGTTCTATCCTATCACGACTTGATACAATCTAATGTGAAACATGTTAGGGTTACGTTTTGCAAAAACGTCTTACTAAGACCTAGAGTCTAATGAACTTTCTTGATGATGCATAAATGTATAAAGCTTGACAGAGCCTTTAATGCCTTACTAGAATTACCACTCTTTAAAGATTCATACAAGAGTAAGCCCTGCTTCTACTCTTAACTTGTGGTGGCAGGATATAGGACAATATTTTCCAGAATCATCGCAGCACCATCAAATTATTGGCAGATAACAAACGATTATGCACGATATTTGAAGACAATCGCTGCCGCCAAGTTTTTAGTTGGAACAAAGGGATTTAGCAAGGATATAATAGTGTTAGGTATTACAAAAAGTTAGTGAATTTTTCACTTTAATGGGATGCATTTTCATTGCTCTAAAGATTCGATTATTTTGGTTTCTAATTCTTTTAGAATATACCATACGCATGTTTGACGTGAGGATAGCCACGAACCAAAATCAAACTGGCTCTCTACACAATGGCAGATACTTTAGATCGAAACGTGGAAAATAACCTATATTATCTAGTGAAACAGAGGAGGAGAGACTTGTCTTACTGGCAACTAGAACAAAATTTTCTTCTCCATTATTTAAAGCTGTTTTATTCGAATCGTTGCTTGAATTCTTTTGGGAAAACCAAGCCTCTTGCAGTGTATGAGCTTGAGTCGGAAAAACTGTTGAACAATAAAGATGAAGCTGAATTCAAGGGCCATAAAACAACAACATAAAAATTGGTAGACGTTTGCTCCTAGCAAACCTTGGATCAGTTTTGGGTAGATTAATCATACAATTGATACACATAAAATGTAAACTTTGCATCTTACCCATATTCACTACACTGTTTCGAGTAGTCGCGGGATTGCTTGCTACAAACGAGTATTTTTTCGTTTAAAACAAGTTTTTGTATGAGATCAAGCTGCTTCACAGATTTCAAGGTCTCTCCGAGCCAGTTGAATGAGCTCATTCCAACCTTTTCTTTTATGTGTCTCCATTCTGTGAACCTTATAATTAGTGTCATCATCGGCGATGTGTTCAAAATAAAAAAGTAATGAAAAAATTGATTTTGGTATCACAGTATTCAATTTCACTAAGACATGTGGAGTATATGCCTCTTAATAACATGCCCACAGAATAGACATATAGAAGGAAAGGTTCGAACAAATTCTTTTAACTGGCCTGGAGACCTTGATATACCCTAGGTAGAGTGATGAAACTAGTTCTGAGCGAAAACATAACATACAATAGATATAGTACGTGAAGCAACATGATGAATTCGGGTAAGATGGGACCCTATCTTCTATGTGTCTATTCTACGAATGTACATGCCTGCCTAGCTGAAAAACGTCGATTCAACCGAATAATGATCTCTACATCTTTTCCAACAGGTAGTGTTTTACTGAAAGCCTAAGATTCTTCTTTATGAATGTCATACTGAGCAAAAATTAGGAGGAAAGGATACATTATATAAATCATTATCTGAACCAGTAATAGAAAGATACCGAAACTTTATGCAACCGCAAAACTTTGCACCGCAAATCCCCATTAAATGTCCTCAATTTTCAAATGGGGCATTAACCACTAAATCCCATCCTCCACATGCACTTGATCGCTTTGTCCAATAAATTAAAAACCATGTCAACACTCGAGACAACATCTGTACTCTGAAGAAGTTTCCAGGCTCTTTACACTTTCAATCCATAAAACTTTTAAAAGTGAACATTTTACGAAAGACAGTAAAACTTTTTTCTTAACACCAAAAACACTTAACAATTTCAACCTCTCCCTCCCTCGCAGATTTTATGGGGTAGCGCTAGTGTAGAGAACTGATAGTATTACGGCATGGAGGTCTCCCGCGCTATCAATTGTTTCCCTGAAGTGTATGAAAAATCCCTTCCAGTTCCCTGGCGTATCGTTTGAAAAGTATAAATTTTACAAGAGAAAAAAATGCGAACGATACTCATTGTGTAAAAGAACGGAGGGAGCGCAAAAAGAGCAAGACTAGGCATGGAAGACGACAAACTGTGCAATGTAGGTACTGGCAGCCGCGGTAAAAACTCTTAATGTTTTATTAACACTTGTGCTTCGCAGAGCAGAATATTTTCTATGATATTCGATAGGGAGGACGCGCCGTTAAAAATGACGAGGATCTATGAATGTCGCGGCTTGCATATATTGGGAATTTTTCCTAGAAAAAAAAAGAATTGTGCACAACACAGGCAACATGCAAGGATTTCTACCAGACATCCAACCACAGCAATATCTTTGCAGGGATGTGTACTTTAGGATTTATGAGCCTTTTCGAGTTCGCCGAGAATGAGGATTTGAGTGGAACTCTACGTGAAAGTCACCCTTGAGTAGTTGTGATGTTATCCCCATGATGGAGCATTGCTCTTCCCAGCCATCGTTGCGGATGTACCGAGCACCTGTGATCAGGACACTTTAGAGTAATGTGAAAGCAGCGGAAGGAGATCAGGCCGCAATGTACTTGAAAACTATCCAAGGGAACAACAATATTTTACAGGATCTTTTGCAGTCTAGCATGTTCCTCTTAACCTGATTTAAATTTTGCTTGGGTAGTTTTTCTAGTGGTGGTAAATTTGCAAAGGAAATTTTGGTTGAGAACTTTTTTCTGCATGGATGCGAGTGTAATTTTTTCTGAATCCTTTCCAAGTTTTGAGGATGAAGTTCTTGTGATTGATAGGATGGCAAAATTAAGTTGAAAGTATTTCGACTTGTCCTGTTAGGGATTTCAGCGTGCAGAACCTGGCAACCAGTTTCATAAGTTGCTGAATAATTTATCTAGTGATGTCTGTTGTGATTTGGAAATTCCACGAAAGGGTACTATTTAAATTCATTGTCTGGCTTCTCAATGCTAAGAATTTTAAAGACCACAGTAGCTTTCCACGAAATTTAAACGTATGAAATGCTTTTCCTTTGTTTAAACTCCACATCCTTCAACGAATACCACCCACCGATATATTAGACTGTTCGCTGAGCATTCAATTACGCAGAAAATCTCGTTTTTCACGTTTATCAAACATTAATTAGTAAAACACGAAAGTTGTCTATTAATTATAATCTGATTCAAGCCGCTATAATACAAAGCCTTCGCGGCTTCCCTATTGGTGATGTCTAGCACCGATGCTAATGTGTGTAATTGCATGAAGCGCCGAAGCGATGGTTGGGACCAAGCAGCAACAAACAACCTTTGATGAGATTTACTCTCTATCCGATTTCCACCAAACTCATCGCGGAAAAACCATCAAAGGAAAAGACTATGATTGTTGGTGGCTGCTGGCACATAAGTGCATTTTTTATGAGCTGGTTAATGGATTCGCACAAAATGTGCGGTAATTAGAGAATTAATTTGTTGTTGATGTTGCAGCGTTGGTAGGATAGGTATTGGATGGTATTGATCATGCGGGACAAAGTTTTTATGAAAATCAGAGGGTAATGAAAAATGATTTGAAACAGAAGAAAGTTTTAATTAAAATCATCAATTTCTTTGTTATAAACAATGAAAGTGTATTTCATTAAGATGACGCAAATTTGCAATGATAGACTGTTGTTAGGTATATTTTTATGTACTTGTCTCGATTCTCGCTTTATCCAGTCATCGTCTATTTTCCTTCTAACTGGCCTGGCCACTTTCTTACTGTAGTATGTGGATTAAATAATATTAGACTGTGCTTTTGGTCTTATCCATTTTGTTTTTTTAGGATCTCATATTTATGATTATTCGCAAACGTTTTTCTATATTTCTGCGGTAAATATTCACGAATGCGTGTTGTACACCATAACTATTCAAATCCACTAATCAATTACTTCTCTTTTGAGGAGCAGTTATAATTTATATTTGAAAACGATGAAATCGCTACCATGCGAACTCCAAGCTTGTGAATTCTTCTGTTAAAGTCTGAACTAAAGTCCGTTTTTGATGTATCTTTTAACTGAGATGTACCAATAAATTAAATTTCTCCAGTACGATGCTTTCGCTATGACCCTCTGCGGCCCTAGAAGTGATCTGAGTATGGTAGCTCTAGAACTATGAGGGCGGTTCAAATATGATCGAGACAAATGCTCTGACACGTTTATTTACTATCGAAAAAATTTACAGTTTTTCTAGGTACTCTCCCTTACGAGTTATGCATTTTGTCCACCTTTCCGGAAGCTTTTTGATGCCGGTATCAAAGAATTCCTTGGGCAACTCGGACAGCCATGCGCGCACGAACTCCTCCACCTCGTCGTCGGTGTTGAATCTTGATCGTCCGAGGGCTTTTTTCAGAGGTCCAGATATGTGGTAGTCACAGGGTGTTCCAGTACCTCTCATCCCAATCCCGATATTGTATCGAGTATAAGACACGCGGTATGAGGGCGCGCGTTATCCTGGAGAAGAATTTAACTTCGTACTAGAGTGCTCCTCTGTTTCGAGCGATAAGCGGGTTTTACGTGTGATTTCAAAAGGCTAGAGTAGTATGCAGCATTAATGGAATGTTTGGTACGTAGGAAATCGACGTACAGCACGCCCCGCCGCTCCCAGAACACAGTACACATAACCTTACCCGCGGACCTGGTTGTCTTCGCTTTGACTGGCGCCCCTTCCTCCTTCTTTCCCCACTCTTCAGACAACACTTTGCTTTTGGGAGTGTAATAGTGTACCCATGTCTCGTTTGTAGTGAAGATTCGCGTTAAAAACCCGTCTCCTTCCATCTCGTATCGCGTCAGCAAGCGGTGACAAACTTCCAATCGCGTGAATTTTTGTTCGAAGTTCAACAGTTTAGGAAACCATCGTGCCGTTATTTTCCGATCTTGAAGGTGTTCGTGGATGATAAACTCTACACTTCCAATGTTGATGCCGAGTTCAGCTGAAATGTCTCGAATTTTCATCCTACGGACCTCCAAAATGATTTGTTTTACACATCAAATGTTGTCTAGTGTGATGCTGTTTCGCGGTCGACGATCATGCGGCTCATTCTCAACGGTTTTGCGACCATCCTTGAATGCTTTGACATATTTAGACACAGCAGCCCTATGCAGACACTCATTACCGAACTAATTTCGCAAACGCAAAAAAATTCCATGTCTTCAACGCATTCCCACACTAAAAACGAATGACAATACGTTGCGCAACAACGGCCGGCACTTGACGTTCACTCATGGTTGTACCACGCGCGTGAAACATGCCACCCCGACGAAAACTATGCCACACTGTTCGTAAGGGATCCAGCTATCACATACTCAAGCCACGACCCTCAAAACCTACATGCGCGCCATCTACAGCGTTTGTCTCCATCATATTTAAACCGCCCTCGTATATCGCCTGAATCATATTTTTCCATTCTGGGAGCTAGTGTTTTCTTAAAACATAAGAAATCACTAGCTCCCAGGATGGGAGGGGGATACTTTTTTCTAGTATCCCCTAGAGTTTCTTCATAACAATATTTAATTAGGAGTTTCGATTACATTACAGTCTTTGAGTCTTAGAAATAGATTTATAATGTAACACCGACAAAACACTTGTTCGAATTTATTTCTTTTGTCAGGCTGAGAACTCCAAATTTTCGCTAGCTACCGAATTAGCCCATTGCGACGCTAATCGGTCCATGAGACCGATACGGGTTTTTTAATAACAGCTCCTGTCATTAATTTAGAAATCAAATTAACTTTTGTAAACGTGAATTGGAAAATAACTTTTAGCTGGAAAAAGTTTTTTGTCGTATTCTTAAAACAATTGATTCATCGTTTGATATCACTGGATTAACAAGAGGCTCGCAAGGCGATAGGAGTCGGTCTTCCCATCAAAAAGTGAGATAGAGGAGCTGGACGACGATGTTAGCGTTAGGAGAAGTGCGCTTCCAAATTCAAATTTTTTATATCCGGAAACCAATATTTACGATTTTTAATAATCGGAACCATCGAATGAGAAGCTAGGGAAGAGAAGATTTGCGAAAATAGTTGAAATAAAAGAAAAAGAAACAGATAAGTTAAAGAAGAAAATAAAGAGCTAAAACAGCGACTAAATTCTTTGGGAGAAATGATCGCAAGACTGTCTTCTATTCCAGGAAAAGCAAAATCAAGGAAGAAAGAAGAAAAACCTGTGGCGAAAATAAATAAAGACCAAAAGAAGAAAATTCAAACGCAAACAACTCCCGAAGATGTCACGATCACGGAAGTCACCGCAGTTGCAGGCATTGAAAGATGGCAGAGGATCAGTGTGGCCAAATTAAGCGCTTCCGCGTGAATTGTTGCTTACTCGCGCGGATTTTATGAATAAAGTACAAGGCACCCTTTTGGGCTATTTTCCAATCATTGGCCTACTTTTCAATAGTTAAGTTGTGGATAGGATGTTTGAAAATTACTCGACCTCTGATCAGACGAAAACTTTTCCAAACTCAAAAACCGCCAAATAATATATTAAATGGACAGATGTTGCGTGGAATTAGCACTTCACGTGAAATAAAATTTCGTTTTTCTATCAGTTGATATTCACGTCTAATTGACAGTTGGCTTGTCTTTCGATAGATTACATTATTGGCTGTTATTGTGAAATAGGTAAGTAGGGAAAATACTCGAAAACATACAATTCATCGTTAGAATTAACCCTAGAATACAAAGGTAATAAATTGTTTTCATAGCAATAACCCTAAATAATTAATAAAGGCAATATGCGTACTAAGCATAATGTGCATGGTGATAACTTACGAGTACATGCATAAGGCGCAAGATATGACATGTATCGATGGAAAAATCAAGACTAGCCTCAAAGTCATAATACAAATAGAATATCTCACTATGGATTATGATTCTCTTCAAGGTATGTACCTTCGCTTTCATGAAGAGCTGGGAACCGATTCAGATCAAGCAAAAAAGATCTTGAATCGTATGCGTCACATGTAAACTGAAACTACATTTCCTCGCTTCAAAGGACTAGAGAACAACACAATAAATTTTTTCGTCCCCAATAAGATGCCCATTCAACAGGGCCTAAAATTGTTTTACCACA
This sequence comes from Odontomyia ornata, assembly GCA_963969285.1. Classification (NCBI taxonomy): domain Eukaryota; kingdom Metazoa; phylum Arthropoda; class Insecta; order Diptera; family Stratiomyidae; genus Odontomyia; species Odontomyia ornata. Next base: position 223,216,695 of record OZ017742.1, read on the forward strand.
ACTGCAGTGGTATCCCATCTAAATTAAGCCAATTATTCCTTGACGCGAAACCTTGCCATGTTCAAATTTTATCTCCGACAGAAACGTGGCTTAACAATACATATAGAAATGAAGAAATCTTAGAAAGCAATTTGACTATCTTCAGAGACGATAGACACTATCACAGAACTGGACAATCAAGAGGAGGTGGCGTGTTAGTTGCGGTTCACAACTCCCCTTCAAATGAGCTCGTAAGCATTACCTCATATAAATTATTCCAGCATAGGGTAGTTCATATATAAAAAGTCATCGAAACCATTTCTTCTCTTGCTGCATCTATTAAAGAAAATGAGATAATAATTATTACTGGAGACTTTAATCGACCGCATTTGAAATTCATAATTGAAGAAGTTGATAATCGTCTTCCCCCAATCAATTTTCTTGACAGTCAGGGTTTTAACTTGATGAGTACTTTTTATGGCAACGATCTGCAGAAAATAGCTCCGATCCGTAACCAAAATGGAAATTGGTTCGACTTAATATTTACTATCGTATATGACGATGTAGTAGTCAATCTAACCGATGACAAAGCGCACCCGTTTTCTAAGAGTCTTCATCACTCTGCACTTCAACTGAATTTTTCAATCCTGATATTTGTAACCCTTTTTCGTACAATAATTCAATTGTATATGACTTTCGCAATGTTGATTATGAAAGCATTAAAAAACATCTTTGTGCTGTTGATTAGACTTGTACTCTTTCGACACTAGATCTAGAAAAAGCTTTATCCTGTTTTACCGGATAACTCTTGATGCTGTTGAAAAGAATATACGAAAAATTAAGAAAAAAGCTAAAATTTCGGAAACTTGGCTAAACAGAGATCTTAGATATTTACGAAATCAAAGGAACAAATTGTAGTAATCGAGCAGTCGCCTAAGCAAACTGCTCGAAAACCATTATAACCCGAATCCAATTTTAATTGTAAATTTAAAAACTACAATTAAAATCTAGACGCGGCAACACCTTTATAATGCAGCTCAGCCACGAATTTCATTGCCAAGTGCAATCTACAGTGGATGAATAATGGGCTATCCACGAACCTCCGCTGCGGTATTTACCGTACAGTGGCTGTTCGCATGAAGTAAGCAGATCTGCTTGGGCGGATGGGGGAGTCTGCTTTTGATCGCCACCGGGAGCACGTTGGAAAGTTCGGACGGCTGGATTGTTGAACTCTGAACGGCGTAGCTACGTGCGCCACGAAAATTTCCTTACGCGATCATAGTTCTGGATTTAGCCTAGCTGTGAGACGTTTGAATCCGTCGGGGATGTGCATCGTGGTTTTATCGAAATACTATCCAGAAATAGTTTCTTTGATTTAAAAATTAAAACCTTTGAAGTATCACCGAATGTTCGGGTTGGTAAAGGAACGCGTATAAAGTGGAGTGTTTGAAGAAAATGAGAGTTGTTGTGCTTTGTGATCGATTTCTAGACGTAACTTTAGATTAGGGTAAAACAAAAGAGGTGATTTGGAGTGGTATTGATTGAGATAAGAGTGAAAACTTGAAGTATCTCGATAAAAACGGGGAAGGCATCGCTTCCACCCGGATGCCCCACTATTATTTGGGGGCCATAAGTATCGTCGGTAACGAGAAAGTCCTCTCAAGTCCGTCTGTTTTCTCCCAGCCCGGTTTATCATTTGCGTTAGCAATTTTAACCCTTAGTAGGTTACCTCGGTCTAGACTCCGGTTGATATGCTCTTGTGTCTTTTAAAGTCGTGGATGCAAAATTTTTTAGCAGTGGGTCTTTGTGCGGGGGAAAAGAACCCGTAAACGAAACTGCAATGCTAGCTGACGAGCGCATTCACGCCTCCTCAGACAATGCCAATCTCGGCAAAGCCCATCATCCTCTCTCACCAAGGTAGCAGACCATCGCTGCAGCCCTGAACGGACATTTTATCTGCTCATTTCACTGTTAAATACTATATAATGATTAAAAGATAAAATGATTAAAACTTAAAAAAATGTCAGCAATGCTATTCAATCAAAATACAATGAGTTTACTAGTGAATTCAAATCACAATGTCGAGAAGCGTATGAATTATATGTTAATTTGATTGGCGAAAATATCATCAAAGACCCAAAGAAATTCTGTGATTTTGTAAACGTCAAGGGCACGACCTAAGGTTACCCGTCATGTATGTTTTTTAAGGATTCTGTTTCTGACTCTTGAGAGCAAGTCTGCGAGTTTTTTGCTAGTTATTTTCAAGAGGTTTATTCTAACTCTGCCATGTTCAACAACTTTGATATCAGAAGCTTCAATTTTTCAGGAAGAAATCGCTCATGCAGAATCAGGTTTGGATTCAAATAAGGAACCTGGTCCTGATTTTATTCCTCCCACCTCTCTGACCCAATGCAAAGAACAATTAATCGTGCCTTTCTTCATAATTTTCAATAAACTCCTCCCTAGCGGCATATTTCCTTCTTAATGGAAATCTTCGGACCCAATACTAATCCATTAGAAGAATGATGAACGGTGTATTCAAAAGAGGCATTGCTATATTATCAGCCATTCCAAAGCTTTTTGAACAGATACTTTGCAACAAGATCTCTCCTATTATAGAACCGCAGCTTAATGAAGAGCAGCACGAGTTCCAAAAAAAAATCTACTACCACCAATCTCTTCATTATGACATAGAATGTGAGATGGAGAAGGGTCACCAGATTGATACAATATATACAGATTTTAGCAAAGCATTTGATCGTGTAAATGTTGAAGTTATGATAAATAAACTCCGTTATTTTGGTATTATAGCCCATTTACTCAGCTGGACCCATTCATACCTTAAATACCACACTCAAGTTGTCAAATTTTAAAGACGATTATCCAAACAAATTCATATTATTTCCGGGGTTCTTCAAGGAAGTCATCTTGGACCTCTTTTACTCAATATTTTTATATCGGACCTCTCATCAGTATTACATGATGTACCTCATCTTTTTTATGCAGATGACCTTAAAGTTTACCACGTTATATCTTCTTTGTCGGATATGATTTCCCTTCAGTCTAAGCTTAACACTCTCTCTGATTGGTGCAATAATAATCAACTTTCCCTAAACTTGGAAAAATGCCAGGTGATAAGTTTTTCAAGAAAAAAGAGCCTTCTTTTATTTGACTATGACATCAACAACACAACACTTAGCAGAGTCGATAGGATTATGGATCTTGGTGTTGTTTTGTATCAAAAGCTTTGCTTTAAACTACAGTACGATGGAGTTATATCTAAGGCTAATAAATGCTAAGTTGCATCAAAAGAAGAGCTAAGGAATTCAAGAATATTTGGGTTACTAATTCGGAGCGAAGCTAGTTGGGGACCAATGGCAAATTCAATACAACCATGAGCTGTATGAAATTTTTAACGAACCGGAGGTCTCAACGATGATAAGACTGCGGAAGCTGCAATGGGCTGGTCACATGAAACGTATGAACGAACAACGGATACCCAAAAATGTATTCGCTGAGAGAACTGAAGGCGGGAGACCAGTGAGGAAACAGAGGGAACGCTAGTCTGACTCGCTCGACGAAGACAGTTCATCGCTGCTCGGATTTCGAAATTGGAGGACACGGTCAATGGACCGAGACAGTTGGAGGCGCTATTTGCAGGAAGCGTAGGCCCAAGAGGGGCTGTAGTGCTAAGAAGAAGAAGAAATCACTATACATCTCATTAGTGCGCCCTATTCTTGAATATGCCAGCCTGATTTGGAACCCTGTGTTTGATATCCACGCAGGAAGGTTAGAATCGGTCCAGAAACAGTTTCTTCTTTTCTACAGCCTACCATCATATAGCTATCGGCTTCAAGTACTTACTAGGGAATTACTAGATTCTAAGAGAATGATGATATCAGCATGTCTAGTATTTGATGTTCTGAGAGACAATATTAAGGTTCAGCAAAAAAAAATTACTTTGAATGAGCCCCTTAGAATCAATCACAAGACAATCACCAATACTTACCGAAGATCGCCATCAAACTACTTATGCAGACAATGAGCCATTGCCCAGTGGCGTCGCTTTGGCGAAAATTACGTCGAAAAACCTCGTCTCCTTCTTTATAATTGGAAGGCCGTGACCGGTGATTGTACTGTGACTCATTTGCACGTCCTTTATCTTCCGTCCAATTTATTGGTGGAGGTCTCTTAAACGCTCGTGGGGCTCCAGCGCAACTACGGGATCTCCCAAACACTTCTATTGCCGTAGTAGCCTGTAGGATTTACCATGGCAAACCATGTGCTGTCCGAAGGCGGCAAAGTAAGATGAGACACCGGTGACGGAATGATAAGACGGCCGCAGAGCGCAAGTGATGGCTGACAATCTGCGGTCCCAATCCTTTTGAGTTGGATTAACAGCGTGCGATTCAAACGTTCAGATGCGTTAGACTGAGGAGAGTATATGGGCGTCAGTTGGTATTCGACACCGTACTATTCGAGTAGGCCCTTAAACTGCCGAGATCTGAACTGTACTCCGTTGTCCGAGTACACACTTTCTGGTACCCTGAACTCGTGGAATACCCGACTCTCTAAAAATTTCACGATGAGTGAAGTCGTGAATTTGCGAATAGGTTCCCCCAGTGGGAATTTCGAGAGCTGGTCTAACACAACGATAGCTCCGATGTGTTCCATAGAAGAACGAGGATATGGACCAAGTAGATCTATATACAAGCGTTGGTAACCACCGTGGGCATTTAGAAGATGGTCGTGTGCGCGGAGGATCAGATTGTGAGTCATTTCCTCCGGTACCCAGAGTTTCCAGGACTCTTCTTCCTGCCATAGATCACCAGTGGCGTATTCATTTCATCTATACACGTAGCCGTCTATCACTTTCATATCAGGCAACTGTGTTTGTTGGATTACGATGGTTTGCCTAAACTCTTTGTAGCTGTCTGACTCAAAATGTGGGCTGTTCAAATCTATCTCAATGGGGTCTTTGTCATTCACTGTCAATTTTGCTCCCTCGGGTGAAAACATTCGCGAGAGAGTATCGGGCACGATGTTCTGGGTTTCTTTCCGGTTTTTGATGGTAAACTTGAACCCTTGCAGTTTAGGAGCCCATCGGGCCAGACGTCCATGTAAGTCGGCTTGGTTCAGCAGCCATTGTAGCGAAGCGTAGTCCGTGATGATTTCAATCTGGTGGCCTTCGATATGCGTCCAGAATTTCTTCACAGCCATCACCACTGCCAAACATTCCTGCTCGGATACGATGTAGTTCATTTGGGCCTAGTTCAGCTTATTGGACATGAAGGCAACGGGAACTTTATTCTTCCATGTTGACTTGCGTCACAATGAATGGAGAAGGGCTTCTTAAAGTCGGGGCTGTGCAAGATCGGAGCTGATGTTAAGGCTTGTTTTAGCTCTTCAAATGCCTTTCGACCGAGCTAGGTCCAAATGAATTTCCCTTTCCGGAGCATGTTCGATAGAGGCGCTGAAACTGTTGCGTTATTCCGAACAAACCTTTGATACCAACCACACACTCCAAGGAAGCGTCGCAGCTGCTTGACGATTTTTGGTAAGAAGAACTCATCAATCGCCCGTGTTTTGTTCGGATCCGTTTTGATAGTGCCATGTCCTAGATATCGGACTTCATTCATCACAAACTTACTTTTTTGGACGTTGATGGTGAGTTCCGCCTTACTGATGTGCAGGGCTACTTCTTGCAGGAGTAGGAGGTGTTGGTCAAACGTTTCCGTGATGAGTAGAGGATCATCCAGGTACACGAACACTTGATGTTTCAGATGAGGTGGAATTACTTTGTCCATCAGCCGGGTCATCGTTTGTGGAGTGTTACACAGACCAAAAGGCATTGGACGAACTGGTATAATGGTCGTCCGGGCACTGTGAAGGCGGTTTTATCCCTCAACCCCTCATCGAGTGGAATACAATATTCCATCGATGAGCGGAAGAGGGTAAACGTCTTTGATGGTCGCTGTATTTACTTTCCAGGCATCTACACAAAGACGGACTTTACCTGGCTTCACCACAAAGATTAACGGTGAGGACCAGGCACTTTGGGACTCTTCTATAACCCCCAACTCGAGCATCCTATCCAACTCCGCATGCACCAACTTTTCCATGGCCGGTGGGATGGCATAGTGTCTCTGCTTAGTTGGCTTACAATCGCCAACATCGATGACATGTGAGACCAGAGTAGCGTAAGATGGAAAAGCAGTGATGGGTGCTTCCAGACGTTGCCGTTGATTAGGCATTAAGTCATGCCTGTCGGGTATAGAAGCGAGTTCGTTGACATATCTAATATTTAAAGATGAATCTATGAATAAATCTGGGGCTAAATCACATTGAAGGACGAAATCGACACCAAGGTACACGTTCTGAGTCAGTGACGGGATAATATAGAAAGTAGTATCCTTAGGTTGACCTCTGAATATCACGGGTGTTGTCAACCTACCCTGGATAGGATGTTTGGCGCCATCAGCTGTGCTGATTTCAGAGTGCCAAGGTTTTACCGCTGTAGGGTTTTCATGGAGTACCTTTGAGCCGAGGCTCGAGGCAAGGCAGCTAACACTTGCACCCATGTCAATCAGTGCAACAGTGATTTCGCCCAACACTTTGATTGGGGCGTAAGATCGAGCATCATTCTCAGAAACCTCTGAGATGTTACATAATTTCTGCGGAAGTTCCTCCAACGACGAGCTAACCACTTAGTTTAGTGCTGGCGTGGGTAGATCTCTTCTGCGGCAAAAATCCTCTCTCGTGCAGCAATATACTCCTGTAACCGAATATAGTATGGTTTCAATACCCGAGTCTGTAGCTGCCGGGATTCTTCAAGTAGTACTTGGGGTGTTCGCTTCAGCACTGTCTTTGAAGAAGCCTCCGGAGAAGATGTGGCATCTGTTTACTGGCGAGGAGCTTGGCGTGATGGAACTGTCAGTAGACGGGCCGGAGTTCTGTTCCGTTACTTGGCTTGTCGCGAGTGCTGCTGGCTATTGTGAGCACTCGCTAGCAAGTTTTTTGACTTCTTGTAATTTGTACAATCTGGCGTATTTATTTGGCCTCCTACATTCAACCACGCCATGTTCTCGACCCTCCTCAGGAAGGCACCGATTGTCATAGGATCATTCTGGCCCGTTAACACCAAATTCCAGCCAGTCACTATCTTGGCTACCTTAGATGGTGGAATGTCTCCTGGCTGGGTGGGTGGTGGATGATCCCAGGTGTCATCAGGCATGGGTCGAGATGGTAGCTCAGGAGGCGGTGGATCCAGAGGTGGTGGATCCGACGATTGCTGCAATTGCTTCCGCATTTGCTCCATGCTGGCAGCCAATTCCTGCATGGCGTCTAGTAGTTGTGACATTTTTGTTAGATCAGGAAAATAGAATAATTTAAAGTTAAAACAAAGTGGCCGTTAGTGGCGAGCTATAAATTAACACCTGACAAAAAAAATATATGGACGGATAAATAATTATAAACAAATAAATACCGTGGAGTTAACAAAAAGGAGATCATTAATTTTTAATTGAAGTATAAAAAAAAATGTAATGGAATAAATATTAAAACAAGTATTTAACTTGGATCGTATTTAACAGGGATGTGATAATTTTCAAGACATTTAGAGTTCGGTCTTTCCATTCCATTTCTTGTCACGGGCAAGGACACCAATGGTGTGCTCTTCCTCTGCTCTACAGAGACTACTTTCTTGCGGCACCATAATGATCAGGGTTCAGATGTGCTCTCTCGTACGCAAGTTTTCGGTCAGGTACAATTTATCTGCCCAGGGTGAATTCTGACCCACAAGCAGCGCGTCTCTTGTCATTGATAGTCACGGACTAGCTAAGTAGCCAATCACGTGAAATCAAAATCCATGTACTGGAAGACAATTAGGCACCGCTTGGTTTTGGGTGCAGATCAGAAGTCACCGCAAAAATGATATTGGGATAATAACTTCCGAATTACAGATAAGGACTCTAATATCATTTGGCGCTACTAGTCATACAATGTTGGTAAACCATCAAAGTATAAGTCAAAAGCAGCTCCAAACGATATTGATGCCCGAGTACAACACACGTCTGGAAGTTATTAGTTACTAGGGCGCGATTAGTCCAATATCCCCTAGGGGCTACCTACCCGCCAAAAATCTGGACACCTTGTAGGGACACCTAGAGACGATGAGCTGTCTCGTGCTCACGACTGCCGGGCTTTTCGGGCCCCACGTTGGGCGCCATATTTAGTGAAAGTAGTTTGATTAATGTCTGTAAAGGGCTGTAGCAATCTCGGCGGATTTCAACATCCTCTTCCGCCGAGGCAGCAGACCATCGCTGCAGTCCTTTACGGACATTAATCAACCTACTTTCACTACAATTGTCTCAAAAAATCGGGAACATCAACAATGCAATCTGAAAAATATGAAACCGACTGTTGATCAAGACAAAGATCGAGCTTTATGGGAAATCAACGACACTCTAAGGGACATTATCGCGAGATACGGCTTCGATCAAAACAAGTCTTCTGACTTCTCTAAAAGTGAAAAACTAACTGCTGACCAACGTCGTTTCTTGCCAGTGAGTATCTTCCAAAGAAAAATGAAAAACAATGAAGTGAAGGACAGAAATTGGCTGGTTGACTCTGAAAGTAAGGGTTCCGTATATTGCGGACCGTGTTTTCCATTGGAGAATAAAACTCAGCTCGAGAACGAAGGATTTAATGACTGGAAAAATGCAGAACACCGAGTAGTTCAGCATGAAAACTCTGCACGTCATAAATCCAGTATCCTTAGCCTGAAAGCTAGAAGTGCGATGGATGGTCGAATCGACAATTTACTGCATTTGCAAATGGACGAAGAAATTAATTATTGGAGAAACTTTCTTGAAAGGGTTGTTACTATAGTGAAGCGGATGTGTTCAAGGGGTCTCGCTTAAAGAGGAAAAAGTGATAAGTTCTGTGATCTACACAACGGAAATTATTTTATGATTCTGGAACTGTTAACTGAGTTTGATCCTTTCTTAGCCAGTCATATTGAACTGTAATGAATCTTGTGACGCCGCTGGCGACTCACTAACACACACATTTGCAGTATCAGGAAAATTCGAGAACACCAGAGTGCAATATTGTCTGATCTACATCGACAAAAATAAAAAGCGGATTCTGCAACATATGCCAAATCAGGCGTAAATTTGATTATCGTTTGATATTTTCAGTAATTATGCCAATGTCCCCATCTCTCGAGATTTTGTAAATATTGTAGTTATTAGATCGATTTGTAAATCTCATATAGGAAGGAATCTTAAGTGATGGATATCCTTTGGTAGCGATTAAATATTGAAGTAAGATTTAGAAAATATTTTAATGTAATAAAACGAAAATCACATATTCCATACTTTTTGAAAATATAGTTTAACGGAATAAAGTAGCAAAAGAATTACAAAAACAAAGAAAAAGATGTTAAAAATTATATGTTTAAAAATCTGTATCACACAATAAGAAAATATGAAATGTGAAAACAGTAACGATGAGAAAGTATAAAAAAAAAAATAAACTCATAGTATTGTATTGAAACAAAATACCTAACCGGCTCTAAATAAAATCACTTTCCATTGAAAAAAAATAGATATAGTAAATATGTTCAATTTAGAGAAGAAGAAAAATGAATATATCGACAAAATCTATGGAAAATATTATAGACAATGATATCAAATAACTGAAATTTGTAACTTTTAAAAGTCGAATAACATTTTGAGAAGAAAATAAAATAAATTAAACAAACAAAACGGGAAAAACGTATCCAATTGTTAATATATGGAATAATGGAAGAGAAAATAATTAATATATATATAGAGATTGTATCAAATAAGTGAATTCACTATTTATATATAGAAATCAGGGATGCAAACCGACATTATGTAATTAAATTTGTAAATGAAAATAATCAAACGATTTGATTGATTTGAACAACTGGTAAAATCTTGAAGGAATGTTACAAGGTTGGATAGAAATACAGGATATCATGAATTGCTAATTAACACACGACTTTCCTTTCCAGTAGTTCTGCTTTTCAGCGGGAAATGAGGTGCAGGGTAAGTATGCCGTCGCGAGGTTAGGGTTTGAGAAAATCCGCTGAGGTCGGTTTCGCGTCGCGCGCGGTACGCGGTACCTTAGTTGACTTTGAGTTTTCTTTAACGTAGTTTTCGTCGGGTTGAGTTAGCGTAGCATACTTTTCGGTACCGCGTCGGAAATTCGGGAACGCGAAATAAAAATTAGATTTTGTACTTTTGACTGGTTAATGAAGAAATACGGAGTAACGTAGAATAGGTTTCCTCTCCGTATGGTTTTGTTTTTGTAACGCGTTTTGAAAAAGGGCGTGTATAGGTGGCTGAATATTGTAATTGAGCGTAACCCATTCGGAGACCCGCGACCGAAATCCTCTCCGATCTAGCTGGCCGACAAGCAGCCACCGCGTGAATGGGTTACGGTGCACGGATTGGTTGACCGGTTGGTACCATCTGTTGGCACTACTCCGACTTAACGTCTAGGACCGATGAGAGGTCGGTTCCGCGATCGCAAGGAAATTTAAAAATCATTACAGAACGGTTTGGGAATCAAGGATCCGGAAGTACCAGTTACTTATCGAAGACCGTTTGTGATGAGTTTATACTCTTGATGGGCCATAAAGTCTTGAAGCAAATTGGATAAAAGATAAGAAGGGCGAAATACTTTTCCTTAATCATCGATTCAACACTGGATATAGCACATGTGGACCAGCTCACTTTCGTAATTCGATATGTTTTAGAAACAGGAGAACCCTGTGAAAGATTCCTCAAGTTGTTGCCCTCAGTGGGACATAAAATTGAAGAGATGTTTGCTGCCATTACTTCGGAACAAAAAACCTTGGGTTTGAATATTGAAGAATGCCGTGGACAGTCGTATGACAATGCCGCAAATATGCCTCGCATATACAATGGTTTATAGGCTAAAATTCAAAGTCAAGCATCGTTTGCTTTTTTCCTTCCTTGCTCTGCCCACTCTTTAGTGGTAACTGCAACTGCTGAATCTTGCACTGGAGCTTGTCGATTCTTCATGTTACTTCAAGAAATATGCTTTTTTTCAAGTTTGACACAACACTGGAAGATATTGATGACTGAAGTCGGAGAAGGCTAAACAGTTAAGAGAGTGAACCTCACAAGTTTGTCAGCTAGAGAGGATGCTTGCAGAAGTTTGAAACATTCGTGGCACGAAGTCATAAAAGCTTTGGAAACAATCAGGAATGATTTTACCGAAAAAAGACTGTCACACGAAACGAAGCAACAGGAATTCTTTCAAAATTAAAAAAACTGGAAACGCTGTTAATGGTTGTTGTGTGGAATGTTTTTTTTGGAAAGAATAAACAAAGTAAATCTTGAAATCCAGGCTTCTACCGTAGATTTGATTACTGTGGCCGATCTTTCTGAATTTCTTCGCAAGTCCTTCGTAAATCAACGAGAAAACTTCAAGTATTTCGAAGAAATGGCAATGGAATTAAGTGCGTCGAAGGTGTTCACAAAAGGCCTGAGAAAAAGACAAACAAAAAGAAAAAAAAATTGCTGATGAAACACCCGATGAAGAAATGAGTATGACCGCGAGTGATACTTTCAGGGTTAATACATTTCTCGTCATCATTAACAGACTCGTATCCGAATTAGAAAAAAGGAAGAAAGCGTACGACAATTTCGATGAAAAATTGTCATTTCTGACCGAAATGAGCGAACTGTCACCATCAACCCTTTCAAAAAAAGCTCTGTCCTCAGAAGAAGTATATCCTGATGGTTTAGAGACTGAGTTAGTTCAAGAATGCAAACATTTTCGAAGTTACATATCTTCGCAAAGCATTTTGGTAAAACCAGCTTCATCATCATTGAAGAGTATATCTTCGTTTCTACGAAAACAGAGTCTGCAGAACGTTTATCCGAACTTGCACATATCCCTTCGTATGGCCTTATGTACACCAGCGACGAATTGTTCGGGTGAGAGAAGCTTCTCTTGTTTAAAAAAGAGTGGAAAATTATCTGTAACGAAGTAACAAACTTTCATAACTTAATTGAATTGATTATTTTTAATTTTTTGTCTGTCAGTGCAATCAAGATTATCTATCCACGTTTACCAAATGTACATTATTGTGTAAATAGCACACATTACCCCGCTCGTACATGACTTAGCTTTGATTAGCTCAAAAATATAAAAAAAAAAATGAAAGAAAGTATATACCCTTTAATTCTACTATTTATTTTAAATTTAGTATACAATTGTTTCGTTCTCTACTTGAGAACTTCCTCAGTACTACTATTCCCTAAACTATAAGTGTCCTAATATTTATACTAAACTCATTAACGTATTAATATGAATCTCTAACTACATCTTATCCCTCAAAGTACTTTTACTTAATCTCTAATTACCTGATCCTTTACTTTAAATTTGTTTTTCCTTAATTACTTCTTAACTACCTTCATTATTTTGTAAGCTTGAATAGCCAGGTGTATCCGTTACCTGGGTCGCCGTTCCAAATGTCCTCCGTCTTCCGATTGAATATCTCCAAGCTTTCTGGTACATCAAGCTTCCATCCGTTTTTAACCGTTTTCAGCATGCTTACGTTGTCCGCAGTGATGTCATGTTTTTCAAGGACTATATGCTCTGCTACTTTTGATTTGAAGTTTTTTGCATCCTGCTTTTTGTTTTTGTTGACTGCTTCCCTTAAGTGTTCATTCCATCTGACACCTAGTGATCTCCTCGTTTGTCCAATGTAACATCCATTACATTTCGTACACGATACCTTGTAGACTCCACTCCGCTCCATTTTGGGAATGGGGTCCTTGGTTGATCCAAGCAAGTTCTGTATTTTTGTGGCCCGGCTCGTATAAACTAGGTCGATGTCTACGTTCTTCATAGCCCTCTTCATTGTTTCCGTCCTTGAGTCAAACGTTACAACCAACCTCTTCCGTTGCTCGGCTTCCGCAGTTAGCGTTGTGAACTTTTTATTGAAGATCTCCTTCGTTCGTTTGGCTATCAATTTGGTGACTTCATCCGTAGGGTATCCATTCCACTCGGCTAGCTTATAAATGTGGGACGTTTCTTTTTTCTGGCCTTCCTTATTCAATGGAAGCGTGAGCATTCGATTCACAAGCCAGCTAACTGTCGCCCATTTTTGCTGTTGGCAATGGTTCGAAGTGAAAGGAATTATCCGCATGGTGTCCGTTGGTTTGCGGTATATTTCGAATTCCAATCCATTAGCTCCTCTACATACCATTACGTCAAGGAATGGTAGCCGCCCCTCCGACTCCAGCTCGTGGGTGAAACTGATGTTGTTGTGGATTGAGTTGATCGCCGTGAGAGTTTGCTGGACCTGATCCTCTTTGATGATCGTGAAGATATCGTCTACATAACGCACCCATCGATGTGGCAGTTTACCTTCTTGTGCTAACTTCTCCTCCAAAAATGCCATAAAAACTTCGCTTAGAAACGGGGAAAGAGGGTTTCCCATTGGAGCACCACGTGTTTGCTTAAAAAATTCTCCCCTAAAGGTGAAATAGCTTTCACCCATGCAGAGTCTAGCTAGTTTCAAATACATTTTGGCTCGTGCTTTCCATTGTTCTCCTGATCCTTGTATCAGAATCCACTCCTCAAGTAACGTAAGTGCTTCTTTGACCGGAATACTGGGAAAAAGTGCCTTAACGTCAAATAACGTCTATTCAAGCTTACAAAATAATGAAGGTAGTTAAGTAGTAATTAAGGAAAAACAAATTTTTGAATGGTAAAGGATCAGGTAATTAGAGATTAAGTAAAAGTACTTTGAGATGTAGTTAGAGATTCATATTAATACGTTAATGAGTTTAGTATAAATATTAGGACACTTATAGTTTAGGGAATAGTAGTACTGAGGAAGTTCTCAAATAGAGAACGAAACAATTGTATACTAAATTTAAAATAAATAGTAGAATTAAAGGGTATATACTTTCTTTCATTTTTTTTTTTATTTGAAGGTTCTACTAAAGGCGGAATATTTTTAACTATCAAAAATATACCCAAAAAATTTTGTACGTGTAATTCCAACAAAATTTTTGGATTGTGAAAATAATGTAGCACGTGTTAGAAAGATAATCCTCGCGGTTAGGTGGCTACGAGCGCCATACAAATCAAGGGTGTTAACATTGCTCCGGTCGGTCATTTTCTTGTTTGGGCGACCTTTGGGAGGCTTGGTGGACCAAACGAATGGCGCCCGTGCCCGTCTTCGGGTGAATTTGGACGGAACTGAAAAGTCTCAACCGGAGTAGCCCCAATAAAACGGTGGGGATGGTAACGGAGTCGGTCAGGCCAGGCTGCATGAATTGAAAACTCATAATTCTTCGAATACGAGTATATGGCTGTTGGATCAACTGTACACTTGCGTCAGCTATTTTATATTATGAAATTCATCGAAAATGTGCAATTCTATAAGGTTGCTCGCTTATTTTTATTCCGCAATTGTTGTGGACCTGCCAATTTATTTCGTCCATATTTTTTTTTAAAGGCCTTGCATTCAGCTGTGCAGAAATGTAAATGCGTTCTTCGTGTGCGTTATGCAGCCAGATATAAAAACCAATGTGAAAAATTTAAAAAAATTACTTATTCTACATTGCGTTAACGGCTTCGAATGCAGTTTTGTCGCTACTTGATATCAAACCATAAATCAATCGTCTCAGAATACCCTCGTAGTGCAAATTTTGAAGCAACATAAAATATTTTTCTAACTTTTATCAAAAGAAAAGAAAGAAGATTTTTAAACTGAATAAAATTGACTGACATCAAAGTCAAAGTCAAAGTCAAAGTCAAAAGCGCTTTATTTAATACGAATCGTTATAAATTTTAAAAAAATATAAAGCAAAATCCAAACAATAACAATAAAAAACTTAATGGCCCAAATGGCTCTCTAAATTTGTACGTTATCATTAAACACATTAAAAAAAAAAAACTCTAGCAAATTCATATCAATGAAGATTGCTACATATTTTTAAAATTCAATTGGAAAAAGGAGAAAAAACCAACCAACACTATTCTAAAATTATTCATCATCTTAACACTACAGTGAACTTTGATCCTACACCTAATATGTTTTAACTTAATTCTAATAAATGCAGTCAAAAACTGTATCTTATACTAAAAAAATCTATAACTATGTTCCTAACCTAAGCGTTTTACCTTATCTCTAACCTAATATAATAAACATAATATAAACCTAACCTATCCCTAATTTTTAACAAAAATAAACAACAACACTAAATGTAGCAATAATGAGCTGAAACTCAAAAACTAAATAACAAAAAAACACCAAAACTGAAAATAAACACGAATAATTTAGACATTGTCATTCAGCCACCAATACCTAGATTGCCCCGTCTCAACTCGATCAGCCTCAACGAATCTAGCAAATGAGTATCTCCATTGGAATTGTTGGTCTCGTGAACTCAAGTTCGGAGGATATTTTATCTTCTTATCAGTGGCCCGTCGATATATGTGATATATGACTGGGACGCCGTCAGAATCAAAAACATCGATTCATGTCCAAATACACGAATGCTTCTGGAGGAATGAAGCCAGTAGCGAGGCAAGTCGCTATATACCCGTCTGTAGGGTGGAACGGCTGTGAAATCCAAGGGTTTTCACTCACAGTCACAGATCTTGCGATATGATTCCGAAGAAGTTTCAATATGAAAATATCGACTCTAGTCACTTCAGCAGTTTGATAAATTCTTCTATTCGATATATAATGTTTCCAATCCGTCTCAGGCTTTCTGTACAAGCCAGTACATGCACGAAGACATTTCCTTTCGAAAACTCTTTAATTTTTCCATAGTACTAGCACTCTGGTTGTACCAGATCTGACATCCATATGTCAAAACTGGTCCAACCAGTGTCTTGTAACAGATAATTTTGACCTTTTGATCAATGTATCTGGAATCAAAGAGCTTTCGAAGGGCCATAACTACTTTAAGTGCCTTACTGAGCATGATTTTCACATGTTCAGTATAGTACAGATACTGATCGAGATAAACACCGAGGTATCGAACACAAGATTTATGTGGAACCCGTTCAAGACTACCCTCACCAGCCATGATGTGGAAATCTTTCCAATTACGTTTCAGGTCTTGACTGACCCCCTGCAGCGTTGTCCGAGACAAGATTGTTTCGCACTTCTGCGCATTGATTTTCATTCGCCAATTGTCAGTGTACAGCTGTACATCATTGAACATTTTTTGGAGATTGCTCTGAACTATTGTAGCTTTTCGGTCTGCCGTGTAGATGATCAGATCATCAGCAAACGTTACCAATGATCGCGTTGGCGAGACGTTAAAATCAAAGCCGTTCAATAGCTTGCGAATGAAGATTGAGAAGAGCAGAGGCGCAGTAACTGTTCCCTGCTGTAGACCATTCAAGACCTTGAACTCGCGCATTGTTGTCAGATTTCCATCAGTTACAACAAACGATTTCACGTATAACATATTACACATCATGGCGACAAGGTGTTTAGGGAACTTGTCCTGAAGGAGTTTAAAAATTAGTCCATCTAACCATACCATATCAAATTGACTGACATCTAAACATAATCAAATACGACTCTTCCTGCTATACGCCAATACATTGGTTCAACCGCAGTGTCTCTTGACCGGAAAATTTGCTCGACTGCTATGGATAAAGTAAATTTGAATTTTTTTCTCGATGTCAAAAGATTCTACATTTCACCACTATTATATCACAATCTGAAAAAAGTATGAATGCCTGAAAGATACTTTTAATTTTCCACCGTCTACAGATCCAGCAAAAAGTACATTTTTCTCATTATTTTTCTGCACTGAGTACTCATCACTGTTACTATTATTCAGTCAAAATGGGACAAACAAGTGAAAACTTTTCACTGAATAGGCATCATCCATTCTTCTGTTGTTCAGTAGCGAAAATGAAAAATTGCAACCACTACTAACATAGTCCTCCGTTCATTCATCGTACGTTTAGCAGTTTCCACCAAAGCCAAAAGTCTGCCTCCGCCTCCTTTTTTCTCCCTGCAATCTATCAATAGCAGCGCCATCATCATCGTTTACAATAATGGTGATTTCAAATTTATGCGCGACAATTCTCATAATGCATCTTTTTTGCTTCATCTTTTTTCGGGCCGACTCTTATCGCAAATCTCTTTGTTCTTCAACTTCTCTCCATCCATCATGACACGCTATATAAACTTTCCCATAGATAATATGAAGTCTTCATCGGAATATATAAACAATGCTTAGTATAGCGTAGTTTATCCAACATAAAGCATGGGGAGGCAAAGAAAAAAATGTACAGAGCAAAAATATGTAAAATACCACAAGTACATTACATACATGGTTGATACTATTTACTACATTGCATACATTCTGTAACTGCTCGACTATATCGCGAAAAGATCATGTAAGTTGAAAAGCTGAAAAATAAACAATGTCATGTAAGTAGCATAAACTACATATTGAGGCTTGTTTGTGTACATTATGTTGATGAGTTTGCTGGCCAGAGTATTGCACGTAGACGGCGTCATATTAAAAATGCAGAGGGTACATGCATGTTATGTTGTGTGTTTATCATTTAAATAGGCATATGTAGTATCTCCAACTAGCGCATAGAGTCCAACGCTCGAATTTTGCATATTTTGCATGCTTAAGCTTGTGCTAAGCCCGAGACTATCTAGTCCGCAATTCTTTCATCTGTCACAAGAAAACTAGGGGAAACAATGAACTATTGTAAATGTTCTTGATTTAAGGGTGGTGACTTGAAAATTCAAAGAAATTATAAAATATTTGCATGTGTAGGAATGGTCAATGTAGGTTTGTGAAGCAATAAATTAAAGCCTTTTTTGGGAAAAGATAGAAAATACCTTATCGAGTTAAATCAATTTCTTTCAAACGACACATTTTGAATCTCCCAATCAGCAGATCACACTTGATATCATAGCATCAATGTAAAATCTTATGCAACGGCTTAAATTATGACTGCCAGAGCTTCTAGCAAACTTAGATTTTCTTGTCAAATTCACCGAAAGCGTAATAAATGGAGAAAATTACGTTATTTTTCTAGCAAAAGTCGCGTTCATTTATAAAATAAACTTTGTTAAGATAACTACCATATTACCCAGAGGGGTTCCTTTCTAGATTTTAGACGCGTTTTTTATCAAAAGATGACAGCTCATTGAAAAACATCCATTCTTACAAATTTGTAATATTATTTACAAATAGACTATTTTTTATGAAGGTTGATATAGGGAAAAAAACCCCGAAACTTTAAATCGCTTTTTCTCCCCTTAAACGTGCGCATTCGGCGTTTTTACGATTTAATTTAAAGGCTTGGCAGATCTCTAGCTTTGATCGTTCACTGTACCCACAATTTCTATCCGATTGTCAAAATGTTGTGTAGTGAATTTAGAAATTTCAAAATGACCGTAAAGGACTGCAGCGATGTTCTGCTGCCTTGGCAGAAGAAGATGAAAATATCTGCCGAGAATGCCCTCGTCTGGGGACGCGTGAATGCGCTGGCAGGCTAGCATTGCGGTGTCGTGGGGCGGGTTCATTTCACCAGCACGAGGACCCACTACAAAAAAACTTCGCACTCACGAATTTGGTGGTCAGTCGATCAAGAGGCGACCGA
Organism: Odontomyia ornata; assembly: GCA_963969285.1. NCBI lineage: Eukaryota > Metazoa > Arthropoda > Insecta > Diptera > Stratiomyidae > Odontomyia > Odontomyia ornata. The sequence continues at coordinate 223,235,352 of OZ017742.1, forward strand.
AGTCGCAAAAAGTGTAGATAACTACACCGAGAGAGAAAGTACTTGTTCCGAGAACAAGTGGAACCTGAAAAAAAGGCGGACTTGGGGTAACCTCATCATGACCTGACGAAGCTCATGGCCCACAAATGAAAGAAGGGCAACCGGGTGGTGATGGAGCCCCTTCGCACCCACCCAACCGGATTTAAATCCATATTTTGTTGCAGTGGCCAGGTATTCCTCTTCTGAGTGGAAAACTCATACAACTTGACTTGTATAAACGTTCCCATCTGAAGGGGAGTACCCCGGTGACCAATTTATGTCATAGAATTATACAATTCGATTGCATAACGCTATGCCATAAAGAGGCACTCTGCTTGGGCCACTCAACCCGCGATGTCACCTGAAACAAAGAAGAATTAGTTATGTACCCGGCGGCTGGCTCATGTTTTCAGGGGGCAGCCTGCCACCGTACCGGGTTCTATACCCGGGCAAAAGGGGAAAAAAATGGAAAGACCGATTTTTTAGGAAATTAGCACTTCATTGTATTATTGGTACTTAAACGTTTACAATTTCCTCTCATATTAAAATTTAACACAGTTCAGGCGTTAAATGTGGTGCCCCTTTTCGTTTATTTTACGTTAAATTTTAATCAAATTCTTAAACTGTTGCTATTAATTCTTACAGTTCCTTTTGAGAGGTAAAATGTTCAAACAAAAATAAAATTTGAATGTTTAATAAAATCATATAAATTTGAATGTTTAGCAAAAATAAATGTGAATATATAAAGTTTGTGTAATTTAAAGCAAAGGAATAGAAAACCAAAAGGGTACTTACCCAACCTTTCCGACGACGAGCGCTCGTTGACGAGGTGTGGTGCGTAAGTCCTGGCTTGCAAATTGAACATTTACAGATATTTTTATTAAACACTGGGCTTGGGACACTCACGAAAAAATTAGGATAATACTCTACGTTACAATTAGATTTTATTTTAAACGAAATGTCGAGAAATCGCGCCGGCGATGATGATGACATCAATGTGATGATATTTAGTCGAGAGTGCCGATGTTTACGTGAACGGCTAGGTTTCAAGGAGACGGCCTGAAGCTGCGGTTATAAACGATAAGCAGGAACCACTCAGAGGACTGCGTTCTGAAGACGATAAATGATCGATCAAATCTGGAGAACTATTATTGTATAGCTAACTGATTTTCCTTCAATCCTTCTTCTGTTATATTAGGACACGACCATTTGAGCAACTCTGCCGAAAAATCGCACAGTGAAAATGCATACAATATGCCTGTAACTTCAGTTTCTTTATTTAGCAGCGAAATTACACTGGCCGCTTCCGTTTATTTCAATTACAAATAGAAAACTTTCTTTCTTTGGTGTCGCGACGTGACCGCCGTCAAGGTGAATCGCAGACTTCGCTACATGTGGTGATCAGAAACAACTCCAATATCTATTTTCCTTTTAAATTTCTTTCACTTCCTATGACAAATTTCACCAGAAAAATTCGCTTATCTCGCCCATCCGCGCCTCAATCTATCTTAGGAGACACCCACCGCGAGCTCACAACCACATCAAGTCTCCTACTTTTCCAAGAAAATTTTAATGACAATTTCATAGGGGCCTAAATTATACTATTAAACAACCCGAACGAAAAGTCCACTTTGCATTCGCCAGCTCTTCAATATTTCGCTAAACTGCATCTTTTCTCGCAAAATCCTAGTCGCAGCGGCGATCAGACAACGCACACCAATCGTCGCGACAGAGCCCCAAAACGCTAACTGGGCACCCAACTAGGCCAGCATACACGTCGAATGCGTTTTCCAATCAGGAAATCCCAAAAGCAGTTTCGAATCGCACAATTAGGTGAGAATTGTTTCACTAATTTCCCACTTTACTTTTGCAACACCTGGCGAAAACTCTCGAAGGCCAAATTCTTACCGAAAACTTTCTTTTCTTTCGCGTCGCGACGTGACCGCCGTCAAGGTGAATCCAGACTCCCCCTCCCTGCATTTTCATCTTGACGAGATCCGTTTCATCCAACCTAATAACCAGTTCCAACAATATCGTTCCGCTTAAATTTTCCGTTTCAACCACACTCCGCGAGCATTATTTTGATCCATTTCTTGTCCGTGATGTCTTCTCAATTCATTGTTGCGTTAATTTATAAAAAGATATTCAACAATTCTATTTTTCTTGTATGTTTTCTTTTCGTCGTAATTTAAATTTGTGTAACCGTGGGTCACTATTTCTTAAACGCAAACCAAATATACATTTAGTTTAAAATATATGGACATAATAAGTGACTACGTTTTGCCTGTCTCGTTTACACAAAACATACGAACAATTAAAATTTATTTGACTACATGACGAATTTTCAATGATAAAATAGTTAAAACGCTTTCATTTCAGAACTAAAGATTGCATATAGTTTCATTTTGTTGCATCACACTTTACCTATATGTATTTTTGTGTGGCTGTGTGTTGATGAATTGTTTGGTTTATGATTGAAACGGGAAGGTAGCAGATGATGGAGGAAGTGGTAGGGGCGGCGATTGCTTGTCGTAATTGTGGCGGAATCATTGCTGATGTGATCTTGTGATTATTTTCGCTTGTAAAACAGTAATAATCTGGTAATGATACCGGTTGGGAAAGTTGATGGTGCGCAAAAAGTTGAGATGTTTGATGGAATAGGTTATTCGGGCCTACAGTCTTATTGGTCGTTGTGCCAGCTACTGCATTTAACGCAACCATATTATTGGTACTAGACGTCCCTGAATTACTAGTTGCCCATGTTGATGATTTGTCATTACATTTAGCCAACCAAACTGAATCTTCCATCTCCTTTGAAAGAGCCGGGAATGCACGATAGTAGCGCTTTCGCGGATCTTCTATATCTAACGATTTTATTGAGGACGGCAATTGATGATTTATGAATGTTTCCTCCTCGTCGTTTGATTGCTTTCAAGGTCAATTAGCTTTTCAAATAATTCATCTACTATGTTTTTAATGCATAAAATCTCTTGTTCTGTTGAGACTGCATCTAGTAAACATTGAATTGCGAAGAATTTTTTTTTTAAATCTTTTCAGTATCACACGAAGGAAAACGTTTGTTGTTACCTTTTTGATTAGTGAAATATCTCTTTCTATTGTTAATAATTGATGTCATTCGTGGTTTAACTCAAATCCAATTCCAAAGAAATTGGACTCTTTGATCGAATTTTGCTGGCGCCGGTTTATACGCGGGCCTAATATGAAATGGTGACGTGCGCGTTTCCAATTCATTTTGTATTGGTACCTCCAAATTCCAAGGCAAACCAAACAAATTCTGGATGATTACCAAAGCTGACATATTGCTCGTGTAAGTCCTTTTGAATGTGATTTTGATATGACGGATATTTAAAAATTAAGTGCATCACAAGATACCAACCATCCGGGGCTCTGTTTTCTTTTTCGAGAACGTGCTCAATTATTACAGTTGATCTCATTTTGTAGCTGCCAGTCTATTCCTTACGACAAGTACAAATTTGTAATATTATTTACAAATACACTATTTTTTATGAAGGTTGAAAAAGGAAAAAAAACCCTTAAACTTTAAATCGCTTTCGCTACCCTCAATTTAAAGGCTTGGCAGATCTCTAGCTTTGATCGTTCACTGTACCCACAATTTCTATCCGATTGTCAAAATATTGGTCACATTTTGTAGCTGCCAGTCTATTCCTTACGACAAGTACAAATTTGTAATATTGTTTACAAATACACTATTTTTTATTAAGGTTGAAATAGGACAAACAACTCCAAAACTTTAAATCGCTTTTTCGTCCCTTAAACGTACGAATTCGGCGCTTTTACATGCGATGCGACAACAAAAATGTAAAGTAGTAGTAGTTTATTGAGACTTTTCTTTTGACATATGTTACTTAACCTACTTGTAATGCTACGATTCATTTGACAGTGACACTTTTGTCAAATGCCCTTAGCTTCTTTATAGGACCTGAGTCTATACCTAACAGTTTTGAAATGCTAATGTTAATTTTTCTAGTCCGTTTTCTCTTACGGTTATATATATAACTTATTCTATTCATAGCCTAATGTCAAAGTCAAAAGCGCTTTATTCAATACTAATCGGTATAAATTTTCAAAGAATATAAAGCAAATTCCAAACAATAACAATACAAAAACTTAATGTCCCAAATGGCTTTCTAAATTTATACGTTATCATTAAACACATTTCATTAAAAAACAAGTTAAGTAAGCAGGAGAGTGCTCCTACCAGAAGGTCTTTGTAAACATCCTAGGGTTAGAAACAAGTTTTCTAATGGCGTGAATCGATAACTTGAGTTATTCATCGAATACTTAGATATGAAATCGTTCAAATTTATACAAAAGATGCACAGTTTCTTTCATAAGCACAGTGCAGCCGCCATTTCGATCTAGCTTAAATGATTTTTCTGAATGCTCGGCCGATTGAACATGTTCAAGTTAAACACTATTCCTTAAATTTTCATGAAAATTGAAAGAAAATAAAAGTGCCTAAGTCAATTTTAAATAAATATAGGGTTTTCCAATAAGAGGTGTTATTTTGAATAGATCTTGTGATTTAACTAACACCTTGCGACTTCTTCCTTTGGAGCCACGTGATAGAGAAGGCCTATGCCGATAGCCCAGCGTCGATTCAAGATCTCAAAGATGAAATTCGTGAGGCTATCGAGGACATAGGGCAACCACTTTGCGATTTGGTTATGGAAAATTTCATGAAGAGGATATGGTCCTGAAGGCGTGTCGTAGTGGTTATTAGCTCATTGTTAATTATTGCTATTAACGGCATATCTTCTTCTTTATAATAAAATAAACATCCGATCATTTATATTAAAAAATGGCCTTTTTCTCTTAATATCAAAATAACACCTCTTATTAGAAAACGCTGATTTTATGGGCGAAAATGTAAAATTTACAAATCATACTATTATTAACAAAGTTGAGCGAATTTCGGTTTCTAAGGTATTTGTTGCCCTTGTACTCATAAAGGTCCACGTTCGTGATAATTTTCAGATTTTTCGGCTGAAAGGTGTCCAATCGCGAGGGGGGGCACAAATTTTGGGTACATTTTGCCTTCCCCTGGACCCCCTAATTCATAAAATGATTTTTTTATTTCAGACTCTAAAAGTTCCTGTCAAGACCTTTGATTTGATACCCCACTCGACTACCTTTAATGAAAAACAATTTTTAAGGGCCAATTCGTTATTAGAGGGGACCCCCCTTAAACATTTTTTAAATTTTTGTTGAGGCCTTAACTTTTGAGAGACCATCACTTTTGACCTTTTCACAAAGTTTGAGCATTCTAGCTTCTATAGTTTCTGAGGAAATCAGCTGTGACGCACGGACAGACGGACAGACGGACGGACAGACAGGTCGCGAAACTAGTAGGTCTTTGTAAAAAAAATTTTTTACAAAGACTTAAAAACTATAGCAAATTCAATTAATTAAGATTATTATATATTTTGAAATTCAATTGGACAAAGGAGATAAAATCAACCAACGCTATCCTAATTCATAGCCTAATTACAATGTTCTCTTCAAGCGGTATATCCAAAATCGCGTTTCAGAAGAGGCACAGTTCTTACCGACCTGATCTTCAAGATATACGGAAGTTATTTTTATTTATTTAATCGGTTTCTTAATTATTGTTTATTTGATTTTTATTTTTTCCCGATGGAAATTTAAGTTGCTTTAGCCCCTATAGGTATTGGGGGACGGTATATAATAGAAAATGGGCTTTAGGGGGTTTGGTTGGGGTTCGGCGTTAATCTGGAAGTCTTGGAGAATTTTTATGGGAGAGAGATAATATGGGTTTTCAGAGCTGGGGGTACTATTGAATAGGTCCCGGATTAGATTTGATTCATGTATCTGCCATTTAGCTATTCGCTTTTTGCTTATTTCAAGTATGTATTGCAGTATGGGGGTCACTTTAGTTTCTTGGTAAAGACCGCTGTTTTATAGTATTTTTTATTGGGGCGTCGGTATTTCGATATATAGTACATTTTTGGAGTATCCTCTTCTCAAATATTTGCAATTCTTCGGCCACTGTTGGTGAAATTGTCAGCCAGGCTGGGAAGGAGTATGCGATGATGGGGCGGATCAGGATTTTATACATAAGGTGTTTCACATTTGGAAAGACGGATTTGGAGGATAGGAGGGGTGAAATTAGTGCAGCAGCTCCTTTGGCTTTGTTTATTGCTTTTCTTGCATGTCGGTTCATTTTGAACCTGTTGTTGAGGCTCACTCCCAAATACTTAATGTAATATTTTGGGTTCACCGTGTCCCCGTCGATAACCACCCTTATCAGTTTGCTTTGCTGAACAGCTAGTTTGTGCCCTTTACCACTCGCATTACGGAAGCATATTGTTTCCGATTTAACAGCGTTAATTTGGAGCCCCCAATCCTTTAAATAGCGTGCTATAATGTCAACTTGTCTTTGCACCATTTCCATGGCGGAAATGGGAAGCCTGTGACTGGCTAGAATTAGAATATCATCCACGTATATGATCATGTTCGGGTTACTTGAGATGTTTTGGATTCTGTTTCTAGCGGCGGTATATGGGATGTCGTGTGGGAAGAAGTTGAAAAGGCTTGGTCCCAATATGGATCCTTGTGGGACCCCAGACAGGATAGGTATAGGTGTTGAAGTTCGGTGGGATGTTTCTGTTGTTAAATATCTATTTTGTAGGAAGCTGTCAAGGATACACGTGAGCGCCAGTGGACAGTTGGAATACATGAGTTAGAATTTTAGCCCATCAGTTCAAACGGAGTCAAACGCTTTTTGTAAGTCTAGCGCGTATGCGACTGTGCATTGTTTTTTTCGCAAGTTTTTTGCGACGGTATCCTGCACAAGCAAAATGGCATGTTCTGTGGGTTTTTCGGGTTGGAATCCGAACTGTAACTCCGGAATTAGCTTCATTGAAAATGCTCTAAAGCTTCGTACAATAGTAAGATTCTTTCCAGAATCTTACCAATGTTGGAAAGTAAAGAGATTGGCCTTAATATTTTTAACGTTTCCGTAGGTTTAGGGATAAGGATAAGGTTGCCTCGTTTCCATCTTTCGGGAAAATAACCATTGTTGATGCAATTGTTGAAGATGATTGCTAAGCTTTTGGCGACAATTGCGCCGGATTTCCTTAATACTTTGTTGGGAATACCGTCTAGGCCCGAGGAGGATTTATTATTAAGACCAGCTAGTATATCTTCTACTTCTGACACGTAGGTGAAAAATTACCCGAATGTTTCATATTGGGGAGATACTGCCTTGTTGGTGTCAGAAAATACTATAAGATATGGCCCTTGGTAACCGATATTTCTAGTTCTTACAGCCATTTCGTATCTGGGGTAAATCGTCTTCGAGGTCTTTTCTGAACTTTGGCCAATCAACAGGGGCGTAGGACCGAAATTTTTTCGGTTTTTCTTCAATAGTGACTTGGTTAATAAGGTGAAGGGTTAGTTTCAAACAATAGTGATCGGATATCGATGGTAGGGTTGCACATTGGTAGGGAATTGTGTTACCAGGTAATAGGTCTTGTGACACTAGAAAGTTATTTAAGAAAGAGCTGCTTCTCGACAGGAACCATTGATATATTCTTTGGCCGTTTGGATTCCGTGTGGAATCACCCCAATGCTCATGTGGCGCGTTGAGGTCACCGCCAGGAGGATAGAGTCGTGATTAGCAGCTATTGTTAGTATTCTATTAAAGGTCGGTACTATTGAAGGTCCCAGGTTTCCGGGGATGTAAATAGATCCAATTAGTATTTTGCCATGACTACCATTGTGTCTTCGCATGTTTCTTTTATTTTTTAAAAGCGCTATCTTGTCTACCAATCTTCTCCTTTCCGGGCATCCGGCCTTTCTCTTCGCAGAGGACACAGAAAGGTGGGTTATTTGTTTTGTCAATGTCCTTTCTTGGACATTCTTGGAGGTTGTGGTCCTCTCTACAAGCTGCACATCTTGTCTGGAAGGCACATTCGCCGAGACATGGCCGAAGCGCTGACATCTATAACACTAGAGTAGGTCACTCCTTCTGGGCTTTTCCCATGTCGCTTTCTGATGAAGGATGAAACGGAGCTTAAGGAGGTGGTCTTAGTCTTCTTTTTGGTTAAGGATTATTTTGTATAAGTCTAAGTTCACGCCGTTCGCTTTAGACCATCCGGTGGTTATCGGTGAGACATTGTCGATTTTAATGTCCGGACATTGTATTTCGATGTCTTCTCTAACCTGTGTAGCTCCGGATGCCGAGTCTACGCCTCTGAGTATGACTGTATATTTTTCGCGTTCCGTTGCTGTGAAGGAGTAACCTTCCGTTTTAGATCTGGGGATCAAATCCAGTAATTCATCATGGATGGTGACTCCTCAACTGTAATTTTTAATTTGCTCGCGCTCAGGCCAGTGATTCTATACTTCGTTGTGGGGTTCTTTTCCGTGATTTTTTTATCTGTCATTGCTGTGATTTCTTCTACAAATATAGGGGGACACCATGATTTTTTCTTTTCAGGGGCACGCGTGTTTTGCTTGGAGGTTATGTTTTCTTCTCCCGAAAGAGGCGCGTATGGGTTTGGATCATGGGGGGTTGGTGTTTCGATAAGAATGGGTAACTTTCTTTTAATTGCCAATCACCTCGAACCGTTCTAAATCCTTCCGATTTCGTGTTGATCAGGTCGATAATCACCCTGTTAGAAACGTTTGTTGCAGCTTGCTCTACTTCCATTGTCGCTGACGGTAGTATTTCTTTCTTGGCCGCTTTCGTTCTTGGTGGTAACGCCTTCTCGTCATTGTCCGCATCGGACCATCTTTACCTAGTTGGGGACTCGCTTTGTACCGCTGCTGTTGCCAGCTTTCTGGGCTTGATTTCCTTTATTCCTATATACTTGTATTTTATTTTCTTTTTTACTTTGATTTTTGACACCTTAGTGTTTTCGCTTGCGATGTGTTCGGTTTGACGTCTCACCACGTTCAACCGAATCTCTCTTGGCCAATACCCGTAAAAATATATCTTTTGACATAATCCTGTCTGAGATCCAATTAAACTTTCTCCTGGGTCAACATTATACTTGTAGTACACTAAAAAAAAGAGAAGTAATATTCTAGGATATGTATTTGCAGGGATAGGGGCAAGGAAAGCAAACGTTTGTGTCTCGAATATTTGAGTTACAAATACTCAAAAATATGCAGAAGTGGTTCAACTACAGTGACATGAATCCATGAACATGAATGACATGAATCTACTGCGCACCTTTGAAAATGGATGAAATTCCGTCGAAAGAGGACATTATGATACAGTTTAACTTTCCGCTTCCAGACGTTTGGCGATACGATACAGTCGTTTGTACTTGCCAGCGCTAGCGGTCGGTCATGCGTTCATCATCTACTTGTTCATATTAAAATTATCACTGCCCCTAAGGCAACCTTTGCATTGCAACGACAATACTGAAAGTGGCTCAAAGGCTCGGTGAGCATCCGGGATTCGAAGCGAATAAAAACGAAAAGCTGCTGCAACCAAATCTACGCAACTTCATAGAACAAACAAATTCAAGCAAACACCAAGCTATGAATCCAACTTAAACAAAATACTTACACTTAACCGTTGCCCTACAGGCTACCCATTTCATATGAAATCAACACACGTCCCGAGCATTAGGAACACTTGAAATCTCTATTTAACTGGCAAGCTCCATGGCGGTTGAAAAGTTTGTCTCAAAGCTATTTGTAGGAGCTACATCGTCCTACAAATAATAACAACAACGTTTTTTATCTATTAATTGGTGATAACCTTTATTCACCTGAAGTTTTCACAAGTAACAATGATTCGATGATGTCGTGACGCTATCTTCTTTTAGAAAGAGGCTTGTGCTTGTTCCTCGCTTCGCTCGTTCTGCTTCGATACTCGCTCGACTCTTTCAGGCTAGTAGGAAGATATGTTTCATATTGCGACCGGTTGCTACATTTGGCAAGGGAATAAGTTCGAGGCTGCGCCCGGTCGCTGCAAGGCTCCCCTTCTAGTAATTGCAAATTGCAATTGTGATGACGTTTGGCTGGTGGGTAAGTTCGGACTGGTCGTTGGTGTGAAGGGCTCCTGACGTTGGTGTGAAGGGCTCCTGACGTTTGAATCCCAGCTGACTTGGCGATTACATGGTTGAGTAGAATATGGCTAATTGACGGAGTTGTATTTAACGTGATGTCCTTTTGCGATCACTGTTTGAGTTTGCGAAAGGAATAGCGTGACGAATTTTGCTTGAAACTGTGGCTGGACAAGGAGTCTCTGATGGAAGGGAATTGTCGAAGTATTTGTTGTGGTGACTGCACTTGTGACGCTGGAACTGGGCTGTCACTGCCAGGATCCTGGTTAACAAGGAATGCTGGTTTGAGGTATTCTGTCGAAACGTTTAACTGTTTGCCGTTCACGTCGATGGTGAAATTTGTGTTTGAGATTCTGTTAATTATTCGATGTGGGCCTGTGTATGGTTGCTGTAAAGCCCGTCTGACTGCTTCAACTCTAAGGAACACGTGTGTACACGTTCTGAGGTCGTTGTGAACAAATATACTCCGGTTGTTTTTCTGGGTAATAGATTTAGGCCTGATTTCTCGCATTTGTAGTTTGAAATTTTCACTGAACAAATGTGGATCACTTGGGCTGTTGTCCTCGACCAAAAATTCCCTCGGGAGTCTAAATGTTGTGCCCAATACTAATTCCGCACAGCTAGCTGCCAAGTCAACCTTATAGCAATTTCTTACGCCCAAGAGTATGTTCGAAAGTAAACTAGGCCAGTTCACATCATCTTCGTGACATATGTATGATGGCGGCTTCTAGTGTTCGATGCCACATTTCCACTAGTCCATTCGCAGCAAGGTGATAGGGTGACGTTCTTGCTTTACTGGGTCCTATAATGTTAGTCAGTGACCTGAGCAAGGCTGACTCAAATTATGTTCCCTGGTCGGTGACCACAATTTCTCGCACTCCGAAGCGAGACACAAAGAAGGCTTTAACTACTGCGTCTGCTGTCTGTTTTTCCAATGGTGCTGCCTCTGAACACCTTGAAAACCTGTCAACCATCGCTAAAACGTGCCTAGATCCATTCTCTTGCGTTAGTGGTTCGACTATATCCAAGTGCACTACTTGAAAGCGTTTGCCTGGGACTGGGAATCGCTCCAAAGCATTTACTGTATGTCTGCTGACTTTGGATCTTTGGCAAGGAAGGCAACAACGACAATAAAGATGCACGTCCTTTCTCATTCTGAGCCAACAAATTTTAGGGCAATCGCATGTAACTTTGCACTTACACTTGGGTGGGCATAGCGGTGGAAGGTGCCGAAGATCCGTTTCCGAAGCGTAATAGGGACGAAAAGTCTTGTGAGACCTATTGACAGGTTGCAGTACATTTTTACACTTTGAGTGTTAATTGGTTGCAGTTGCTAGGACGTTGAATTGTTTTGAATAAGAGCGCTAAGTTCGGGATTGTTCATCTGTTCTTTGACAATTTCGTGATTTTCAATTAATAGCGGTAGTGCTATGGCTTCTATGCGGGGCAGCAAATCTGCAGTGATGTTACTATGGCCAAGAATATGTACAAAGTTGGTGCGAAATTGTGAGGTGTAATTTAATTATCTTCACCGCCGAGGCGATGCCTTATCGGATTTCTGGTTAAAGGCAAACACAAGTGGCTTGTGATCAGTGCGTACAAATAACTCCGCATCCGTCAGGTAATATTGAAGATGTCGGATGCTGCTGTATACGGCAAGTATCTCCCTATTATAGGCACTGTAGCGAGGCTCAGCTGTGGTAAGCTTGCGTTGAAGAAATGTAATTGGTTTCCATAGGGTGTCTTGAAGTTGCTCGAGCACTCCTCCGAAAGCGTAATCCGATGCGTCGGTAGACAAGGCCAGAGGTCTGTTGCTCTGGAAATACACTAAGAGTGTTGAGTATTTGATATGATAGTCAAAAAAAGAAGGCTCTTTTTTCTTGAAAAATTTTTCACCTGGCATTTTCCCAAGTTAATGGAAAGTTGATTATTATTGCACCAATCAGAGAGAGTGTTAAGCTTGGACTGAAGAAAAATCATATCTAAAAGAGAAGATATAACGTGGTAAACTTTCAGGCCATCTGTAATACTGATGAGAGGCCCGATATGAAAATATTAAATAACAGAGGTCCAAGATGACTCCCTTGAAGAACCCCGGAAAGAACATGAATTTGTTTGGATGATCGTCTTTGAAATTTGACAACTTGAGTGAGGTCTTTAAGCTATGAATGCATCAAGCTGAGTAAAAGCCCTATAATACATAAATTACAGAGTTTATTTATCAGAACTTCATGATTTACACGATCAAATGCTTTGCTGAAATCTGTGTATATTGCATTAATCTGGTGACCGTTGTCCATCTCACATAGAATACTTGATGTCATAATGAGGAAATTAGTGGTAGTACATCTATTCGACCTGTTTAACTCCTACTGTACATTTCACGATGCTGATTACCGCTCCGTAGTCGTTCAGCCTCTTGAAAACGGTGTGGAGATGTTTCTCATGTTGTTCGGGTGTATCCAAAGCGATCAATATGTCATCAAGATAGCAAGAGCTAAATTCGAAACCTTTGAGAACCTCGTCCAAAAAACTTTCGAATGACTGGGCAGCGTTTCTGAGGCCGAAAGTCATTACAGTGAATTCGTAGAGACAAAATGGGGTTGCTCATGAGCTGTATGAAATTTTTGACGAGCCGGAGGTCTCAACGATTATAAGACAGCGGAAGCTGCAATGGGCTGTCCACCTGAATCGTATGGGTGAACAACGGATACCCAAAAAGGTAATATTTGTAAGAGCTGAAGGCCGGGGACCAGTGGGGAAACCGAGGAAACGCTGGTGTGACTCGATCGACGAAGACAGCTCATCGCTGCTCGAAATGGGAGGGCGCGGTCAATGGACCGAGACCGTTGGAGGTTCTATTTGCGGGAGGCGAAGGCCCGAGAGGGGCTGTAGTGCTAAGAAGAAGAAGAAATGGAATTACTACCGCCCTCTTGGGAATGTCTTCCTCTGCGATGGAGATCTGGTGGAATGCTCTAAGCAGATTTATTTTTGAAAAGATTTTCTTGCCAGATAAGTCTGATACTATGTCTTAAATGTGTTGCATTGGGTAGCGATCCAGAATCGCAACTGCGTTTAGACGCTGATAGTCCCCACATGGGCGCCATTTAGCTTCCTTCTTTGAAACGCGGCTTAGAGGGGCTGCCCAAGGGCTATTGGATAACCTTCAATAGCCCAGCTCTGTCATATGTTGAAATTTCGCTTTTGCTGTCGATAATTTTTCTGGTGTAAGTCTTCGAGGGCGCTCTGCGATGGGTGGGCCATTAGTTATGATATGATGTAGCACCGAATGCTTTTGAGCTTCGCTAATACGTGACGGGTTTGTGATGCTCGCGTATTTGCTCAGGATTTTAAAGTCCGTTACGTTGCTACTTAACGTGGACACAGACAACTGCTTTTATACGTCGATCCAGCTTCCATTCAAAGTTCTACGCTAGGAAATTTGCACTGTTCCGAGCCCAGATATCGGCAGTTAAGGTTTTGTCAGAGTACGATGATGGCGAACTCTTGCCGTGATGTTGTTCACTCAGCTGCAAAAATTCGGTTTTCATATCCCTTGCAAACTGCTCAAGCAGGTTATACTGCGGTGTAGGTTTACCTACAGGATACGGGTCATCGAAGTGTTACTTTTACCATGGCCAGAGCCTCCTAAACCTTAAACTTTCCTGATTCTAGGATTCGCTTCAAATCTTGTTTAGGATCAAACCCTTGAAAAAGATGCAGTGTACCTCTCTTCTACATTCTTTTCTTTTACTCGTATGTCCCATGTCAGCATATTTGTAGCATAGGGAACTTCTATCGGGTCCCTTGCATCCCTGCGCGGTATGACCATAATCAAGGCACTTACCACATTAAAGAGCAACTGCAACTACCCTATTCTTACTTTTCCCTTGCCCAGAAGCTGTTCGGCGTCCTTCTCGGTCCAGTTGATGGTGGGCGTACGTTTTCCCTTATTGTTTTGTCGTGTGAGCCTCACTTTAACCCTGCTTACGCTAGGGAGCTCGATTTTTATGGCCACCTCCATCTCAGTCAGGTCTGTGATGCATTCAATGTCTCTTATTTCGATCGTTGCCATCCGCTCGATCGAGGCGACAGCTATTCTTTTGCCAAGAAGGATGTTTTTTTTTATATTGGTCTCTGCTCCAAACTCGAGTAGTCTTCGGGCTTTTCACTTCCGCTGATCTCTCGCAACACATTTCCAAAAAATCGGCCATCTTTGACTTTCACGAGCAGTACCTGTCGCCGGAGTCTTCCTTGTTTTTTTTTCTCTTCTGCCTCCCATTAGGTATATCCTTTTGTTGTACATCTATGACAACTTTGTTTTCTGGGCCATTTTGTAGGTTTTATTTGCGATTTTTTTGCCCTAATCCAACGTATCAAGCCAATTATGTGCCTCCTCTATCCCCCCTTCTTCCCAGTCTCCTCGTTTGGACTAGAGGCCATTCTACCGATGATGTTTCGTGCTGGAGCAATCTGCGCTGGTCTGCGCAGAGAATAGAGCCTCTTCAATGCTTTAAATGCCTTGGCTACGACTACACCGCGCAATTATGCAAAGGACCCGATAGGAGCCCCCTATGCTACAAATATGATAAAATGGCACATGAAAGAAAATGGTGTATGAAGGAGGCACACTCTATCCTTTGCAAAGATGCTGATCCAAGACCAGATCGTGGGCACGGCTTGCGATCAGGCAAATGCGGGTTTCCTAGGAAGCCTTAGCCAAGGCAAAATCAGAATTTCGATGATCCGTATCATACAAGGAAACCTACATTGTAGGTTAACCACCCAAAACCTGCTTGAGCAGTTTGCAAGGGACATGAAGGCTGACGTTTTACTGCTGGGTGAGCAACAGCATGATAAAAGTCCTTCATCATGGTACTGCAGCCATCTGGGTTCGGAAGAGTGATTTCCAGGTGGATTGCTGTGAACAGGGGGATGGTTTCGTTTGGGTTCGGTACTCAAGGATAACCTTCTTTAGTGTGTACCTAACGCCAAATGAACCAATATCATCTTGCTACGCCAAGCTTAATGCTTTAAAGGGTGCTCTCTCGAGCGCAGATGGCAACGTGCTCATGGGAGAAGACTTCGCTTCGGAGTTCTTAGTTCGAAGTATGCATTCTGTTTTCTCCCAAAATCCACGCTCTTACCTTCTACAATTGGGCCAACATCAGAAGGATGTACGTCGAGAGGTTCGTTGAGGTGCTCACGGCAGATGCATCCCTGTAGGCTGATTCGCAGGGGACAGAAGAACTGGCAGCTCAATACGTGATCAACTCAACTATGATTATCATCACTACTGCTTGCAACGCTTCTTTACCCCATTTAAAATCTCGGCAAAGCAAATCTCCAGTGTATTAGTGGTCGACTCAAATAGCTGGAAAGCCAAGGAAGTGTCTCAAGCTATGCGTGAGGCTCAACGGGTACGAATCCGTGACGAGGCATGCAACCAGGTAGTAACATCAAAGTAGGCCAGGAAATGCCTTCGGAAAATTATTAAAAACAGTAAAGCTCGCTACTGACAAGATCTAGTAGACAATGTGCACAAGGATCCGTTGGGTCTTGGCTAAAAGCTAGATACGCGGAAGCTTGGTGCCCTACGGATGCATACATGAAGCGGAAAAGATGAACGGGATAGTGCGGGTTTTTTCCCGCTCAACCCGTCCATGTTGATAGGTATCGAGTGTCCAATCTTCACACAGCCTGAACTGGAAGAGGCAGTCCTTACATCAAGAAACGGAAGGCTCCAGGCCCAGATGGTGCTCCAGCTGAGGTGTGGCATCTTGTCGATTATCAATGTCCTGACCTGCTGCTCAGCACATACAACGCTTGACTGCGGAACGGGGTTTTCCCGAAATGTTGGAAGGTAGCGAAGGCTTGTGCTCATCAACAACGGGAAGAGAGCTTCCGGATTACGTTCTGCATACAAGGAACGGCACTTATCTCCCTGGCAGTATGGCTTTAGAAGAGGAAGTTCCACCATTGACGCGATTGCAGATGTGATGAAAGTGATACAATAGGCTGAGGGATACATCCGCATCAAGCGATGGATCGTTCTGTTGGTGACGCTCGACGTTAGGAACGCCTTCAGCTTTACTAGATGCATGGATATTCTGGATACTTTGAGAACCTCTTATCAACTTCGAAAACATCTAATGTGGCATTTGAAGGACTACCTGAAATGCCGAAGCTTTCTTGATGACACGACACAGGGCCATCAAAGGATGGAAACTGCATCGGGTGTTCTCCAGGGACTATCTTCGGTGCAGAGCTGTGGAATGTGTCGTATAACGGGCTACTGAAACTGGAGATAAAAGATGATTCGTGCTTGATTGGCTATGCAGATGATGTTGCGGCTCTAGTCGCTAGACGTAGCATTGAAAAAGTGCTGTTGTTAATTTCGGTGGTTTTGGGTTTTTCAGTTGAGAAAAAGTCGAGTCCAAGTTGACAAAATGTTCTATTTATTGAACTGGGGTTCAAAAAGTACCACGGACTAAACTTCTGAATAAATATTCTATCGACACACAACTATACATCAATATATTCAATTCAATCTTCACGGGCTTGTTGCAGAATCGACTGGGGTAGTTCACAGTGAAGCTTATGTCTGGCCTGGTTATTGTGGCTAATTACAACAAACTTCCTATCGCCTCGCGATAGTTGTTATTCGCTGGAAGTGCCTCGTCTTTCTTAAAGTCTGTCTTATAGTCGATCATTTCTGGCTCAGTGGGTGTGGATGCTGGATTGCACTGCTTGAGTTTCATCTTTCTCAAGATCATCTCCGTGTAGCGAGGCTGACTCACGAAGATACCTTCCTGGTCGATCTTGATTTTCCGTGTCCAAATACGTTAACTTGTTTTGTACTTTCTTGCTGAATATTATCTCGAATTCCCTGCTTATCTCGTCTAAGAGTTTGTATATTTCTTCTTCATCTTTGCCGGCTACCAATCCAATATCCACGAAGAGTGACAGCATAATGCTCTTGTCCTTGTTGTAGTTTATACACGGGTCGTCATCTATGTTGATCAAGCCTATCTTCTTCTTAAAGTGGGTGGTGACCCTCTCGTTCCACATTCTCGGAGATTGTTAAAGTCCGTAGAGACTCTTGTTTAACTTACAAACTTTCCTGGTTCCATCGTCGAACCCTTCAGGCTAATGCATATAGGTGTCCTGCTCCAGGTTTCCATACAAGAAAACCATTTTCACCTCGAAAGATACCAACTTCATTTTCTCCGACTGCATAACTAAGGATTGGGCGAATGGATACATGGCGAGCTACTGGGCGAAAAGTTTCCATGTAGTCCACTACTTCTTCTGTTCAAATCCCCTTGCTACTAGTCTGGCCTTAAGTCTCCCGTCCGCCTTCTCTCGAAGTACCCAGCGGCAAGTGATTGGCTTCGCTCCTTCTGGACCAGCTTCTAAGTTTTCATCTCCATCAGCGAGTCATACTCCTCCCACATTGTTCGTTTCCACTTCTCATCTCTAAGTGCCTCATTCGCCGGGATGTCCTCCGTTTCACCAATCATGGCTACTTTGCGCTCTTTTCTCCACGACGAGAGTCAAGTACGCAGTCTTTCAGTCTCGGTGGTTGAAGAGTCTGATGATCTCGCAAAACCCTCTCATCCCACTCTTCTTCTGGCGCTCGTTCTCGTTGTCGCTTGGCTCCTCAGCACTTTCTCCAGTTCCCCAGTTCTCGTCTTCTTCGTCTGTCTCGCTGCTGCTTTTTTCTTGCTTCTCAGGTGTGCCCTCTGGTGCCTGTGTCTCAAGTTCAGTTCCTTGCCTCAGTCTCATCTTTTCTTCGTCGAAGATCACATTGTCTGAGCTGATAATTTCTCTTTTCTCTTTCAGATAAACCCGGTAGCAGGGTGAATCAATATCATAGCCAACCAGAATTCCCTTTTTTGATTTTCCATCCATCTTGCCTCTTTTCTGTTTTTGTGTCAGCACGTAACATTCGCACCCAAAGGGTCGCAGCTTCTCAATCTTCATTTTCCTTCCGAACCAAAGTTCTGCTGGGCTTTTCCCTGGTCCGTTGCTGCTTCCAGTCTGGTTGATCGTGAAGATCGATTGGTTCATTGCTTTTGCCCACAGTTTCTCGTCCAACTCTGCATGTTCTGGCTGCCTCGACTGTTCTGGCTGCCTCGACAATCTTTCTCATTTCTCTCTCAATCCTTCCGTTCTGCTCTGGCGTGTGCACATTCGTGGAGGTGTGGACAATTCCCTACTTGTCCATCATCTGCTTGGTTTTTGCATTCTTCAGTTCGGTGCCGTCGTCAGACCTCAGACTTTTCACTCTCCTCCCTTGCTGGTTTTCAACGAGTCTTAGGTAACATTCGATCTTCTCTGGTGCTTCACTTTTCGTCTTCATAAAGTAACAGATTCGGTAGTGAGTGAAATCGTCCCTGAACATGAGCCAGTACTTTGTTCCTCCCAATGACGGGATGTTCATCTCGCCGGTGTCGACGTGCACGACATCTAACGGTTGCCGAGCTGTCTTGGGGTTGTTTGGGTGTGAGGATCTATGTAGCTTGCCAGACGAGCACTCTGTGCATACAAAGTCATTCTAGTTATTCATGTATTTGATTCCTTTCCTTTACAGTATATCCCTCACATTTTTGACATTTTGATAAGCGAGTCGCTCGTGCCAGACTTTGATGGACAAGGCCATCAAATTTGTCTCTTCTTATCTACTAAGCATCATTTTGTAGAGATTTCCTTTGCGCTTTGCTGTTGCCACAATTTCCCTGCCATCCAGACTGAGAAACGTTGACTCGTTTCCGTTTGCCTTCTGTACATGTCCTTTGTCTAGCATCTGACTCACTGAGAAATGATTAAAGTTGAGGTTTGGCACGTAAATGACATCTTCTAGTACCACTGGATACCACCTTCGACCATCAAATGCTTCCATCTCGATGTTCCTGACTGCAACGCCGTCTAACCTGGTTGAGTCTCCAATCACAATTGGGATGGACTCGTCCAACTCAACAAGCTGAACAAATCACTTTCGGTGAGACGTTATGTGTTGGCTGGCTCCACAGTCTTGATATCATGAAGTGGCCTTGTCCTTCAAAATGTCGTTGTCCACCGTCGAGAATGCCGTGGTCAAAAATGCCTTCCTATTTGGTTTCCCGTTTTTTGACTTATTCGCTTCTTCTCGTAATTCACAGTCTTTCGCGAAGTGTCCCTTCTTCTTACAGATATTACATGAATACTTCTTCTTGCAGTAGGCAATGTATTTATCCCACGGTTTACCTCTGCACTCCTTGAGGACGTGACCTTTCTTCCCACATTTGTAGCATGCGAACTGCGACTTTTCCTGCTTGCTGTTTGGCGGCTGTCCTTGTTTCCTGTGTCATTCAGTCTCTTACTTGGCGCTTTGGCATACCTTGCCTAATTGGCACCTGTTGAGATTTGATCAAGTGAAAGCTGACTCAACCTTGACCCTATCCTTACCTCGCATTTACTGACATAAAAAAACTAGTAGTCGGGAAATTATTTTGAATTGGATTTAGTGACATAAATAAAAAAAAATTATAATAATTCCTTCCGTCTGTTCTCTTCGTGCATTAAAGTTGTGTCGGTTAATTGCAAAGACATCTCTGGTTAATTGAATATATTGATGTATAGTTGTGTGTCGATATAATGATATTTATTCAGAAGTTTAGCCCGTGGTACTTTTTGAAGCCCAGTTCAATTTGTCAACTTGGACTCGACTTTTTCTCAACTGAAAACCCCGAACCCACTGAAAATAACAACAGGTTATAGGCCCACGGCAGCTATAAAAGGGTTTCTTCAAAAGTCAGGAAAGGAAATTGTCAGGCAAGTCGAGAAAGCAGCCCAAGACGTCAGAACTGGCAAGGACAACATAACCTACAAATCAGTGACATTGGAGCAGCCATCGCTCGGCAAGTCAACGTTGAGCAACAAATCCCTAAAGTAAGGACGGTAGTCCGCGTGGCTTAGTAGTTAGAGCACTTAGCCCGTGGGCCGAAAGGTTTCTGGTTCAAGTCTCGTTGGCGTCAACGAGATTTAGTTCAAGTGGTTCGTCGGGCGGACTGTAAGCTTGTTCAGTTATGATACGTGCTGGTTTAAAATCAGAACGTATCGCAGCTGGGTGGACGGACCCACGGCCAAAGCGAGATAATGATAATATCACCTTGTGGAGTGCCGATACATTCGATCATGACAATGAGATACTCTAACTATCTCCAAGCGAAGGCCCGAAAGGGGCTGTAGGGCTACAAAGAAGAAGAAGAAGAAAGTGAGGACGATCAGTATTGGAGACATAATAATCGAATCGAACCCAGCGGTGACGTACCTGGGGCTACTGATCGACTCGAAGATGAGCTTCTCTGAGCAGATATAGATAACGGTTGAGAGGGCTGCTCGGGGCGTATCGGCTCTGAGTCGACTTGTGCATAAGATCAGCCAAGAAGATGCCTCCTGGTGAGTGCTAAAGGGCCAGTGCTACTGTACGGAGGAGAAATATTGAACGACGCTCTCAGTAAGGAGGTTATGGTAAACGCACGGCACAGGTACAGAGAAGAGGAGCACTGAACATTGCATCTTCATATTCGCGCGAGAATGGGACAGGATGCGACGGGACTTTTACGGGGAGACGGAATCGCTGATGCTTGAATCGGTTGATAAATGGAACGGGGTGGTATTATATTCGGGCGGTTCTTAAAGATAAAAGGGGCCCATAGCATCCAGGGACGGTGGGCTTGGGAAACCGCTTGTCTGGCAATTTTTCTTCCTCCCGCTAGAAGAGGGATCCCCCAGATTGAAGGCACAGCAAAACGAGATCTGGCCCAAAGTAATGTATCAAACAGTTCCAGGGTAGCCTAACCGCTCGAGAGCGTAGGGTCCCACAATCAGTGCGTGAATAGCATTCACCTCCCAACCACAAAAATAACCTTTCTGTGGAGAGAGGTATTCTGCTTTGAATTCTGGATGTAAGACTTTAGTTCTTATTTTGGCCAGCAACTTTGCGCTACGGCATTACTTTGGATGTTCTGCCGCTTTTTGTTTTTCGACTTTGAGGTGGTTTATTGCGTTTTTTTCTCTTAAAGAGTGTTCTGGAATGTGCGCGGTTTTTTTAGTGCGCCCCAACGCTGCGGTGTTATGCGGCTGATATGTGCTCTCTGAGGCTTTTCCTTCAGTCGTCTGTTTATCTTCGCTATTTAAATCTTTAGTGTCGAGTAAAGTCTTTAATGTCTTTGTCGTTGTTGCTGTCTTTGATGCTTTCAGAGTTGCCATATCTGTTGGGTCTCCCCTTGGAGCCGTCATCGCCGTTCGTATGTGTAGTCGCCTTTATTCTGGTCCCATGGTTATCTTTGCAGCTAGCTCTTGTGGAAACAGGGGTTCAGAGCACTAATCGGGAGTCCGTCTGAACCGAGCCTACACTACCAACTCAACGGTGCGAACTTTGAATGCACTCCGAACCCCACCAAGGCTTAACCGTGACAGTATGATACTTAGATTGGAATCGTTCACGCATGAGTGTCACTTCGGCGGTACCGTGTCATGCAGCTACTCCTCCTTGTCCACAGCGCTTACTCAACTTTGTTCAAGGGTTAATTGCTAACCATGACCAATGTCGTGGGGTTGAATTTTGCGACCCCCGGAATTCCTCGAACAATTCCGAAATGTGGAAGCTCTGCAAATGCTTTATAAAATGTGAATAAAATGCTCGAAGTGCTTTGAAAAAGAAAACACGAACTTTCAAGACCTGCTTAAAGCGCTCAATTTCATTGAAAAAACATAGGCTTAGTGCCTTTCGATATGATTCAATTCAGAAAAAATATGAAATTTTTCGCGCAATCAGGGTGAACATTTTCTACAGGACTTTAGAAAAAACGCTTAACATACTTGAATTAAAATATGGAAGCGTTTGAATCTAACATTTAAATACTTTAAAACAAAGTACCTAAACGTCCACATGGTGTAGTAGTTAGATTGCTCATCCCCAAAGCCGAAGGTCCCTGGAACAATCCCGCTGGTGACATCAAGGTTTGTTTCAAATGATTCTTCGGACGTTCAGTTTTGTAGGTGGATGGAGGTATACACAGCCAAAGCGTGGTACTGACCATATCACTCTCTCGAGTGTCGATACATACGATCAAGATAATGAGAATCTCTAACTATCTCTCAGCGAAAGCTCGATATGGGCTGTAGTACTAAAAACGCCTTAGACCTTTAAATTAAAATCCTTTAATTGCTTTCAAACGAAATAACCAAATAATACAGTAAGTAATTAAGTTTTTAGATTCTTAAAAAGCGTTTCAAAATAGACTAGAAGTACATTTTAAAGTTAATTCCTCCCTCGCAACATTCCTATGCAGGTGGTTTCTACCGTAACCGCTTTTTTCTTGCACTGGATAAATACAATAATTAACTCAAATAATTATACTTCGCACCTTAACTGGAGCACTTCGGTGCAATTAACGTATTCATGTGAAAGAATAATGACTAATTAAGTTATTACGCTGAAATTCTCTCGAGGAAAATTCTGCACAGGTGAATCAACACAAAAAATTTTCAACACTCCCATCTCGGTGCTCCCCCTCAATCGGATCAAAAAGAAAACTAGCAACAAGTACTCGTACATAAATTCCCAGCAGCATTAACAATACAATTGTTCTCCATCATCATGCATTTTATAAAAAACCAGAATAAAGAAGAATCCAACAAACCCTGGTTATTTGTAATTATAATTGTGAAAGATACTCAGATACCGAATCTGCCAGATATTCAGTACTTGTCGACAAGTTTCCCGCGATAGTAGTCCAAAGACATGGTGGCAGCGACAGATATCGCAACATCCACCATTGTCGGTGGAGACTTTTCATGAAAATTGCATCGCGCGTGTATCTTTGCAATTTCAACAAAATATAATTGACCAAACTACACTTGTCGCAGGAGCTAAAGGAAGAGTTAAAAGATAGCCGACATATATGGATTCATAACGCCGCCGTCGCTGCCGGTTGCTGAGTAGCAGCTCCAACATATTGTCGCGAAAAATCTTCTCCATTCGTTGGATCCGATACGCCACAGTGCACATTGGATATGTGCCAACTCTGACACACATAGTTGCGATTATTCTCTAGTTATTCTGTTTACGAGTATAATGTTCTATTTATCTGTTTCTTGGTCGGATGTGTCTTTTGGGCGATGGAGAGATGCTCGAAGCGCGCGATCTTGATCGTGAAATAAAAATCTTGAGATTTCTTTAAATTTTCGCGGCGCGGCATCTTCTGTGATGTGTTTTCATCAAGTTTAAGTGTCTGTTGGTCAAGAGTCAGATAGACAAATTGGAGGGATTTCCTCTCCGCACTAACTTGGTCGCGGATGACTAATTAAATTAGTTGCGAAAAGAATTATCTGATACTCACTTAGACGATTCAGTTCGATTGATTTGTGAACGCGAGTGCGGGCGAATAGCGCAATCTCCGTGGAGTCAGGTAAATACTAGTGCAATATCGAGTTGGCGGAAACGTTACAGTGCGCTCGGCAGGGAAGTATATGTGGTGTGCATTTACGCGGAAAATTCACACGGTCTGAATGAGCTTCAGAGCGGACTTTCTTCAGCATGTCGCAATACCTCCTCATACCATTCAGTTATTGTGTCATCGGTGCCAACCACCAAACAACTTTTAAATGCATTCGATACCAATCAATCAATGGAAAATCCTTCAAAACTCGTCGAGTCGCAGTCCCATTCCCTGTTGCGTAAAAAAGACTCCATTCCTTTTTCCATGTATCCATGTCGCTTTTAACTAAAATATATATTTGTCGTGAAGACATACAAGTTCAACGGCAACGTACGTTTTGAATGGGCAAGCATTGAATGTATGAGCGGGGTTAGTGCATGAACTTCACCAGCCCAGATGAGTATGGTGGCACTTGTCGTTTAAATTAATTTAAATTAGATATTTTTCATTTTTTATATCTTTCGCCCTCCGAATCCGAACGTACTTTCTTGCCGTACGCTCTGTACTCGGAGAAGTGCAAAAATAGCGAAAATCTTATCACTGGAGAAGTTTTAGCTAACGTCGCGAAACAATCTTCAAGTTTCCGTTCAATCTCGACGCGATACTACGCGAAGTGGAGAAGATATTTGATTTGAGCTTCTTCGCTAAATTCGAATACTACGTACTTGCGGTATGATCGCAATTTTGCAAGACACGCAGGTGATCGATCGCGTGTCGTTATGTTGATACGCGAAATAAGTGCAATATCCGATATTAGGCCGTTCAGTGTGGGTGATAGTGGTGATAAGTGCGAGAAGTCCACATAGTGAAACTAAGTGTTAATCCTTATCAAGTTTAAGGTTGAAAATTAACTTTGAAAATTTCCGATCGTGCCACTTCTATTCATTTAATTGGCATATGATCGCTATTGTTCCTGGATAACTACGAAAACTTCTTTCCTTGGATAACTTCAATATCATCTCCTCCAATCACCCGTAAGAGCATATGTGTATGCAAACATGTTCCGAATATTTAGACGGTGAGTATCTTTATATCTGCTCCAGATTTTCCTTGAGATTTCAGACAAACGATACACACAGCTGTGAGACGTTAGAGTAAACATTGGCAAGATGATAAGTGCCGAGTGTGATCTATTGCTTCCTGCTACACTTTCGTTACACCCAACCATTTGATTGGATCGCACAATTAACAGCACAATGTCAAAAAAATTGAACCATCATCATCATCAATAGCTCGAAAATTTTCGCATTAAAATTCCCGCTAACGGCGCGGCTAAGACGCATTAACATAAATATTGTAGCCGATGTCGTAGAAATTGCTATGAATAAGTTTAAGACATTGAGTCACTTGGCGAATGCAATGTTTCAATGGTTTTCTTCATTGGCATAAAATATGTACATATTGTGGAAAATGTTATTTCCGGATACACATGCGATTACATATTTTAGTATCTTTGAGTTTTTCTTGAAGATATAGTGAAGATGTTCGGTGTAGTAATATTTTCCTGGAATTGATTGTTTAAATTTTAAATCTTTGGGTTGCGATCAGCCAACTGTGAAGAGAAGAAGAATTACCATTGTTGATTGCAATGCAATAAATTTCGCGGCGTTTTAGCCAGCAGGTAGATATTAAAATTTATTCACGGGACATAAATTGCAAGGTGCTTTACGATAATTAACGCAATTTTTTCTAATGTGTATGACATTTTTTGTGGATTGAAATATTTTTTTATTATCAATTGGGAAAACGTATAAATTGTTTAATTCTTAATTCGTCTACGTTCGTAATCTGGCACGATTCCAGTTCTTTATTGGATGTTTTTGTCATCTTGCTGGAAGCCAATGGAATTTACCTTCAGATCGCACCGGGTCTTCATGCGGTTAGTAGCCGATTCTAGGTGTTTTCACACTGTCCGATGTATCTGGTTCAATCGTTGCCTAAGCTCACTTACGTACTCTGAGATCGTTTGGGTTTTCTCAGGGGGTGTTCCGAACTTTATATCAGCCGGAAGACGAATAGTCTTTCCAAAAATGACTTTGGCTGGGGCTTCGCCCGTCGATGCATGTTCGCCAGCTCTATACTCCATCAAGAACAGTGGGATGTGCCGGTTCAAGTTGCTTTGTTTCCCGTCAACCATCTTGGAAATGCGTTTATTGAATGTGCTGTTGACACGTTCGACCATTCTCCATCGGTTTGGGGATGCAGCGGTGTTGTCCTCGTTTTCCGTATTCCCAGCAGCGCGCACATTTCGCCATAAACTAGTGGCTCAAAGTTTCGGCTATGATCCGAATGTAGTTCGGAAGGTACGCAAGGTCTCCCGACATCCGTGCCCTCGGCCTTCTACAACTGGATGGAACTTCGGAAGGATGGACGTCGAGAGGTTCGTCGAGGTGCTCACAGCAGGTGAGCCGCTGCAGGGAGCTTCGGAGGGGACGGAAAAACTGGCAGCTCAAGACGTGGTGAACTCTACTATGAGCATCATTACGACTGCAGTGCGCACATTTAACCATAAACTAGTGGCTCAGATTTTGGGCTATGATCCGAATGTAGTTCGGAAGGTACGCAAGGTCTCCCGACGTCCGTGCTCTCGGCCTTCTACAACTGGATGGAACTTCGGAGGGATGGACGTCGAGAGGTTCGTCGAGGTGCTCACAGCAGATGAGCCGCTGCAGGGAGCTTCGGAGGGGACGGAAGAACTGGCAGCTCAAGACGTGGTGAACTCTACTATGAGCATCATAACGACTGCTTGCTGAGCTTCTATGCCCCGTCGAAGACCCCGGCCCGGCAAGCCCCCGGTGTATTGGTGGTCAACTGAAGTCACTAAAAAGCGAAAGGAGTGTCACAAGCTTCGACGTGAGGCTCAACGGGCGCGGAACTGTGACGAGGCATGCAACTAGGTGGCAGCATATAAGTCGGCCAGAAAATGCCTTCGCAAACTGATCAACAGTAGCAAGGCTCGCTGCTGGCAAGACCTAGTAGACAATGAGAACAAGAACCCGTGGGGCCTTGGCTACAAGCTGGTGATGCGGAAGCTTGGTGCCCTACGGAAGCCTTGGGTACATGACGCAGAAAAGATGGACGCGATAGTGCAGGGACTCTTCCCCGCCCATACCGTCCGTGTCGGCGCTGTCCATGGTGAAACAGCAGTAGACTGCCCACTCTTCACACAGCTGGAACTGGAGGAGGCAGTCCTGTTACTGAAAGCGAGGAAGGCTCCAGGTCCAGATGGTGTTCTAGTTAAGGTGTTGCGGCTCGTCTATCACCATTGTCCTGACTTGCTGCTCAGCACATTCAACGCTTGCCTACGGGACGGGGTTTTCCCGGTACGATGGAAGGTGGCGAGGCTCGTGCTGATCAGCAAGGGGAAGGGAAATCACGGATCGCCGTCTGCAAACCGCCCGTAACGCATGCTAGACACGGCTGGGAAAGTGCTAGACAAACTCATCAAGGGAAGACTCACTGACGTGATTCGTGCTGCTGGGGACCTATCTCCTCGGCAGTACGGCTTTAGAGCAGGCCGTTCTACAATTGATGCGATTGCAGAGGTGGCGAACGCGGTCCAAAAGGCAGAGGCACATAGTCGCTTCAAGCGACGAATCGTCCTGTTGGTGACACTTGACGTCAGGAATGCCTTCAACTCCGCTAGATGGGTGGATATTCCGGACACGCTGGAAAACTCTTTTCAAGCTCCACTATATATGTAATGCGGCTTTTGAGGAACTACCTAAAGGATCGAAGCCTGCTCTACGGCACGACACAGGGCCAACGAAGGATGGAAATTACATCGGGTGTTGCCCAGGGATCTATCCTTGGTCCAGACCTGTGGAACGTTTTACGATGGGCTACTGAGACTTGAGATGCCAGATGAGTCGTGCTTGGTCGGCTATGCGGATGATGTTGCGGCTCTGGTCGCTGGACGCACCGTTGAACAAGCACAACTTAGGCTAGGTATGCTAATGCGCCGAGTGACGGACTGGATGATTGCTCGCGGGCTCAGTTTAGCACTGGAGAAAACTGAAGAGGTCATCTTGACAAAAAAAAGAATCCCTAGAGTAAGGATGATCAGTATTGGAGACATACAAATCGCATCGAAGCCAGCGGTGAAGTACCTGGGGCTACTGGTCGACTCGAAGATGAGTTTCTCTGAGGAAATTCAGGGCAACGGCTGAGAAGGCTGCATCGGGAATATTGGCTGCGAGTCGACTTATGGCCAACGTAGGGGACCCAGCCCATCAAGAAGACGCCTCTTGATGAGTGCTGTAGGGTCAGTGCTACTGTACGGCGCAGAGGTATGGGACGACGCGCTCAGCAAGGAGGTATACCAAAAACGTTTGGCACAGGTACAGAGAAGAGGAGCAATGAGAATTGCATCTTCGTATCCAACAGTCTCCGACTCGGCGGTGAGAGTGATTGCAGGCGTGATACCTGTCGCCCTCCTTGCTAGAGAGCGCCGCGCTATTTACCTGCGCCGAAACGAGGATGCGAGGGAGATGGCTGTCCGCGAGGAGAGACAGCACTCGCTCAATGATTGGCAGCAGTCTTGGGTGAATTGCACGAAGGGAAGGTGGACTGCGCGCCTCATCCCGGATCTGAGACCGTGGCTAAATCGAAAGCATGGTGAGACTGACTTCTATCTGACCCAGTTTTTGAGCGGGCACGGGTGTTTTCACTCTTACCTGCACAAGATCGGTAAGTCACAGTCTCTCGATTGTCGGTTTTGCCCAGGAGAGGAGGACAATGCCTGTCACACATTTTTGCGTGTACAAATCGGTCAGGCTGCAATGGGAACTCTACAGGGAGACGGGAGAGCTCACCCCGGATAATATAGTTGCGGTGATGCTCGAATCGGTTGACAAATGGAACCAGGTGGCACATTATGCTCGGGCAGTCCTAAAATATAAAAGGGACTCACAGCAGCCGGCGGCGCTGGGGCTGGGGGATCGCTTGTCTGGCATTTCCTCTTCGCCTCTCCCCTCCCGCTAGAAACGGGGCTCCTCATCTTGAAGGCGCCCCACGGCGTAACAAAACGAGACCTGGCCCGAAGTAATGTGTCAAACGGTTCCAGGCTGGGTTCTCAGGTTGACAGGGGAGGCGTTTAGTGGGAAGTTCAGTCGCGCATGGGAGTCCCACACTCTGTGCATAAATGGCATTCACCTCTCTACCACAAAAAACAAAAAACAAAAAAAAAGGGGCGCCGTACCGACTAACCCAATTTAACAGTAGCTGTTCGGCTACAGTAGTTGCTTCCTGGTTGGGAATGTGGTAGACCCTTGACCACTTGCTGAAATAATCGGCCACAACCAGTGTGTATCGATTTCCCCATTCGGATTCTGGAAAGGGTCTTGCGATGTCAACAGCAATCCGTTCAAAAGGTACCCCCACGTTATAGGTTTGCATATGTCCTCTCACTCGTCGCTTTGGACCTTCGATGGAAGCACGAATTGTGCATCTACGACACTAGTCCTCTAGGTCTTCTCAAGCGTGGAGCCAGTAGAACTTTTACCGCGATTTCGCTAAGGTCTTGTTAACACCAAGGTGGCCTCCCGAGGATTCTTCGTGCATTTTCCTAACCACATCGTGGATTCGGCTTTTGGGAAGTATAGTTTGCATCCTATAGGAGATGCCATCCGCCGTTTCCCATTTCCGCTTGAGTACGCCATCCTCCGTCTGAAGGGAGTTCCATTATGCCCAATA
The DNA here is from genome assembly GCA_963969285.1 of Odontomyia ornata. NCBI lineage: Eukaryota > Metazoa > Arthropoda > Insecta > Diptera > Stratiomyidae > Odontomyia > Odontomyia ornata. The sequence continues at coordinate 223,264,642 of OZ017742.1, forward strand.
ACTTTTCAGGGTGGTGCCGTGCATCGAAACGTCCTTCCACTCAGGCCACCCAGTTGTCTCCTTCCATACAAGTAATGGCCCGATATCTTCATCGGCTAACTGGGCATTTCGAATCTCCTCCAATGACAAATCTTCATCGAATTCAGCCGTTATTACTCGCAGATCAACGGGCGGCTCCTTTTCAGCAATCCGTCGGCGTTGCTTACGGTTAGCTGAATATGGACGACGAAATAGAGCGTCAGCATTTCCACGAACTCCGCCTTTCCGATGAATAACTTTGTAATCGTATGACTGCAATCTTTCGATCCATCTCGCAACTTGTCTCTCGAGTTTTTGAAGTTAAGCAGCCATCTCAGCAATGCATGGTCTGTTCAAAGAACAAATTTCTGGCCATATAGGTACTTGTGGAACTGCTTTGTTGCCTCAATTATAGCCAATGGCTCCTTCCTAGTCACACAGTAATTCCTCTCACTTTTTGCGAGAAGTTGACTGTAAAATGAGAGAACTCTTTCTTCGCCATGGATCTGCTGGGAGAGTATAAGTCCAATCCCGCCATTTCGCATCGGTGTCAACTACAAACCATTTTGCGTCGGCTAAAATGTCCATGATGTCGTCGATGCATGGAAGTGGGTAACTATCTTTCTTAGTGACGTCGTTAAGATGCCCATTGTCAACACAAAAACGAGTGCTACCATCCTTTTTCTTTACAAGAACTACTGGCACGGCCCATGGAGTGACAGAAGGCTCGGTAACACCTAATTTTTCCATGTCTTAGATCAGTGCGCTCACTTCTCCTTGTTTGGCGATAGGAAGACGTCTCGGTGCCTGTCGAATCGGTTTGTCTCCCTGTGTATCTATGACGTAAGTTACCATACTCGTTCGGCCTTGGTCATCCGGGTTTGTTGAGAAGCTGTCACTGTACTTGGTGACCACATCAGAGGCTTGTTTGAATAGTTCAACTGGCGATTGGGTCTGCTTCAATATTGCAAACGCTTTGTCTGTGCTTCGGAAGATTTCGGCACATCAATGTCGGTACATACTACCACATTCATCTTGGGAATTTGGATGCTTGGATACTCCATCAATACTTCGACATTCCGCCATTTCAATACCCGTTTGCCCAAATCCAACGTGATTCCATGTGGTCGCAGAAAACCCATTCCGAGAATGCAGTCATCCATAATGTTCGCGACCAGAACATTATGTCGGAACGCCAGGTCTCCCAACTGGACAGGTGCAGTTTCTACCGTAGCTGTCCAAAGTGGAAAAATCCTGCCCTTGTGAAGTAGTTGTTGTCTCACATGGTCTGGTCGGATAATCGATCGGGTTGCACCAGTGTCGATTGTTAGGTGCAATGTTCTCCGTCAACTTGACCCGGAAGACATAAATCTGCTTCTCCATGATGTAGTCTTGAGACGGTGATGCTGGTGCTGGGGACGTCGATCCTCCTAGCCAACCGCTGCCCCACGAAGTTGGTTCTCACATGTTTCCCGACCTCTTTGTTTGAAGGGACTCCATTCTGGGCTCCTGGCTCGGTCTGGATCTCCTTCCAGCTGCACACTCTGGACAATAGCTCGGTTTTTTTCGCTTCTTGCAGTCTCTTTGCAGGTGCCCCTTCTCATCGCAATTCCAGCATCTAGGCGCGCTATTTAGCTGCAGTTCTCGCTCAATCTCCACGCGCTCACACCTGCACTTGTCTGTCACTACCTCGCGCACCCGGGCAGTGGTATGGCTCATATTTTTCACTGCCTCAAAGTTCAGACTATAAGCCAATGCGTCATTAACCGTTTGCTTTTGAGCTAAACGCACGGCTTATTGCAATTCCTGGTCTTTTAATGCACTGATGAATGCTTCTGTTGTTGCGTCATCTCGATGTTCTGGGTCACATGTTCCGATGCCGTCACTGTGACCGATAAATTTGCTTCAGATAATCGTCTCCATAACGCATGTCAAGCGCATTCATTACAGCAGCCGAGTTTGAGTGCAACTCGACGGGGATAGTCTGCAAAAGCTCGGCAGCTGAGCCTCTTAGGGCAAGAATTAATGCAGTTGCTCGTTCCTGCTCATTTCAGCGATTTGTCCTAGCGGTGGCTTCGAACTGTGTTTTGGAAATACTCCAGACCGTTTGCCCTTCAAATATTGGTGGTTTCACATTTCTGGATGTGCTTTGCACTGCGGTTATAAGCGGGGCTGGTGAGGTGGTTAGTACTGCCTTCGCTGCTTCCAATTCCTCTTTCATTTTTCCCATCTGATGGTTCATTCTCTCTTCGGCCTGGCTTACCCTCACCTCGACCTCCACGCATTTAATTTATTTGTTCAAACTACCGAGCTCCGCTTTTATTTCTGTTGACTGTTTTTGCGTTTCCTTGATTTCGATCGCTTATTGGTCCAGCTTCGCTAATTGTTCATTTAGCTTCATTGATTGTTCATTTAGCTGCGCTGATTGATCATTTTGCTTTGCAGATAAACTGGAAGACTGTTGTCGCTGCTCTTGCTGCATCAGCATCAACATTTGCATCAGTGCATTTTCTGGTTCGTTTGATTTTATTGTTTCTGCTTCTCCACCTTTTGCGCCTTGTTCCGCATCTGAGGGCTCACCTGAATCCAGATTCACGCTTTCCGACTCGATAGAGTCACGCAAGCGTGCAATCAGTATGGCCTTTGTACCTTTTCGCTGTTCCAACTACTCCTTAAGCTCCAATATGGTGAATTCACTAATTTTTATATGTAAGCTTCGTGGCATTTTTATTGTTTCGTCTAATTTTCCACTAGTTTCCACGTTAATATTCACTATTGTGCACTTTAAAAATATTTAAAAGCTTTACTTTCGAAGTTTTTCTTTCTCACTTCTGACACCACTGTCGCGCGTTATGGTTCGCGGCCGATAATTTTAATATTCCGGGAAAGTGAAAACGCACTGTCTTTTAAATTAAGTTAAAAGAGTTTATTTACTAAGAATGCACAATCATAAATCATTCCAACTGTCTATATCACGAAATTCACTTCACTATCAATCAATATCGCCTTCAATTTGTGCTATACACTATCGCTGTTTCTACTATCAAGGTTTTACTATCACCCCCATTCATTCAGCTCGGTTTTATATAGGGTCTCTAGTCACTCAATCCATTTCTCGTATATTGGTGAATGTTTTGACGAGAACTACCTGGAATATTCCAACAATTCTGAATACACGCAGTGACGTCACTTTCAGATATTGATCACGGATTTACTTGGTCCATTCTTGTGCTGTCGAGTACATTCGTTTATTGATCATGTTGTTATTAATAGTTGCGACAACAATTGCGATAGTAGCTCGCAGAATTGTTTGGGCTTGTAACAGTATATATAATTCATAAACAACTTAGCCTAACAGTATTCATATGGGTTGTGTCTTAGAGCTTTTCCGGAGTTCAATAATCATTTACTTTACTTTAATTTACAACATTAATCTGATCAATAAAAACTAAATTTTATGATGATGATACTCAAACATTATCAAACATCAATAGATTATAAAAGAATTCGGTATAATCCCCTTTTTTTAAAAAAAAACTCTACAAACTCGCGGACAAATAAAAAACCCGTCTTGTTAGCTCAGTGGTTGTATTTCGAATCCTCCTGTCAGTTTTTCTCCGTCTCTTCTTCTTTCTATTACCTATCCCTGTACAATTCATTTCGGATTACAGCAGTAGAATAGTTCATGCACTGACTGATAGTTCTTATACAAGCATTAACTAGTGGTTTTTATACAAACTAAATTTTCATTACAGCTCGGCTAACCTGATTAGTTAGTCGACCTCGACTAATTGTCAAAATACCAAAAGCAAATTTGAAGTGACTATTTGGGTTTTCGCTCTCTTTTCTAAGGTTACAATATGAAAAGCAAATTTTTAGTGATAATTCAGTTTCAAAAGGGTCTGTGTTACTTTGTACTTTTGTGGTTTGTGGTCCAGATCCTTGCAAAAACCATCTACGTATTTGCGAGGATTCTAAAATTCCGTCATAAGGCAACTGAGTCAGTTGACAATTTTCGATGTCTTTAATAACGTATCGGTCATTGGGTAATATTTTGTGTATAAGGTACGGTCCACGGTATTTAGGGATTAGTTTCTAATTCTTGCCAACTATGGTGTCCGCGTTACAAATGACGACATATTTTACATTAGAAGTTTGGGGTAGATTGCTGTGTTTCTGGAAGTACAGAAGGTTTGTAGTCGTGTGACTTCTGAATGGCAGAGGCAGCGCGTGCCCTGAGATCATCTTGTTTGCGATCTGAGTCTTCATCTGTCCTCTCGCTTAAGGTACTACTACTGTCTAGAACGGCAAAAACAGACATATTTTCAACAGTTCTTTGTTTACATGATCTTTATTACACTTTGTTTATAATATAAAACAACTGTTGAAAATTAAAAAAAATTTTTTTTTATTTTATTTTATTGGTTTTATTGGTTTCTTGCCATTAAACAACCCTGCTCCATTGCGGACCGTGAATCTTTGCAACGGTAAGTCTGAAACAGAAAATTCAAAAGGATTAACAAAAAGGAAATTTTCTTACGTGATAGTTTTCCAGAAAAATGAAAAAAAAATTGTAAAAAAAATAGCGGACGTTCAAAATTTTTTTTCAAAAATCGAGTTTTTTTCGGCCATTCTTCAGATTCTAAAATTCCATTGTTTATTTTTTTTCGCCAAATGGTAGTAAACTATCATGCAGGATAAGAACACAAACAAAATGTTTTAAGCAAAATTAAAATTGACCGACAAAATCCAGAGATTAAATGTCCGCAATTTTAAAAAATTGGGTAGACAGACCTTCGCTCATACCAGAAGGGTTTCGTACCCGACTTCTCCGAAATACGGTCACCAGCAACAAATATTCAAGAAACATTTCAAAGAGATGTGCACGTTTAAAGGAATATCAATTGTTTTTCCATTTTCAACGGTCGCCATTTTGTTGCAAATGAACAAAAATCACTCAAATCAAGAATTCCAAAAAATATGCATTGTTATAAATCTTATCTGGAAATTGTAAGAAGATCAAATCAAAATGGTAGTGTCTGAACCGATGGGAAGTCCATAAAATACCAAAACCGTGTGTTATTGTTGTTGTAATTGCAGAAATTTCAAATAGCCATAACTTCCGCGAATACGATTCTATTTTCATCAAACTTGCAGAGTATTAGTCCCTTTTGTGAAACTACTTAAATGTCGAATTTTGTTGAGTTTACGGGTACTCATACGATTTTATTGGGGAAAATGTGAAATTCGAAGATCATACTATTATTAAGAAAGTCGAGCGAATTTTGACTTCTAAGGTATTTGTTGTTGTTGTAGGCATAAACACCTACCACCATATTTTTTTCAGATTTTTCGGATCACAGGTGTCCAATCGCGATTGGCAACAAATTTTTCGTGTATTTCCCCTGCTTGCGCATCCCTCGAAGCAAAAAGTATCAAATTAAGACCTGTTTTGGAAAGTTCTCATCAAGACCTTTCATATGATACCCATATTGACTACCTTTGATGCAATTTTTTTTCGGGGGCCAATCCCTAATATGGGGAGACCCCCCTTTAATACCTCATAATTTTTTTTTGTGATTGAACTTTCAAGGGAGCGCCACTTCACACTTACATCTAAAATTTGGTGTTTCTAGCTTAAGTACTTTGCGAGAAAAACTGCTGTGACACACGGACGGACGGACAGACGAACAGACAGGTCGCGATTTTAGTCGGGTTTTGTAAAATTATTTTACAAAACCCTTAAAAACCTGAAGTCAAGAAAAACGCGTTTAAAGTTTTTTAATACGAATATGCATATATAATGACAGAAATAGAACTGGGAATCTGTTAGAAAGAAAACAACGCTGGAAGTGAAAGTATAACCAGTATTTTGTAGAGAGAGAAATATATATAAGCTGCGTGAACACCTGCGGAGAGCCGAGAGCGTGCTTCAATAGGGTCGTTACATATCGAGATCGGCATCGAATTTTTATATAATGTTGGATAGCCTAAAAAGTATTAAGCCTTTTTTGTCACTAGATGGTGTTCGCTATCATATATCGGGCAATAATAATCAGATTGAGGCAAACTGAAATGCATTTAAAAAGCGACATTCCAGTCTACAATTTTCATATGAACAGTTTTGTATTTCGTTATTCGTATCAAACGTTTCATTCATTTAAAAATGAGTGATATTTCTGAAAAAATTCATTATATTTTACATTATCACTGCGATCAAGGTGAGAATGCATCGCAGGCTCGTGAAATAATGTTTAGTGTCTACGGTCAAGATACTTTATCAATAGCCACAGCCAAGAGATGGTTTGCTCGCTTTCGTTCTGGAAAGGCCATGTCCTTGGATTCACCAAGTGAGATGGGCCCTGCGAGAATGGCAGCCGGACTAAAAAATGACCATCTGAATCTCGTATGGTGGTTCTCGGGAAGAACCCTTCGCACTTCTTCTCTTGAGCAGTAAAAAGGATGGTGGGCATCACATCATCTCACCGCCAGAACTCTTTCACCTGATTCTCAATTTGATCTACCTCCTTGGCGTACACACTACAAATACCCGAGGTTGCCGGCTCATCTGTAGGAGTATTTGTCACCCTACAGCAGACAGCCCAACCGAACACGGTATTCTGCCCATCCTCTTGTTTCCCCAACCCACAGTTTCCATGACTCCTTATCCCGAATTTCAGGACCAATTGATAGCATATTGTCACGCGGTCGCACACTGGGTTCACTGGTTCCCCAATGACCGGACATTAAATGCCAAGCAACGCCACCTGTAAATACACGTACAGCTCTATATTTTCACCTCCTTTGTGGTGACAAAAGGGGGTCAGGGCGAGTTTTCCGCGCCGGATAACGGAATTGAAAGCTTTAACCATGCTATCGGAATGGAGTTTGGGCGCCGGGCTCACTCCCCATCCCTGGAAAATTCTACATTGTTTCGAAACCTGTAACCAAACCTTGGAATGGATTTGACGTACGGAAACGACCTCGCAACTGAAAAAAGGACTATGGCATTAGATCCTGGAATGTCGTATCACTGAACAACCCTTTACAACAAGCCAATCAATATAAATTAAAAATACTTGGAATCCAGCAAACGAATTGGACTGGAAGTGATATTCAAGATATGAGATCGCACACAATATTCAAAACTAGGAAGCCTGTTGGAAAGCGAGAATTCAGAGTGGCATTTATTGTGGATAGGGAGTTCAAATCGCATGTTATTGATTTTAAGCCAGTCAATGAACAGTTGTGTGCGACCAATATAAAAGCGATATTCTTAAAAATTTGGCTGATAAACGTACACGCCCCAACCAAAGATAGGACGAATAAGCGAAGGAAACGTTCTACAATCACCTGGCCGATTCATTGCCTATAAATGAGACAAAAATAGTTCTGGGTGACTTCAACGCTCAGTTTGGCGATGAGCTATCTCATCGGGGAATGGCCTCCATGATGAAACAAATGAATCCGCCCTGTGCTTGATTGACTTTGCTTCCAGCAGAAATCTGGTCATACGTTCAACTTGCTTCCCCAATCGACGCATAAATAAAATGATTTGGGTATCACCAAATGGCAACACAAAAAACCATATCGACCCTGTTCTGATCCAATAACATTGCGCCTCGAATATACTTGTCGTCCGTCCATACCGAGGAGCAAATTGTAACTCGGATCATTACTTGATCAAACTAACCTACCGATGTATTCATGGAAGACAAGCCCGCTGCGAAAATTCAACATCGAAGGGCTCCAAACGCCATCTGTGACCAAAGTTTTTCAGAGATCGTCAACAACCAGCTAGCTTCCATCGTATCAGATATATCACTGAAAACTAGCAAAGAGCTATGGGTGAAAGCGAAAACAGCAATTAAGACCGTGGCAGAACAGACGATCGGGCATCGAGCCCATCCCAAGAGATATTATAGGTTCGGTAATGAACACCAGGATGCGTTAGTTAAAAAGAATCAGGCGTACAAAGAATATATTGGTAGAAAAACTAGGACGGAGAGAGAAAACTATGAAAGTCTCAGAAAAGTAGCGAGAAAGATAATTAGAATAAAGAACAGAAAATACTATGACGACCAATTGAGAAGTATCGATGTAAGTCTAGCAAGCAACAACACAAGACAAGTATAAGATGCAGTGGAAAGCTTGTAACGTGGTTATAAGCCCAAAACCACGCTCTGCCGTGATGACATTGGCGACATCATCGCTGATGAAAACAGGGACAGATAGGCATCATTTTTCAGCCACCTCCTTAATCCTGTGCATAGCTCTAGAACAGCAGAAGATATATATATATATATATATATATATATATATATATATATATATATATATATATATATATATATATATATATATATATATTTCCGGAGAGCTTTCATTGGCTCCACCAACTCTGGATGAAGTTTGTTCCACCATCAAGTCCCAAAAGAATAATAAAACGTCGGGAATCAATGGGATTCCAGTGAAGCTCATTAAATATGGTGGTAGTGGCGTTCAGAAAGCCATCCGCAACGCCCTCCAGTATATTTGGCAACAAAAATATATGCGGAACAAATGGAGCCAATCAATTATATTCCCTATCCAAAAAACCGTGAAAGTTACAGTGCAAAAACTATATATATAATCATTACTTTGTACTGTGTACAAAATATTTTCAAAGATCTTAGAAAATAAAATCGAATCATACGCTAACAGTATTACTGGAGATTATCAAGATGGTTTACGACCAGGTAGGTCGGCAATAGACCAATTGTTCACTGTCAAGCACGTACTTAAAAATTACTGACTCTAAGGAAGAATGCGACAGTATTGATCGTAACATTCTGCACCAAATAATGTCTGTCTTACCAAAATGGCAATGACGTCGACGGTCTCCGAACTCCGCATCAATCACCAAATCACCGATGCCTTTGACACAAATATCGGACTAAAGCGGGGAGATGGGCTGGTCCCATTGCTTTTCAATTTGGCTCTTGAGTACGTCATAAGAAAGCTACCTGTCGATACATGAAGCACATTTCTTTACAAGCCGAGCTAAATAGTAGCCTATGCGGACGACATCAACATTTTGTCACGGGCAGTAAAAACTGCCAAGAACTCTTTCTGAAACTCTGCAGTGAAGCAAAACTAGTAGGGCTACAAATCAATGAAAATAAAACAAAGCTCATGACGCGTTCGAGGGAAAAATACGTCAAATACACAAAATATCAATTTTGGCGAATGCAGTATTGAAAATGTGGGCGAATTTGTGTATTTAAGCGTCAAAATAACGCTAACTGGTAATGCAAGTGACGAAATACGCTGAAAAATACACCTTGTGAATAAAGTATTTTTTTCAGTTTTTACGATCTTGGAGACAAGCCGCATACATAGGAAAACAAAGGTCCAAGTATACAAATCTATTATAAGCCCTTTGCTTTGCTATGGGTGTGAAACTTGGTTCCTGCAGATAAATTTTCTATTCTTTTGTGGTTGAGAGGTGAATGCCGTTTACATGCTGAGTTTGGAGCTGCCACGCTCGCAAGCGCGGGTACTACCCACTAAACACATATCCTGTCAACCCTAAAACGCAGCCTGGAACCATTTGACACATAACTTTGGGCCAAGTATCGTTTTGCTACTCCATGAGACGCACTCACCCTTCTCGACCGCATAGGGGAAAGGGAATTACCAGATAGGGGATTCTCCAACCCCGATATCCCCGGCTGCTATGAGACCCTTTTATCTCTTAGGAATGACCGAACATAATGTGCCACAACCGATCCAAGTATCGCTGCGACTATACTTTTCCAGTGGGGGTCTCCCTGTAGGGGTCCCGTCACAAACTGTACCATTTTTTTCACGCAAGAAATGTGTGGCAGGCATCGTCTTCCTCTCCTTGGCAAAACGGAGAATCGGGGGAACGTTACTTACAAACTTTATGATTGTGGACTCAGCATCGATTTAGCCAGGGCCTCAGATGCCGTATGAAGCGCGCAGTTTACCTTCCGTTTGTGCCACGCAGGTAAACAGCGTGGTTATCTCTAGCAAGGAGGACGACAAGCGTTTTCGGTATACCTCATTCCTGAGAGTTTTGCCCCGTATTTCTGCTTCCCACAGTATAAAGAACCCTACAGCCTCTATCAAGAGGCATCTTCTTGATGGGTTTGGTCCCCCTACGTTGGAAATAAGTCGACTCAGAGCTGATACTCCCAAAGCAGCCTTCTCAGCCGTTGCCCTGATTTGCTCAGAGAAACTAATCTTTGAGTCGATCAGGAGCCCTACGTACCTCACCGATGGCTTCGAGTCGATTGATTTGTCTCCAATGCTGATCGGCCCTACTCTAGGGATTCTCATTTTTGTCAGGTTTCTTCAGTGTTCGACGAGCTCTCATCCAGTCTTTCACTTGGAACATTAGCATGCCAAGCCTAAGTTGCGCTTGTTTAAACAGTGCGTCCAGTGACTGGAGCCATAACATCATCCGCATAGCCGATCAAACGCAACTCATCTGGCATCTCCAGTCTCAGTAGCCCGTCGTGAGACACGTTCCCCAGGTCTCAGCATCTTTCATAGGCCATGTCATGTCGTGTCGTAAAGCAGGCTTCAGTATTTCAGGTAGTCCTTCAGAAGCCGCATCGTATATTCTGGGGTTGGAAAAGAGTTTTCCAGCGTATCTAGATCTTGACAGCAGCGAGCCTTGCTGTTGTTAGTCAACTTGCGAAGGCATTCTTCGCCTACTTGTATGCTGCTACCCGATTGCGTGCCTTGTCAGGGCTCCATGCCCGTTGAGCTTCACGATGAAGCTGTGGCTCTTCCTTCGCTTGTCAGCGATTTCGGTCGGCCAGCAGTACGCTGCGGGCCTGCCGTGACGAGTTTTTCGGCGGGGTATAGAAGCGTTGCGAGCAGTCGTGATGATAACAAAAGTTGAGTTCACCACGTCTTGAGCTGCCAGATTACCCTATAGCGGAGCACCTGATGTGAGCACCGCGATCAACCTCTCGGCTCGCATTCATCCGATCTTCCACCTAATTGTTGAAGGTCGAGAGAATGGACGTCGGGAGGAGTCTGAGGTAAATGTCACGTCCGGTATGGTTTCTGCGCAGCCAATACAGTGAAAGGTCGGCATATTTCCAGTGGTTAGGACAATGAGTGCCGTCTTGGCTGCTATTTTATAAGATCGTTTTCCTCGCGGATCTGTTATAGGCATATTCCATCCTCCCATCCGATTGCTATATCGTTGAAGCCCTCCCACGAGCACGTTGCCGTCTGCATTCAAAACAGCGCCTTCCAAAGCATTAAGCTTGTTAGATAATCACTTAAGAAGGTGGTCCCTGAGCACTGAACCCACGAAAAACCATCCCCGTGGCCGTCCAACCATCCGATGGCGGCAGTACCAGTTTTATCAGGATGCCAAGATGTAGAAATTTTATTGTGGTGTTGCTTACTCGGCACTAAATAGTCGGCTTTCATGCCCCCCGCGAACTGCTTCAGGTCTTACATCAGCATTCTTGCAAAGGATACAGTGTGCCTCCTTTGTATGCTCTTTTCTGTTTTATCGCATTTCACCATATTTGAAGCATACCTTGATCATATTGTCGCGTCATATGGTTCGCGGCCGATAAGTTTAATATCCCGGGAAAGTGAAAACGCACCGTCTTTTAAACTAAGTTAAAAGAATTTATTTGCACAGTAATTGACTTCACTATTTTAAAAATAACATTTTAATTTACTTTTTGTCTATAAATTTATGTTTCAACTGTCTTCAAATGTATCACAAAAATCGTTTACTTCACTATCAATTAATATAGCCTTTAATTCGCGCTTCACTCTTATCGCAGTTTTTACTATTACTTTTTCCCATTCATTCAGCTCGGTTTTATATAGGGTCTCTAGTCAATCAATCCATTTCTTGTACATTTGCGAATGTTCTGACAAGAACTACCTGGAATATTCGAGCGGTTCTGAACACCCGTAGTGCCATCACTTTCAGATATTGATCACGGATCTACTTGGTCCATTCTTGTGCTTTCGAGTACATTCGTTTTCTTTTCTTGATTGATCATGATGTTATTAATAGTTGCGATAACAATTGCGACAGTAGCTCACAGAATTGTTTGGACTTGTAACAATATGTTTCGACACTCAAGAAGGTGATATGGTCGGTACAATGCTTTGGTCGCGTGTCCGTCTGTCCAGCTACGATACGTTCTGATTTTAAACCAGTCGAAACAAGTTTCGGTGTCACCAATGGGACTTGAACAAGAAACTTTCGTCTTAGAAAGCGATTAATTTAACAACTACACCATGCGGACTATTGGCTCTTACAGAGCCTAAATATACTCCACATGGCTCTTCTAAACTGCGGATTGTTCCCGTCTCGAAACTCTTACTTTGCCGTGTCGTGAGTTGGGTTTCTGTAGTACCCGCAAAATATCCCTCCACCTATCTTACCCGTTTTAGAGATCACAAAGAAAAATAATTTTTGGATTTTGGCGCCCATAAACAAGATAATACTTTGGCTCATTTGATCCTCAGTCAAAATCTGATCTGCTTCTACAATTCCAAAAAGCCTTCGTTTGCCAGAGGAATCCCCACATAGACTTGGTCTAAGTGTAAAAATTTGTTTATTTTGCGAACGTTTCCACCATATCTCGTGTTTTCGCAAAACTCCGCTACATTTTGATTAATTTGTAACTTTTAAAGAGAGCTTAGAATAATTCTAGTTGATAAAGTTACTTGATAGGCTTCTAAAAGAGTTCTGTACCAGAAAGGCAACTTAATGCTGCAACAGACGAAGATAAGAAGATAGATAAATCAAATCTATACGCTGGCAGGGCCTTGGACCATCAAACTAAAAAGTAGAGAGAAATCATGTAGCCAGAAACAAGTCTTGTCAAGGCCCAAGTTGTAAATGAAGCGGTTTCTTCTAGTTGAGTCCCAATTAGACAAAATCAAACCCGAGCCACGTAGCTCGCGTAGTGTAGTGGTTTGAGTATTCGCTGTGGAAGGCAAAGGTCCTTGGTTCAAATCCCGATGGTGACAACGAGATTTGTTTCAAGTAATTCTCCGGACGGACTCCAAGCCCGTTCAGTTATGGTATGTAGTGGTTTAAAATCAGAACGCGTTGCAGCTGGGTGGACGGACATACGGCCAAAGCGTGATACTGACCATATCACCTTCTCGAGTGCTGAAACATTCGATCAAGATAACTAAGCGACGGCACAATGCAAAAAAAAATCTGACCCCATTTTTACTTTTTTCTCTCCATAAGTACTTAGAATTTTAGCTTTCATCTGCTATCGTACGATAATTTTGTAATGATTTTAAAATTTTCTTAATATTTCCGTCTTGAATTGGGACAGGTGCCTGTCAAGCAATTTTTGGTCGAGATTGCTGGATATTGGACAAGATTGTCTTGAAACTTTTCTTGCGTAACTTTGTCACTAGCCCGCTTTTGAACGATTTGACCATCAACCTTGGAAACCCACCCAAATACACATGCATTACGAAAACACTGTTTGAGATTTTTAACAAACGTTGGATAAATTAACTCATTCATACACACCCAGATGCTTCATTGGAAGTGAATCCGCATCTCACGGAAAACAAGACAGATAGTAGTAGTAGTAGTGCTTTATTGAGACTTTTCTTTTGACATATAGTATGTTACTTAACCTACTTTTAATGTTAAGATTCATGTGACAGTAACACTTTTGTTAAATGTCTTTAGCTTCTTTATAAGACCTGAGTCTATACTTTACAGTTTTTGAAATGCTAATGTTAATTTTTCTATTCCGTATGCTCCGTATGTTATTGTCTTTTAGTTGCTTATTTACAGATTAAAACCTAAACTAAACTAACCTAACTTATTCTATTCTTAGCCTAATTACATTGTAACTCTTCTATGTAGTTTTGGTTGGTCGTGTGTTCTCTTCAAGCGTTGCATCCAAAATCGCGTTTCAGAAGAGGCACAATTCCTACCGACCTGATCTTCAGGATATACGGAAGTTATTTTTTATTTATTTAATCGGTTGCTTAATTATTGTTTATTTGATTTTTAATTTTTTCCCGATGGAAATTCAAGTTGCTTTAGCCCCTGTAGGAATTGATGTACGGTATATAATAGAAAATGGGTTTTACGGGGTTAATCTGGGAGTCTTCGAGAATTCTTATGGGAGAGAGATGATATGGATTTTCAGAGGTGGGGGTACAATTGGAGAAGTCCCAGATTAGATTTAATTCATGTATCTGCCATTTAGCTATTCGCTTTTTGCTTGTTTCAAGCGTGTATTGCAGGATGTGGGTTTCTTTAGTTTCTTCGTAAAGTATTTTTTATTGGGGCATCGGTATTTCGATATACATTTTCGGAGTATCTTCCTCAGAAATATTTGCAATTCTTCGGCTACTGTTGGTGAAATTGTCAGCCAGGCTGGGAAGGAGCATGTGATGATGGGGCGAATTAGGTTTTTATACATGAGGAGTTTCACATTTAGGAAGATGGATTTGGAGGATAGGAGGGGTGAAATTAATGCAGCAGCTCCTTTAGCTTTGTTTATTGCTTTTTTTTTGCATGTGGATTCATTTTGAACCTGTTGTTGAGGTTCACTTCCAAATACCTAATCTTATCTTTTCAGTTCAGCGTGTCCCCTTGGATAACTGCCCTTAGTTTGCTTTGTTGAACAGCTAGTTTGTGCCCTTTACCATTCGCGCTACGAAAGCATATTATTTCCGATTTAGCAGCGTTGATCTGGAGCCCCCAATCCTTTAAATAGTGGGAAGAGTGTGACTGGCTAGAATAAGAATATCATCCACGTACATGATAATGATCGGGTTACTGGATATGTTTTGGATTCTGTATGTGGCGGCGGTATGTGGGATGTCGTGTAGGAAGAAGTTGAAAAGATTTGGTCCCAATATGGATCCTTGTGGGACTTCAGACAGGATAGGTATAGGTGTAGAAGTTCGGTGGAATATTTCAGTTGTTAAACATCTATTTTGTAGGAAGCTGCCAAGGATACGCGTGAGGGTCAATGGATTGTTTGTGGGATACATGAGTTTGAATTTTAGCCCATCATCAATGCTTTTTGTAAGTCTAGCGCGTATGCGACTGTGCATTGTTTTCTGCGCAAGTTTTTTAAGGACGGTGCCGTGCACAAGCATAATCGTCTTCGAGGTCTGTTCTGAACTCTGCCCAATCAACAGAGGGATAGGAGCTATTTCTTCAATAGTGGTTTGGTTATTTAGGTGAAGGGTTCGTTTCAAACAAGAGTGATCGGATATCGATGGTAGGGTTGCACATTGGTAGGGATTCGTATTACCCGTTACTAGAACATGTAACACTAGAAAGTTGTCTATGAACGACCTACTTCTTAGACACCTGCGTTGACGATGGCGCATGTTAGAAATGCGCTCGACAGGAACCATTGATATATTCTTTGGCCGTTTGGATTCCGTGGCGAATCGACCCAATGCTCATGTCTCGCGTTGAGATTTCCGCCGAGGAGGATAGAGTCCTGATTAGCAGCAATTGTTGTATTCTATTAAGGGTCGATTCTACTGAAGGCCCCAGGTCTCCTGGGATGTAAATAGATCGAGTTAGTATCTTCCCATGACTACCATTGTGTTTTCGCATATTTAAAGTTGCTAGTGTGCAGGAAATGTCAGGATGGGTAAAATTTATTTGGTCGACTGATAGGTGGTCTCGATATAGAATGACGGTCCCTCTGCCTGCGTCATTTCTTAGTCGTTGATAATTTTCTATTCGGACCTTTTTTGTGGTAGGGGGATGAATGCTATTTATGCACTGAGTGTGGGAGTCCCATGCGCGACTGGACTACCCACTAAACACCTCCCCTGTCAATTCGGACCTTGTGTGTTGGTTTTAAGACTGTTTCGTTAAGGAAAACTATGTCTGTTTTAGTGGATTTTGTAAGGTTGGACACGAATATTCTTTTGTCATGGGAAACTAGAGAGTTTATGTTGAGACAGATAGTAATCAGATTATTTACCCCCATACAGATAAAGGTATAGCTCAATGAGCAAAACTGGCTTGTCCTGTGTTGGCGTGCCATCATATTACGGTATTTTTTTTAGGAGTTCCCCTGGCGACACTTCTAAAACTTGGACTGTTTCGTAGTGGAGTCTTTCAAGGGGGTTCTCTTGTGGTACTGCGTTCCGGGGCATAGTTGAATTTCTTCCACTCGTGACTTCCTTGTATAGAGGTACTGATTGTGCTGGTGCGGCTGTTGCTATTGGGGTTTGGATAGATTCGAAAGATGGGGTTGAAATGGGGGTTGCTCTTAAATTTTTAAAAGCGCTATCTTGTCTACCAATCTTCTCCTTTCCGGCCATCCAGAGAAGTTTGATGGGTGGCCTTTCTCTTTGTAGAGGACACAGAAAGGTGGGTTAGTTGTTTTGTCAATGTCCTTTCTTGGACATTCTTGGGGGTTGTGGTCCACTCTACAAGCTACACATCTTGCTGGAAAGGCACAATTCGCCGAGACATGGCCGAATCACTGATATCTATTACACTGGAATAGGTCACTTCTTCTGGGCTTTTCCTATGTCGCTTTCTGATGAAAGATGAAACGGAGCTTAAGGAAGCGGTCTTGGTCTTCTTTTTTGTTAAGGATTATTTTGGTTAATTCTAAATTCACGCCGTTCACTTTAGACCATCCAGTGGTTAACGGTAAGATATTGTCGATTTTAATGTCCCGACATTGTATTTCGATGTCTTCACTAACCTGTGTAGCTCCGAATGCCGAGTCTACGCCTCTGAGTATGACTGTATATTTTTTTCGTTCCGTTGCTGTGAAGGAGTAACCTTCCGCTTTAAATCTGCGGATCAAATCCAGTCATCATGGATGGCGACTTCGTCAACTGTAATTTTTAATTTGCACGCGCTCAGTCCAGTAATTCTATACTTCGTTGTGGGGTTCTTTTCCGTGATTTTTTTACTGTCATTGCTGTGATTCCTTCCACGAATAAAGGGAGACACCATTAGTTTTTCTTTTCAGGGGCATACGTGTTTTGCTTGGAGGTTATGTTTGCTTCTCGCGAAAGAGGTGCGTATGAGTTTGGATTATGGGGGGTTGGTGCTTGTATAAGAATGGGTAGCTTTCTTTTAATTGCCAATTTACCTTAAACCGTTCTAAATCCTCCCGATTCCGTGTTGATCAGGTCGATAATTACCCTGTTTGAGGCGTTTGTTGATGCTTGCGCTGCTTCCATTGTTGCTGACGGTAGTTTTTCTTCCTTGGCCGCTTTCGTTCTTGTTGGAAGCTCCTTCTCGTCATTGTCCGCCTTGGACCATCTTTGAATTGTTAGGGACTCGCTTTGTACCTCTGCTGATGCCAGTTTTTCGGGCTTGATTTCCTTTGTTCCGATATACTTGTATTTCATTTTCTTTTTTACTTTGATTTTTGACACCTTAGTGCTTTCGCTTGCGATGTGTTTGGTTTGATGACTCACAATCGAATCTGAACAATTCAGATTCTTTGCTATTGATCTTCTATCATTGGCGCTAGTATATCGTTTCTTTGATTTCCAAGAAAAATTTCATAATAAGACATAGAGTTTTTTCTCTAAAAATTTAGCCTGAAACATTGATAATAGTAGTTTGAATTATGGACTGCAGATTTGATGAAAATTTTCTGGTACATTTCCTTTTTGTTTGAAAATAAAATATACCTTCCCTGAGAATACTCGTTCAAAACATTTTCATTTCCCAATTTTATCGAGAATCGTAACCATAGATTTCATTTATGATATTCACATGGTTACCATAAGGATATGAAAATTTCAAACTATAAATTCCTCAACATTCATCTTTACCGAAAAAGAGACATGCAAACATCGCTTTGCCAAATTCTA